>OX243816.1:23050470-23063428 GCA_945859605.1 Lumbricus rubellus
AGGTCATCTTCAAGGTCACTCTGCTAATGACGATTCAACCAATCTGCTTTCTATGTTGATTTGCATGAGTAAGTAAGTTGGTTGTCTTAGTGTGTGCAAGAGATCAAACCGCTACAGAAGTTAAGGCAGGTTCAACCAATAGGCGCAGATAGTTCCAGCCACAAGATATAAGATGGACAACTCTGTAATTAGGCCTATATGGACCAATATAAATCAAAATGTATACAATTATTATAATCCATAGTTCTTAGGTTTCTCGCACAATTTACACTAAGACTGACTACAGACAACAGACTAGGCCTATAGGCCTGTAACTGCCAGTCGACGGTTGCTTAATAGGCAGAGAAGGAGAGAAGGAGGAGTTCGGTTGTGTCGTTTGTAAATGTGGAATATGCTATCTGATCATGTATTATACATATACTGTACGTAGATGTCTGATTGTTGCTTGTATAGATGGAACGAAGCGTCTGGTTCGAAGTCTGTCGAGTGTGTCGTCATCGATTGCATCTACTTCCGGTGATAGCAGACGAGAATTGAGACTGGGATCCATCCAAGAGGAATCATTCGAAGACACTTTTCACCAGATGGAGTCATCCGAGTGGCCACCTATGGATGGACAGACTTCCGTACGTATACAGGGTGGGCCATAAAAAAGTAACCCCCTACGGTCTTTAGCCCATATCTTGACCAAACATAAGCAAATATAACTGACATTTTACAGTCTTAAAGGCAATTCATATCTACGTACAATGGTAAAATTTCAAAAAAATATTTTGAACGCAGCAAAAGTTATACCACTTTTAGTGAGGCCACCCACCGCTAATTGACGATTCAAAAACGCGACGCAACAAAAAGTAGCAAAAAACAATGTAATTATTCGGGTCAATATCTTGGCCAAATGTATGAATATCAAAATGAAATTTTACGCACTTAACGACAATTCATATCCACACATGATGGCCAGATTTCATCAAAATATTTCAAACAGAACAAAAGTTATATCACTTTTAGTGAGGCAACCCCCCCCTTTTTGACGTTTCAAAGACGTAACGCAGCAAAAAGTAGCAAAAACACGATTTTATTAAGTCTCATCTCAAATAATTGTTATCGAATAACCTTCATATTGCCAGATGATCAGTATTATTACTGTTTAGAAAATAAACAGGGTACCAGTGTAGCTGCACGTCACTGAGAAGTCACTTAGCAAGATCACAATCAAATTGGTAATTAAGGAATCTGTCAGATTGATCAACAGGTCCATCAAGAACTTTGCAAAGAGACTTAAAAGAAGTGTTGACAATGGTGGTGGGTACATTGATCACAAGTTGTGAAGCACTACCAAGTTCATTTGACAACAGTTATTTGAGAGAGACTTAATAAAATCACGTTTTTGTTTCTTTTGTTGCGTTACGCTTTTGAATCGTCAAAAAATGGTGGGTGACCTCCCTAAAAGTAGCATAACTTTTGTTCCGTTTGAATTATTTTGACGACATTTGGCCACCATGTGTAGATATGAATTGTCTTTAAGCCTGTGAAATTTCATTTCAAAATTCTTACTTTTGGCCAAGATATTGGCAAAAACCCTCGTTTTTGTTGCGTTTCGTTTTTGAATCGTCAAAAAACGGTGGGTGACCTCCCTAAAAGTAGCATAACTTTTGTTCTGTTCTAAATACTTTGATGAAATCCGGCCATCATGTGTAAATATGAATTGTCTATAAGACTGTAAAATTTCATTTTGAAATTCTTACTCTTGGCCAAGATATTGGCAAAAAACCGTAGGGGGTTACTTTTTTATGGCCCACCCTGTACATACCTTCTCTTTTTAATAATGCTCTCATCTCTATAATTATATAATCATGGTTATCGTTGTCGCAAAACTCAAAATGTCTGTTCTGTGCTCAAAAAGTAAAGTGGCGGGAACTATAGATTATTCACAGCGAATAGATATCTATCCAACTGAGTAACTAACTAACACAACTTTACATGATGATGATGGTTCTCTACCCGAAGGCAGGTTCATTGGCTTTACGCTCCTGGGGATGAGATGAGTGAGGTGGTTTCCCGTTGCCTCCCCCACAGACAATGATGGGTAAGCAACTTGCCCAAGGTTGCTCCGCAGGAGCTTGCGCCCCTGCGTCCCACACGTGCTAGCCCGAGATATCTAAATCTCTAAATGTCAACTCCCAACCCGGGGCTTGAACCGCAGTCCGTTGCAACCAAAAGACGAATGCCGCTGTCGCTTACCGGTGTAGCTAACTAGGCCAGCTTTACATATATATGTATATATATAATTATATATATATGCGGGATCTTCGCACTGGGAGCTGCCTCTGATTGGCTTGTGCTGTGTGTAGGCTACTGTACGTTGTGAGTTTTGCTTATATTTATATCAGGATCGATGATCGATTGTTAAGTTGTGTTTGATATGTGCTGACTGAACAGTATCCAGACTGTGGATTGGTGGGGGCATCGTCGTCCCTCCCTGCAGACCAGCGGCAGAAGCAGACGACTACGACGACGACGATGACGAAGAAGGGAGGTCTGTACGTGAGGTCTGTGTCTCATCCGGACAACAACCAGAGCGGCAGAACAGCCGGCGGCAGAGGGACGTCGAGATCATACGGCAGCAGCGGCGGACGCAGCACTCCAGAGGTATATGGCGGTCATGTAGGCCTCAATGTAGGTCTATACAACGTGTATACATCAATACATGCAGTCCAGGGCGGATACAGAAACTTTACTTTGGACGGGGGGAAGGGGCAAAAATTCTTGGACTTGGGTCTGGGAAAAATTCTTGGCCTTGGGTGTGGGAACATTTTTTCTTTCGTATACGCGTATCCGCAAAAAAGTTGATGACCTTTTTTTAGTCATCCGGCCAAATTTTCGGGAAAATTATACCGGTACCATTTTATCCCCCAAAAGAGTTGATGACCCTTTTTTTAGTCATCCGGCCAAATTTTCAGGAAAATGATACCATTTTATTATTTTTTAGTCATTAACTTCAAATTCTTGGAAATATACCAAATTATGAGCTTGTTGAAACCGAATGGGGGGCACGATACATGGGCGTATCTAAATGTGGGGGCCCATGGCGGGATTGGCCCCCTTGGATCCGCCCCTGCATGCAGTCTTGCAGTGGTTTTCGTTGGTTTTTAATTTGTTTAGCACATGCCTACTCATTCATCGTTTACTATTTGAAAAACTCGATACCAACATTCAGTCAAAAACACATGCATGACTGCTTGAAATGCTACGATAACAGTGGGAGAAATGAAAAAATTTACAATGGGAAGGGGGCACATCCCCATCCCAAACCCCACCCCTCTCGGCCGTTTGTAAGCCTCAGAATAAAGAAATAAAGGAACACTAAAATGGTCATCAGATTTAAAACATCAGAATGTTGGAAATTCACTACCTGCATGTATTTGTATTTATTAGAATTTTAAGACAAAGACTAAAAAAACATCAGAAAAATAAAGATTTGTCGGAAACAATTTTCTGACGCAAGGTGTCGCCATTGCATGTCCACCTCAGAAATTGTTGTCCGCATCAAGTCATATCAGACACCATTCATTTTTCACACCAGTTACACTGTAATTATATGACCTTGGTTTTAATTGCTGCTGTCCTTTGCGCCGTGTTTACATAAATCAGCACAGATACATGACAATAGGTCTTATAGGCGGTAGACAATGGATATTATTGTATTGACATACAATTGAACTTGTAAGACCTTTGTGAGGCAACAAAAACGCTCTACCAAATGTCTTTCAAACAAAAACTGAATGACACAGTAATTTGCATTGACTTTAAGACGAGGCGCAGAGAATGTCCTTAAATAGCAAAAGTAAACTAGCCTATATAATAGTATTATATACATTGGTATCTTACTTCTGTTCCGTGTTTAGGATGGATCGGACACTTCGAGGGTTACGGACCTGGAGTCTGATAGCTACTATTCCGGTTCAGTAGCGGACAGCGGAAGAGGGAACAGTCTGCAAGAGGATGCAGCAATGGCAGCATCAGCAGCGGCAGCAGAACTGCAGAGCGTCAGTCCGCGCGGCAATCCACAACAACAAGTCTTTCGTACAGAGAGTGAGTGAAACGGCGCCATATTGGAAACCTTCTATACATGAAAAATAGACCCTGTAACATAATATTATAGTTATGAAATCTTGAGACAATTAAGAGGTTCTTGCGTAAGTTATAACTGAACTGTAATAATTATTATAAGTTATAACTAATTAAGCTTCATGTGATTGTAACATACATGGACTGCATGGTTATTTGTTTACATGACACGACTGCTCCGATTTCGTCAGGTATTCTCTATCTTAAAGACAGTCCTATAGGAGACTGAGATCACTTGACCCGCCCTAAAGAATATCATAGTTAGGTAGATATATGATTATGTGGGCTGGAAACGTCCATGAGGAACCATGAACTGAAGATAGCGAAGCAACTTTACTTATGTGAACTAATGGCTTGGCGCCATAATAATACTTAATTGCTCGTGTCGTTTAAACATCTATGCCGCTGCTGCTGTCTTTGATTCCATAGATCATCGTCATCTGTTTACAAATAATAATATAGGTTTGCTATTCATCGTTAACAGTGATTATCATGTGGTAGTCATGGTAACGTGCACGTGTTCTTTGCATTGCAGGCGACTGTTCTGGTGGGAGTGAGCGACCTTTGGTTGGCGCACCGACGACTTCGAGGTATCCCATCGAGAACAAGATCTACATAACGAACCACTTCCGAGATGCTCTTCCACGCCATCCACCTCGCATGGTGAGGGCAGCTGGCAAGAGAGACCTCACGGCCATTGATGATGCAACAGCAGCCAGAGAAGACCCCGGCGGTGGCGGTGGTGGCGGTGGTGACATGTCAACACTGACGAATCGAAAGCTCGAATGCAATCGCAGCGAGTACTTTGACGCAAGGTCACGTGCCTCACATCACGTGCCTGGACATGAACGGATGAGAGCCACCAACGGGGTTGCGTCTCGATCCCCGAACCGTGGAACCTCGCCCTCTTCCGCTCCCAAAGGACGCAAGTCCAGAGTGGGGGAGTTCACCCGAAGTCTGGACGCGACAGGACATTCTCCGACCAGACACGATGTGTGTAAGAATCATTCTCCAACCAGACACGATGTGTGTAAGAATCATTCTCCAGCCAGACATGATGTGTGTAAGAATCATTCTCCATCGAGACACGTGTCTCCATCTGGCGAACTACGTAGTCGACCACACAAAGCAGATTACGAGAATCATTTGGGAGACACTTTCGTCTGACCAGCATATAAATAATTATTCATTACATGCAACAACGGATCACATCTCGAGCAGTTCGTCCGGAGTCAGTGCTTGAAGTGTAAAAAAGGAAGTGCCTGGACGTCCCTCACCTTTTCAGTGTATGCTGGCAAAATAAGTGGCAGGACGGCATTCAGATTTGAAAATAAGTGCCTGGACGCCGTTCATGACCGTCCAGTCGCAATTTAATTTAAACCCTGTCCGGATGGGATCTGTAATTGTGAGTGACACTGGCGGAAACCTAGGGGGGGACAGGGGGGACGGTCCCCCCCAATGAAGACGTTGGGGGGGACGGCCCATGCATTTGTCCCCCCCAATGTTCAAGCGTTAGGACATGTACACAATCTTCAGTAGAGAACTAGAGAAAAAAGTTTAGCAGATGAAGTAAATATTTATAATGATATGAATTCCAGAGCAATCCAGGATCTAACGATTCTAACCAAAAGTTATTAAGTCCCACGTTGGATAGTTTGCGAACATTATACTGTATAGATAAGACACCTCTTTTAACTAGCTGACAATTATTACAAAAGCATTGCCAACCCCAACGTCACTTAATTTACAATGTCATATCGGGTTTCTGCTACATTCAATTCAGCTTCTCTTCAGGCTCAAATCAGCGTCATGTTCAACATTAGAAGTAATATGGAAATTAAATACGTAAGTAAGTAAGTATTTTGTTTATTATTCCTCTTGAAAACGAACAATGGGACATAGAACATCAGTGGGTCCATGGGCGGAGTATATTACGGGATAGGGGTCTCAAACCCCTCAAGAAGGCCCAGATTCGGGTCTGTCACAAGGAAAATGGTATAGTTTACGGAGTTAGGCCCCAAGAAATTTTCACGAACGAAACTTGAATCCGATGATTAACACTTTTTGTCCGGAAAAATAGCATGGTTGTTGTGAGACTTCAATTAGGCTACAGTTGTTGACTAAAACGGGTGTGTCCGGAAAGTTAGTATGGTTTCATGGGATTTCTACGAAACTCGACGTGTGTAAGGAAAATAATATTTTTATGAGATTTCAACTCGATGACTAAGAAAAGGTCAACAAACTTTTTGGTCCGAAAAATAATATGATTTTTGTGAGATTTAAATTAAACTCGATGAGCAAAAAAATACGCTTACGCAAAAACCTATGGTTTTTATGAGAATTTAAAAAATTGTGATGACTAAAAAAAGGTGTTTACGGAAATTTTATGGTTTTATGAGACTTCAATTAAACTCAATGACTGAAAAAGATGATTACACGAAATAGTATGGTTTTATGAGATTTTAATTAAACTCGATAAGTTGATGTCTAAAAAAGATGCTTACGCAAAATAGTAAGGTTTTTATGAGAATTTAAAAAATTGTGATGACTAAAAAAAGGTGTTTACGCAAAATAGTATGGTTTTTATGAAATTTCAATTAATCTCGATGACTAAACAAGGTGTTTACGGTAAATGGTATGGTTTTATGATATTTCAAATAAACTAGATGACTAAACAAGGTGTTTACGCAAGATAGTATGGCTTTTATTAAATTTCAATTAAACTCGATGACTAAAAAACCCATTAACTTTTGATTCGAGAAAAAATCCGGCGCCGCTCAATCTGGACCAAGTCTCCGCCTCACATCCAAATTTCAAGTTTTTTTTAGCCCCCAAGAATGGAAACCAAACTCCGCCCACGATTTGGTCTCTTGAACGGATTTAGGCTATGCATAATGAGAGTTGGCAGGGCTTTTAAACGTGCAAGTTCACATAGATGTGTTGATTTTAAAAAAGGCAGTTATAATCGTCTTAGAGAGTTGTAAAATCAAATCCTCGCAGCTAAAATTAGTTCCAAAAAAGCCATTGTCATCTGATTGGCAGTTATTTACCAGGGTAGATCAAAAGGTTGAGAAAAAGTCAAGCAGTTCTGAAACTGAATTCCTTTGTTAGGCTCTGATAGCAGGTATATAATAATTATAGACATGAGTAGGTTTTCATTTCTATCACTTTTTTTAGTCTTTCTATCAAACATAATTTGCATATAATAAATTAACGTAAATAATCTAGTCATGAATTTGAGTAAAATTAGGAAAATTGCATGTTTTTCTTTATTTTATATTGTTGATTGAATGCATAGGTGTTTATGTTCATATCTTCGATATATTTTTTTGCAAAACAGTTGTGAGAAAATTGGCACATTCCATCAATATATAAATTAGTAATATCAGCTTTAAAAGAGGTGTCTAGTGCAACCTTCACTCCGATCGAGTTCAATAGCAAATTACAGTCTGAATACCTCTATCAGGACTGAGAAAATGGATCATTTTTGATTTTCGGTGACAGCTAAAATGCTACAATTAGAAGTTGACATTAAAAAACAGCCTTCCCTCACCCTTCACAACTCGGCGTTTCGCGCCCCAACGATCGAACTTCGGCCGCTCGTCCGTCCCCCCCAAAGTTCGGACCAGGTTTCCGCCTATGGTGAGTGATAGCACCAAACTGACTTTCGACTTAATTAACTGGACTGCTTCTGATTGAGATGCTTATATAGCGACGGATATAGTCTAGAGAATAGAGAATAGAGAAGAGCAGATTTAGAGAAGAAACTTAAGAAGAGAAGAAAGAGAGTGGAAGGGGAGACGAACATGGGCGTCCGCAGCGGGGCGCAAGGAGGCGCAAGTGCGCCCCCCTGAGTTTTTCGCATAGTTGCACATAAATTTAGATTATTTGGCTGTGATTGTTACAACGTGATTTTCAATGTGATTATTGAATCGTTCTATACAAGTTGAACCTATAATATCTTTCTTTGGACGCATAACGTATAGGTAGGCTATAGGATTCTCTCGTGATAATATGGAAATTCAAATTGTCACCCATTAAATTTAGAACATGTGACAATTATTTAAAATTTTGCGCCCCCCTAGAAAAATTCCTGCGGACGCCCATGGAGACGAAGCATCAGAGATACAAGAGATAACGAGATAGAGAGAAAGAGATAGACAGCAAGACAAACAGCATAGAGACAGACAGACAGAAAGGGAAAGACAAGATAAAGGAGTTGCAATGGGAACGAAGGATGGAAGGATGATCGGAAGAGAAAGTTTGGAAAGGAAAATAGTAATGAAGCACAGAACAGATCGATATTATATGTAACACATGTACATGTACATGTAGGTGTCTAGACACGAGATCGAGACATTGGAACTTTGGTGTCTGTGGAAGGCAATGTTTGGGGGAAGACCAACGAAGGAAGTGGAATATAAAAAACATGTTAAGTATACACGGATGAGAGAAGGATGCAAACTATGTATCTATTTAATGTATGTGTGTGTGTTTGTATCATTGTATGTATGCAGGTGTGCATGTATGTAGTATGTATACACGTGCATGTGTGAATGTATGTAGCCTACGCATGTGTGTATGTATTTATGCATATGACATACAATGTAAAAAGATAGACGAAACGGATCCACAGACACACTACTTCTGTGATCATCATAACTGCTCTTGCTCCTGATCAGTTGTCAGCCGACGGCCAAAGCAAAAGAGAAACAGATTTCGTCCGTTACTATATATATATATATATATATATATATATATATATATATAATTGTATATATATATGCAGTTGTCTTCGTTCGATTATGAAAAGTTTCCGTTGATCTGCAAATAGCGAATAAGACATTTTTATGAGCAAGGACCAATAATTATTAAGCCATGCACTTGAATCTGCTACTAAGGCTACCTCTTCTTAATATATCGACATGACAATATGACATACGCGCATTTTAGTCGAGACTTACAGCCGCGGGTAGTATTATAGGCCTACGTATACGTAACTGCAGGGCAAGTAGACCAAAATTTAATGATGACTGTCTACTGTAGTATCAGACTATCAGTAAAAGGTGACCGAAGTTTGCATTCGCATTCAAGTCTCGAAGGCATCCAGATATTAATTTGATAATTGCATTTAATTTACAGCTGTTTGCACATAAATTTAAAAACTCAAAATCGAACTCATTTTGTTTTCTGAAATAGGCCCTAATATATTTGTTTCTTGCTGCAATAATATGCCTATTTGCCTATATATATATATATATATATATATATATATATATAAATATTATAATTGGCAACAGAGCATGTAATTTATCATTTGCATCGTTTGTCGAAGCTGAACTGCTGAAGGTCTGATCAGCGGCCATTAGGCCTATATGTCTAGCTGTTAGGTCCAATCGAGTCGGGCGGCATAGAGAAGGTGCGCCTTTGTTATGGCTCTATGGCAGCGATGGGTATACACTATACAGTGCGGCTGGTGACAGTCCCTAGCTGAACTGTTAGGACGCGTATAGATGGAAGAAGAGCAAGAACTCAGGAGTCAGGACACCATTGACATCAGTGACATGCCACGAAGCTTAGAACTACTCCGAGCACAAACATGGAGTCGACCCCAGGGACGTAACTAGAATTTTTCGTTTGGGGGGGGGGGGACTTAAGCCCATGCAGTGCTTAAAGTGTTAAAAAAAAGTGCCATGACGCTGTACATGCATTGTAATTGGTCTGCGAGTGCCGAAGGCACGAAGCCCGTCCCGACCAGGGGGTCTGGGGGAGCGTCGTATTGTATCTGACCATTTATAAAGCGCTTCTTGCAGCAAGAGCCTTTCAGAAGCGCTCCCAGTGCGTTCAACTCCGAGAAAAAAGGCAAGTTTCTAGACGAGAGAAAGACGAGGATACCAGAGAGGATGGCAGAGTGAACTGATGGGGGAAGCCCATTCCATAGGGAGGGTCCAATGCAAGCAAATGATCTGGATTGAGCCATGGCGGTCCTGACTCGGGGGACAAAGAGGTCAAGGCGACCAGAGGATCTAAGAGGGCGCAGCGACGTGGCAGAAAGAGGGCGAAGTATGTGGTCACACAAATACTTCGGAGCATGACCCAATTGAGAATTAAGGACCAAGATCAGGACTTTAAAATGTATACGGGCCGAGAGTGGGAGCCAGTGAAGTTGTTCAGTCATGAATGCAGAAATGTGTGAGAACCGAGGAAGACGAGCAATGAGCCTAGTAGCAGCTTTGAGTACAGATTGCAGAGGAGCTAGCCGGACCTTAGGCAGGCCAACAAGGACAGAATTACAATAGTAAGCTCCCCAGCGGGGTCTGGGGCGGAGCCCCAGCGACCAGCGCATTTTTGGCTGTGTCGACTTTCAAATGGAGCCATTTTTAAGCTCTTGTTTGCCAGCTATTTGTAAATAAATCATAGGAAACATTGACGCAAAGTTAAACAACATTCGCATAATGAAACTTCTTCTGGCCGTCCGTAACTGCATGGACGCCGTCCATGCAGTCATGGACGACCGTCCTGCCAGTGCTGGCCAAATAAGTCATAGGACGGCGTCCTGCCTCGAAAATAAGTGTCAGGACGCCGTCCAGGGCACACTTTAAGCCCTGCTTAAGCCTTAAGTATGACGAGTGCGGTAGTCTATTTAGCCGTAAGCATATACAACGGCTTGATTCATTGGGGGGGGGGGGGCTTCAGCTTCGTTGGGGAGGCTTAAGTTCCCCCCAAACCCAACGCTAGTTACGTCACTGGTCGACACTTTCGAGGCCTGGAGTGGATGGTGAAGGATAGCTGGCTTGATCGCACGATGAACGTTAATATCTCAAGTGACTTAGTTGGATTGAGTTTTCAGTGGTTGATTTGGTAGGCCTATAGCCCAGACGCTAGCCCAGTAGTAGTAGCAGCTTATTCGTATATAGGCAAAATGTTCAATTTTTATTGTATAAGGTGCAGTTCCGCACTCGTCCGTTTTAGGGTAGGCCTATGAAGCCTTGCACGGATAGGACTAGGCCCTAGGCCTATTTATTTGTCTGTTTTTTAGCAGGAGACCTACTTAAACAGTCCAATACACGATTTTCGTCATCCAGCGAAGTGATTTTCACATAAGCCTATAACCACTCTT
This sequence comes from Lumbricus rubellus, assembly GCA_945859605.1. Taxonomy (NCBI): domain Eukaryota; kingdom Metazoa; phylum Annelida; class Clitellata; order Crassiclitellata; family Lumbricidae; genus Lumbricus; species Lumbricus rubellus. The sequence continues at coordinate 23,061,722 of OX243816.1, forward strand.
ATCGGAAGTTTAAAATTATAAACTTACAGGAAAAATCCAAATGCAAAATGACCATAATAAATTGCACATGGGAGCACAGTCATGCTAGGCCAAAGAATTTGTTAAGAAATCAGAAAGTAGGCCTATAGTATGTGCGTCTTTTAGATCTAAACACAACTGTATCGGAAAGACTGCCAAATAAAATTTCCTTTTTTAGTAATTATTTCAGTTCGAGAATTAATTTTAGTTTTTATTCTAATTCTCGTTCAGTGTGCTTAATTTCCGTTCCATTTCAGTTTTCGTTCTTTAAATAATTTCAGTTACAGTTACAGTTATACTTAAAGGAAATCAATATTTTCAGTTCCAATTTTACTTAACGTTAATGAAAATATCACTGGTTCACAGCCGTAACGGAAAACTGGCATAATGTTTGTATATATGTTTGTATGTAGGCCTACACTTGTTATAGCGCCCATTCAAGCTCTCTCTCTCTACTCAGAGGCGCTCCAGAATGCAGAGCGGACACTGCATCGGAGTTTCACGCCAAAGCGCTGAGCAATTATTGTGAGTGAAGGACTTGCCCAAGGTCCTTACGCGGCGAGGTGGATTCGAACCTCGATCCTTCAGGCTCCAAGGCAATGACGCCACCACTAGGCTACACCACCGCGCCCCACAAATATAATGCCGGGTGTACACGAAATAAACATTCGTATATCTTTGGTGCTGCTCTACAAGGATCACATTGTTTACCTAAAACCTACAAGACACTTTAAATTTATTGCATGCGACTACATTAGATAGGCTAAAAACCATAATAAGGTAGTCACTATAGTGAACACAACGGATCGACGCTCAGCTCTCCCACCTTTGACTGAGATCTTCTATATCATAATAGATCTATGCACGCACTGCATTGCATGCACTGCAGCGTGCAATGCATGGCTTTCGCCATATCCTCCGCTTATAGGCGTAGACCTACATGCAGCTCCTCTAGCTGTGGGTGTACACGCATTGACTATTATACCGGTTTCATTATACACCGTGGTTCAAAAAACGTAAGCCAAATTGTTTTTCATATATCTCTAATGCCTGATAACATATCATGCTAAAATTTTCCAAATATTTAGAGAAGTGGACCAAGAATATGATTCCAAAATTTCATTAGATAATGTTGAACGGATAAAAAGATATGAATATTTAAACTTCATATACCGAAATTTCAGTTTACAAGCAATTTTCTGTCAGATTCAATAAAAAGTAAACCAAACTGTTTTTCTTACATCTCTGACGTCTGATGAGTAATCATAAAAACCTTTAACCAATATTTAGGGAATTGAACCAAGAATAGAATTTCAAAATATCATGTCATAAATTTGAAGGGATAGAAAGATATGGATATTTCAATTTCATCACCCGAAATCTCAGTTTTCAGCAAGTCTGTTATGGCGTCCGTTGCGGTATCGATGCTTGGCCGTTCCCATTTAGTCTTCATTGATCCTGTAGTAAAACTTAATAGAGCCTAATATCGCGATGTTCTGCTGTCACAACATCTTCTATTTGTAATCAGAAATCTAGTCCCAGAAGACAGCTTTGGTTTTCAACAGAACAGCGCCAGCCCACAGAACCAAGGAAACCAACGAAATGCTGACAAGAGAGACGTCAGACTTCATTTCTCCCACATTATGGCCTACGAACAGCCCAGATTTGAATCCTGTCGACTATGAAATG
>OX243816.1:23063628-23331128 GCA_945859605.1 Lumbricus rubellus
ACTTCCTGCGCAGTTGCAAGGACAACTTCCGGTTGCCAGACGACTTCCGAGAGGTCAGGCGTCTCCATCAGGAAGCTGAGTTCTATCGTCTACCGGAATTGGCCGCGCACCTCAAGGCGCATGCGCAGTCAGGTCATATGCTGTCACATCCGGTGGTCTGGTCAAGGCGCTCTGGTCTGCACGGCAGAGGTGACTGGAGACCGGTGACTGGACAGCAGCAGCAGCAGCAGCAGCAGCAGCAGCAGCAGCAGCAGCAGGAGGCACTCATGACGGGTCTTCCTCCGCTTCACCTGCAGAGCATCACCGTCAAAGAACCCGGATACGTAGTCGTCGGATATCGTGGATCCTTCCAGATCATGAGTCGCGGTGACGGACATGCGGACGTCAGGTTCCGGAAGTTGACTCGTATCGTCATCAGCGGAAGAGTGTCCATCTGTCGAGAGGTCTTCAAGGACACACTGAACGAGAGCAGGGACCCGGATCTAGGCACATCGGATCGATACTCGGCCAGATTCTTCCTCAAGCATGTCTTCGTCGAACAGGCGTTCGACATGCTTCAGGAATCAGGGTTCCGCCTCATTGGTTCCGATGGATCCGGAACGAACAACATTATTTCCAGTGATTCGAAACCGGGAATGGGTTCGGATGAAATGAGGTGGAACCATTACAATGAATTCGTCTTCAGTCGACCATGAAACGACGCACGCACGCACGCACCAACCACCACCAACAACATTAACACATTGCAAGTATAGCACATGCATGAATGGTAATGTACCATTGAGTTAATGGGGTAATAAAGCCTTTAAATTCTTACCTATAATATATATACATGTATGCAATGGTGAATGAGTAACTAGGTCTATATTATTTTAGACTGCTTTATACGTGGTTTTTATGGCAGCGATGCTTAAAAAAATTCGTTTCTAGCTAAAAACTTTGTCAGCTGTTATAATTATAATTATTATGGTCTAGGGCTCTACAATCTACATGTAGACCTGCTGTTTAGATCTGAACAGAATTTAATGGTCTATGTATGGTCTATGTATGGTCTATGTATCTATAAAAGAGAATGCAGGTGCATGTGTGCATGTAGATTGTAGATTGTCCTGAATGCATGCACACAGTTTCACAGAACAACCCGACCCCCACACTTCTGACCTCGGGAGTCGGAGTGGGTGGTGGGACACAGAAATTTCACGGGCAACGCCGTGCACCCCATGCCCCAGCCAGTGTTGTAATAAAATGCCATCAGAGGAATACATTTATTATAATTATATACATCAGTGCCGATATGCAGACAATGCTAAACGTGTTTGGACAGGCAAGAATATAGACATACAACTTAGGAGAGTTGAATAACAATAGCTTTTAACAGAGTAGAATCACAAATAAAAAATATTATCAATGAAATTTTTTATGATATTTTATTAACTTATGCAGACAATTAAATAAGACTTGAATCAGATTTCAGCATCCGTTTGTTGCCAACTAGCATTCACAAAAGCAAAAGCCATTTACAACACCATCAATTCCAGTCATAAGCAAAGGCTCCATTTCAAATTGAACAAAAGTCTCTCTCTAACATAACATTTTTATCTTAAAGTGGGCTCAAAAATTTTAAGATGACAACAATAATATTATTACAGCATTATATGCTATTGTCATTATCAAATAAATTTGCAAATGCTCTCAAGCCTCTCAAGGCCACAAGGAACTGTGAATCTGAGGTGCAGATAGTCAGACACCAGAGGAATATGCAGCTAGATATCCATGTGCTTGAATGCAAAGGATAAATATTTAGTGAATTAACTATGAGCTGCTTTTTGAGGGAAGGAAGTTAATTTAAGGGAGAAGTCGATTCCATTCCCTGGGAGCAGAAGCATAGAATAAACGTGAGTGCATAAATATTCTGCATCGTGGTTCAGCCAACAGATCTGTTGTTGCTGTATCCGATGATGACAGGAAACAATGAAGAATCGTAATCGTAATCTCCAAATTCTAAAGCACCACTCGAAAGCCAAGCGCAGGGCACCAGCATATTCAATGTAAGAAGTTGGTAGTGACAGAAGATGAGGAGGTGCGTATAGATTATGTTTGATAAAAGAACAATTGTTAGCGCAATCTCTGGATGATTTGAAGCACTGTCAAGCTGTAATGCTGCTGGTGTGTACGCTGGTCTTGAAATCTCCTCCACCGCCACCGCCAGTGGTGCTGTGGCTGATGACGCTCGTCTTCCTGTGAGAAATGTGGTTGTGAGGAGGATGAAGAGCAGTCCCTCCTCCCACTCCTCCTCCTCCTCCATCCATGTCATCCAAGTCGGTCTGACGACCGAGCACTGATGACTCATCAACTCCTCGTCCCTCCTTTGACAAAATCACAACAATGTCAATAATAAATGATAGGCAATTATATTGTTCAATATGTCCAATGTCCATTCAAAGTATGCATCAATAGTGTCATCAGTATGGCACAGGCAACTAAGAAGCAGGATCACTAGGCAACATTGATCACTAGGCAATGTTGATTAAAGAGAACAAATTAAATGTGAGACGTACTTTCCATTTGAATCCATCATTGATGGTAAACGTAAAACTGGCAACGATGGCACCATCTGGAAGACCTGGCAGAACGATGTTATTGGCTGGAGGAGGTTTCCAGTTCAAGATCTCTTCCAGTTTCCTTCGTCTTTCTCTCATCTGCTTTGTCACTGGAAACACAAAACCAAAGACCAGCACCAGATGAAGAATCAGAATCAGAGATATGATGCCAGGAAAAGTTTATACGATCACAGGCCAGGCAGATGCTTTCTTTAATAGAGAACAATGCTTGGTACTGCACTTGGGAGAGCAAAACAAAAGGTTTCATATACAATTAGTCACGCATAATTTGGCAGAAGTGGAGGGAACTTTCTGGTGTGTTGTGTGACCCTAAAATCACGGTTCTCCTCAAAGGACAGATACACAGGACAATGAAAAGACCTGTCCTGATTTATTGAGCAGAAGAATGGACGCTGGATACTAGGGTATCTATAAAAGACATGCAAAGAAATGAAAACATCCGAAAGAAAGTAGGAGTTACCTGTATATCTGACAAGATACGTGAAGTCAGATTGAGATGGTGTGGTCATGTGGAGCGGGCAGAGGATACCAACACCAAAATAATAATGAAGGCGGAAGTGCAGGGACAACACAGTCAGGGACGGCAGAAAAAGAGGTGGACAGACATGATCCAGCAACACCTCAAACTACTCAAACCGAGACCAGATGATGCTCATGTAACAGAACCATATGGAGACAAGGCGTCCAAGTGGCTGACCACTCTCCAGTGAGGAACTAATCCAAGCCAGAAGGGAAAGGGTAGTTATGCATAACTGTGTAAAATTGAATAAGACTAACCGAACCTCAAAGAGGTCACTTGTTAGTACAAATAGAGACATGATGTTCAGATAAAAAGCCGATCCTGCAGCCAATGATATAATTATGTATTAAAGAGACTAACGTGGTACAGGACGGTCTTCCAGAGGTGGAGTGTAATTTCTCATGAATCCAACCCAGTAAGGCAGCAGCTCCTTGAAAACACTGCTCTGTGCATCATCAAATATGGCAGAATTGATATCTTTTCCAGCTATATACTTCTGAGTAGCCTTCAATGTCTTTTGCAAGATTTCACTGGAAATGTCAATCTTTAAACACAACACCATAATTATACTTGAATGTTTACTTGAGCCATTTATTATTTCATATAATTTCTACTAAAAAAATTAAGATCTAGGGGTTATTATTATATCATTATTATTACTACTGAATGGCGACATCAGCCAATCTGAAAATATTGGAAATTTACTACAAGGTCATAAAAATTTATACTTGAAAGATTTATCCACTTCATGACAACTTTTGTCAACATAAGTAGTATGCTCAAAACAAGTCACTTTGATGAAACTATTTTAACATAGTAAATACCTATTGATGCTTCCTTTTTGCTATAATAATGCACAAATAAATAATATAAAATAATTGACTGCATTCAATATTCAAAAGCATGTTTTCTACAGTTTGAAACTTCATAGTAAAAGTAAGGTCGGTACACTGTGACTAAACTAAGCATAATAAGAAGCTTAAACCTGAATTTCATTTGAGATTTTGCATGAACTATATTCATTTGAGTTTGAACAACCTGAGTTGTTGTTGATTCCTTTGCTGCTGCTGCTGCTGCCGTTGATTCTTTCGACTGAGAAACGAAATCGAGATAACAGTCAGCGATCGATTGAACTTTTCTCTTCAGCAATTCATCATCAGCGAATGCATGACTCGCCTCCTGTCAATTCAGTCAAACGCGTTAGTTATAGGTTGACTAAATTAAATATAAAACATTTATGCAGAACTATAGTTAACACTAGAAAGTTGAATGACAAAATTTAAAACAAGTGAGCTCTTACACAATCTCAAGCAACCATTAGACAAAAACCTGGAAGTTAAGGGACCATTGATAGCTGCACAACAATTTAACAACAATATTTGGAACATAACAGCCCCTCATTCAAGTGAGTGAAACAGATAAGCAATTGACATTTTTAATAGCTGCATTATTTAGTTTTTTAATATAAACTTTCATATGTCAAAATTAAATTGCATTAGATTTTGAACTTGAATATGAATGTAATTGTACATAAATTTGACACACAGCAAGTGTAACTTCTGGAAAGTGTTGCAACTCAATAGTAGTCGATATATCGGCATAATGGGTGTGAAAAGTGATGTCAGTATAATAGCTGTAGAAGGGAATGTCATCTACTGAACATCATTATTCAACTGTTGTGTTCTAGCTATACATGTATTATGATTTAATTTGATTTGATTTGATTGAATGCGATTAACCTTAAACTTGAAGACTTCGCAGTAGAAGAAGAGATCTCGGTCGAGTCTCGTATTCGCCTCATCTTCACCATGCTGAACGAGATATTCATAGTAGAGCCACATGTGAGTCGGCAGATGACCGGCTGAAGCCTGAGTGAGAGCCAACAGAAACTGGGCTCTGTCATCCTTCGTCGGATTGATTTTGGCAACAACTGTCTGCAATCAGAAGAGAGATGAGCAATGTAGAAAGAAAAAAAACAAGGACATAAGGCTTTTCAAGACAGCAAACGGTTATTACAATCTTGAGCTTAATGCAATTAATGGTTAAAACTTTCTCTTTAATTAAAATGGTGATGAGCTAGAAAACTAGAAAGTATAGTCCTACGTAATGCTCAAGAAGGATAAAAAAGGTGACGTGAAAGAATGAGTTAAGAAGAAGAAAAAGAATAGATGAATTATAAGGTGATGATCCCTCTTTTATCGAGATGAAGAAATAGTACGTAGGTCATATCTGTGTGAAAATAGAAATTGTTTGTAAAATCATGAAACTCCAGAGAAACACGGAAGACGAGGAAGAGCGACAACTGACCGAAGAAATAGGACGAGATAAACAGCATCAAATGAAAATTACCTTTTTACCCAGTTTCTGGTTCTGTCCTGTTGCAGACTCTGTCTGTTCAATGCCCTGATAGAGCAGAAATCTCAAATTAGAATAAGGAGTTTTAAATATCTCACATAAACATTGTACAATAAAAACACTTGTAATAAAACTCATGGTGACACTGAAGCAAATCATAATTGCAAATGTGTTTGACTGTATGAAAACTTAAAGCAGCCAAACTAAAGTATTCTGGAATCAAACTATCTAAATCATTAGACATTTTACAAATGATTATTTAATAATTAACATATGAGCAAAGTGTTATCATTAGGATTATTATATGTCTGAGCAGATAGAGAGTGAAATTGTTGCATTGACCAAGTTGCTAAAAAACTCAGTAAATTACTCACTTCTTCAAACTACAGAAATAAATTAGCTGTTCGTATAACCAGGTACATACCTCAGTAATGTGGAATGTCAAATCCTAATCGCTTTTTTTAAATTCAAGGCAAGAATGAAATTCAAATAAAAAAACAAAGCATGCAAACAAAACTAACAGCCAATAATAAGCAAATGACAGTTAATCAAGCATAATTATTCTGAAGAGCTTCAAGCAAATAGAAGTGAAACATGAAACTGCAATCGATTCTCGAGTCTAATCAGACAACAGTGCACATAATAATTACAGTGGACAACCTGAGGAGGACACTAACCTTATTAGGATTAAAGATTGCCACCTGGATTAACATCGTTAAGCATCACGCATCACAACACATATCACCTGCAACATGTTCCTTAAGGGCAGACGCGAAACCAAAGTGAAAAAAATCCTTTAATATAAAGGCTATGGATGACAACATAAAGGCTATGGATGACAACATAAAGGCTATGAATGATGACACAGAGGCTATGAATAATAACACAAAGGCTATGAATGATAACATGAAGGCTATGAATGATAACACAAAGGCTATGAATGATAACACAAAGGCTATGAATGATAACACAAAGGCTATGGATGATGACACAAAGGCTATGGATGACAACATAAAGGCTATGGATGATGACACAAAGGCTATGGATGATAACATAAAGGCTATGAATGATAACATAAAGGCTATGAATGATGACACAAAGGCTATGAATGATAACACAAAGGCTATGAATGATAACATAAAGGCTATGAATGATAACACAAAGGCTATGGATGATGACACAAAGGCTATGAATGATAACGCAAAGGCTATGGATGATGACACAAAGGCTATGGATGATAACATAAAGGCTATGAATGATAACATAAAGGCTATGAATGATGACACAAAGGCTATGAATGATAACACAAAGGCTATGAATGATAACATAAAGGCTATGAATGATAACACAAAGGCTATGGATGATGACACAAAGGCTATGGATGATGACACAAAGGCTATGGATGATGACAGGGAAGCAGAGGTTGAAAAATAATAAAAGAAAGTCCTACAAATAAACATAACTTCACTCAGAATTCACAATAAGCTCTAGTCATCATACGAAACTCTCTGTTTCATACAGTTAATACACATATCAAAACTGCTGCTAGTCTGTAAGGATTTACATAATCTCCTCTGACATTACCATGTATACATTAGTAACATTACATTACATATCCAACAGCAGAGTCACCTATAATTATGCTGCATATTTAGATAGATTTGTTGCAATTATATTGTATTGTATCTATAAGTTTTTAAAGTTCCTCCCAAAGAAAACAAAGTCGTTTTGAGAAAACAGAAAGATATATGGCTACTTGGATCCACCAGTTAATAGTGAAGAATATGTCAATGTCAATTCCATAACAGTAAGGTGCCACACATACAGCTCTATTTAAATAGCAGTAGGAAAGAAATGGTATCACTTGATAACATGAATACACAAATGTGCTTCTACAAACTGCAAAAACTTACCGACTCTGTACAGCCTGCAATTTAAATTAATCAAATAACTTTTAAAAGAGGTGTTGTAACTGACTTTTCACACAAGCAAACAAGCTGCATGTTGTTTCATTTGCGTATGGATAATATTTTAAAGTACATCACACATGATATATGTTTAACAGTTTAAGATATCATCATAGTGCCCTAAACCTGGGACTAATATCGAAGGAATATCAAGCCGACGAAAAGTAGGCAATTGAAAGAAAATTTGGTTGCTATTGCATTTGGGAAAATCTATGGAGTGGCCTCACCTGGCCATTCCAGTTTGTTTTGTTGACGACTGTCATAGCGAAAAAGAATTAATTTAATGATAAAGAGAACTTGCGAACTAAATAAAATGTGTTCTAAGGAAGATCTTTCTGATTGGAGTTATATAAATTTAGACGAACTTATGGGCGATTATGCGTTGGACTATGGTGTTGAAATTATACGAATGGCGACTAAAAAACCATCGAAACGATGCGACTCAGTTCAAAATTACCCTTCTGTTTACTCAAATAGAGTCACATACATCACAAGTGATGCATGAGAAATACGATCTCTGATTAGATAAGAAATCATTGGTGTGGCCAGTGACATGACATGACATGATTAGATGAGAGATTATGGTTTCATGACATGAATTAATTCCAGACAATACAGCTCATAAATGCTCCATACACCTGAGAAATGCCTTTCGAAAGCACTCATTGTCAACTGCGTATAAGAAAAAGCTGAATCGAAAGCAGCAGAAGACATAAGACAAAGCAATTGCATTTGATTAGTATCAAGCACTAAATCACACACACCAGCACCAGCAGCAGCAGCAGCCATTGTGGCCAGACAAAGCGGATGAGGATGAGGATGCAGAGGTTTACCTGTGCAGCACCAGCAGACCCATACCAGTCAAGAGACGTCTTCATTCCAGGCATCCACTCTCCCTCTGCAAGATTAGATGATCCCATGAAGTGATGAAGTGGAGGCAATTTTCCCTTGTAAGGCTTTTGCCCTTTCCTCATCAGTGCACCGAAAGTTAGCATCCCATCACGATGCGAATGACCACTGAACTTTTGAGCATCAAAAGACAGACCAGAGGAATTTTGGGTTTGTGTGGATGGAGCGAAGGCAAGTGCTGATCTTGTGAGAATGCTTTGCATAAGTGCCGCCTCAAAGGCATCCTGCATCAGATCCGTAAAACATACAGACAGAACCCTTACAATACACCTTTAGCAGAAAAACAATAAATGCAGATCGAAATGCTTTATTAAATAATCAACTGGTGTAATGTACATTCAAACCTCCTTATAGCACTCATCATTACTCAACAAATTCGTATGCATAGATTGGTCAATAAAACTCAATAACAAGAAGCACAACTTCCCCCAAAGAACAAAAAACCATTTATAAACTGATGAATAATTGTTCTAACTTGGCAATTCATTGTTCTCAATGAAAGTTTCAGTGCATTCACAACTGATATCATGCTGGGGCTCGAAACCCATCGCTAGTCGCTTCCTAGATATCGTGCTACATGTAGATTGGTTAGAAGCTGAACAGACAAGAGGGGGGGTCAAGAATGTAGAATATTCTTAAATTCAGCCGATGGTTATGAATTCGCCATAAGTTGCGAAGTAGCAATCTGATTTTGATACCATTTGTGTTATTTGATTACCAGGTACTCCTTTATTACCCCACAAAATTTCACAATAATTCATTAGTGATTTATGAGGACTTTGATGTCACTAATATTCTGAAACTTTTACCAATTTTCTTGCTCTAAACTAATGAAAGAATCTGACAACGAGTATAACTTTAGACAGAAAAAATATGTTTTCATTCAGTAAAAAGTGTTCTAAAGCAGAGCCATATGGCTGAAAAAAATAAAAAGGTCAGAAATCGACATGTGTCACAAATGTGAATTGGAAACTTATTGCAGAAATGAATCGGGTGGCACCAGTCCGTTTGAATAACAATCGTCGATGGTGTGCACGGACAAGCAATGTGTCATAAGAGACTGAAAGGTCAAAAGTGCAAAGCTTGTTCAGGCACTAAGGCAAATGAACATTTGATGAAAGCATAAACACAAGATGAATCGAGCTGTGGCAGACCTTCGTTAGAGCTGGAACCTTGGCGGCAGATTTGTTGGAGCCAGTTGTGTTTTCTCTTGACTTTGCACCTGAGCGCGTCGGCCGTGTTGTGGAGGCCGCCTGTGCTTCCAACATTTGCTGGACATGAAGCTATCGTAATTAAACATCAAATGAAAACATCTGAACCTAGGATCATACATAGTGAAAAAGTTTGCAGATCAGAAGAAATACATTACACAGCATCCTTGCTACATGATTTTAAAAGGTACAACACTCATAATTTCCATCTACATTGTCTTTCCTTTCAGTCACTCCTTCCATGCTGACCCCGTCCTCTTTCACTCGTGACTGTCCACCAATTCCATCTCAGTCCTCATTATCTGTCTTTCAGTTTGCATTGGAGGCTAAGATATCTGCAGTGCTATATGGCAGGTGGAAATCAATCTCACTAATTTGATATTAATCTGTAATTGATTAAACTTCAATGTTCAACAAAACCATCAAAACAGAAACAATATTAGAAACGACCTACATTAACAAAGTGATTGAAGCCTGATTCCATAATAGGCAGAAGGTAGCTATGAATATCCTTTAGAGTTGGTGTCTTTGGTCTGTCCTTTTCATTTCGAAGTCTTGTGATGATAATTGGATTCAATGGAACCTTTTTCTTACTAGCAGGCTGTAAATAAGACCTAAAGGAAACAAAACCTTACTAAATATAAATCTACATAATTTCCATAGCAAAAATATAACGTTGAAGCAGATCATTTTTCAATGTCAAACTGATTGGGTCAGATTCTTCACCACAGCTTTGGTCACTTGAATGGGTGGCACGTGCCATGTCATTTAAGATCCATGGCAGATGTTCGATTAATTATCAGAATTAGCAACTTTTTATTAAATACAAGACATTAGAAGAAGAAAAAAACAAGACTTTATCAAGGTAACCAGAAAGGCAGCCATGACTATCAATGTAACAAGGTCCCTGTATCTTATATCAATGAATATGAAATTATAATTGATGCAGAATGTTAATAATAATTTATAAGTTATTAGAAAAAAACAGAAAAGCAATAACAGAAATAAATCGCTCACTTTGTATTTACATATTTTATTATTGTTAGTCAGTTGAATGAACAATGCTATTTCCATATTAAGGATCATTTGAAACTATCAACTTCACACAAATAGCAAATCTTGTGAGGAGGGCGAGTGGACAGTCCTCAACATTGCTGTCAGATCTTTCCACTAACACAAACACAATAATGTGGTCAGTTTAGTCATTTTATGGCCAACTTCATTTAGCAAACTGTGCACAGAAGTGGATGAGAAATCGCTAGCCATCATTCTGCCATGAACCACAAACCGTTTATTTGACAACTGTTGAGCATATATATGCTAACAACTAGACAATTTGTGCGAATTTAAACGAAAACAACGAACTTGCTGATGTGTGTGGCCTGCATATCTTTCTTCGGTCGATTCATGACGCCATCTCCAAAGTTGAGAAAGACTTCAACGTCTTCGAAAAGACCGACGGCGTTGAGAAGATCAGAATTCTCTCCAGCAGCCGCCAGGTGACGCTTGAAGGCAGACATAATCCTAAGATGAGGAGGAGGAAGAGAAAGAACAGAATGGCATCAAGATCACGTTAGTAGCATGATGCATTTAACTGAGAAGCAAATCATGAGCAGATCCTTTTGAAATTTAACAGCATCTCAGAAACACATAAACAGCAGAAAAACCAACCATTTCAGTTTAATGTCCCAAATAAACCTGTAGAAAAACATCTATACCATAATTTCTTGCTTATTCATTGAATCAAGTATGACTGCATGAAATAGTAACCTCTTGTTATTCAGACAGGTCTTGAAAGTGGGTTTGTCAATTGCGTTTGCTAAGTCAGCAGCATTGGCACTTTGTTCGTCCTCATCGTTTGTTCGACCAGCTCCCTGTTCATTACCAACACAAACAACACTTATTGGTCATTGCTCATACTTGTCATCTCAGGTTAAATTTCAAGTGCCGGAAATAAATCAATAACAATAAAGTGTACATTTTCACAAAAGACTGGTAGATTGATAATAGAAATAAGAGAAAAAGAACCTCAATCTAGTGGGTAACTTTATGTACAAATTTACCAATAACACGTTACCTGATACTTAAGTTGTTGATATGCATGATCATTACAATTATAATATCGTCTAATGGTTTATGCATATATTATGCACATGCTAATTATAATTGATTTTCTAGTTACTGCAACGGTCCAAAAGTTTGGAATACATTACTGAGGGGTATCCAGTCTGCAACTACATACTCGCAATTTAAAAAGCTTAGAGGGATATCTAAATCAAGGCTGAATGAGATTGAGTACACTCCACTTGATCACATGTTGTTTCTGGGCTTGCATATTAATCCTCTGTTTCATTGAAACTTCAGTAAGTATATATATATCATTACATAGCCAATTGACTATGCAGCAATCATTTTGCTTAGTTAAAGGGTTGACCCTAATTATGAGGGCTTGGTGACCCTTTTGGGTCTCCCTTCCCTTGAAGATGCATTGAAATGTTTTATCATTTGTCCTGAACATGTTATATACTTGCGTTTCTTGGGAATAAAAGTTTAGTGAGTTGTCAAAGTTTTGTCAGTTGTCAAGAAATCAATCGATCGATCGATCGCTTGCTTGATTGATTGATCTTCCATTGCCAATGGAAAAGCTGATAAAATAGAAGATTAGTGACCTGAGCGTTTCTAATTTCGCGTTGTCGTTTTCGAGCAGCCGTGATTGCCTTCCTTCTCTCCTTCTCCATGATCTTCCTCTGCTCCAAACACATCTGTCGATTGCGTTGCTTCTCCATTCGCTTCTCCAGCGTCAGCTCACTCTCTTCACTGCAGCACAAGTCAAACACCGACACAAAGTCGTTCTAGTCATTCGAATCAAACAGTCGTTCAGCAAACACCAAATCCTGTCATCTCATGAAGACCACAGTTAATGTACTTTGAGGCACTTCCAACGCAGCTTCAGCAAAAGAGAAAGTTTTAAGTACCATAAATATAAAATCTTCTTACATAGAAAATGTGGACATTGAGCAAGTTCATTTCAGAAATTCAGATACATGGCCCAACAAATCATTGGAGCAAATGTATGTAAAGAAGTAAATATAGTCCTTATTATTCCATTAGAAAAAGCACAATTGGACATCAAAATATAATGTAAAGTAACACATAGAAGTAATAATAAAGTATAGTAATATTAATGAATAGTAAAGCTAAAACATATGCTAATAAGCGCAAAGCATTTCTTCTAATGAATTCCTTTCTTTTGAGGAGGCTGGAACGTGAATTTTTTCATGATCATGAGAACCTTTTCATGATCAAGAGAATGTTTTCATGATCATGAGAACCTTTTCATGATCAAGAGAACCTTTTCATGATCAAGAGAATGTTTTCATGATCATGAGAACTTTTTCATGATCATGAGAACGTAACCTATTATTCAGCAGCTGTGTTGAAATTTCCAGGGAAGAAGAAAGCAAGTAAGATCTTCAGAATAACATATAAATATGTAGGTGCAGCAAAGGTTCAGAAACTCTAATTTTTCAAATATTCAACCAGCATTAATAAATTAATTCTTTATTTGCTCAATCACTCAAGTATAATAAAACTAAAGGTATGTGGTGGCAGCATAATTAAAAATGTAAGTATTCATAGCATGTCTATTGTCTAATATTCTTGTCAATATATTATATATGGACTGATCTGATAAAGTCTGCTTGGTTTTGGCGCACCATACATGTAGATTGACATCTTTTACGTTAGAAACCAACAGGACAGAAGTTACTGATTAACTAAATAATGTGTAAAATTAAATCCAATTATTCAATAGGGAGTTGAATGATTTGATATAATCACATGAAATATAGCATCTGTAATTCTATAATATGTAGAGGAATTTATTTTAACTTAATCACGTAACAGAATGTCAGAATTTTTCTAAGGAAACAATTGCAATGATAAAGTACATATGCGAAATTGATCGCTGAACCTCAGTGGGGTCTGTGGTTTAAGTCGGACAGTTAGCCATTGTCCGGTACCATCCAAGGTGACCTCAATGTCATCTATTGTGTACGACAATTCATTCTCGCCTTTTGTTCTGTAGCTGCAACAAAAAGCGTCAAAGCATAAAACTGTCAGAAATCGATACGATTAGTAATCTGTTTTGAATCATAGACTCTGCTCAGTATGGTAATATATAACTTATAAAAACTGTCAGACAATTTGTGACGACTGGGGACAGTGATCTCTAGTGATCTCATCTCACCCACATGTAACAACACAGAGGTGCAGTGCCCAGTGTAGGAAGAGCAGGTCACCAAAATCAACAGAGAAGAGAAAGATGAAACTAAAGAGAAGAATGCAAAATAGTTTTAAAAATCAGGTAATATGGAAGTATTCCAATTACAATGAATAGGTTTCAATCAGATTAAAAATTCCATAAAAAAGTGAGAAATAATAGACAGTTAATTCCACTGAAATATTGTCTTCCATCCTTACTCTAGAAAAGTCTTTAAGTCGTGCTTCAGATAGCAGATCCATGCATCGTGCAAGCGATCAACACTTTGATCTCGGATCGTTGAGAAAGTATGAACGTCGTTTATGAAGTTCTTCGTTGGCAGAAGGACATCGTGAATTCGATCTCGCTCTTCCTCATTCAGACCTAGAATTCACAAAAATCAATAAATAAAATATGCTCAGCACCAGTTGTGTCGTGAAATTTTCACCTGATCTAAACGATATGCATCATCTACTCTAGATAGCACACGATGCGTTAAACAGACTTTTATGAAGTTTTACAATGTAAATTATTCACTTGTCAAAAATGAATAAAACAAAAGTACCTATAGAATATTCAGAGTCGGCTGCAAGATATTTGTTGAAAATATCCCAACCATGCAGAAGTCTGAGGTTACGGTCGGCTGACAGGGAATCAGCGCGTCTGAAGTCTTGTACATCTTCGTAGAAGAGAAGATTGCAGAGCAACTGCTTTCTGTCAGATCTGTGAATTAAAAAGTTTATATAGTTGATGTTACTTACCGTATAACCACAAGAATTGTAATCATAAATTTTTATGTCTCTTCAAGAGAATATCCTCAGAGGCGCTCCTGCCATGACAGAATGATTTTAAAATGCCTATTGATGTAAAGAGGCAAAGAAAGACCATAGCAGCTCATGGTCAAGGCTGACTAGGCTAACTATTCCACACAGATGGACATCAACAGTATGAGAGGTCAAATGTCTTTGTCTCCATAAGAGTTTAATGAATGTGCTTTCGAATGGCACGTCTTGCAGTTCCAATGGAATGGAATAAACAATAATTATGTGCAGTTTGAAAAGAAAGGCAGACTCAGAGTCAAAAGATTCACGATATATGAAATTCAAACAGTTCACAAATCATTCTTCCAGAATTTTGGGGATGAAATTGAGAGCATAATTATAGGGTTGATGAATAAAAGTAACTGTGAGCAAAGAGCTTCGGTGTCTTCTCTCACCAACCCCTGCCCCACCCCACCTCACCCATTAGATGACACTAGAGTCCTATTCATTCTACAATGAATTGGGTCAACATGTTAAACAACTAAAACAGATTTCTGTTAGAATTATGTGCCACACAAAATCCGTAAAGACTGACTTCTGAAGAAACAACTGGAATGGACTTCCTGCTTTCTTCTCCATTTCCAGCGCCAACAAAAACTTCTGCTTTAAAGCCCTTCAAAGCAAGAAAAGAAACATTTAGAAAACAGCTGCAATTAGATTTAATGTATCTGGCTATTATAATTATGGGCTACAGCATTGTTGTTTATGAACTTCACATCAAAGGAGCAATGGCCAAATAAATCAAATCACCTCTACTGTAAATGGCAGATGTGCTAATTGGGGGACTGCCTCAAATACATTTGAAAGTAAGAATTCACATCCCGGCAATAGAACCATTTAATCAAAGAAACATTGAAGTTGACACATAAAAAATAAACAAAACTAAGACAATTCAGCACAGAGAAACAAATTTGGCTGCTTTGATATTACAAATTATAACTGCTATCTCTATTGCACAAAAGAAAAAAATCTACTTTTAAATAGTTTAGAATTTAGAATAGGTAGCATGAAAGGATGTCCTCTTGCAACATGACTAGTGCAAAATTGTCTGGCACAAAATTGTCTAGCGCTGAATTGTTATCAGATCACCCATATAAACATAAAATATAAACTGCTCTTAAAATCAAGCTAAATTATTTTAATGCAAAATTTTAAAAATCACAGTTGCTGTCCGTACTTTTCCATTGACTTTTGCAACCAATGTTGTTCCGATTGAGATTGTCGGTGACTGGCTTCCTGACTCTCGGCAGCAGCAGACCTTAAAGCCGTTTGCCAGATCGGATCAGACACTGAATGATCAATGTCATTGTCTGGTATAACTGGTAGACAACCGACCAGACACATCGATGGAAAGAGACCAGACTGGACACTCGACCGCCTTGAAAAGACAATGCCAGGAATGCCAAACTGACCATTGTCATCCTCGCCATTTCCACCAACTCTGCAAATCCAAAAAATTAAAAATTGTTTATTAGATTTCTTCCGAGATAAAACAAATTCCTTGAAATGTATTCTCCCAAATGCTCAGATACATAAGCACACTCTTATCAGGCTTCACCAGGTTTCAACTACAACAGAACTAATCAACAAACCTACTGTACTAAATATTGCTTCCACTGTTAGAAGAGTGAAAGCAGAGAAAGGAACAAAACATTAGACAGAATATGCTTAAGAAATTTCTTGAGCTCTAAACCTAATAACATATCAGTCACATGTTAAATACACGAAAACATAGTAGAAATACATGATTTATAATATTATTTTAGAAGCCTAAAATTTATAACAACTATTCACTGATGTACATGTACATGTACCCAGTATGCATCATCATCATAGGCGGAGTTTGGTTTCCATTCTTGGGGGGGCTAAAAAAAATTTTTTCCTAGGCCCAAAATATGACGATTTTTTTAGTCATCGATTTTAAATATCATAAAAACCATACTATTTCTGCGGACACACCTTTTTTAGTTAGCAAGTTTAATTGAAATCTCATTAGCAAGTTTAATTGAAATCTCATAAAAAACAATTTACCGTAAACACCTTTTTAGTCATAGAGTTCAATTAAAATCTCATACAAATAAATGCTATTTTCCGTAAACACCTTTTTTAATCATCGAGTTGAGATCTCATAACAACCATGCTATTTCAACGGTCAGAGATTAATTTCTCGGATCTTTACTGCGGGTGACTCGGTTGCAATATAAACGTGGAGTACGAGGTTGTTCTCTGCCTCCGATGCTGATCATCTTCGATATGAAAAAGAGTCGTTAAACCCCAACATTTCATTTTTGTGGAAACACCTATTTTTGTCATAAAGTTTAATTGAAATCACATGCAAACCACACTATTTCCTCGGAAACAAAAAAAGGACACACCTTTTTAGTCATCGAGTCTATACTTACAATAGAAAAACTGAGTGGAGGAGTTTGATGGGTCCATCTTAGCATAGGCGGAGTTTGGTCTCAGCTCTAGGAAGGGCAAATCATAAATCGCCCCTTGAGGTCGTTGATAATAATGGAATCAAAAATAATGATGTAATTACACACCGGAAAATCGTTGGTGATACTGAAATTAAAATGAGGTCTTTATAGACACCCGAAAAAGCTTAGGATATACAGGAATGAAAATGAGGTCTTTAGACACCCGAAAATCGATAATAATTATTACTGGAATCAAAATGATGTCCTTACACACCCAAAAATCGTTGATAAAAATGATGTCCGTAGACACCCGAAAATCTTCGATAATACTGGAAACAGAATGCTGTTCTTACACACCCAAAAATCGTTGATAATACTGGAATCAAAATGCTGTTCTTAGATACCCGAAAATCGATGAAAATACTGGAATCAAAATGCGGTTCTTAGACACCCGAAAATCGTAAACAATACAGGAATAAAAAGAGGTCCTTAGACACCCGAAAAACATAAATAAAACAGGAACGAAAATGTGGTATTTAGACACCCGAAAATCATGGATAGTACCGGAATCAAAATGATGCCCGTAGACACCCGAAAATCGTATATAGTAATGGAATCAAAATGATGTCATTACATACCCGAAAATCGTTGGTAATACTCGAATTAAAGTGAGGTCCTTAGACACCCAAAAATTGTAGATAATTCAGGAATAGAATGTGAGGTCCTTAGACACCGGAGAACATAGAAAATAGATAAAACAGGAATGAAAATGAGGTATTTAGACATTCGAAAAACGATGATATTACTGGAATCAAAATGATGTCCGTAGACACCCAAAAATCGTTGATAAAACTGGAATCAAAATGCTGCTCTTAAACACCCGATAATCGTTGATAATACTAGAATAAAAATGATGTCATTACACACCCGAAAATCGTTGGTAATACTGGAATTAAAATGAGGTCCTTAGACACTCAAAAATTGTAGATAATTCAAGAATAAAAAATGAGGTCCTTAGACACCGGAAAACATAGATAATACAGGAATGAAAATGAGGTATTTAGACATTCAAAAATCGATAACATTACTGGAATCAAAATGATGTCCGTAGACACCCGAAAATCGATGATAATACTGGAATCAAAATGATGTCATTACACACCAGAAAATCGTTGGTAATACTGGAATTAAATAGAGGTCTTTAGACACCCAAAAATTGTAGATAATACAGGGTTGAAAATGAGATCTTTAGACAACCGTAAATCGATGATATTACTAGAATTAAAATGATGTCCTTACACACCCATAAATTGTTGATAAAAATGATGTCCGTAGACACTTGAAAATCGTTGATAATACTGGAATCAAAACGATGTTCTTAAACATTCGAAATTCGCTGAAAATACTGAAATTAAAATGATGTCCTTCGATACCCTAAAATCATTGATAATACTGGATCCAAAATGATACCATTTGACACCCGAAAATCGTTGATAATAATAAAATCAAAACGACGTTCTTAGACATTCTAAAATCGATGATAATCCTGGAATCAAACAATGTCCTTAGACGCCCAAAAATCTTGATAATACTGGAATCGAAAAGCTCTTTGCAGAACTTTTTACAACTGAAAAAATGTATTAAGAAACTATGATGTCTAAACAAAGGTGTCTTCAGACCATTTTACGACTAAAAAATCGTCAAAAATTTTCTGCCGAAGTACCCCCTCCCCCCAATTAAATCCTGGCTACGGCCTTGGAGGTTGGGGAATTTGTGCAGTTCTAAAAATTCCTTTAAAAAAGCCCTGCGGAAAATCGTCGATCATACTGAAATCAAATGATGTCCTTACACACCCGAAAATTGTTGATAATATTAAAATCAAAATGATGACCTTAGACACCCGAAAATCGTGGATAATATTAAAATCAAAATGATCTCTTTAGATACCCGAAAATCGTTAATAATACTGAAATCAATTAATCTCCCTACGCACCCGAAAATCGTTGATGATACTGAAATCAAAATGATGTCCTACTCGCCCGAAAATCATTGGTAATACTAAAATCAAAGTGGTGTTCTTAGACACCCGTAATTTTTTGAAATTACTGGAATCAAAATGATGACCTTAGACGCCCGAAAATCGTTGATAATATTTAAAATCAAGATGATGACTTTAGACCCCCGAAAATCGTTATTAATATTAAAATCAAAATTATGTCTTTAGACACCCGAAAATCGTTGATAATACTTCACAGATCAGAAGTCGCGGGCCAGGTCTCATGACCAGAGAGCAAATGCACAACTTTGAACTTTCATAAAAAATGCTTAGAACTTCACTTCCAGGTGACAATCAGGGCCGTATTTACTTTGGTGGAGGCCCATGTGCACCGCTAGTGGTGGAGGCCCAATGGACATAAGATAATTAACAAAATTGCAATTTTAATGGCGCCGTACCACAGCAATGCCGTTACAAGGGTGCTACAACTACAACTAACAGCAGGATAGGCCTAACAAAATATAAAGTTTAGGCTGTACTACAGTCATGTAGCCCATGCAATAAAACTGGTTGCATAAATAACTGTTGCTTGAAGCTGATAGCCTAAGTAGGTTTAGGTCTATTATCTGCAGTGTATATTAGGCCTATGTGTAGATAACGAAAGACTTCAAATATAGGCTAAGTCAATTCTTCGCCCTCGGTCTCACATACAATGTAGACCCACTACGGATAGGCCTATATCAGGGGTGTCAAAGAACTGGCCCGCGGGCCATTTCTGGCCCACCGACGATTTTTTCTGGCCCGCGGAGCCTTCCCTAAAGATTACAAAATTAGGGGATAAATTTTTTTATTTGTATATTTTACAGCCAGCGCCAAATATCTTGCAAATCTTCATGGTTTATTGTATGTAAACCTATAGAGTCTTGTTAGACTATGACTCCGTTTTATAAATTGATTGATAGAAACAAAAGACACATTGCTACAGGAGCTTTGAAACCCTGGCCCGCCACTTGTTAGAAGATTGTCACATTGGCCCGCCACTTGTTAGAAGATGTTCACAGTGGCCCGCCCCTAAAAAAGGTTTCACACCCCTGGCCTATATAGTCCGTGAACTTTGATTATCTGGTGAGCGAATTTGCCAAAAAGAAAAAAGAGAAAAGTTTCACTAATTTGACATGACTTCATAACCAAAAGAAACTAACTTCTGACCTTTCAGGCTTTCACGTTTCTTTCAATTGTTTCTTGCCTTAAAACATTTGTGTGAAATTGTATATGTGGGCAGTGCACTGCACAGTGCCATAGAGTCCATTGATCGCTTGTCTCTTAATGTGTAGGCCTAGGCCTATAATACTTCAATACTTGTCTTTGTCGATGCATGGCTGTGTTATGTCACCATAGAAATTGTCGTCATTAGGCTACATTACTAAAAAGTCTGTAAAAAATTCTTGCTTTTGTGGTGGAGGCCCCTATGTGGTGGAGGCCCATGTGCACTGGCACCTTGTGACCACCCCTAAATCCGGGCCTGGTGACAATACGGTAGTAATGTGATATAATATAATAGCCTACTAATAACTGATATCTACATCAATCTTTTAGTTTGTCACATTGTCCCAGGTTGCATTCTGTTTTTTGCGCATTAAACGAATTATACTACGGTACTGCTACACATTGCTAGTCTTCGTTTTCACAGTCTTCATGTAGGGGGTGGGGGCTGGTGGCCAGCAGCTCACTGTCTAGGCCTTTTGCTCTTTTGTTGTCTCCACAAATGTACCATTTTTTACCCTTGGAAGTCCTTATTGATGCGTGGTAAAATCGGTGAATTCTTGGGGGGGCTTAGCCCCCCCTAGCCCCTGATAAACTCCGCCCATGATCATCATTTCCATTTAATAAGTGTTACCATATATCGTGTTCAAAACAAGGTTTTCTCCTCTTAACTGACTTCAGTACTTCGTTTAAGGAACATATCACATTATGTCATTAGATTCTGTGTGACACATTAGCTCGTTGGTTCAAGACTGGCCAAGCAGAAGTTTGAGCTTAAGGAAATCCACTCCATTATTATTAGACAAGATATAGGAAGAACTCACAATACAGATTACTTAATTTACCCTACATGTATTTTCATGATTTAATTGTTAACGGTACAACTGACAGAGAAGTGAGAGAAATACATACTGGAGTTCACCAACTCTCTCCTTATGTATGAGGTATCTTGGAATCCAGTAAGCACGCAGACGACGAAGTGTGTCGTACTGAGTCTGGTTGAAAATGGTTTTCGTCAAACCAAACTGACCAGCGGCAATGACAAACTGCTGAATGGCATCCGCATTCAACGTCAGCTTGTATTTGTCTTGTATATTTCTAAAAAATCATCAGCACTTGCCTGCAACATGCCAGAAAATAACAAAAGAAAATAGATCAACAGAAATATGGTTGGCTGCGGTTGCCATTCTACAGATTCAAATTTAATATACAAAAATAATTGTCAAGAATTCAACAGACCCTAAAATACCACCCTGTTCAGCTGAACACTTGAAACAAGTCTAATACTGGCCCTGCATAGAACACCCGAAATAAAATAGTCCCGATTCTTATCAGCCACTCCAGAAGATGAACAGGTTAAGTCAGATCTACATTTTGTTTCTGTGGCACTCACGAGGCCTAATGAAGCCATGTTTGCACATGCCACACTACTAACCCGGATAGTGACACAGAAACCTACATCTAGCAGCACTTCATGTCTCAGAATGCTGAACACTAAATCATCAATGCCTTACATATTTTTAATTTCTGCATTCTTTCTAAGCTTGACCCAAGCAATGTGGATGACAACCAGAGGAATGAAAGCATACTTAAGATTTCTGAAAAAGTGGCTAAATATGTAGCTGAAGTAATTGGCTCAAGAGCTGACCCAAGGGTCCGGTTTTGAAAATATAAGAATGTGTCAGAAATTATGTCCTGGAAGAAGATGACCTGTGCATCAACATGAAGTCATGTATGTGTGCATGTATGGCATGTACAGCTTCAAGAGAACACTGCCAGACATTGCAATCCAAATAACTTTTATACTGCATAGCATTCCGCTTGATAACTGTTATATAAGATCTATATGAAATCACAATGCATGCTACAAACGTGCAATGGTCTACTTACCGGAAAAGTCGACTTTGTATCAGAACGTTGTTCCCTTCACCGTCGTTTTCTTCCATTGAATCCTTATAGAACTCACAGTCCATCCAAAACTCAAACAAAAACTTTCCCGATGTATTCTTCAAGAAGTCCTTGAAATTTTCTAAACTTTGTACCTAAAATTCACAGATGCACAAATGTTTTTCGTCATGAACAGAAAAACAAGCATTTAATGCATCTATGAATTATTTCAAGCAGAGTTTTATTATAATTGAACCATTCTGAGACATATGCTTCAATAGCATAGCTATCACAAGCTGGCAATGCTGTACTAGTCATGCAAACTGTTCAACCAGTGTGTCCAAGTGTGTCATATGCTTCGTCTACATAATAATTTCTCAATGTTTAGTCAACTTCTGTGTCTGTGTCTCAGCATTGCAAGCTGCCATTTTCTAGTCACCTTGGATAACTGCAAGAGCAGTGCAGGCCTATTCCTTGAAAGGTGTTGTTAGTTAAGTCTGGACCACATAACTGTACAACAAACAAGTGGAGAGATTTGAACATTAGACCAAAATGTTGAATTGACGGTTGACAGAAAAAAAGAAAAAAATTTGTACAGCGAAAGTTTGTTGAGTTGAAGACAAGATAGAGATTGTGTGACATATTTTGATCAATGAATCTATAAAAGAATTTAATCAACGTCAAAGTATTCTACTGGCAATCAGAAGTTGCACAGAATAATCTGTGGCAAATCAAACACCCCACATTCTTCAGAAACAACAACTAACAATTGTTTGATTAGTAGGATAATAATAATAATTATTAACTGTCTGTACAGAGATCTGCATTTCAACATGAGAAGACAAAAATACAAATAGCTTAAGTTTGATGTGACTTAGAGCTGTCTGTCTGTCTGTCTGTCTCTTTTCCCTTGATGCCTTGTGCATTAGACAATGGCACGAATGCGACTACTCTAATCATAATAAGACAATAGGAAGAAGAAACTGACTGATCCAAGCATCATTTCTTTGATCTCCTGTAGCGACATCTTGTGTCTCTCCTCAAGATCTCTTATTCCTTCCTCCGTCTGTTCATCAAGCGCAAACCCATCTGCAGCATATTCGTCGTCAGGCATTGCGTAGTTTTCTCTGTCAAAGTACGCTTGTCGTGATTGGACATCTTCTCCAAATCGATGAGTCATCGTTTTGCTTATCAATCAACACACGATCATTTCATTTAATTCAATATGTCCATTTAAAAATCATTTGTTTTAAGTTTACCTTTCAACCATGATCCATCTTTTAGCTTAATCTCTAGCAAAGTCACTAATTAAATATTGTTGAATCATGTTTTCTACATTGTTCTTGCATATTTCTATCGATATTGAGATCTCAGCTCTTTGAAATTATATAAACAAGTCGAAAGTAGGCTACATTAGCAACCAAAACCCATGGTAGAAAAACCACGCAATGCAATTTATACGCAAGTTCTAATGCTGAAGTCAAAGTGTAATCAGTTCAATATACTGTCACTTGTATAAATCTTGAAACAATTTGTAATTTTACATTCAGCTAAACTGTTATTTCTATGCACTTAACAAAATCATTTAAAATGCATTAAATTTCAAAAAATATTCTTTTCAGAACAAAACTGCAATTCATTGTAACTTTCTAACTCAGAATTAGGAATAGGGCTCCTTATTGATTCTGGGTCTCTGCTCTCTCCCTCCTTCACCCCCCTTCTCTCTGTCTGTCTCTCTGTCTGTGTCTGTCTGTCTGTCTCTTTTCCCTTGCTCTCTCTCCTCCCTCCCTCCCTACATTTCCCTTTCTAACCTTGTATTGTTGATATCTTTTGCACCTGATGAACCCATCTCTCCCTCTAAACCAACTGTAGGATTTGAAGAAGAACCTAAAAGTTAAAATATTACAAAAGAATTAAGAATATCTTCAGATACATAAACAATGATAACAATTTAAAATTACCACAATGATAATATATGAAAACATCCCGAATATTAAAACAATAAATTGACCTGGGGTCAAAACTGCAGATTCTACGTCCATGTTCAAAACCAATTTGTTGCTCAGCCTGCAACATTGCAGGCTAACTAACTTGTGTAATAAAACGCATCTGTATATATGAATCACGTTCAGTTAATATATTGCTTCAGTTTCTGTCCAATTATTTAATAGGTTTTCAAGTGAATATACAATTTTCTCACTGCCAGATCTCACTGCAGCAGTGCTTCTATTAATGACACTCAAGAATCTCTTTAAAACATGCTTCATTACAACACATTTTCTATTTTAATTATGCTCATGGCATGTAAACCACCGTGTTGTAGAAAAGGACATGCTATGACCGTCTGGGAATTTTTTTACTGTAAAAACTTCATCATTATGTGATGCATGTCTTTTAAAGACTGCACTTTTCTATAGAAAGCCATAATAATTATCATGAAATGCTACTTTGCCTTTAAGGTCCTTTGTCAATGATCCATTGTTCACTTGCTCACAACCACCAGAAATCTCATCTTCCGAAACAGGCGGAACTGCAGATCTGGAAA
Organism: Lumbricus rubellus; assembly: GCA_945859605.1. Classification (NCBI taxonomy): domain Eukaryota; kingdom Metazoa; phylum Annelida; class Clitellata; order Crassiclitellata; family Lumbricidae; genus Lumbricus; species Lumbricus rubellus. Next base: position 23,088,405 of record OX243816.1, read on the forward strand.
AAGAGGATTCAGTTCATAATTAATATAATTTAATTGCAGCAGAGTATTGATAGATGCACCAAAGCAAGTCTGATTGACATTTCAAAATCATATCGAATTTCCAGAGATTTTGCTTATTCCACTGGTAAATATGTCAGTTCATCCATTTTCTCAAATTCCATGCATTTGCATTATGACAACATTACTATGAAATTCTTAGATGATATATAATCAATTGGGTGAGACATCTGCTAAGAGGCAACTCACTGCAGAAAGAAATAATTGAAGAATGGAGGGAAAGAGGTGCAGAGGAAGACCTAGACAAAAACTGCTGGACAGGATCATTCTTATTAAATCCACAGCTGACTGTCACACATCAATTCTCAACCTTCCCAGTCACCACCTCATGTCACTGTTGGGATAAAAGCCTCTGATTCATGTCACTGCCTTTTGTCTTAGCCATAACACCTGCCTTATTTTCTGCCCTACAATCAGCCTCAGCCAGATAGACTAAAGCACAACGTACAAAGGCATCCAATGCATCAGTAACCTTTTTCTATCAGAATTTCCATCAGACAAATCGCTTCTGTGTCCAGCGCTCGATGATTTCTTACGATATGTTCCTGAAAAAAGACACAACCACAAAAGTCAAAAGTTTATGTGCAGAGCAAATCAAACTGAAGACACAAACCAATGAAGAAAGGCCTCAAGAAAGAAGAGGCTTTGAGAATATGGCCATACTCTTCAGACAAGAGTCTTCTTCCAAAGTAAATTGAAATGTAATCAGTTCAAATCCAAGTCCTAAAGAGATAATGGAGATGCAGTGTTCATTATTACATTGTTCAATTAAATTAAATTTTCGTTTAATCAAGACTTCGGGCTGGCAGAATGCAGTACATGTATGCTTAAATTATGACTAATGTTATTATTGAGAAAGTAAAGAAAAATGTCAAAAATTACGATATCATAATAATCAGGGCCGTAAATCTGTTACTAAATGTGGGGAGGGAAAATTTTCCCTTTTGAATTGTGTGCATAGTAAGCCTATAGGCCTACCTCCCTCAAAAAACCCACCCCAAAGTTAGTGTTAAAAATTGTTGGTTCTAACCTCGCACTATATAAGTCTACTGCATATAGCCTATAATGTGTTCGAAGTACAGGGAACAACACGACTAGTCACTAGAGGTTCTCTTGCCAAACCGAAAGAGTTGAAAGTATTAGGCATATTTAGTGGCTTATATTTCTCTTCATTTTAACTTCTCCATCTGTATGGTTTAGTAGGCGTATGCAACTATACATTCATCTTTATAGCTTCTGTGGGTGCTGAAGTAGGCCTACTCTGGAGATTGTCAATGCGATTACAAAATTAATACAAACTGCAACCAAAACAGATTTCTAATTTAGAAGATATAAAATGACAGAAATCTGATCATGAGGATATAACGCTGTTATACAATGCTGTTAGTCACTTTTCTGGTGCACAGATGTTTAAGCAAATTGTTTATGCATGTGAAATGCTGTGCTTGATAGAGAAGTCAGTGCGGCATTTGCACTATTTTCATAGCACTTACCAGTTACCAGTACACCATCCTGGTTGAAGTCATTTGGTAAAACAAAAAGAGATGAGACTTCTTAAATCTATTCACGAATTTTATTTGCTCAAATTTATTTGTAATCCTCTGTAGGTCTTCAGTCGAATATGCGGAACAACGTGGTCTCGAGATGAACTGATAGACCTATCACTATTCTTCCTTTCAAAACTCAGAGCCCTCGCTTCCAATAATTATGATTAGCCTATGTACTTATGTAGGCTACACATGTTATGTATGCATGAACCATGAGTGCACGTATGTATTGTAAACTTATATGACCATTTACAAAGCGGCTCTTACACTACTATCTATTTAGATTCACTCTCAGTGTGAAAGGCTGAAAGCCACGAGTAAAGAAGAAAGACTTGAAGCAATGAATGGCTGAAGATGTCACCCTCTAAGTAGATCATAACAGGGATAGAGAAAGCCTCAGAAAGGGGTGTTAGGTTACTCCACATAGAAGGTTCTACAATGGCAAAAGCTTGGTGTTGGGCCATGGAAGTCCTTGCCCCGAGGGACTATGAGATCAAGTCGATAAGCAGACCAATCAGCAGACCGGAGCGGGGGGGGAGGTACTGCGGAGAGGGTTTGTGCACCAAGTCACAAAGGTGTTTAGGAGCTTGTCCATTTTGGGTGCACATGTATGTATGTATGTATGTTATATATATTTATATATATACACACTAAAGGAGAAGGCCCAGCGGAGGGAAGAGTGGCGACATTGGACAGCCGAACCTGCCTCGGGGCAGAGAACCAGAAGAGAAGACACGTGTGTGTATGATTAGCTGTCTTCCTCCCTGCAGTCTTTCAGGATGATAGCCTATATTGGACGCGTCAAGTCATAAATTCCTCTCTCTTTGTATTAATAAAGAAGAGATTCTAATCTGTCAATGGATACATTTAGTCTACACCTCTTTTAACTGTGAGGCTTTTGATTCCACAGACCAAATCTTATATCCACGTTTCGAGCAATGTGTAGTCGCTCACAGCTTAGGCTACTGACTCTTAATATTTGTGACGCAGCTGACAAAAATTGTGGGGTGGGAATTCCTTCACGTTCCCTCCCCGGGGCGAAAACTGGGGAGGGAATTCCCTCCTTTCCCTCCCCGGGATTTACGGCCCTGATAATAATGTCATAAAATTATGACATTCAACACACTCTAGTAATGAGAACAAGTGTACTGAAACCAAATATGGAGGCAAATACCGGTAAACATTCTTTGATCTCTTACTCATAATTAAGTTGAACCAATGATGGAAACATTCACAGGAAGAAACCATGCTGGTCATTTATAGCATGCAACGGGTCATAATAATATCTCCTTTTTTTCAATGTCAGTCACGAGCATCTCAGTAGGTCCAGTCTTTAGGTAAGACTTTGCAGGTTAGACTAATATCATTGGTGGGCCATAAATCACCTGTGGGCCGTCTTTAACATCCCTGTTCTAACCACCATGGTTAGAATGGCTTAAATACTTCACATCCCAGTTTCACAAACAATTCTAGACTTACCAAGCCCTGCATAAATTGGAAGACTGACAGCCCTGCTTCCTGGTCTTTTGTACTTGAAGAGCGTCGATGACCCTGCACGACCTCCATGTGCGTGCTCTCTCCATGCCCCACTGTCACTCAGGTCGACGTCCTTTGCACTGTTTGGACCACGACTGAGGCTTGAGAGGCAACTGTCAGCCGCCGTCTGTCGACTGTAGCCCCTCAGTCCCCCCTCCGTGCAGCCACTCCTATGACCAGCTGACGCACGATCAACAAGAGGTCGAAGCAGCAGATTGCACAGCTTGTATTCACGGAACAAGTACGATCTATATGTATATGAATGACAAATTATTCATAGACATAACATAATGGATGGCATCGTCTATAATATGATCTTTATAGAAACGACAAATTTACAGATAACATAACAGCATTCCTTGACTGGTTACATGAACTGCGTGTATGTGTCTGACAAAGTGACAGACAGCAACATGGCATTCCTTGACTGGATTAATGATCTTTATACAAACGACAAATTAACAGATAACATAACAGTCTTGACATGTGACGCATGTGTTGTTGGTCACTGAAGAACTTGTAAGTAACAAAGCAGAAGTGAACAGACGAACATGAAGCAGTGATAGTGAACTCACATCAGACCACAACTGGTGCCAACAGTGCGATGAATCATCACAATAGCAAAATAATAAAAACAACTAAAATAACATATATATACTCAATACTCATTATGTACATGTACTTTCTTCGCAAAAATTTTCGTCGAATATTAAAATCAAGATAAGCTTTACAACCCTTTTCATCGCTGCTGCACAAACATGTATTTACGATTCTACAATTCCAGTCTTCAAACATATAATCCAAATGTCTCAGTTTAAACTTGGAACGGTTGAAATGGAGCAAATTTCTGAGACCTGAAGAAGACAGGAAGGCGTTCTTTCTTTGCCCAGTCCATCATGTGTTCCCTTTCCTCATCTGTTGCTCCATAGAGCGGTGGTGTCAGCTCGCCATCTCCACGTCCTCCTCCTCCTCCTCCTCCTCCTCCTCCTTGACTATACGACTCATCGCTGGCCGACAGAACCTCAAAGATTCCTGTTAGTCGGTTGTAATAGAGTGGCTGAGAGAAGACCTAGAACACAAAACCCATCAACATAATTTTAGATCGGTCAGATTTTGTTTCTAGGCCTGTGATGTTGCTAATGGTGAGAAAAGTTCCTCACAGAAGTGCAAGTCAGATGTATGTGATTGTGAATAAGGTGAAAGTCTTGCACAGTTCAATGGAAATTATAGATTCATATTGTATGCATATAATTATAAATATGGTAGACTTGTCTAGATACATTATTTTTAGGAAAGTCTGAAGGGTAGAGGGATTATACAACATGATACTCCTACTGTAACAGTGTGTCTCACAATCATGTTGGCACTGTCACAGCATCCATCTGTTGCATTCTTCAGATCATCACAGTCAGCAATCGCTAATATCCTCTGCCACCTGTGCAGACATGCCAATCACACTGATATCTCCATCATGCAGTGACTAAAGTGCTTTTGGTGAGCAGAGTGAACGCCGAAGAAGAGTTTCAGTGGAACGCAGGATGCACGTGTTACCACACATTATGAAAACTTCAAGTTACATTGAAGCAACACATAATTGTGACCATTATTTTAAGCTGTCAAGAAGTCTGAGCTTTAACATACAGACTAGCATGGGCGGAGTTTGGTTTCCGTTCTTGGAGGGGCTAATGACTTCTTAGGGGCCAATAGGGGGGCTAAGCTCGGAAAAAGATGTCATTTTCATGGTAAAAAAGCTGAATCTGGGCCTTCTTGGGGGTGGGCTTAGCTCCCCCTAGCCCCTGATAAACTCCGCCCATGCAGACCAGTATAATTGAACTTATAATTTAGCGAGAATTCGTCTACTCACTGGCAATAGCAAGAATGTGTTAAAATAATCCAAGAGAAGATCATCATAGGCGAGAAGATCCTCAAAATTGTCTGTAGTCACTTCTACAGCTACAAACAGAATGTTCAGCACATAGATTTAAGTAGATAACAAATACAAACCAGTCTTCAGTTTCCCTCTCTGATATGCACTGCCGCCAAAATAAAAAAGAGAGATCAGACGAAAGAGATCAAATGAGAGCAGTAATGAAGTTGGTGTCATGAAAGGCGCCAGGTCCGGATGACATGGCCAGTGGCATAGCCAGGAATTGTTTATGGGGGGGGGTCTTAGTATTACAGTAAATAAAAGGGAATAAAGTAAGAAAAATAATTGTTGCTACAAACAATTGTTTTTTTTTAAAGTGGATAAATAGCCTTTTAAAAACTTTTCATAAACCAATCCTGACACCAACCCAACAGTATTACAGTAAATTAAAAAGGGGATAAAGTAACAAGGGGAATAAAGTAAGAAAAACAATTGTTAATACAAACAATTGTTTTGTTTTTCATATTTAAGTGGATAGATAACCTTTAAAAAAACTTTTTCTCTAAGCCAATGGGGGGTTTTAACCCCGAAACTCCCCTTGTCTACGCCACTGAACATGGTTGCTGAACTACTGAGGTTTGGATGAGATGACAGTGATCAAACTACAAAATACTAGACATAATATATATATATATATATGGCATATAATTATAGGAGGCCAGATAATGGTAGAACAAAACAAGACAAAAGCAATATCCAGACATGAGTTCAAGGCATCCAATCTCAAAAGCACCGTAAATTTATGTTGGCATATGAATAGAAAAAATTATGATCCAAGCACCAATTGAAATTGCTTTTATTTAAGCTGCTTTACTTTAAATTCGAGAAAATAATATCAGTTGATCGGCTTAGAACATAAATTAATTCACATCTTCATATTAGTGCCATGCAGGCTTGCAAATGCAAGCCATGTCTGAGTTTACGAATTTCTATCCATACATTATATTATGGATAACGAATGACAGTTGGAATGTGTTGGATGTGTGAACAGAGGAAGAATGAAATCACAACGCCAACGAAGTTTCAATAACACCAACGGAAGTGGGGCCCACTACAGCAATTAAGTCGTCAGTTCAGTGTTTTCTATCTTACTTTATTTAAGTTTAAGCTATCAATATTGACTGCAGTCAAATGAATACTCTCCATCCTCTACAACTAAGTCACAGCGTATTCTCGAATACGTACCTCTCATTGCTTGAAGAGTCAAAAGTCTGCGTTTATTCCTATCAGCACAAGACTTAAACACTCGACTGCTGGCCAGTTGCAACTTTTACGAATCGTTTCTTTAGTTCACCCAGCCATGACTTTGGCAAAACTACCGCCATACATCTACACGACCAGTTGCTAGGCGACCAATCGCCATCTACCGAATGTTGACTACTAATCTTTCTGGTGAAACTTCTAAAATTTAATATAGGCGTATTACTTCGGCAGGCAGGCAGGCAGGCAGACAGGCAGGCAGGCAGGCAGGCAGGCAGGCAGGCAGGCAGGCAGGCAGGCAGGCAGGCAGGCAGGCAGGCAGGCAGGCAGGCAGGCAGGCAGGCAGGCAGGCAGGCAGGCAGGCAGGCAATGGATCGATCGTTTATTGTAGCTAACTGTAGGTAGGCTACAAGAACAAGTTATGACAACATAGTTTCGGTGGTTACAAAAGGAAGGGCCCAGAAAGGACTGAAGTTCTCGCTACTTAGGGGCACCCTAATATCAAAAATATTAGAGTCTTTGCTAGTATCAAATTAAATCAAACATTGTGCGATGGCAGTCAGTCTATAGCTTGAATCAATTGGCCGCCTTTTCCCGCCATCTTGTTTTCCCATGCAACCTCTAAAAATTGACGGTGCTAACCGCGATTTTCATTTTCACCAGGGCCAAATTAGTCTAGAAACGCTTGTTAGCAAATTGTTACGTGCTTTGCTTGTAACAGAATTTCTATAGAGCCTTTTTAAAAACTCCAAAGTCTTGTTTTTATATCATTCAAAATTTATAGCGAAATCTATGTTTAAGGCTGAAACGGATGTACATTTTCTATAAATTTATATTTCTATTACATCTCAATGGTTGTGTGAATAACGTAGCAAGTAATATAATACTTGTATGTATTAGTGTTGCTTACTCGAGGTCGGCGTCATTTGGAGGTCGTTATTGAGGTTTTTGAAGTGCGTATCTTTTGAATTCTGAATCAGCTCCTGCTATCTTTTTTGCATTTCTCTATTTTAAAAGCCTGATGTTTAATCCGTTGTAATTTGGTGCTATTGTTCGAGTATTGTAGCATGTTGCGTGGCATTATTCACACTGCTTGACTGCACAGTCCGTACACAAGGAATATGAATGTGTGGCATATAGACGAATATAATTGGAAAAATAAGCAGGGTCTAGTGACTCTAGTGCATAAAGTCATTACAAATACACGTTTGTATTTTCTTGCATTTGGTATGTTGTGCTATCCTAAACGTGGTAATCTATAATTTTAGCGTCTCCGATTATAATTATTCATCTACTGTAGCCTGATTGTTTCAGCGTCCTAAATGAAAAGTTCTGACTGTTAGACTTTGAGGAATGGACTTTGGCCTACCTGTAGTTTTGTGATACATTAAAAGTGACGGTTGAACCACGCAGACCAGGGGCCCTACGTAGTTCTGGAAGCAAGGCAGCGGCGTACCCGACAGACTAATGACATAACTAAAAGCGTATTATTTTGTTTGTTTGTATGTGCACTTGTTAAGTTGTTATAGCGCCCCTTCAAGCTCTTCCTACTCAGAGGTGCTCCCAAATGCAGCACGGACACTCCATTAGAGTTTCACACTAGTCGTCTATAAAATGGCCGTGCACTGATGACTCAAAGCATTGGCTATGGCACATGGTTAATACAGAGTGATTCCATGGCCCAGAATCAGGTTCAGGAAAAACAGTGACTATCACACCAACCACAACACTGCTGCACAAGGAACCCAAGCAGTCTAGTCTAGCAGCAGCAGTGGGCGGCAGCTTCTAGCCCTTTGACATTAAAGGAGTCCATCTGTAGTAATTTCTATACTCTATAATACTAGGGTCTCTGTTTATCTGCTGTTTCAGCATAGATAGAGTAGATAGAGCCAGGGCCGGATTAACCAGTATGCCATGTCTGCCATGGCGGCGGGCCCCCCGTCGTCAGGGGCCCCCCGCGTCTGCCAAAAAATAATTTTTATTGTGCATTTTCCCATTTATTCATATTTGCTTCTAACACAGTGTGTAAATTTGCGTTCATTGGTCATTGTTTTCTTCTTAGGGCGAACAACAATTTTATTTACGTTGGCCTCTATGTTTGTGCCAGCTCTGATTTATGATTTTGTCGGTATTCCATTTAGCCTACTTTTAAAAGAGATAGGCCAGAGTTACAGACAGGCGGACAGAGAGGGAGAGATACGCCTTTTAAAAAGAGTCAGACATTAATAGGCTACATGTAGACGAACAGACAGACGGAGACAAAGATATAGTCATAGAGATTCGGTTAAACTAGGCTACATGTAATTTGAACAGTTGAACTCTGTAATGGGTCTGCAAATTCATGCACAAGGTGTATCATGTTATCTTTGGCACAGTCTTACAAAGGAGGCAATTTATAACGATTATGTCGTAGGGGAATGCTGTTATAGACTATATGGATGCGTAGATCACGGCCATCTCAATCGAGTGTGGACACAGAGAGGGGAAGAGTGAACTGTAAATTGTCACTTGTCAGTGCTTCTGAACTTCCCACCCATTTTCGTATAACTAGAACTCCGCATTAGGCCTATGGATGTTGCAGGCACTCGCTGCATGCCACGGTGACTCATTTGGCATCAGGGAGGGTCGGTCCTGCAGAGGGGAGAGGGAATTATCGCTAAAAGTTGTGCAGCCAAGGCAGAGCTATAGGCGAGGTCACCCTACGTTTGGAAAAGATAGGCTAATATGTTTCTCAATCTAAAGCCGACCAAAGCTGGCTCTGACTTGTATGATGATAAATTGGGCGAATCATGGATGCCCGAGACCATACTCTATGTATGCGGGCTTGCATTCCACTGAAAATCACAACTATACGTGCAAATTGGTCAATGACAGATATATCTTGCCAAACCCGTAGACCCGTATAGGGTAGGCCTATACAGGAATACTGTGCAGATCGAGGATAGAAAGGTTACGTAACGAAATAACTCGTGAAGAAACCGGACAAAACGAAACAGTAATTGACAGAATCAGGAAGAGAAGGCTGACTTGGTTCGGATATGTAACACGGATGGAGGAGAAAAGACTACCAGCGACAGTGCTATAGGCCTATGGACAAACAGAGGGAGAAAGAAGCAGAGGAAGACCAAAAAAGACATGGATGAAAAACGTGATGGAGGACCTACATGTAGAAATGAAGGGCATGGACATACGAAGAGCTGTGGATAAGTCCAGAGACCAGAGGCAGAGCAACTTGGAGACGTCTTGTAAAGGCCTCATCGTCAGCATGCGCTTGACGGAGGAGAAATTGGAGGCCTATAAATGAAAGTTGTCGAGGTGGTTAAAAGATGAGTCTTCTTCAATGTGGTTTATCGAAACGTATGCGTAAAAAATTCCGATACCGGAAATGTCGGCGTTTGTGATGATGAGAAAGTCGGAAGAAACACATGCAGCTGATGCGTAAAGAGGGCACGCTCTCCTGGGTCAATCGGATCATGTACATAGGCCTAGGCCTATATAAAGGTATGCGCTGCAGTCTGCAGATCATTAATAGGCCTATTTAAAAAGTTTTATGTATCATGTAACATTTCTGCGTTTTTATAGTAATTTCTTAAAAACTAATTTAGTATTATTGATGTTGTTGTTGCTGCTGCTGTTGTTGCTGCTGTTGTTTCTCCCAAAATGCAGACAGAATGGTCAACTTTACATGGATCAAAGTCTAATCAGCCGTCCTTTTTCGACAATTCTCACACTGCAATAATTATACTGAATATAGATGCTATGTCATTATTGCAACAGGCTTCTTAGCGTTGAGAGTGATCTCTTAAATACAGTTTCCTTTCAGGACATTCTTGACCAGTTTGTCACTGCCAAGAGCAGAAAAATCTGAACCATAATTGGTATAATCATAGGATTTAAACCACTAAACTGAACAATAATTATAATCTATTAAATTGACGTTTGTAAAGTGTAATTTAAAAAATGTTTTGGTATTTCATTAAGCTACATCTAATTAGGTTTTGAATTACATCGAGTCAATAAGAGACACGAATGGACACGTAGGCCTCTGGAGTGTGGTGACTGAAGGTAATGGAAAATTAGGGGCCCCCCTGAAAATATGGCGGCGGGCCCCCCAAGGGGTTAATCCGGGCCTGGATAGAGCAAGGAAGTAGATAAAGTAATTTAATCTGGGAAATATGGGATGCCATGCTTGTCAACCCCAAGATGCAGAATGTAAAAAGGTCCTGGGATTACATCCCTACATGGATGGGGGGGGGGGGTAGATTGTAGAGACGATTTATCTGTATAGAAACTTGTACATGGGACAGAAGGTGCGAAAAAGAATAAACGTAGAGAACTTGATGATCAAGGCTTTGAGATTCACAGATGACCAGACAGTGATGTGGGAGATAAGACATTTGAAGCTGTCTAGAAAGCAGAGAACCAGAAAAGAAAAAAGAATGTGGACTCGAACTTAAATCCTGATTTTATGTTCAAAAGTGTATGAAAATAGCATTTTAAAGCCAGCTGTCTGGTGAAAAATTGGACATTTGTGTATATGAAGATTTTATTTGCAGTTTCTTCTGTTAACAGAAACTAATATTGTAAAATTCTTCTTGTTTCAGGTGTTTCCTCAGTTAAGTAAAGGAAGATGCCGAATTTGTTTGCAGTGAACACGCTTGTGAAGCACTGGGCTGTGAGTGTTGCATTTTAAACTTTTTATGCAAAGCTTAGGTGTTGGTTAAAACCACCCCTGCCAAGAATGCAATCATAGCCAGACCCATTTAAACCAAGAACTGACCACTTGAAGGTGAATGCTAACCATCCTAAGAAGAAGCACTTGGACCAGGTCATATTGTGAAACCGTACGATAGCATGGAAGAATATGTTACAATTTAAAACAAAACTTGTAAGTGGATAAACTTATTAAGTACAGAATTTGCATTTTTTGGATAAAGGATTTGCATTTAAGCCTTATTGCCATTCTAATATAAAAGCCTCTGTGGTGCCTCTGCAATAAAACCCAAGGCATCAGTCAATGGCTGCTACTAAGCAGCATTGCTGTGCAAGCCAAATTCTGTTTGCAAGTCTGGCTAAAAACCAGAAAGGAAGGGAAGCTGAATATAGAGGACGAAAACAGGAGCCGTACATGATACTACACTGCATAGCTTATATATGCTGGAAGACAGTTGTTCGAGTATATTTCTTGCTACAGCAAAGACGCACTTGCCGAGATGAATCTGGGTCGAGTAGACATCTTTAGACGGCATAGACTGAAGTTTGGCTGAAATTATGAGTTGAATAATTTCGTTGTTTTTCAGCTGATGCCAGTTGTGGCAATCTGTGGCACAGCCTGTGCAATGTGTGCAGGATACATTGGTTACATGGCCGCCACCAAATCAGACTTAAGGTATGAATATTATTGTCAGTGGCAATTCTGAGACTTGTTTCTATTTGACTGATATCCTCTCGTGTCTCTGCAGTCTGATGGCTGTCACAACTGCAACAATCGTTTCCCTCAACTTAAGGAGAATCATTCTAAGGATAAAAACAGACCTGCGTTACAACAGATGAGCCACCAGACAACAGAAATCTATCTATCTTGTCACGTGACTTTTATCAAATTACATGCCATTGTTTCTTGACGTGCTCTGCACTGGCAGCCAGTTGCAATGGGGGGGGGGGGTACGTAGCTCAGTTGAGAGAGCACTGGTCGTTAAACTGAGTGTCATCCTCGCAACCCGGGTTCGAGCCTCACACAGGGCATTAATTTATCAAAGTTTCTGTTAGCTGCCATTGGCGCTTTTCTGTTGTGTTGTTTGATTCGGGTTCTGCTGAAAATAAGATAGCCCTTCCCACTTCTGGCGTGGCCGAACCAGGAGTGATCCAGCACTTAGGCCATTAGTGTTAAGCTACCGAACCAGTATATTTCGTATAACCTGTACCTGTAATCATTCTGCGGTTTGTCAGATTGAGTCATTAAACAAAGATTATTATTATACTGATAAATGTCGAACTGGACAAGTTGAGCATAGAACACATAGCTCCACAATGCTAATTTTCAACATTCACGTGGGTGATGAAAGCATGGCTTCTAAGGAATGCAGATTCATTTATTTATTTGCAACTGAGTTTAGTTTGAAGTTGCTTATCATACGCTGGTGATTTTGTAGTTTTCGTCCACGCAGCTGGAACTCTGATAGCGCCCCCTACCAGAGCGTTGGTGCAACTGAACTCAGAAAGGTGAGAATCATGAAAGAACATTTTAGACATTGTGTATAAACTGTGCAGTGTGACTGGTCATGTTTCTATGGGCTGCAGACAAACTTTTCTGATGATGTCCAGAAGTGCCTGTGCTTTGAACATGGACTTGGGTCATCTCAGTTCATTGTTACCTTTTTTTGGTTCAAGTTATTGAATCAGTTGCATGCAACTCAGAATGTAAACAGTTTGAAAAATTGAAGTTTTCATGACCAGTGAGTATGGATCATTTTGTTTCTTAGAGTGTGCTATAGACCCATACTGACAAGGACATCAAAATACTGTTGCATACCAGGCAGGTCTGTTCAGAAACAGTATGCACATTGCACACTGTTTGGCATATACATTGCTTTTCATCAAAATATATTAAGTCTGTGCATGAGGAAAAGAAATGCTGAACACTTGGTTGTCTGGAGGCTCGATTATCGTTCCTTTCCAATAATTTATATCATGACTTCAGAGCCAACATTTTGCTCCATTAAAACATGTGACTGCCTTGCATGTCTGAGCATGAAGAAGGCTGTTGTTGTGGATATTCCTTATTTATGTATTTATTTTTGACATGTTTGCACATGTGGCACATCACCATTTTTTCCTGTCCAGTCATCTTCACAAGTGATTCCTTCATTGACTGCTGCATCTGAAACTGTTCAGCTGTGTGATCATCTTCTGTATTCAAAGTATCAGTATAATATGTTAACATCAATTTAATCACTCTCGAGAGTGTATCACTCGTCTGTTCAATATCATGTGACTTGGTGTCAATGGAATCTCTGCTACTATCAGTGCAACTTTACACTCATCATTGCATTCAACAGCTGCCTCCTCATTATAATCCGCATCATTTATTTTGACCAGAAGACGATCATTTGCATGGATGTACACAGATAAATGTATTCTGTTCATTCTGCAACAGTGCAACTGCAATTTTACATTTTTAACATATGACTAACATACAGTACGTGTACATAATTTTACTTCAGGCCAGATTTGAAAGCTTCTGTTGTTTTTTTGCAGTTTATATCTCACAAGCATCCAATTGTTGTTGACCCCGAGATTGAAGCACTGAAGCGTGAATTGGGCAGCTACAAAGCTTAAGGATTGATGCTGGCTAAGCACAGTCATATCTGAGTACTACTGGAAAAGAGAGTCTCTTCAAAGACTCCGGGTTTCTCTTAGAATATTTAATCTATTGCAGCTGTATTTCATATTCATTGATTGCAATTCTTGACAGTACCGTGCAGTTTTATTACAAAATGTGTAACAAATCTTCAGTGCTTGAGACCATCGGCATTTTGAATTACTTGTATAATGGGCCAAATGTTATGTTCCTTCTTGATGGTAAAAAGTCTGTAGTGTAATATCCATAAAATTAAATTTGCTGGAAAATTTGGAAAGTAATGGAACTTTTCTAGCTTGATTGAAACTCTCAAGACCTTTTGCTTCTCTGCATTTGTCAATTCAATCTTTCACACCAAATGTCGACATCACAGTCCATCTGGATTGTCTGCCATCAAGTTAATAGTGCTAAAGGACTTTACTATGCTTGGTCTTGTTTAGGGTATTTCGACCTATTATGCACTTGCAGTTAATGCTTACGCATTATTGCAGTTTTATATTGTTCAAATGGCGTACCACTTATGTTCATTTTCAATTATGTTCTGAACAGACTGTACCCAACTAGCATCTTCAGTTGGTAGTATTCATGGCAGATCTGTAACAAATCTTGTCTGACTTTAAGCCTACCTAAATGCACAGATCTTGGTTTAAAATTATATTTTACCATGCGTTATTTTGTATTATACATGAATATGAATTGCTGCATAAATTCCGAAGTGTTAATTAAACGTGGAAAAATATTTATGCTGTGTATTTCTGCGGGGTTTGATTGACAACAGTTTTGTCATACAAAATGGCTTGTACAATGTACAGCAATAGAATTGTACATCAGTTTGGCAATGACATGAGTGTGCAAGAATGTCCAGATATTCTTCTTCTGGTTCTCTGCCCCTAGGCAGGTTCGGCTGTCCAATGTCGCCACTCTTCCCTCCGCTGGGCCTTCTCCTTTATTACGTATGCAAAATTTTATTTTTTGCCTCCCTCCCCATCTACAAAGGCTATTTAGCTAGTCATATATGAACATGTAATTTACCACAGGCTACTATTTATTTCTGTTAAGCATCATATTTGCTAGCTAAAAATGTTTACTTATGGTTGACTGTTTATATCTGAACAGAATATAAACTATAGGATAATGCAGGCTAATGTCAATGTCATAATAATTGGACATTTATTTTGTGTACGTACATTTTACATATTGTATGAACGCCATTGGATAGCACAGGCCAAAGGGTCGACGCTACATTACCTGATCAATTATTTTCAAGGCTTTGTAACTATGAAACAGGTCAGAGTGAAAGTTCAGTTCACATTGACAGACTCCCATAAGTACTTTATTTTGTCTTCTGGTCACACTGCCTGACCTATTAAGGATGGCACACAGACTGGACCCAACAGCTTGTTTACTCGCCATGTACATTCAATTTTCCCACAGGTTTTAACTTTCAACTTTCATAACAATTGCCTGCATCTCGGTTAGATGCAGGTTATCATTTGGAGAGTGGAAATGCCCACTTTTCCACTCTTCATCGACCTTGTCCGCATTTTACCTTACCCTCCTCGTCACCTTTGTGGATGCCTGCACTCCAGTACAGTACTACGGCCTCATTTTGTTTGTCATTCAAGGCACATGCTATGCTAAAATATAGGGTGTAAGATGCTTCCCCTATTCTGTAGTCTGTACTTGTATCTGGGTGACAACTTTATCTGGGTGACAACTTGTAGACATAAATAGTGGACAACCCCCACCCCTTTCCATGCAACATAATAATAATGGCTGACAGATAGAAAAAAGAAATTTATTTTTTATAGCAAAACCAAACACATTTCTGACTGAAGCAACAGTTTAAAAAAACAATCATGCAGCACATTTTTAAAGAAACATTTTATGAAACACCAACAGGACAACTATACAGTAATACTTTTAAAGTTTATTACAATTATATAATTTACATTTACAATTGGTAATTATTGGGTTATATTCCAAATCGAGCAGTTTCAATGGCATCATAATCACTATAGACTAAACAGCTGCATATAGCATTTAATAGTATTTTAATAAAACTCAACAATCTATCAAGAAATGGTTAATTAAAATATAAATATCCAACGATGTAAAATTAAATAGGAAATCATTTAAGATGATGCTCTGCTTTGTGTAATTAAATGACATGACGAGAATGGCATACATGTGAGTGAAAGCAAACATTGATTGACGGCATGCTGGTTGAATGTGCAATCTGTGCTGAGAAAAGCATATGCCATACATCAACAAAGATCTGACAATAATAAAACACATGGCAAATCTGTGCAAAAAACTGTGCCAGGTCCAAACATTACTTTCCATCGACTGAAGAGCGACTCTGGCTCTTACAAGTAGTCAACTGGTCTACTGCAATGTTACTCGCTATATGGCATGAGCATGGGGCTGCTCAGGTAGATGTAGTGTTCAGAACGCTACATCCAGGTTTATTACTGGGGTTTGAAGTTTCACATCAACCCTGTACTTCGTTAGCTCCACTGACCTGTTTGCAAGAGGAGACTGCCTTTCAAGGTGGTGGCAACACTTGTTTATGACGTATGCCTTCTTAGAATGGTGCCAATGCCAAAGCCTGTGTGCCAGCATCTTCAGCTCCTCAATGGTTCAGTTGCATTCACTAAAGATCTATTACAACTTGATGTTGTCCAGAGTGGCTACTGCAACATGTACAACAACTTCTGTGTTCCAGAACTTTATATCGAAAGCTTCAGGAAGAAATTATAGACTTACTAGTTTACATCACTTGACTTAGCCAAGCGGCTACTAGCACATATAAGGTATATTTAATTATTTAACCTGTACTCTAAATCTTCATACAATAATAAATGTATGACAAACGAGCACTACCACACATGTCAAAACTATACATGAGTACGTTACAACACTGAACCAATGTGCATGGCACCAAATATTAATGCACAACAATGAAATGGGGCCAAGCAATAGAATGCTGGACCAAGAATTGTAAACAGCAATTTCAAACTATTCTGATCATCAAACAATTTCAGATCAAATTGACAGAATGTGAACATTATAACACAAGCATAAGCCAACTGCATAGACGCCCACACACAGGGGTAATAGCGGGAGCTTGCCTTCTCATCGAATAATTGACACCTATTTTTGGCAACTACTTTTTGCTCTTAAAAATTTCTTTGCACAAATTATACTGATTATACAAAGTAAAACTGCGAAACTTACAGTTGGAAACATATATGAAAAAGCCTAATCTTCTTCATTTAGTGCTTAGCATTTCTCAAGCTCTTGCTAAAAATTTAACCTCGAACGCTGTTTTGCCCATTCTGGAAAAATCTGCAGACGCTCATGGCTAACTGGAAATTGAGCAGACTAAGAAGCTTCACAGTTTCATATCTTTACATTTCTAGCATACCTTGCAAACACAGAAGCCAGAACTGATCAGACAACATCTCCAGACTCATGAAACTATAAAACACAGATACTAACATACCACAATGAACATTCCACAGAGTTCTAATCGTTTAGCACTGGATTGCAAAGGGTGTGATATAATACATACGTTACAAATCTAGTTCAAGGTGCCAACACTGGTACTGTAGCACCTGAGTTAAATAGAGATGACAATAGAACATAAAGGTGTGAAATAAGTCATTTTGTAGAAAATATCTACTTGGAGAATTTCGCTATAATTCTCACCATGCAATGCCTAAAAAAAGCAGAGGCAAAACAACAACAACAATCTGTACAGATAATTCCATATCGCTGCAAGACAAAATCGATGCCTCAAGAACCATGGAAAAAGATTTCAATACTATTCAACATAGCGTTAATACTTTGTAATTTGACCCAAAAGTTGTCTCTAAAAATTTCATCCTAACCATTTATACCTATAAAATTCTTGCATTATTTATAAATGGTGATTACTGCTTTGTTTAGCAAGATTAATAAGAAAAATTTGAATTGACTTGTTCCATGGTTTGAAATTCAGCCACAAATACTAATTAAAAAAACTGCATCACAGACTAAAAGCCACAACTGCAAATCTGAACTGAAAGAAATTCTTGTTCAGTCAAGGCACAAAAGCTAAATCATATGCTAATCAACAGTCGGTATTAGGTGTTTTCTTTGACAGATGCTGGAATTTCTGAACGGACAGCTTCTGATTTCTCCACCAAGCCACTGTCTGGAGATTGAAGATCTAAAATAACAAACATCACCAATGACTTACTGGTCCAAAACTAAGTCACCAATTTAAGGCAATGCAACTTAATCAATACCAAGAATGTTGCTACTGGACATGATGATGAAGGAAGGCTGCAGTGGAATGAAGAGAGAGGCACAGAATAGAGATCAGTGGCGCGGTGATGTAGGTGGGTTCGATGCCTTGATGCCGGAGGGTTCCAGCTTTGAATCCACCTCAAAGCAGCCATGTAGGGACCCTGAGCAAGTCCTTCCCTTGCAATTTCTCGGGCGCTTCGGCATGAAACTCCGATGCAGTTACGTCGTTTTATGGCTCTAGAAAATAATCTAGAGTCATAAAACGACATAACGTTTGGCCCAACAGAAAATGGGATTTTTGCTCCTGAATTTTATTTGGATTATAGTAAGACTCTTTAACAATGAGCTGCTTTGGTTTCCCAGTTGCTTATTACTACATTCTCATTCTCAGAGCGTTATTCAAGGTGCAGTTATATACTTGCATCAATATTGAAACAACAATGATGGTCAGGTTCAACAACAAAAATGATATAAAATACCTTAAAATGCTAATGTCTCAAGAAATTAATCTTTTCATTAACCCATTAGTGCCCGACGTCCGTTATAAAGGACGCTCAGAAAACACGTTGCCAAAATTAGAGCTAACTGTATAATATAGTCATCACTATTTTTTTAAATTGGTGGGTCAATTGGCTACAGATTCCACTATTTTGATTGCCGGATTATGTGGATTAGAAATATTTTATTGCTTGTGCTAATGTGTCTATTGCAGCATGTCTAAAATCCTCGCTACCCTTAGCTATTATATTTATGTTTGGTATTGAACGAGGAGGAATTTAGAGAAAGTGTAAATGTTGTTTGTAGTAGCCATATTGGTCAATATTCTGACAAAATATTATCCCAATTGCCGCACGTTTTCCAAAGGAAATTTCGATTGCAATGTAAGCGTCCTTTATAACGGACGTCGGGCACTAGCCCAGAGATGACGTTTCCTACAGTAGGCTAAGTCTCTACGCGCCATTGTTCCAGCAATTACCACCGTCGTTGCATTAGCCTACTTGTAATATGAAGAAAGCATCAGCCTACAGTTTATTCAGACTGGCGACTCACTATTTTGACATGAATATTGTAGACTTTTGCACTTCTGACATGAGTTTGGGTACGGTGGGGCATGTAATGAAGGAGCCTGTACTTGAGGAACGTGTACACAGGTCAATTTACCTTGAAACCTATAGCAGCCAGGTGCAAAGAACTAGTATGACGCCGCACTATACTGATTATTTGCTGGCGAGATCGCTGTGTTGTAAGAAACTTTTACCCCCCCCCCCTCCCGAGAGGAGACCGGACTCAATCCCTGTCCGTCCTCTCCTCGGCCGACCATCCCCTCCCGACGTAGGCTTTGGCTCATTTCTGATTTCCCCTGTTTTGCACTTGGTTCAAGATGCGCCCACCCTGTATAGAACATAATCCTAGTAGGCCTATTATAGTTAGTCTTCAGTGCACGAACTTTTAGGATGGTGGACGAGGGTCGTGTGCAGGGATAGTCACACAGCCAGAAGAAAGCCATGTCTGTTTTTCAAACTTCCATGTCCCTTCTCTACAATCAAGGCATGGGCGATGTGTTGATATGTAAGACAGGCGCGATGCTAACATGATATGAATCAGGCAACGGAAATTGTGATGTCCAATCAGTCTACCTGTGTGACATAGGTTGGTATCTCTTACAAAGTTTACTAAGGCAGCAGAAGTTTGACTCAAGGCAACAGATGTAAGTGTACACAAGGGTCATGGCGTACCATCCGGTACTCAAGTGCTTGGCGTACCATTCACCCAAGGTCAACGTGCTGCTGCAGTCCTGTAAGCCTGATGTACAATGCGATGGTAACAATCATTGGATTGTACTAGGAAGCACAAACTGCCATTGCAAGGCTTGAGAAATGTGATGGAAACCTTTATCCTTAGAGCCACAAGTACTATCACAATACATGAAATGCTCGTGAATAAGCTGGTGCCCTGCACTTGACATTAGGTAAATGAAGATAATTAGCTAATGAAGTAAATAGATGTTGCAAATCATCAAAAACATTCACCAAGCATTGTATGAAATAAGAAGAAGGCTTAATTCTCAATGGCAACCTAAGCACTGGGCTAGTGCCCGACGTCCTTTAAAACGGACAGTATGGAAAGTACTCATAATGTAGCACGAATCAATAAATAAGTTATCAGCCATGTTACTGCACCAAGTTGATGAGATTACTGAAACCACAACTTCATTTGTTGGGTTTTACCACTTTGGGCACTAATGGGTTAAGAGAAGCTTTCACACTGGAATCATACAACCTAACAGACCTGCATAGACTAAATAATCAGACACATTTATTTAAAACTGCTGTGGATTCACTGATAATTTTCTGCCAATCCAAGTGCAATAATTATGCAAACATTTAACTAAAAGCATCAAAGTGCAATAGATGCAGTGAAATGATATGAATACATAATTTAGATCTACACATCATCTTCGAGAAGCAGTCCATGTTCAGCCACAGAGAGAGAGACAAAATATCAGCTCACCTGCTGAGATGGATTCTCCAATTAGAACACCAGCTGTTGCCTCTGGCTGAAGGGATGTTTCAGTGGTCCCAGCAGCAGCAGCAGCAGCGCTCACTAATGGCGCAGGCGTTGATGACGACGACGTCTCACATCTTTTCGAGTCTGCGCTAGCAGTATTTTCTGATACCAAAGCAAGAGAATCAGTTTTACTGGATGACAGATCCACATGACCTGCAACTTCCACATTGCATGGCTTTATGGCATCTTTCGACTCTCCATTCACAGCCTCTGCAACCTTTTGTACCAAGTCATGAGAATCATTATTAGACGACGAAAGATTCTTCACTTCTGCAGTCTTCGAAACTGTGTTTAGCTGCTCATGAGGCTTCAACTCCACAGTTGCCTCCGTGTTTGATGATGACTTCTCTGCTAACTTCTCCACGGCATGGGTTCCCAAGTCACCCTTTGCAGGTTCCACTGGCAATGCAGATAAAGTTTCACGTGGTTTCTCTGTTGGTTTCTCTGCTAACTTCTCCACGGCATGGGTTCCCAAGTCACCCTTTGCAGGTTCCACTGGCAATGCAGATAAAGTTTCACGTGGTTTTTCTGTTGGTTTCTCTGCTAACTTCTCCACGGCATGGGTTCCCAAGTTACTCTTTGCAGGCTCCACTGGCAATGCAGATAAAGTTTCACGTGGTTTCTCTGTTGGTTTCTCTGCTAACTTCTCCACGGCATGGGTTCCCAAGTCACCTTTTGTAGGTTTCACTGGCAATGCAGATAAAGTTTCACGTGGTTTCTCTGCTAACTTCTCCACGGCATGGGTTCCCAAGTCACCCTTTGCAGGCTCCACTGGCAATGCAGATAAAGTTTCACGTGGTTTTTCTGTTGGTTTCTCTGCTAACTTCTCCACGGCATGGGTTCCCAAGTCACCTTTTGTAGGTTTCACTGGCAATGCAGATAAAGTTTCACGTGGTTTCTCTGCTAACTTCTCCACGGCATGGGTTCCCAAGTTACTCTTTGCAGGCTCCACTGGCAATGCAGATAAAGTTTCACGTGGTTTCTCTGTTGGTTTCTCTGCTAACTTCTCCACGGCATGGGTTCCCAAGTCACTCTTTGTAGCTTCCACTGGCAATGCAGATAAAGTTTCACGTGGTTTCTCTGTTGGTTTCTCTGCTAACTTCTCCACGGCATGGGTTCCCAAGTCACCTTTTGTAGGTTTCACTGGCAATGCAGATAAAGTTTCACGTGGTTTCTCTGCTAACTTCTCCACGGCATGGGTTCCCAAGTCACTCTTTGTAGCTTCCACTGGCAATGCAGATAAAGTTTCACGTGGTTTCTCTGTTGGTTTCTCTGCTAACTTCTCCACGGCATGGGTTCCCAAGTCACTCTTTGTAGCTTCCACTGGCAATGCAGATAAAGTTTCACGTGGTTTCTCTGTTGGTTTCTCTGCTAACTTCTCCACGGCATGAGTTCCCAAGTTACTCTTTGTAGCTTCCACTGGCAATGCAGATAAAGTTTCACGTGGTTTCTCTGTTGGTTTCTCTGCTAACTTCTCCACGGCATGAGTTCCCAAGTTACTCTTTGTAGCTTCCACTGGCAATGCAGATAAAGTTTCACGTGGTTTCTCTGTTGGTTTCTCTGCTAACTTCTCCACGGCATGAGTTCCCAAGTTACTCTTTGTAGCTTCCACTGGCAATGCAGATAAAGTTTCAAGTGGTTTCTCTGCTAACTTCTCCACGGCATGGATTGCTAAGCCACCCTTCGTAGCTTGCACTGGCAATGCAGATAAAGTTTCAGATGGCTTTGTGCAGCTTGGAGAATATTCTGCTTGAGTGGAAATGGATTTCTCTTTGCTTGTAAGACCTGCTTTCGGCTGGTCGCCAATTCCATCCGAGTGGTTTTCAGACTGTTTCACAGTACGATGTTCAAGCTGCTCTACTGGCTGGTCCTGATGAGCAACATCGTCGCCTTCATGCAAGTCTAACTCTTTGTGTAACTCTTTGCAGGAGTGACCACTTTCAATGACCTCACTTCTACGTGGATCATGATTGCCTTCACCCTCATCCCAATTAGCACTTCCATCCTCAGTGCTTGTCCAACCATGACCATCAATGGCACCTGCCTCCTCATCCACAGCAGCATCACCAGCAACTCTTTTATCCCAGTCGTCAGGTTCTGGGACCTGCTGTGAATCGTCTCCTCTTTCACTCTTCGAAGTAACTATAACAGCTCGCCTTGACGTCGTCCGATCTCCTCTGGGTCGGTCGGACCTGTACCCACCTCGAAATGGTCGGGGACCGTCCCCACGACCTCTTCGGAACTTGTCGCCTCTTCCCTGGCCTTGACCTCGAAAAAAACTTTCCCCTCGGCCCCGATAAGAGCCATCCCCTCGACCTCGAAATGGCCTTCTGGTCTGTCCCTGGTAACCACTCTTTTGATGCTGAGTATTATCACCTAGCTCTGTGCTCTCTTCCAACGGTTCTCCACTTGGATTACTCTGTTGTGTACTGTAACCGCTCCCACCACCACCACCAGTGCTTCTTCCTCCTCCTCCTCCTCCTCCTCTTCTCGTGGAATCCCCTGCAGGTCGAGTGGAACGATCAATATTAATCACAATGGAGTTGTTGACTTCTTCCACGTGACGCACGTCATGGGAATGCGACGCATCTGGAACAGTCACAAACTTGGCAAACGACCCACGAGAGTGACCCCCCCGTCCAGACATCACCCTCTGCCCTCCACGGCTGCTGGACTCTCTCGACTTCTGACCAACGTTTTCTGTTTATTCAAACAAAAACAATCAACCTTTAAGTTAAGTGTCTTTCAAATTTAATCTGCAGAATATGACGACGTATAGCATAATTTTTTTAAAATTTATACAACATGAATATTCAACAACAAGCAACAGCTCAGTGGCTCAAACTGCTCAGTTTGTCCCGTCTACTGCTTTGAAAGCATCACACGTCTCCATTACACGAATATAATTATACTCGTTCTGATGAGTTTTTCCTTGAAGCACCAATCAGATTACAATCGTAATTCATTTAATGTCTTTTGCACAATGTCTGTCCAAAGTAACTATCTCATGGAATGCTTGGGCCCACAAAGTAGTACCAAAATGGTTTAATAAGATTATAACAGCCACTGTTATTGTAAATATCATTCCAGAGAAACTGTACTAGCTGCCACTCGTGAACATATGATCAGATTCATGGATAAAATAAACACAACTGTTCTAATTCTATGTGACCTAACTGCTGCTTTCAAAAGTTTTGAACATAATAATAATAATAATTACAACAATTTATATGGTACGGTAACACAACCTTACAGCGCATGTATGAACCAACGATTGAACCATATTAAAAATTCTTTCGGTTATCTATTCCTGCATTCAGCTGCTTTGCATCGTCTTACCTTCCTCAGGTATTCATACAAACGCAAGATCATATTCTGTAATCGCATTGCATTCTGACGACGTAATGTATTAATCAATAAAGATTCTGTTCAGTTCACATAAATCTTTCATTTCTTTCACTGATTAAGATATAGCAAAAAGATTAGAAATATTTCTGTAGTACTCACGAGGTCGAGACTGAGTCTCGTGTGGATGGCTGGTGGAACTATGCGATGATGGCGGTGGTCCAGTGTCCCTAAAATGCAAGCAGCCTACATCAGCGTTCAATGAGAAGCAACAATGTGTAAAGACACAAGATAATACATAACACACACAGTAATAATTAATTAAAGAAAACACAATAGCCAAGTCACACAAGTGTTCAATTTAAAATACGTAAATTAGTCATCACTTGGATGATAAATATTACATGTATTCTGTACTCGCTTGGTCAAATATCTTAATAATGAACAAGTGGACACAGGAAAGTTACCATAAATATTGTGACAGCATAGAAGGTGCACAGATCTAAAAAAATGTCAATCTCTGCGTATTGCAGAGAATGGGTGAGACTCGTGAAGGCGTTTCTCTGGATAGTTTTTGGATGAATACACATGAGCAAACGAACAACCAATTTTGCGATCATTCTGTTCTATCAAAAAATGGAAGTTGTTATGCTGATAAAATTGATTTAAACTCATGCGATTTCAACATTGGGGCACTGTCTGAACACTGCAGCAGCGTGATGAATAATAGCACAGATCGACGGTGATGTTCACTTACGACTATCACTGCATTTCAACACTCATATACGTCTACAGATGTGACTGTGTCCTATCTATGCTCAACTATATGGAGTCTTTCAACATCACAGGATACGAAAGGCAGAGATAAAGAAATGAAAATAGCATTCATACCGAAACCTGAATGTTCAACTTTCATGGCCAAAAGCCCATAAGGCCTAAAAAAAAAATTGTTGTGTTTCCGGTAACAGAGCTAAAAAAAATTGGGTAGGTAGGTCGGAAAATATTTTTATTTTGTAAAATATTTTTATGCAGTGACTATCCGAAAAAGTATACCCCACTAGTCTTTTTTGCACGCTGAAACAAAGTACGTGTTCTAAGCAAGTATAAACTGCCTATTTCCCGACTGTCTGCACCTAAAACTGCTCTAGAAACAGTCCTATTAAAATATTTGGGTCGCGGCCGTAAAAATGGGTCGGTCGGGTTACCGGAAACACAACAATTTTTTTTTAAAGCCTAAATACAGATGAGTGTTGCTTGGCCATGATCAGTGCAAACCTTGCAGGTGAATTATGGGTCTGACGTTGCAATCACACGTGAGACTCATTTCAAGGCAAAATATACGGAGGATGTCTGTCATGTACTTCGTTTCACGTCTTTACAATGCAACCATTTTTGGAGGAGAGGTGGAAGCATTGCCAGTTATGATTGAGACCACTTGGTAACTGAAGAAACTTGGTGACTAATCACTAGACAGAGTTCAGTCTTCAGCTGGTTACCTACTTTATTTATGGGTTCCCTTGACCACATGCCTAGCCTGTCTATGAGGTTGGAACAGTCTAGGCATGGCTTGACATACCTATCATTCAGGACCTGAATTCATGGGATGATGGTAATGCTTGGAGTAACTTCAACTGTCTCAACATAAATGATGTGGCTAAGCAAACCGGCTTGTACCCAGCAGTCTAGGAGACCACTATTGGTAGGAATATCATCAATATGTTCACTGCATCTATCCCTCCTATACAAAATAAACATCATATCATCTGTCATCATCACTGACCACGAGACCCTTGCAGCTTTTGCCAACAACAACCTGCCAATCAGCCATAACAAAAACAATGTTTTGTTATGGAAGCTGGAAACATTCACCGGATCTTCATATGCGAACGTGTTAATAGTTTAGACAGATAGACAGACATCAAATGATAATTCAGCAGATATAAGAAAAGAAAACAGGCAACTCATGAAGCAAGTGAAATTCTTACCAGTCACCAGAGGGCAAATGTTTTTCATTCCCAACATACGATGGTGAAAGTCTTTTCTCACAGTCCTTGTCCTCAACCAAGTCGGAATCTGTGGCAAAGTTATCCCGCATAGTACCCTGAAATGAATTAAGACTTAATAATGGCCATTGACAAATAGCTTAACTTTCAATTAAGCTAAATCAGATTATGTTAACATACTACACTTTAAAAATAAAGACATTCTAACCTTAAGTGGCCCAAAGTGATATTTGAAAGAAAATAATGACTGCTGAACAGAAAACCATCTCTCATACATGCCTACTTCACACAGTCAAAATTTTAAAATGGCAAACATTTGAGCAATGCTCATAAGCACAGTTTGCAAATACACAGCATAACTAGGAATGTTAAATAGGGATGTTAAATGGTAATAGCAAGTCCAACATCATTTTGAAAACGATTCTCGATTTGAATTAACTTACAAAACGATAATCGAATTCATTTTTCAAAATCATTTTTGTATAGAAAATGATAAATAGATAAAAAAAGGCAATCGTGAAAATAAATGAATTGCAACAAAGAAAAAGTGGGTAGCTGTGTTACCACAGCATGATACTACGATACAGCACTTAAAATGCAACATCATGAGATGTTTCGTCAAATTCCAACATTCTGTGACAGCGAAAATGAAAGCGAACATAAAGTTCACTGTCAGCGAGCGAATGAGACAAATTAATTACAGAACAACTTAAACACATTAGACGTCTAAAACATCGTCAAATCATGCAATGTTCACAACAGCCGGCATCTTCATTTATCATCGATGCCACTTAGCTGGAAATAAATGCTCTTTTGTGAAGGCCAATTGAAAAAAAGAAAATTGTTTAAATTCAGATTTCCACAATCGATAATAATCGGTTTGCCAGAAAACCAATGCTAACAACCCTAAAAGAATCCATTAAAAAAATTTTTCTTAAATTTATAAAATAAAAAATTCTTTCTCACTTAAAAACTGCCTTATTTAGCCGCTGTTGAACTGGGAGTGCTTCTGAATGAATTATCTTGAAGGGGTGCTACATAAAAGTCAATTATAATAATAATAATATCTGCAGCTTTCCAAGAAAAAAAATATACTCAATATGTCTCAGATGTATCAATGCCTGCACGCAACCTGGCCATGATGTCCAGGTCTGAATCTTGAAGCTCTAGGTCTTCCACGACCCCAGCCCTGACCTTGACCTCTGCGTCTGGCTACGTCTCCCTCGGCGTGCTTGCTTACCTGAAAATTCATAACCAATCGCTCTCAGCAAAAAAATTACAAGTTTAGATAAAAGACATAAAAAATTAAAACTACCAAACAGCATACCAGTAAGCAGAGGGTTTGAAGTGGTGCCAACCAAGCTAAAGTTAGGTATAAGAAACTCAACACACAATTTAACGTGCAGCACCTACATGCTTTGCAATCTAAATACACATGCCACTTATATATTGTGCTTAGCTTTCAAGTGCACTTTAAGAATTTAGAAATTACAGTAAAATTGTAGTATAGTGGATAATGATTAATGATAATATGGTAATGACTTGATGGCTTGCACAAGCAACAAGCACATGAATGACTAGAAAACAGAAAAAAACTGTTTACCATAATAGAATGCAGAATTTCCAGAGCACTCTAGTATGTTCAGTACTGAGTCTACTGACGATATTAGTCTTAGCACGAAAATGACACCAAAAAGGAATATGTAGCGTGAATGTGTTAGGATGATTACACACTGAAATCGCATG
Source organism: Lumbricus rubellus (assembly GCA_945859605.1). Taxonomy (NCBI): domain Eukaryota; kingdom Metazoa; phylum Annelida; class Clitellata; order Crassiclitellata; family Lumbricidae; genus Lumbricus; species Lumbricus rubellus. The sequence goes on from OX243816.1 coordinate 23,115,990, forward strand.
ATCAGCATGATTCAGTATAAAGTACAAGTCTTTATTATTCAGAAAAACCTTGGCAGAGCATTGATGTTAAAATCAAGGATGTCTTACTTCACTTTGCATCTCACACTTTGCCTCGGATTGACTCTGTTGGTTTGACTTGACGCTCACAGCACATCCAGAATCCTCGGCAGCCTTTCGGTCCGCTTCAACCTCCTGCAACCAACATTTCAAGCATCAGAAACATCAAACCCACAACTGCATCAACAGCAATGTCATTAAACCACACATCCTAAAAAACAGATGCCGAACACACAGAATTTCTGTCTTCACAAAAATCAGAAAGAAATTTATTAGATCTATGACAAGGTGAAACCTTCAAAGATATTAGATAATCACACAAAATTTAAAAAATACACCAAAAGTACCTAATGTAAGGTTGTTTTCTTTAGCTTTCAGAAGTCTTCGAAACAAGATGGATGAGTGTACATATAATAGAAGTATATAACAATAGAACATAACGAATTGAAAACGAATTCCCATCTCACACAATCCAATAACTTATATACTGAGTTACAAGTAATGCTGATCCATCTGCATAGGCTGCAAATCATTAAAAACTAGAGACATGACACTAGAGTAAAAAGGTTAAATTGCAATATTATGTGTGACAAGCCATAGTTTCTGAATATTGCTGAAGTAGCCCATTTTGTAAGAAGAGTCGTATATGCCTAACTCGATCTTTTCATTTCTTAGTTTTAGCATATAATTATTTGGAAATGACATTAAAATAATTATTAGATGCTTCATCTAACATAGCATACAGTACACGTACCGACTAAAAAGTGTTTCTTATCATTAATCATCCAGTTATAAACGTGTAAACTAAGTGAGTGGTGGCATTCTACCAAAGACCAACCATACTTTATCCATGATTCACCACCATCCAGTCCAGCAGCAGCAGCAACAACAGCAGCAGCAGCAATGCAGCATCCTACATCTTCCTCCAGTTTTCTATTCCTCTATTCTTCCCTCAATGAGAGTTTTCTGCCAGGAATCACTACTACTCCTCAATCCAATTCCTCAGTCATGCTCTGATAGTAGCCACAAGAAATCTGTCTTCCATCAGCACCTCTTAGTTTGTTATTAAGCAGTCCAGTCAACCTTTCCATCGTAAGATGGACACACACATATCAAAAACCTGATCATATATCCTAATTTCTGATGGTCCAAAGCTTATGATTCATACAACACAACACCCATATTAACTAAAACCATCCTTCACTTCAAGTTTCTATTCAGTCTTCTCTTCTTTGATGCTTTTCATTTAATAAAAGCGACCATTGATGTTTCATTGTGTTTCATTTATATTACTAACAGTACAGCCTTTTTAAAGTCATCTGTCACAATTAAACAAGTTTTAAAAGTAGCAGAGTTAAATTGACAGGACCACAAATCATCTTCACAAATATCAATATTGTTGTCTAATCAGTTTTGAAAATAATTAAAAGTTAAAATGCATTTACATCAATTGGCATGGACAAAACTTTTGTTTCATACCAAGTGATATTTCATCCTATAGATCTGTTTTTTCTTATGTGTTTTGCACTGTATTGCACAAAGCAATGCCATCAATAAAGCATGTTAATGATAAGACTTCCAGCTGCAATAAATTTTTTGCAGAAACTATTTGGCAAAGGGATTTGGCAGCGAGACTGCTTTGAAAAACAAATGAAATCTTAGCATCATGCTATTAGGAGCAAATCACATAAACACAACACACAAAATAATTATTCTTTAACTAGATGCCAATTAAAAGCTAAAACTTACTCTTAGCAAGAGTTCCCCATCAAAAGCAGAAACACTTTCAATAGCAACAACTTGAAACATTCTCACAACAATTCATCAATTACAGCACTGCAAGGCAAAAGAAATTACGTAAAAACAAGCCACAGGAGGAAACCCCAAGACAGTTAGAAAGTAAATGTTGCAGAATCAGCTAGTATCAGATGAGGAACAATAAAAGAAAACCCATGGGAGTCCAACAAACTACTGGAGTTCTGTTACTAAGATGCACAGCAATCCACAGAGATGCCAATGCACATGCAGAAATCACTCAAGTGCATACAGCGTGACGTTTCAGAATGTCCCTGTTCTTCTTCTGCATCTCTTTCACCTTCCTATCGAGAAGTGCCTCCTTCGCCTCCTTCGCAAGAACCACCAAATACTCCTCATGGTCATCCACTTCATCAAAATACGATGCCATTCCAAAACAACATTGCAATCTTCTTAATCTCATCTCAGAATCTGTAGATGCTACATGTTCATCAGATTTATGCTATTTTCAAACTCCACAATATGCATTGCATAGGTATTAGAACATCTATGATGTTGCACAGTCAGAAAATTGGTTTGATGGCTAGAAAAATCACTTGACCACTTACAGGTCACAGGATTACAGAGAGTAAAAGAGTGTGGCATGGATTGCAAAGGTCAAGTTGTAAGGTCAAGATTTAGAAGAGGAAGAGTGCAGATCAGAACAGAATCAGAGGATCACAGAGAAGAGACGGACAATAAGGGCAAGAATGTAAGAGGAAGAGAGGAAGGGTGATTGGAAAGGGACAGCAATATTTAAGACAGTGACACAGAAAGGGACAAAAGGGATGGCCATTGCCCACAGATGGTCAACGAACAGTAAAAGAAGAGTTGTGCAGAGGCAGAGACTTAAAGTGGGGCCAGACAAATATCCAAGGTCCATCATACAAAGTTTTTAGAAAAATATAAAATGTGACCAATTTAAATCTAAGTATGTAAACCTCACACCATGTGCACGTATAAGTTGGCATCACATCTTTTTAAACATGTGGTAATGCAATAGAAAATAAAATTTATAAAATTTATTAAAGCTGGAGGTTTTAAATCATATTTAACAATTCACACTTTTGAATAAAGTCAGTTAAAACAATGCAATTTAGTTCCATAAAACTAAACATGTTCACTATGCGACACACTTAAAACTAGAGCTATAAAACTGAATAGATATCAGCTGCTAGTTCATCTAAGATCTCCAACACAAGACAAGAGGATTTATTGGAACACGATTCACAGGCGTGCAAGTCTTGGAGAGTTTGGAATTGGGATTCACAGAATGCAGTTGACATTTGTAGAAGGAGGGAGCGAGGGAAGGAGGGAGGAAGAGAGAGAGAGAGTGAGGGACCATACAATTGTCTAAAATGGTGGATCAATAAAAGCTCAGGCTTTGGGTATTAGAGTGCTCAAGTACACAAAACAGATGTGCGAATAGTTCACGGTGATGAAAGAGAGATTGTCTAGCAGAGTCATGGACTCTTCAATGCTTAAAGTCTTGTGATGCTGTCAGAAATCTGTTTGTCTTTGTCTGGCAAAAGTGATTGACACATGGATTGCTCATTGGAGGACCTCACAGCCTGATCATAGCCACAGGACATTGGACGTATTATGAAAGATCACAATGTCACTGACATGACAGCACCAAACCATGATAAAGAGAATGATTTTCAAATGTCTGCAGAAAAAAGCAAAGAAATACCAAGAAGTTTAACCCTTTACCAGTTCATTTTTAAATTTCAAGCCCGTTTTCAGCGGATATTCTCGGGGCAAACGGGTAAAAGATTAATATATGGAGTTTGCTATGTGGTAACTTATTCCAGAAAGACCAAGGTAAATCTTTCATGTAGCACTGTCGAAGTTCAAGTCATACGGACAACCAGGTCATCTTGCATGTCAGGAATTGAAAGCTGAGTCTGGGTATGCGTTGAAGAACTTGAGATGAGTAATAACCAGTGAGAAAGACTGACAGTGGGTCCAGAAAGACTGAAACAGGAGGATAATCAAATGGAGCAGGTTGGTTGGTTGGCCAGAAGTTCGCAAAGAGACATTCTGGGCTGTGAGTACTGCATGAATGAAATTATTGTAGGTCAGTGAGAGAACTTTAAATCAAAAATTCATTCTGGTATATTTACTGCAAATGGAGTGATTTGAGAATAGAAGTGATAAGAAATTATGATGATACTTGAGGGCTCTGGTGACAACTCTGGTTAGTGAATTTTGAATAGTTACAGACACTTGAATATTGAGGAACACAAAATTGAAGAACAGGGAATTGTAGGAAACCTGTTTTGAAAGGACAATGAATATATTATCCTTCTCTGTTTAGTATCTTTAGTTTGACAGGATGAGATAACTATTACTATAGCATTGACATCCAAAATATCAAAACAGGAAACATCAAGCAAGTGTTGCAAATCTTTAATTTAAAAGAATGTCTCTTCTCGACAAAATTTTAACCATGCAACACTGTAACTACAAATTATGTAAATGATTTGCCAAATAGTTATTGGTGTCTCAATTTGACAGAATGTTCAAAGTCCTAACTTCACTTAACACTTGTCTTCACGAGACTAATTTTTTTATTTTACCAAAAAGTCACCTTGTATAACTGTACCTTACTGAATGGTTATACCTAGTGCTCCAGAAAATAAATGTTTTGCCAACATGAGAATCCATATCATAACAGTGGCATAAAGAAGAGCTATACAGTCTCATTATAAATTGGAATTCGAAATGGCACTTAACACTTGTAACATAACGTAATGATGACGGTTTCTATGGCACCGTAACACAGAACACACTTCAACGATGACAGTCTACTAAAAGTGCGCGAGAAACTAAGGCAGATCGTCACTAAAGTGTTAATATGTAAGTTGCTGCACTCTATTGTATTATTTTTTAATGCTGATAACAGTTCTAGACTTTCAAATTTGCTTACCACATAGTCGCTAGTTGCCATGTCAACAAGTTTACAATAAAATATTTGAAGAGAATCTTCAAACTGGTCTTTCCGTCTTTGCCTGCAACCAGATACAAAGCCTTTTACCGAATATGCAACAAATGCCAACAGATGTCAACAGACTTAGACCAGTTACAAAAAGTACGGCGATTTCACTTTTATTTCAGCAGCTTATACCGAATGTCTTGACTTTGAAATTCTTGTGGCTCTAAACACAAATCTGGTCCTTTTAACTAAAAATATGGAAAAATGGATTCCAATCTTAAAATTTATTTCTTGGCTAGTCTAATATTGCTGTTTTGATGGGTTTGAGTAAGTAGTATGTAGGCCTACTTTTCTTTTAATTCATTTTCATGCCATTATGCACACTGCACAATGCACCAGCCTCTTGATCTGGGATGGCAAAGCAAATCCAAACAACATCATCTCTTCCATCCAAAGGAACTGCTGGACAATGTGACAACTGGTTAGCCATTGATCGCAGATCACATCGCCTATCATCGTGCTTTAAGAACCGTTGCTCGAGTCTACAGGTATTTTTGCACATTTCAACCACTTGTGACACCTCTAGACAATTAAACAATGTTTGAAAGCTGGTAAATGTTTGGTACTAATGACATTTGATGTCAAGGTTGGTCCAGAGTGTGCCCTTGATTATCTTATCCTGGAGACCAGGACCTCGTCAAATGTGGAGTTCCACATGCTTTTGTGCAGGGTCCACCTTCTGTTTATTTTTGTTTACTGCACATAGTGGTCTTTCTTTTTGCCAAACACTCTGCCTCAAGTCATCTCTAAGCCCTTCCTTTCCATCAACTTGTACTAAGTTCTTAATTCATTGAGTCTTTTTCCTTTGATCTTCATTACTGGATTACATCTCAATAACCCACATCTCCGTCTACTCTAGAATTGGTTACTGTAACTCACTCTTGGTTGGTCGTCCAAAAGTTCATCTCTCCCCTCTCCAGTCTGTTTTAAATGCAGTTGCCACACTAAGAGTCCGACTTCCTTGCTCGTTCCACATTTCCTCTTTCATGTTTGAACAGTCTGATCACCTTCACTGACTTCCCTCTTACTGCTTGAATTCAGCATAAAGTGAGGTTCTTAATTTAATGCACGGGTCTTACTCTGGCCTAGCACACAAGTATCTTCATGACATCACCCATCACCTGACCCCTTCTGCTCCCCTCCTTCATCTATGTTCATGTGACAGGTATGATCTCCTTGTCCTGCAAGCAAGGACTGCTATGAATAAAGCTTGAGCTTTCATATCTTCATTGGTCCTACACTTTGGAACCAGATCTCTCCATTGACATGCTTTCGTCATTGACTGGTACACCAAGTACATCTTCCTGCTGTATCAAACCACTTTCTTTTCTCTGCATCTTTCACATGGAAACGACTATGATCGGATACAATACAATCTAGCCGCCTCTCAAAAATATTCTCCATCTCTCCGTGTAATCTCCAGCAGCTCCATAAGCTTGAATCCACTGGTATTCTTTTGCTCAGCAGTTCCTCTGGTTTATTTTCTTGATTAGTGTTCATTGCTCTTGACAGCACTCTAATATGCTGACCACATGTCTAATATTTCTTGGTCTAGCATCTGAGGTGTCTTTGAGTGATTCGACGATCTGTCTCCTCCTCCAGCTTCATGCATTCGTTTGCACACATGTCAACTATATTGTAGTTCACGCTTAGAAAAGTTACATGTCTACACTGCAATTGGTCCTTAATGCAGATGCCCAATTTCCCCATTCGTCTCTTTTTTAATATTACAACCATAAAGACTCAACATTTGCATTGGCTTCTTCTCATCAACAAAATTCAGTTTAATCTAATCTCCAGAGTGTGCTCTGGTCAAGTCCTGATATCTTTGTGATTCAATTTGCTGACCCCTTCTGACTGTTTCCGGTCGCTCACTCCATCCTTTACACCACATGACTTCCTCGGATCGTGATCGCGGACTGGCATGCTACTGTCGAGCATTGTGCCCAATCATTTGACAGCCTAATCTTCTGAAATGACCTTCCCTCTATGATTTAATATGTGATTTAACTGGGTAGAATCTTACGCCGCAAATGGATACAATCACAATCTCAATACAATCTGCGAGTGGTCTGCCTTTATGCTTCTGTTTTGCAAGCAATTCAAGACCATTTTCCCAAGGTCTTGTGTCGTCAGGTCGGCACCTTTCTGATGAGTTTCTTGAAGATGCACTAATGTAAGTAAGTGCTTAAATTTTTTCACATGTTTGCAAAGGAAATTAGCACTTTTGGCAAACTGTCTACTTTTTATTAATATAACCAATGGCAGAAAGTGCTGATATGCAGACAATTTTTCAATCATGCTTCACTTCGAAATTTTGACTTCTATTAATCTCTTCACCTGCAAAGCCTCTTCCTTTACAAGCTGAATAATTTACTCGCACACTACACAGTGAACTGCAGCAATTGCGTCTGGCGGCTAGAAAACGGCAGTACACCAACTTTTTATTTAATCGGCATTTTAACACTTCAGCAAAACCATGACCTAAGATATATTCACATCAGAATTTAATATTCATAAGGGCATGCACAAAACCAATTACCACTATGGTTGAAGACACCTAGACATCACCGCCATGAAACATACACCTTCTCGCTGCCGTCTCACGCCGTGGATTACCGATTTCATATGCAAATTATACTTCGCTATTGACGTCAGCAAGATTAAAACAGAAAAGAGATCGTTGAGTTTTCACAAAGCGCCATCTTGTGAGTGGCGTAACCTTTATGGAGTTGATAGAATTCTTGATAAGAAGCGATTGCAAGTTAGATACATAATTATAATATCAGAAATTATGATTATTGAACAACAGAGAGCAACTGAGCAAGCCTATCTGTGTCGAAACATTTGTTGAATTTACACGAAGTGCCAGGCTCGCATTTTAGCCATAGTGGCTCTAGCTCGCCAAGCCCATTGTATCTGCATTGAATACCACGGACGTAAACCACAAGTACCTTTGCTAAAGCATAAGCCGAAGAACAATAATGACCACAAAATTAAATTCAGGCTTAATATCGTTGTCTGTCTTAACAGTAGTGCTACATAAATGCGTCAGAGAACTAGAAATTTTAGAAAACGGAAGTCAGACTTCTAACAACAAATTAGGATTTGGATTTTGCCATGCAATTGTGGAAAGCATGTTTTGTTTTAAGGATTTGAGTAGTTTGTAGCTTATAGGTATATTGATTCTCAATGAGCCAAAATCACTTATAAAGACTACATATTTTAGGTTTTTAGGTAATTTTTTTATTAGTGTTAGAATGCTGTCTAAGACGGTGTGGAGCATTGCAGCGGCGGGGCTCTGCTTCATCGGCTACTGCATATACTACGACCGCAAACGCAGAAGCAGGTACGGGTATAGAAGTCACGGTGTGCCCAGAACGTCAAACTTTTTGTACTTACCTATGCATATCAACTCAAGTATTCAAACGCGCCTACTCCCAATGTTCTAGAACGACCCTGTGATTTTTTACGAATTTTTTTAATTAACCATAAATACATAGGAATTTAGTATTTAAATTCACTCTATCCATATTATGTACACACATTCCAATGACGTCACACGCTTTGCGTTATTCGAATATTATATCACTATTATAAATGTTTTTTTGTTGCGCATTTTTTTGCAGAGAGTACTTTTAATATAGTTCTCTAATCGTACAGTTAATTTGTTTGCGCATATTTACCCGAGAGTATTTTTAAACTAGTTTTAAATGGAAAAGGGCCGTGTTTAACATAGGTCCATGCGGTGTCGTGCACCGAATGCCCCTGAGCCGAAAGTGGGTGGGTGGGTGGGTGGGTGGGTGTAAATTTTTGCAGATTTATCGTACAAATAGATAAAAATAACACAAGTAAGATTTTTATGGTTTTTCTCACGTTCAACAATGATCACTGACTATTAAAATGTGCTTCCTCAGTTTCACTAGTTCATAACATTGAACTTCATAATACAGTAAAACGGCGAGCCAAAGATGAATGATGATTGACAATCAACTCCACACTTGTCTTTCTATCGTCTTATTTTCAATACTACTGTTTTAAACGGATGATGTTATTTAACTTGAAATGCAAAGGACATACTCCTAATGAAGTAACAGTCAAAATAGCTATACTAATAAGAGTGGCCTAAGACCTTAGTAAACATAGGCTATGCTTACAATAATAATTATCGTAGGAATAGGAAACATGGAAAGCAACAACAATTTTTTTACTGAACAGTCATCGTCACTATTTCATAAATTTGAAGTTATTCATATTAATATTCATTCACAGACACAAAGGAAGAAACAGTTAATTTGGTACCGTTAATTGTTGCAACAATTACAATTGATCGGCCACAAGGAGATCTAAATTGGGGATGGAATTCATGAGGAAAGGCTTCAAGGTGACATTTAATTTACTGACAACTGGGACAACTGCTGAGAAGTGGTTGCTGTGCAGAAACAACCTGCACGGGTCATTGGCTAGGAAAGTGAAATGACCGGATGTCACAGAACCCCCTATGTCCGACCGTTTGTCTAAATCTGCAGCATTGAAATCTGAAGGATGACGCCATCTGTCTGCAGAATCACGGAATGTGTTGTAGATGTAGAACGGTCTTTGGCACGCCACAGATGAAGCAATCATTGTTATATTGCTCGCCCAGCAGAAGGAATCTCGCCATTTTCCCCAGTTCTTACCTTCGTTCAGATGAATAGACCGATCAACAAGAACAGCCGGCGTAGCAGCACCGACAGTAAGAAAATGCATCGGTTCGCGCATGTCAAAGTCAGGTTTTAAACCCATGGCATTCAGTGCGCTGAAGAATGCGTCGTGATAGCGTATCAGAATAAACGCTGTGCATAGCCGCAGCAATTCCATATACGTCACATCTCCGAAAAGTGCAACGGACAGTGCTTGATAGAAGCAATCACCCCGTCCTGCCACAACTTCGTACATTCCGTTTGGCCCAACGCCAGGTAATTTCGATGTTGTTGGTGTAGACATCTCTTTCAGATGGACACACAAAATACCGCTTATGGCAGACAAACTTATGAGCAAAGAATCCAAATTGCTCACAACCCTGGTAAACTTTCGCGAAGTCTGTGACGATGGTGCTCTCTTTGTCAATGAATTTCAGAAGAATAGGCATTATGGTGCTACGTTTACGATCTTGAACTGTACGATTCTGCATTGCTTGGTCTCACGACAATAACAACCAAGTAACCATTTGTCCTCCCACTTGCTTATCCTACCCACCCCGTATTTCCTTCTGAACAAGTGGGATTCGTCTACCTCTACTGTCATTCCCTTACCCCCTATCTTTCCATCGAACTCATTTGCTAAGATGACCTCACAAATCTCACGACAGAAAACGAACCAGTCTATTACTGTCACTTTTGTAAGGCCCATTTGCTGCACAACTTGTTTGACAGTCAGTTGTGACACGAAGCACATCACAAGTGTGAAGACATCAAGCATTGTAAAGTGGGCTGCTTCGAAAAAAGTGTTGTGCAGAGGAGAAATGGTGGCCACACAGCGTTCTTTCTTGAACGGTTTCTTGTTACGGCAACGGTAATTGAACCCTGATTTAACCCTATTCGCAGACTCAATTCGACAAAAGTCAACACCACAGTGCTTAACCTGAGTTTCTCTACTTCCAATCAGACCAAATCCTTCTGCAAATGAAATGCACGACTGCTCATCAGGAAAATGATTATCGCGACACATATTGATAAGACTTACATTACGCAATTGCTGTAGCAAAGCAACGGGCAAAGCTCTCTTTATTTTTGATAAATCTGAATCGAAGTTTACATAATCTGTGTCGCCATCGAGGGAACCGCCACCTAGGAAAAAACCGCCGTCGTCGTGGTGTGGGCGGGGCCACAGTTCAACGCGGCTGTCGAAGTCGTATTTGGAGCTAAGTAATCCCCCTTCCAAAATGATGAACGTGGAAGTGTCCTCCATGCAGCCCTGAAAAATGTAGGGAAATTGTTAAGTACCTCTTTGGGCCGCATAAATGACGCCTAAATTGGCCTTAATTGGCAACTAATCTTAACCAAATGAGCTCATTGGCGGGTTTGACAATCGTCGTGAGCTGACGCTTCCGCAGGGTGTTAAAAAATCACCGAAATGGACTTCCGTATTGGCATAAGGGTAATGTAAATGCTACCTGCACCCGCTGGTTTCAACCTACTGCCTACCTAGGCGATACCCCATATTATGGGTGTAATATTAATATACAAGAATATGCACAAATACTCACACACAGTCTATCGCACTGAAGTATAATCTAAAAATATCCAGTACAGCTTGTCAATTCAACATTTTACACCTACTTTATTATTATATTGTGATTTTTCGTCTCCAGCGTCCTTTAGCACGCACGAACTGCCCCTCCAAAAGACTACAAATCAGTAGGCTAACGTGCGTTAGTAAGCTAGTAACTACGTTGTACACTAAACCATTCATTAGGATTTGACAGAGGAAGCTGTCATAATATTATGCATGCTGTTATTTTGTTCAGATGTCACAGATGTTGTCTTTGTGAAATTGTATTGCCTTCCAAAAAGAAATTGCTGAACAGGAATTGTAAAAAGATATTCGCTATATCAATTCTTGACATAGCGTGTGCTCGTGACGTCATTGAAATGTGTGCATGTGGCGAGAGTGAACCTTTACCGCAGTGCATTTCTAATTTAAATACTAAATTCCTATGTATTTATGGTTAATTTAAAAAATTCGTAAAAAATCACAGGGTCGTTCTAGAACATTGGGAGTAGGCGCGTTTGAATACTTGAGTTGATATGCATAGGTAAGTACAAAAAGTTTGACGTTCTGGGCACACCGTGACTTCTATACCCGTACCAAGTAAGTAAGTAAAAATACCATGAAAATGTGTATTTTCAGAAAAATTGATACGCTTAAATAAGCTAAAGAACACAACAAAATCGATTGACCTTAACACATTGGCCGCCAGTTACGCTGACAAGTCTTTCACTCACAATTGCTCAGCGCTTCTGCGTGAAACTTCGATGCAGTGTCCACTCTGCATTCGGGAGCGCCTCTGAGCAGAGAGAGAGTTTGAAGAGGCGCTATAACAAGTGCACATACAAACAAATAATATTTTAGGAACACTTGTAATACTGTGGGAGAGTCACATTTAATTCCGATGCAGCTCTGTATTATCAGCATTTTGAAGTGACATTCGATTCAAGTGAAAGAATGTAACATTGTTTTTTAGAACGGAGGAAGGCCAGACAGACTGCCAGGGATCGTAAAAAATCGCTGGTATAGTGATCATGTGAAACTCACTTCACTCATGTATTTCAATCTTTCCCCAATTTCATCGAGAAGACTGAAAAGACATTGTTGAAGTCAGTTAATTGGGAAAGGTTTATTTTAAAATAACTAGTGTTTTTATGGCTGTGGAAGATGAAAATTCCTTTTTTCAAATTGTCAACATTATTTCAATATAAGTAACAAGACATTTATGTAGTACCTTTCAGACACTTCCCAAAATCGATATTCCTTGGATCTAGCTGATCTAAACTAATTCAAAATTATGTTTTTGTATAGAAAATGTGTGTTGAGCTGAACCAGTTAAAGGAATACGCGATACATTTTACTACAGGCAGACAGTGCAATGCAGCACGTATGTAGGCAGAGACGAGTGAATATGGGATAGTAACAGCTTCGAGTGATTAAGTTAACATGTTGGGAGAGACTAATTTCTCGGTCAAGGGTGACACGCAGGTCACAGACTGTGAGGGAAGACTAATCTCAGGAAAAAATTTCAGCAAACTGAAGCAAATCAATACACTCAAAACTTTGCTGACTTTCACCCAGATACATGAACTGCGTCTCACAAGGATTTAAGAGAAGCTGGTTCGAGACCATGCAGGTTCATGGATGCTGTTGCAAATTGAAGCTGGTTCGAGACCATGCCGGTTCATGGATGCTGTTGCAAATTGAAGCTGGTTCGAGACCATGCAGGTTCATGGATGCTGTTGCAAATTGAAGCTGGTTCGAGACCATGCAGGTTCATGGATGCTGTTGCAAATTGAAGCTGGTTCGAGACCATGCAGGTTCATGGATGCTGTTGCAAGTTGAAGCTGGTTCGAGACCAAAGGACGTTGACATTACGAGGAACATCTGGCGCACAGTAGCAACTGCGTTTAATGGATGGGAATGGGTGTATGCTTGGACAATGGACATCATCAGCAAATAGTTGGTGCAGGAGTCCCTGGGAATTCAGTGGCATTCAGGGGCAGCCGTATGGAGAAGGTATAATAGAGGACCCAAGACGGAACCCAGAGTTAGTGTAAGAGAAAGTGCTTAAAAATCTATTTACCAGTACATATTCTTACTATAACCTGTCTTTCATTGTAAAAGTTGTAATCTTTTAGAAATAAAATGTTGCATGGGAATTCTATATTATAGCTTTAGATGCCTTAGCTTCATGTATTCAGTTTTTTTCATAAACTTGTGTTGAATGCTATTGATAATTGTCACTTTTTGTTCTTTACGATGATTTGCAGAGTCTGAATCTCGATGATCCACAGTCCATGGAGGAACTCTTCATGCAAGAAATGCACATTGGTCAGAGCTTCTTATTGAAAGGTTTGTTCTAACCATTTCTTTTGGCCAGTGCACTTTTCTTTGATCGCAAAATGGCAGGCATGTACAAGGTCTCAAACTGCAGTTCACACTCTGAATGCACCACACGTAGAAAACATTGATTGTCTGTGGACGTCATCAGAATATTTTTGTAGTTCACACGTTAAGTTTGACTGATTAGTCTACTTAGTACAAAATCTCTACATCATCTTGAATTTGGAACTCACTGGCCTTCATCATCTTGTTCCTTTCAGATTAATTCAGCATAGAACTTGCCTGAAAAGTTTCTTATGTGGGGCATGGCCGCATGGTGGTGTAGGGGTATGGTCGGTGTCTTGGAGCCGGAAGGTTGCGGATTCGAATCCACCTCATGCCACTGCGTAGAGACCATGGTCAAGTTCTTCACTCGCAATTGCTTTAAAAGTCCTAAGGCGTAAAAAAAAATTGTTGTGTTTCCGGTAACCCGACCGACCCATTTTTACGGCCGCGACCCAAATATTTTTGTAAAATATTTTTATTAAAAAATATTTTTAAAAAAAATTCAAAATTTTTTTTAAATTTAAAAAAAAAATTTTTTTTAACATTTGTACTGACATAACATAAGAGACGTCAACAAAATTAAATTAATAGGACTGTTTCTAGAGCAGTTTTAGGTGCAGACAGTCGGGAAATAGGCAGTTTATACTTGCTTAGAACACGTACTTTGTTTCAGCGTGCAAAAAAGACTAGTGGGGTATACTTTTTCGGATAGTCACTGCATAAAAATATTTTACAAAATAAAAATATTTTCCGACCTACCTACCCAATATTTTTTGGCTCTGTTACCGGAAACACAACATATATTTTTTTTGGCCTAAGGTTGCTTCTGGAAGGTTGAGTGGAGCATGCCATGAGAGCTGTTGTGGTTTTGATACATGTGATGCGACATATGAAAAGGGACCACAACGCGGGATTTATTTACCGAGATACAGACCTTAGAACATGGTCACCCATCGAAATATCGCTAGATGACTCTTCTGTCTATCAAATTTTCATAATGGTTCACAGAAATCATTTGATATTATTAGGTTTTCTTATTGTAATATTAGAGCACATAAAAGGGACCGCAAGGTGGGATCATTAATGTCGGGGTATTATGACAGTAGAATATTTTTGGAAACGGTTTTAATGATGAATCTATGATTATAATTATAGTAATGCGCTAAATAATTCATTCTACATGTCTATGCAGCGCTTTGATTTCCATGTTTCTAAATATAAAGTGTAGGGTTAGGGTTAGGGTTGTAACTTCAAATAACTTCAATTGCGTTTTTCCGAAGATCTCGTATTTCATGTACATCACGTTGTAAAGTCTAAAAAAATAGAAAAGATAATAGTGCTGTGTCACATAATACATCATTCTTTTCAGAATTTTGTGCTGATCATGGTGGTATACATAAGTCCAAGAAGAATGTGGTTGATGGAGACATACATACATGTGAGAAATTATTGACTTAAATTATGCATCTTCGTTGTTTTCATCAACTGTCAAATTTATTTACTTTAGCATTGTCTGTTTGCTGCATCCAGGAGATTTAGAGCGGTCTGTGGAGCACCTAGGCAATGCGGTATTGTTATGCCGAAATCAATCGCAGTTTCTGCAGACGCTTCAGCAGAATCTTCCAGAACCGGTCTTTCAATTGCTCATCGCTCGACTGCCGTCAGCTGCCGCAGTAAGTCTCTACAACTTACTTACTATCAGTTTTTTAAGATAATATCTCTACATTTTGTTACGTAGGTTCTCATAGATTCCTCATCAAGTTTAATGAACACCAGTAGAGTTACTTAAAGTACTTTACACCAATTTACAGCAATTTAACACCATTGGTCTAATTTATCGAGTATTGTTATGTGACACCATGGAAGTCTGTACAATTATAGATCTGTCAACTTCCATTCATAAGGCTTAAGTGCATCTCAATACAATTCTGAGCTTTTTAGTTCTACTTTGTTTACCATAACCGACAACTGTTTTTTTGTGTGTATGCCATTAAGCATTGTGCATTTGACAATGGTTGGTGTCATGGCAGTGATTTGTTTGGTCAAGTAAAGATACACAGGCTAATAGCATTAGGACTGTGATAAAACCTGGTACAGATGATCAATGTAGCACGCATTGACAAACAACTTCTTGTTATGTTCTAGTCTTAGGAGACAGATGCTACAAAACTGAAATTACCGTGACATGTCTAGTCTACCAGTGTTGATAATTTAACTCTTTTTTAAACCTTACAATAATTTACTTGTTTCAGCACCTTGAAGGTAAATCTCAATCTGCTGAGGAGGAGGAGGAGGAGGAGATGTTCTAAGCGACTCTTATCAATGACCATTGACTGAATGTAGAATTTCATTAATCATCGTCGTGCATGTACACTGTTGTACAGCATATTGTATAACTGTCTGTAGAAGTTGTTAAGAAAATACAAAAGTGGGAATCAAATAGAAAAAAGGCTAAAACTTATCAAATCCTACATGCGATCAATGATACTTCAGGAACAGATCACTAGCTTAGTATTTTGAGAATGATGTTGCTAACAATCTGATTATATCAAATTGTGGATTTGGCTTTCATCAAAACTCGCAAGATTTGTTTGTGAATAGAAGCATTTTAGCAAACAGAGACAATGTTATTGTGTATAGCGAGTAACTTTCAATTTGAGAAATAAAGTTTGCATTTGTCATTTTTAAGGCTTGATGAGTTTTAGGTGATGATGTTCATTACGTATACTGAAGATGAAAATTAAGATATTTAAGGCACAATTTGACTATGATAAAAATGTACAATTAAAAATTTTGGTGATAGGCTTAACCAACCCCCAAGCCAGATACCTACCCAATTTTGCTCAGGTGCCTTTAACACACTGGCCCTCGACTTGCTGGAAAATATTGCCTCTGACCCACTGTTATTATTTGAGATTCTAGGCCCCGGGCATTAGAATTTCTGTGAATATCGCGCATTATCAATTTTCTTAACTTGAGAATATCGAGTAGAATATTCTGAGTATCAAGAACCTCATCTATCAGAGAAATCAGTTTCAACCCGTGGTTGCCATCTAACAATGGAAGGCATACTTCAGGCTGATAGTCTTTTTTAGTCATAACATTTTTTCCTTGTCAAAATATCTAATATTCTACTCTTTGTCTTTACTTCTTGTGATATTACCAGAATTAACCAATTTGCCACTCAAAATTTATGATGCTATTTTTAGGAATATTTCTTTTCTTGAGTATTGGGGAGCATGACCATGGACGGTCCACCCACCACAAACATTGGGGGACCATCCCCGCGCATGAGTATAGGCCTATACTCTGATCATTAAGGCTCAACGGGGTCTTGCCCCAAAATATCTGACTAATGTTTTACTTTGTCCTCACTCGGCTTCCTCCCACCGTCCACTTCGTTCATCCAACAGATTTGACCTCTTGGTTCCTCGGTCTAGAACTGCTATGGCTCAGTCTCGATCATTTGTCTCAATTGGTCCTTCTCTTTGGAATGCCCTTTCTCCTTCTGTTCGCTCTACACTTCTTTCTGGTAGTCTCTCCTATGCTTTGTCTCTTCTCAAAACTTGTTTCTTCTCGCGGGGCCTTGCGCACTGGGAGCGCCTCTGAACGGTTCACCCTACTAGAGGCGCTTTATAAATGTTTAAATACAATACAATAGACGAGCAGTGTTGTATAACCTAGTTAGGCTACTCTAAGCGTAACTAAAGTTAGGCTACCGTTAGCTGCTAGACTTAATGCACGACTTCCTCGATACTCACACATATCCACCTACAAGACATGACTCGTGACCTTCACTGGCTTCCGATCTTTGCCCGAATGGGATATACAAGGTCTTACTCCTAGTTACTAAGTCCCTGCAGGGCTTAGCTCCTAAATACCTCTGCGACTTAATGTGCAAGGCTCCTCTTTCTGCAAGATCTTCTCGCCCTCTTCATTCTGCTGACCGCCTTGATCTATTTGTACCTAGATCACGAACCTCATTAACCCAGCATCGGGCTTTTGCTGTTGTTGGTCCTGTAATTTGGAATCACCTTCCTTCTGCAATTCATAGCAGGATTCTGGTAGGAAATTCACCTGCATCTTTTCGCTGCTTGACGATATTTCTCTTTTCATGGGCCTGTCACACTGAGAGCGCTTCTGAATAGCTCTGCTGTGAGAAGCGCTTTACAAATGTTTCATTAGATTAGATTACTAAGATTAGTTAGTTATCGTTAGGCCCACTGCATGCAGGATGTAGCCAGGGCAGTCTCGAAAGTAACCAATGCAGAAGCAAGTTATACCTCAAATATATTCTCAGCAAGACGAAACATCTGGCAGGGCATCGACCAGGACAAAGCTTTCTAAACTGATCATTTTACATGGCATGAAACCTGCTGCTTGTGGTGCCGAGTTACTGGAAAGGAAACAATAACTGAGTAGAGATCTTGAAGGGGTGCTATATAAATTTATGTGATTGAAATTTATGTGAACTAGACCTACTTCTCTACAAATATAGTTGGCATACAGTAGGCTTACTCTAGAAGAAGTAAGTTCAAGTAACTAAAGTAACTTAACTGATTACCGATTAGGGCCTACAAAATTTACATTCTATAGGCATGTACAGGGTGGCTCAAAAAAAATACCCCACAAGAAAAAATGCAATATCTCCGCAACCAATCGAGCTTATTCTATGAAAATAACAGGATTTATAGAGAAAAATATTTGCAACAATCCCTGAAAATCTCAATAATGAATCTGCATTACTTCAGAAGTTACAGCTGTGCAAAAACAGTTTTTCATTTTTTCGAATTTTCGCAGAATCACTTTCCAATACCTGTGATTTCTTTAAGATTTTTTTGCAAATTTCAACACATAAAGTGATGATGATGTCTTATGACCTCACTAAGAGCTGTAAATAAGCTGTTTATGAAGCAATCTGGTAGTATTAGGTGATATTTTATATATTAAGGTCTCAATTTGTGAATCCGTACTGAACGTCATGGGCAAAGTTTCTGCAGATGATAAAGTGCGAACTCGGGCGTTGCGTGATCAGAGGCTGGGGTATTGCAAGATCATAGCAAAATACCCAGTGAAAAGTGGAGCCTGAGCACATTGAAGGCTATCTGTAGACGTGATTATGTAGCAAAAGTCAGATGTCGAAGGAGAGACAAGAAGACAGTGGTCGTTTGGTCTGACGGAAAAAAGCGCGATGTTCACGAAATTCGCTTGGTAGTCGCAAAGGTAAAGTTTGCAAAGCACATCATGGTTTCGGCGTCAAATCTGCTGGCATGTGTTACGGCTGCAAGGAAACACTGCACTTTATCCCATTCAGTTGGCTAAATGTCAAACTTACCGTTGAACTCTGTTACCCAGACTCATTGAAGACTGCAGGCATGTTCTAACATTTGGTTTTATTTTCCAGCAGGACGGTGCGCCTGCTTGCTCGCACGGCAGGGTTGACTATGATGATGCAATCTTATTGCCATCAACTGCGGTAAATTTATTTGCACAGTTGAATGACCATCTAACTCGCCAGACCTTAACCCTTTTGTTTATTACGACTGGGAACCTATGATGGAACGATGCAAGACATTTCATCCCAAGTTGGAGAACATTGGCTAACTGAAGGAAGTCTTTCTGCTAATGTGGGATCGATCAACAAGGCCATACTGAGCTTCACAAAAATAATTTGATCTCGAGTTAAAGCAGGGAGTGGATACTCCCATCATACTTTACGATAAACTGTAAAACGGATTTATGCGGTCGTGGTGAAAGTGATATCATTTGACATGGAAATCTACAAGTGACGCTAACTTTTTCACGGAAATTCGAAAAACGGAATTGAAAGTTTAAACAGCTGTAACTTTTGCAAACATGAAAATTTGAGAGTGAAACTTTCAGGGTTTGTTGCAAATTCATTCCCCTACAAATTGGGAAATTTTCGTAGAAAAATGTCAATGGGTTGCGAAGATATTGCATTTTATCCGGTGGGGTATTTTTTTTGAGCCACCCTGTATATAATGATCATGTACGTATTGTTAATTTGTTATAATTGCAGGCTACACATAGGCCTACGTATGTACAAGAGTCGTATCTGGTGTTTCCTCTTCTTCTTAGGCCTATATCTTTCTCGTCTTTAATCCATAGACATTAGGTTATATTTATAGGTAGGCCTATATAACATTATAGACCTATGGACTGCCATTATGTTTACCCGCTTTGCGTAGACCTTGACTTCGAATATTATTAAACCTTGCAAAACTAGTCTCGCAGAAATGTTTTTCTTCTGTACATGTGCATAATTTGATTCCCTTTCATGGCAACTGGATGATGAAGAAATCTGAAGGTAGCGAACGAAATACGTTTCTAGATAGGCTACAGACGGGCCTGAGACGGCCTTCAAGTAAACAATAATACTCAAGTGGTGCTGCTCTAGCGAATGATTTAGAAACTTTGACGCGCTTAAATGGAAGATGTCAAAGAAAAAGATATGGAGGAACTTAAGGTATAAATCCGTGCACCTAGAAAGGTGTTCCAGAGTTTCTATCTTCGCCAGATGTCTCATAAATATTCAGCATTCTTCAACAATTCGAATTTTAAATAATAATAATTAGAGTAATGATCGACTGCATACTAAGTTCTAAATCTGAACGCCTACCCGAAGTTAAATGATTAGTGGTGATATACTTTTAAGCTCTTCTAAGCTCTGCTATGGCTCAGTCTCGATCATTTGTCTCAATTGGTCCTTCTCTTTGGAATGCCCTTTCTCCTTCTGTTCGCTCTACACTTCTTTCTGGTAGTCTCTCCTATGCTTTGTCTCTTCTCAAAACTTGTTTCTTCTCGCGGGGCCTTGCGCACTGGGAGCGCCTCTGAACGGTTCACCCTACTAGAGGCGCTTTATAAATGTTTAAATACAATACAATAGACGAGCAGTGTTGTATAACCTAGTTAGGCTACTCTAAGCGTAACTAAAGTTAGGCTACCGTTAGCTGCTAGACTTAATGCACGACTTCCTCGATACTCACACATATCCACCTACAAGACATGACTCGTGACCTTCACTGGCTTCCGATCTTTGCCCGAATGGGATATACAAGGTCTTACTCCTAGTTACTAAGTCCCTGCAGGGCTTAGCTCCTAAATACCTCTGCGACTTAATGTGCAAGGCTCCTCTTTCTGCAAGATCTTCTCGCCCTCTTCATTCTGCTGACCGCCTTGATCTATTTGTACCTAGATCACGAACCTCATTAACCCAGCATCGGGCTTTTGCTGTTGTTGGTCCTGTAATTTGGAATCACCTTCCTTCTGCAATTCATAGCAGGATTCTGGTAGGAAATTCACCTGCATCTTTTCGCTGCTTGACGATATTTCTCTTTTCATGGGCCTGTCACACTGAGAGCGCTTCTGAATAGCTCTGCTGTGAGAAGCGCTTTACAAATGTTTCATTAGATTAGATTACTAAGATTAGTTAGTTATCGTTAGGCCCACTGCATGCAGGATGTAGCCAGGGCAGTCTCGAAAGTAACCAATGCAGAAGCAAGTTATACCTCAAATATATTCTCAGCAAGACGAAACATCTGGCAGGGCATCGACCAGGACAAAGCTTTCTAAACTGATCATTTTACATGGCATGAAACCTGCTGCTTGTGGTGCCGAGTTACTGGAAAGGAAACAATAACTGAGTAGAGATCTTGAAGGGGTGCTATATAAATTTATGTGATTGAAATTTATGTGAACTAGACCTACTTCTCTACAAATATAGTTGGCATACAGTAGGCTTACTCTAGAAGAAGTAAGTTCAAGTAACTAAAGTAACTTAACTGATTACCGATTAGGGCCTACAAAATTTACATTCTATAGGCATGTACAGGGTGGCTCAAAAAAAAATACCCCACAAGAAAAAATGCAATATCTCCGCAACCAATCGAGCTTATTCTATGAAAATAACAGGATTTATAGAGAAAAATATTTGCAACAATCCCTGAAAATCTCAATAATGAATCTGCATTACTTCAGAAGTTACAGCTGTGCAAAAACAGTTTTTCATTTTTTCGAATTTTCGCAGAATCACTTTCCAATACCTGTGATTTCTTTAAGATTTTTTTGCAAATTTCAACACATAAAGTGATGATGATGTCTTATGACCTCACTAAGAGCTGTAAATAAGCTGTTTATGAAGCAATCTGGTAGTATTAGGTGATATTTTATATATTAAGGTCTCAATTTGTGAATCCGTACTGAACGTCATGGGCAAAGTTTCTGCAGATGATAAAGTGCGAACTCGGGCGTTGCGTGATCAGAGGCTGGGGTATTGCAAGATCATAGCAAAATACCCAGTGAAAAGTGGAGCCTGAGCACATTGAAGGCTATCTGTAGACGTGATTATGTAGCAAAAGTCAGATGTCGAAGGAGAGACAAGAAGACAGTGGTCGTTTGGTCTGACGGAAAAAAGCGCGATGTTCACGAAATTCGCTTGGTAGTCGCAAAGGTAAAGTTTGCAAAGCACATCATGGTTTCGGCGTCAAATCTGCTGGCATGTGTTACGGCTGCAAGGAAACACTGCACTTTATCCCATTCAGTTGGCTAAATGTCAAACTTACCGTTGAACTCTGTTACCCAGACTCATTGAAGACTGCAGGCATGTTCTAACATTTGGTTTTATTTTCCAGCAGGACGGTGCGCCTGCTTGCTCGCACGGCAGGGTTGACTATGATGATGCAATCTTATTGCCATCAACTGCGGTAAATTTATTTGCACAGTTGAATGACCATCTAACTCGCCAGACCTTAACCCTTTTGTTTATTACGACTGGGAACCTATGATGGAACGATGCAAGACATTTCATCCCAAGTTGGAGAACATTGGCTAACTGAAGGAAGTCTTTCTGCTAATGTGGGATCGATCAACAAGGCCATACTGAGCTTCACAAAAATAATTTGATCTCGAGTTAAAGCAGGGAGTGGATACTCCCATCATACTTTACGATAAACTGTAAAACGGATTTATGCGGTCGTGGTGAAAGTGATATCATTTGACATGGAAATCTACAAGTGACGCTAACTTTTTCACGGAAATTCGAAAAACGGAATTGAAAGTTTAAACAGCTGTAACTTTTGCAAACATGAAAATTTGAGAGTGAAACTTTCAGGGTTTGTTGCAAATTCATTCCCCTACAAATTGGGAAATTTTCGTAGAAAAATGTCAATGGGTTGCGAAGATATTGCATTTTATCCGGTGGGGTATTTTTTTTGAGCCACCCTGTATATAATGATCATGTACGTATTGTTAATTTGTTATAATTGCAGGCTACACATAGGCCTACGTATGTACAAGAGTCGTATCTGGTGTTTCCTCTTCTTCTTAGGCCTATATCTTTCTCGTCTTTAATCCATAGACATTAGGTTATATTTATAGGTAGGCCTATATAACATTATAGACCTATGGACTGCCATTATGTTTACCCGCTTTGCGTAGACCTTGACTTCGAATATTATTAAACCTTGCAAAACTAGTCTCGCAGAAATGTTTTTCTTCTGTACATGTGCATAATTTGATTCCCTTTCATGGCAACTGGATGATGAAGAAATCTGAAGGTAGCGAACGAAATACGTTTCTAGATAGGCTACAGACGGGCCTGAGACGGCCTTCAAGTAAACAATAATACTCAAGTGGTGCTGCTCTAGCGAATGATTTAGAAACTTTGACGCGCTTAAATGGAAGATGTCAAAGAAAAAGATATGGAGGAACTTAAGGTATAAATCCGTGCACCTAGAAAGGTGTTCCAGAGTTTCTATCTTCGCCAGATGTCTCATAAATATTCAGCATTCTTCAACAATTCGAATTTTAAATAATAATAATTAGAGTAATGATCGACTGCATACTAAGTTCTAAATCTGAACGCCTACCCGAAGTTAAATGACCAGTGGTGATATACTTTTAAGCTCTTCTAACAGGCCATAGAATTAGGGAAGGTATGCAACCATTGGGGCTGTGTCTAACGCTTGCGACGCAAAAACACTTTAAAATGTTAAAAGAAAAAAGACTTTAAAAACATTTAAAAACAAAAAACTATTAAAAAAACTTTAAAAAAACTAAGAAATTACAAAAACAAAAAACTGGAAAATTGAGAATGTCCACGTGTTCCAGTTCCAATGGCGAAATTTGACCTTCCTATTTTATCAGACGGCAGCGTCAGATCGTAGCCTATTATAGTTAGACTGATTGGGCCTTTAGCCACAGATATAGCCTATAGCCTACTCAATTTAAACTCGGTCTCGATATGCTTCACATCATTATTTGTATTGCTAGACATAATGGGCCTATAATAATATTATGAGCGCAACACTTCCGTAGCGCATTTCAGCGGGGTGGGGGTGCCATCTAAAAGTACGTTTCAGGGCTTTTTTAACGTGCAATCGTGCACAAAATGTGCAGCTCTAAATGGATTTGCGCTGTTGTAGAAGCATTTCTATAAGTTAAATCTAGCAAAAAGGTCATTGTCCTCTTATTGGAAGTAATTTACCATGGAGGATGTGAAAGGAAAGGAGTTGAGCAGTTCTAAAAAGTCCTTAAAACAGCCCTGGTACGTTTTCAATATAGGCTAATAGCAAGCATTTCGTAAATTCATCAGAGCTATGCCATAGTATAAATAATTAATCAATTATTTATACTGTGGCTATACCATACGTTTTGATATGATCTCGCAACAGCATTTTCCATATCCGGCAACCCTGCTTGAAATAATAATTGATAGATAAGAGTAAACCATCAATATACGTCGATGAAGCAAACTAAACAGACATCTGACCTCTGGCGAATACCTTAGTTAAAAATTATTTAGTACGTCAATTTATATTGAATTGCCACGTAACGTACACTTCATAAGGGCCTCATCGTCAGGAAGCTGATGGAAGAGCAGAAAGAAAGAGAAGAATATACTGAAATCTTCCTCGAATGGTTGAAATAATTGATTTTTATTTAAAATAACTCGTGGTAGGCTATAGTGTTATTAAAACGGTAGAAATTAGGTTTTACCAATAGCTTCACTGTGTTTATATATGCGTAGACACCCTTGTTTCTATTTTAAAAGCGGTGTATGTTAAAAGGAGCGAACAGAGATCATGTTGTTGGAGGTCCGGTGCCATTGGGTTCTTGATAACTTCGTGTTGAACTGCAATAGATTTGTCCTTCCTAATGGTGAACTTTGACCTCTCTTTTTGTTAACAGTACTGACACCAAGTTGTAGCCTACTTGAGTAGCCTACTGTTTACGGGTTGTTTTACAATCCCTATAGGGTTGTCCTTTAGTAAAGTAATTCTATTTCCAATGTTCTCTTGAATAGAGGCTATTCATGTCTTGGACTATTAGGCCTAATGCCTACCATTTTAGGAATATGAAGCCGAACTTAGCCGATGAACGACTGGGGTTAATTACCGATGTATGTGGTTACATCCGGGACTTTTGCAGGATAAAATTGACCAATCCGTTTCTTTCGTTGACGATCATTGTAGTAGCCGCCGTAGCGAAAACGAATTGTTTTAATCCAGAGAACTGTTGAGCGGGCTCAGTGTGAGAATTGTGGGGGGAAAAATAACTTGGGGGTGGACTATGATCTACTTGGAATTGGGGTGTGAAAAAGACTTTGTTATGGGCCTCGAAGGAAGACTGGGGGTTTGAAACCCCCAATCCTCTGGCAATTCTCACCCTGAGCGGGCTACTCGTAGGCTATAGACGACCACTTTATAGGTTCACATAGGACCTGTGACGCATCAGAAAGACGATCTCTGATTGGCTGACAAGTTGCGGTTTCCGTTTCATAGGGCCATCTTTTCGATATTAGTCGGAGTCCAGTTCCCCCCATAGCCTACACTTTGGCCTAGTCCCAGGTTGATGTTTAAAAAAAACTCAAAATTCATGCACCTGCTAGGCCTACAATAGGCCTGCAGATCTCTTATTACGCTCTCAGCTTTGACGAAAGCAGACATCCAACTAAGTCTCTTCGTAAGGTTTCCCGGTTCCTCAATGCCCTTCCTCTGTTGCCTGTTGGAAAGTCTAGAACCCCATTGATACCAAATGCTGCAATCCATTGATACAGAGCTTGCAGGAAGAACATTACTTTATTTTAGATCTGGCTGAACGTCCGGCCTCTGTGGCGCAACCGGTTAGCGCGTTCGGCTGTTAACCGAAAGGTTGGTGGTTCGAATCCACCCAGGGGCGATCGAGGTTTTTTCATCTTGCTTCGAACAAGCATGTAGCCTAATGATGTTCCTAACTATAGGCCTAAATGTACAAATTCATGTAGCAATGTATGACCAGGTCCTACCCATTCTTATCATGTGATCAGCTTTTATCGTAATGAGTTAGGCTAGCTTTCGATCTGTATGTTCCAATGCGAGAATGCTTCTTTTTGAAGACCACGATTTCAACGAAGCGCCGTAGCCTATAGCCTATCACTTTACTTCACTACCGAATCGTTATCCGTTTGTTCAACTTTGTTGGCTTTCGAGTCTTCGACGGATTAGATTAGAGTTAGGCCTAGACCAAGTGTCATTTTTCAGTCCGAGGCTAACGAACAGTGTGACATGACATGACATTGACTGTGTTCAGTGAATCTTACTGGCGAAGGGCAGAGCAGGCACCTAGCGAATAGAAGTTAAATATACAAAGAATCAGAATAAGCTACTTCGCATGTAACCCACTTAGAGTAGTAGACAGAGTAAAGTCTTAATTGTTTCAGGCATATTACAAGTATTAGATTAAAGCATTTTATAGATAAACTATGAGCCATGGCCACTTCAATTGTCATTTTTTTAAATTTATTTATATATTTTCAATTTATGAGAATATTAGCGATACGATTAGCTACCTTTTTAAAAGAATAGACAACCTCTGTAACTTATAAGCGAATGGGGGCGCCACACATACTCCCCCGGAGCGCCGTTCGGGCCATCGAACCATAGATGCCACCCGACGGTGTAGATGTCCGATGCGTACGCCTTGTCGTGGCGGGGGAGCTGCAGCCGACTTCAACATCTACGGAGACCGGAGTCGGTGACCAAGTGCGCAAGGGCAACGACCCTCGAAGCGTCGTTCGAGCACCGACACAAGAGGTTCACTCGACGACGTAAAGTCCGATGCGTACGCCGTTAGGCGAGGAAAAAGAACGCAAGGGCGACAGTACCTCCGCCACTGGGAGTCCAGGCTTTGCACACCAGCTGCATAGTGCCTGCCAATGCCAGTCCCAAGCCTGGAAGAAGGGAGGAGGGCGCCGCTAAAAGTCTTTGTACTATACAGCTGGCGTAAAACAGATCAACTTTGCGCCACACATACCGGAGGTCTGGTGCCATTCGGTCCGATATTTGTACGTACTGAAATAATTCTCGCAATAGTCTGATACTTTGTCCTTCCCAATGGTGACGGTTGACCTCCTTTTCCTGTGTTTCCTCCCACTGCTCACGTCCCTTCTTTCTTAGTTCTTTTTTTAAATATGTCCCAGACACCCAGCATAGACATTGGCGCCCGCGCATAGACCTAGTCGAGAAACTTGTCCCCGGAAAACTGACACCTATTTTTTAAAACCACGTGTCCTACTTTTGTTCTTTAACAAATTTCTTCGCACCAAAGCACCGATGATGGGTTTTCCTAATGCCGCCGTTTTTCAAGTTAGGCCTACTAGCTGGATTGGCGGGGTCGTAAATAGCCGTCGTTTTTCAAGTTAGGCCTACTAGCTGGATTGGCGGGGTCGTAAATAGCCGTCGTTTTTCAAGTTAGGCCTATATACGTATACTAGCTGGATTGGCGGGGTCGTAAATAGCCTAAGCATAAATTATACAACTAAGCAAACAGAGCAGCATTTATGCATATATACTATACTTTGAGATGGAATTGAAGTGGCGATTGAGACAGAGGAATTGAATAGGAGGAATCCGGATGAAATTTGTGAAAGAGCTGTGTTTTAAACATTGATTTAATGATCCGTGAGTGGAAAGATCGCAAGAAATGAAAGAGACGAAATGGGTAAAACGTGAGAATGGAGAAGCAGAGAGTGAAAGAGAGTTCTCATCAGAGTTCATATTACATCTGGGGAAGCCGTCGTTTTTAGGTATAGGCCTGTAGGAGCCGAGGAAAAAAGGGAATGGAAAAGTAGTGAGCAAAGTCGCCACCACTTTTCCAGGGAAAGTTACTTACGCCCATGCTTATACAAAGGCGTTTTATGTATAATATAGGCTGTAATTTATATATTGCCGTCTTTCGCTTTGTCGCTGTGTCCAATACCAATAGTCTGCAGACGAAGAAATCGATCAGTACAATATATATGAGACTTGTAGAAAAAACACAAAGGGGCCAGACGATGATTTAGGCCTACATGAAGTCAGGCGGTGCAATGAAAACTTATTTACTGTGGGTCCTAATAGAAGGGTTGAACCCTCATCCCCCCTCCCACCCGGAAATTCTCACCCTGCGAGGATTATAATTTCATTTCTTTTACGAAACATGCGCTTCATCTTCGTCAGCGCTAGTGAATAAGCTGGTGCTCTGCGCTAATCTTCCGATGGCGCCTTAGAAGCAGTTTATAAGATTACGATTAGACAAGAACATCTCCAGATTTCGCCACATAATAATAATAATAATAATAATAATAATAATAATAATAATAATAAAAAATAAAAAAATTTTTTAAAAAAATAATAAAAAAAATAAAAATAAAAAAAATAAAAAATAAAAAATAATAATAATAATAATAATAATAATAATAATAATAATAATAATAGCACTACGTGGGAGACGAGAACCTATAACCTGATTTTATTCTTTTACACTTTTACAGCCCGAGGGATCCTTACTACCTCGGGCAAAATATTAAAAAAAAAAATAATAATAATAATAATAATAATAAAAAAAAAATAATAATAATAATAATAATAATAATAATCGTCTACATCGAAATTGAAAAGGAACGATGACTTTTGCTTGTAGCCTAATCAATCGATGCAACGCGACTCAGCCCTAATGTAACTGCGTATACGCACGATTCTTCCGGACCAAGGATCTCGGAAAGTTTTGGACCAAGGATCTCGGAAAGTTCTTGACCGATTCTTTTCAAAATTGCACCAAAACGTTCCGTTCGAATACGCGCGGGTTTGCATAGGCCTAATGCTTTTTTTAAAGCGCAATATTTTACAACAATATGATCATTTTAATTCGTCGGCTATTTGAACTTTACATTTCAAGTTTTCAACGGCAGTGCTTATAGGCCTACCGTCACGTCGCCATTATAATCAGCAGACGAAACCTCGCATGAGGTCGCGTGTATAAGGGGTATAATATCTATATACTTTTTATCTTTAGAAGCTTACTTAATAGTTATTATCTACCTATAATTATCATCTACTTATAATTATTATCTAATTATAATCGCTTGAAGGATTGTCTAGTGAGTCAGCGAAACAGGATTAGAGATGCAAATACGGAGACAAGTGAAGGGACAGGCGTGGTCCAGGCATCTGCTGCTGCTGCTGCTGCTGCTGCTGCTGCTGCTGCTGCTGCTGCTGCTGTTGGTGAGTGCCTTTACATGCCGACCGACCGACGGAACGACCTACCGACCGATTACCCGGTAGGCACCCTTGGCCTATATGCGGCTTTTAGCAGTATGAACACGTGCAAGCCGTGCATCATCAACGGCTGACAAATCCAATCAGAGAAAAGCTGCACATAATATTTTATCATCGATTCGATGTATTTACATTTTACACCAATCGCGTACAACGTATGTGTGCATTAATCATTTGTTTGAGTCAATTTGCAAATCTATGTGTGCTCTGTCTGCACGATTGTGTGTTCTATAAAAGCGTACGTGCGCGGGGGCGGAGGAAGGGGGTGGCATTCGATGCGGCGCTGACTGTATGCATGATGGACATGAGATGGTTGCATCATATAATGGATATAAGGATTTGCTCTGATTCACACCAAGCAGCCTGCAGTAGAAATGCAAAGGATATTCTATCAATCGATCGAAGGATATAGTATCCGTCCAATTCCGTCGCATTAAAGGTGAAGCCATGCAGGTTTATAACGTATATTAACAAAATACTAAGATCTTACATACCGATGACAAACCTAATCCCACTGGATTGGTTAATGGCTATAATAATAATAATAATAATAATAATAATAATAATAATAATAATAATAATAATAATAATAATAATAATAATAATAATAATAATAATAATAATAATAATAATAATAATAATAATAATAATAATAATAATAATATAGTTCCTGCGCAGACCTTTCATGATTGTCGAATGCTGCATTCCGTGCACTGCATGCTGTAGTGAGTGTAGTCTATAATACCACCACCACCACCACCACGTACCACCACCACCACCAGTTGAGTGTCTGTCTTTGAAAGGACGACGACGACGTCGACCCTGAAGAGAGATCGAGGGACCGATGTGTGTCGTATCCTGGCGGAGGAGTTGGTATCTGCTGCAGAGGCAAATGCCCCTCGATCATGATCAGGTGGGAAGTAGTTCCATGGGATGGACCGTCGTGTTGACGTCACTCTTGACTGCTGTCCTCGCTTTGACGTCTGTCAGTCTCATGACTGCAGCCATCGTCACCGACTCCTGGGTCACCTCCTCTCCAAAGCTACAGCTGCAGAGGCTGAGCAGCACCCCAGCATCAGTCGTAGGAGGTACGCCATCCTCCATCGCTCCTGCAGCCTCCAACGACCCTTCTGCAGGTCCCAACCACCAACCACTCTTCACCGAGGGATACGTCAACTTTGGACTCTTTCACGGATATAAGCGCCTCGACAACGGATTGGGACCCAGATACGGTGAACTGTGGGGTGAGTACAATGCATATAGGACATGCACGCGCACACATAGAGGCCTAATTGCACGTATAGCCTACATACAAACATTATAAGCTATTGTATCTGTTATATTTATAATTGTATATGCAGTATATCTGTATGCATGCATGCAGTTGAACACTTATATCGTGCGTTTCAAGAAAAAGTTGCCTCAACAAGCCACCGAACAGATCAGGGCTGTTTTTAAGGAATTTTTAGAACTGCACACCCCTTCTTTCTTTTCCCATCTTCCATGGTAAATTACTCCAAAATGGAAGAAAATTGCCTTTTAAAACAAGTTTTAACGGCAGAGAATTGCTTCTACAACTGCACAACTCCATTTAGAACTGCACATTTTGTGTAGAACTGCACGCTAAAAAGCCCTTATACAGATGTAAAAAAACGTGGTTAATATAATAAGCTTAGAGTATAAAAATAATGTGATGGCATAAAGGTCCAATTTAAAGGCGAGTTTCCTCTCCTATAAACATTATAATAAAATATGCATCCTATTAATTTTGTTGTTCATGACTTGTATTGCGTCATGATCTTTTGATGTATGTATCTTTTTATGTATGTATGTTTTTATGTATGTATCTTTTGATGTATGTAGGCTATCTTTTGATGTATGTAGTTCACTGCATCGCTTGGCGCAACCTGTGCGGATGGGAATGGTCTTGGATGACGACCACTCAACACGAGATGGATAAAAACCCGTCAGCTGCTGCTGATGCTGCTGCTGCTGCTGCTGCTGCTGCTGATGACGATGCCAGTGATGATAAGAGTGATAAAGCAAAGGACGTCGTTTCGAGACTTCTCTACACGATCGACGATTCAATTCGAGCTTACGACGACAATCAGAAGAAACTTCGAAACGATTCATCATCAACGCCAGCAGCAGCAGCAGCAGCCGTGGATGCAGATGAGCGAAGAAGATGTGAGTAGCACTCAGGGGCGGAAACCTGGTCCGAACTTTGGGGGGGACGGACGAGCGGCTGAAAGACGATCGCTGAAGCGCGAAGCACCGAGTTGGGAGGGGTGAATTAAGGTTGTTTTTAATATTCACACCTAATTGTAGCATTTTAGCTGTCGTCAAAAATGAAAAATGATCCATTTTCTAAGCACTGGAGGCTCTTAATTGTCTTATAGAGAGGAGTTGTAATGAACGCAAGACACTGCAGTCTTCATGGAATATGCTAAGACTTCTATACTCTATAGTGTTTTTTTATAGTTTTTGAAGTATTTTTTTATTATAGTTTTTATTTTGTTCGGTCGTCGGTCAATTTAGTTTCAGCTCTTGTATTATTTTCCCGCTGAATAACTTTTGTAGTGCAATAGGCCTATTCAGCCCTCGAAGGACATGGAAGCTTTATTTGCGACTTTTGTTGAGACTTCTAAGAATAAAGGAAACTGAAATTTTTTAGACATTGCCATTTTATTCAAAAAATTTATCATCTTTATCAAGATTGAATTTTCTTAACTTACATAATTTGAGACTTTTGTTGAGACTTTGAAGAACCTAGGACACTGCAATGTTGTATACCTTGCTGATTTACTTAGCCTATATAATTTTTTTCTTAAATCTTTATTAATGATGAATGTTTAAAACTGAAACAACCACAGTCCCAATCCTGGGACCATCAACTTTCCACCATTGAAAATGGACAAATTGTATGTCTAGATTGTCAACCAACTTGCCCCAAGCAAGGCTACCAACTTGCCCATGTGCTGGGGCAAGTTGGTGGACTTTCCCAGAAAATTTTTAAGTTCAGTTTTGACAAACTTAGAATATATTTTTATGCCTGATTTTTTTACTCTAATGTAGGTGCTACCAATAAATACGTTGTGGAAAAAACAACTGTTTTGGCATTATCGAAGATGATCAGAAGCCAAAAAACTCTTAACCCTGTCAACTTGCCCCCACTTCCCCTACCTGTCCATACGTATCCAGAACATGCTTCAATCTATCTGCATAATTGCGTGTGAAAGACTTGCTCAAAGTGACCATTTAAGGTTAGGCTCAGTGGCTCACCATTGTCATAAGTTCATAACCATCATACGAGCTCACCAAAACTCCATCTCTCGCTGTCTCCTCACAAGTCTTTCACTCAAAATTGAAAAACATTGCTCTTTCACAAATCCTATCCTGATTCTTCTTCTCCTCACATCCCTCGTCATTTCAGCTCTAAACATCACCCACGTAGCCCGTCCATCTGTCTACCTGACTCTCCGGACTTGACCCGCTGCCTATCGATTTTGCTTTGATTAAGCGCTGTGAATATGCTGGTTCCCGCGACTTCGCTTTTGTGGGCGCTGTAGAAGTCTCGAGATTACGATTACGGTCTCAGGATAGGCTCAGTGGCTCACCGTATAACCATCTAAGCCTAAGGATATATGCTCATATTGTTATCAAAATTAATGTATAAGCTTACGTTTTCTTGCAGATTCTTCAGCCTGTGATTTTGGTCTCTTCAACTGTGGTCTCTGGGCTTCTACGGTGGCATTCGTTATCCTAAGCATTGTGTCCGGACTCGTCCTATTCGTCCTTGCTCTGTTGAACATCGGTCTTTCAACTGTCCTTGGCAAGCTCATCCGTCCAGCTTTGGTATTCGCCTGGACGAGCATTCTAGGTACTTATAGTTTAATATTATGATAGGTTTATTATGATAATAGATCTTAGTAAGCCAGACGTTAAACTTTGTAAATACTTACTCGTAGGCCCATATGAGTAAGCCTATCAATTGCATCCGATACATGGGCGTCCGCACGTATGCAAAGCCTAGCTAGGCCTAGCCGCCTAGAACAAGAGCAGCACCACTTTGGAAAATTGACACCTTTTTAGCCTATGTTTCGCTCCTACTAGGCCTATAAAAATATTTGCAAGCGTCCATAATTATGGTCATATGATTCCTATCTTTCCTATCTGCGTTATTGTTTAGTCGATTCTTTAGCAGATTTATCATAGGCTTACTAAAGCGCGATTTCAATGGTGACTAGCCTAGGCCTAAAACAGCTTATTAGGGCCTAAGTTATTATAGGCTAAATGTTAACACAAATTCCGTTTCCACGACGCAGTCATTAGGCTATGATTAGACCAATTCCATAGTAAATTTTGACAGGCCTAATTACTTTGAAAAAAAATTAGATCGTTGCTTTTAAGTTTATCAGTGATGCCTTCGGCTTCAAGGATGAGATTAATACTCATCGGTGGCCCGCGAATGTGAAAAAGGTTGGACTTTTGGCCTACAAGATTCGATCAATGGCCTATTTTGTGCATTAGGTTAACGGGCGGATTCGTCTGGCGACCTCTTCCGAATAACAGAAATGATAAATATTAGCCTATAGCCTAGTGTTGCTAATTCGCCGTAAAATTGAATAACCTACTTGAATACGAATCATTTTTAGTTCATGACAAAAGTTTTAGGCCACAAATAAATGTTTTACTATGCAGGTTATTTGACAGATGAGCCTAAACCCGACAGACTTGTTAAGGCAGCTGCTGCGATTAGGCTACCGTTTTAAACTGGAAATGTCCTTGGCTAATTTAAAAGTGAAGCAACATAAGTCTTGGTTGTGGGGTATGGTGCCATTAGGTTCTCGATATCCTTGAGGTTTAACACTTCAGTGGAGTTTGTGGGTTTGTTGGTTCTGTTCCGTTCACCTAATGGTGGCCCTCGACCTCACTTTTGCACTTTTCTATAACAATCATCGCTCCATTATTTTGTAGGATTATGTAGAAACAAAATAAGAATTTCGAAAACATTTTTTATAACTTGAGCCATTAATTTTAAGATTAAGCAGATTGTAGGTCCATGCGAGACATGTAGGTTCGAGACAGAGACCACACAGTTTAGAGACTGAGACCGAGATAGGCATGCTTTTCGTTGGTCTGGTGTTCGTGTTTGTGTAGGCCTAAATTGCTTAAAGTAGGCCTACTACGTATGCTGAATATTACCATTACAGGCCATCATCTATAAAAACAATTAATATCGTTCATTTATGTTACTTGTTGTTGGTTTACTACAGAGAGCAGCATCATTCTGGCAATAATAACATATGCAGTTCTCTTCGGTACGAACTTTCAGCACAACATTCTTACAAGAGACGACAAAGAGTTGTACATGTGGACAACAGCTGCAACTGACAACTCGACCACCAACCTCGACCTGTCCTTCTACTTGGTCGTCGCAGCCGCCATCTTGAATTGCATCTGTATGGTTGTCAGTTGCATTCCTTTGTTAGACTGCACAAAGTGTCGTAGAATCAAAGAGTCAAAAAGTGCGATGGATGGCATCATCATGATGTACTGATCAGCATTTAATTTACATAATTTCTTGTGTGTGCAAGATAAACATGCATGTAGGCCTTCCGCTGAATAAAGCATATTGGGGTTGTCCTATAATTATCTGGACTTCAGCTGCGAAATTTGCAATACAAGGATTTAGTTCAAATGATCTAAAGCACTGTTTCTGTTGATCGACGTTTTTCATAAATGCACGTGTGCTGCTTAACATACGTTACCATCCTGCTGCAGTGGTAATTATTGGTTAAGCACTGCCACCGAATATCAAAAACCAGTGCATCCGATCGAGTAGGACTACATATTATTGTTACGTGTGTCGAGACGGTTCATACTGGTTGCATGCAGGGAGATAATCATAATAGTCTGGAGAGTGGAAAAGAAAAGGTAGTTGGAAGGAAAGCAAAGAAATTTTGACGTATAGTATCGAGCTGTTTCATAGCTGGCTCCACTATAATAGGTCTCGCTGGCTGCTGGTCTCTGCCATTTTTGGTTTAACAGTACACAGGGATCGGTTATGGACCATTGGCTTTACATTCTGTAAGCTTACACGTCAGATGTTGGCTACCGGCTGCGGTTATGTGAACTCTTGCATCAGCTAGATGATGTGGGGCGCGGTGGTCTAGTGGTGGCGTCGTTGCCTTGGAACCGGAAGGTCCGAGGTTCGAATCCACCTCGCCGCGTAAGGACCTTGGGCAGGTCCTTCACTTACAATTGCTCAGCGCTTCGGCGTGAAACTCCGATGCAGTGTCCGCTCTGCATCGGGAGCGCCTCTGAGTAGCGAGAGCTTGAAGGGGCGCTATAACAAGTGCACATACAAACAAGCTATATAATGACTATATATGGTAGGCCTATCGCCGCCTATGTGAGTCTAATTATATTGTGTAAGAAAAAATGACTATGCTGTTAAGCCTGTTATAGATACTACAGGGTGGGCCAATAGGAATGCAACAACTTTGACGCCTTATAACTTAAGCAATTTTTATCTGAGCGTCTTGTCCTATATATCGGATTGAACATAATTATCCATTTTATCAATCTGCAAAATATCTAAGAGATACTATTACGACTTTTTGAGATAATGCCATTAATGCTTGATGTCCCTTTTTTGCCATGAAACTGCAAGAGAAAACCAAAAGTCTTAAACTTAATATGTCAATGACTCAATTCTAAACAATCACTAGTTCTAACAATAATTAATATCAATTCATATCTTGAGTGAATTTATCATAAGTCAAACAAATATTCAATATGTCCACCACGTGCTATAATGACAGCGTGGCCAGTTCTCCGGTTCAATAAACTCTGGTACGTTAGCGTTCAGATAGGCAACCGTATGACGTGAACGATGCGCCGGCGGGAGAACGTTTGCGACCACAGTTGCGGCTGTTAGACGTTCCCGTGGAATCAATTTGTTTAATAAATCGATGTAGAGCATATTTATTCCATTTTCTAGAAGGGAATTCTATCAACATCTGGTGTGCTTTGTATTAGTTTTGTACTCTTAAGATTCTGATTAAAATTCTATCCTCTTCCGTGAGCGGCGTCATGATGTTCATTATTTACATTCAAAATTGAGAGGTGTGCGTCGCACCAATATTTTTTATTTAAACGGTGCCGAATATCAGCGCAAGATTTTATACAGTAGTAGAATGGATAATTACCTTCAATTTAGTATATTGATTACGATGTTCGGATAAAAATTGTTCAAGTTATAAGGCGTCAAAGTTGTTGCATTCCTATTGGCCCACCCTGTATATATGTTGCAACGTTAAAAAATCATTGCTAATCAAAGAAAGATGGACACAAAGTTCATAAGCTCAAGGCAAATTTATATTTCCGGAATTTTTTGCGTACACCCCTTACCGGCGCCTGGCGTACCCCAGAGATATGCGTGCCACAGTTTGAGAACCCCTGTTATATCATACTTATATGCTTATATACATCCAAGCATATGCCCACTGGAGTGCAGCAGAATGCAGTGGACTCTGTTGCAGTGGCGTAGCAATGTGTTTGGGGGCCCTTGTGTAGGGATTTCAGTGGTGGGCCCCTTCAATGCTCGAACCCCATCAATTTCAAACAAAAAGGCTGCGCAAAACGCCTGGCTCTTTTGCTATAAGCTTAGACATTATCACATTATAAGCTTATGCATATTTCGCACTCAAAATTAATAGAAAATTAGCTCATTGCAATTTGTATCATTTTCTCCCATTTATGTTTAATGTGTATTTAACATTTAAAATTTATTCAGTCTACCAGAGAAAAATTGAATTAGAGCTTAAGCCAATGACACTTTTGACTTAAGTTTTGCGTGTGTACACCGAACAATGCGAACATGTAGGCTAGACTTGATTACATTCTGAATATTCAGAAAGTAAAAAAGTGACTCTGACCGCCGGGGGACCCGAGGTGGCCCTGTCAGTCGGGGGCCCTTGTGCACTGCACGTGCTGCACGCCCTATTGCTACGCCCAGTGTAAGAATTGTGGAAAAATAGCTGGAGGGTTGGACCATTATCCACTTGGAATCGGGGTGTGAAAAACAGACTATCATGGGGCTCGAAGAAAGACTGGGGGGTTGAAACCTCCAACCCCCCGGCAATTATCACCCTGGCTACGCCACTGCTCTGTTGGGCTGATATGCCTTGCCACTGATGCCCTTTCTGGCTTGATAGCTTCTAATCGTTTGCTGTTGAATCCATCCAAAACCCAATTCATTTGGCTTGACGGTTGCAGACAGTTGACTTATCTAGAGTTTCTAGACCTGCACCTTTCTAACTGTGACCTTCCCCATATCACATTCTCCCATAGTATCCGTGACCTTGGAGTGAGACTTGACCAAGAACTTAGTCTTTACACAGCATGTCAACATGCTGTGTAAGAAATTTTTCGAATTTTTTAAAAATTAACATCGCAAGGGCCTAAAACAAGGCTTCGCAACAGCATTACTAGCGCTCCTAGCGAGAGGAATCGTAAATAACACCTTCATGGATGCGCATTTCATGCTATTTTGACATAAAACTAATTCAAATGTTTCACAAAATTTTTGAAAATTATTTTTAAAGCTATTAAATTCTACTAAAAATATTTTTAAAAATTAGAAATAATTTTTTTGATGTGTGACGTCACACATGGCCTGACCCCCTCCCGCTGTCACAAACTGTCACACTTTCTTACACCCCATCTCCCTGGAGCGTGACGTACTTTATGGACGGCCCCTAGGGCGTCTTGACCGGGTCGTGCGCTCTAGCTGCTGCGCGGCTTATTGGTCATACACTGTGACTCTGGTGACCGCTGAAGGCTCGCACGGCCTGACAGGTAGAGTTGTAAGCCTGTAATGTGTCGCCCCTCGTTCTGCTAGTATTGGGACTGGCACTGTCAGACAGCAAACAGTGGCGGAGTAACGCCGGAGTTCATCAACTAACGTAGATATTATTTTATGCTGTAGTTTTCCCGCCCTATGGACACCTGCTTGATCCCAGATGTCGCTACACTCCCTGACAACATTGTCATATTGAGCCCATATGTGCGTCATATTGGACGTCATATGGTAAAGATCTCTAAATTCATGTGGTTTGCACCCGACAGCCCATATCTTTTTTATATGACAAACCCATAAAGGCCTCATATACAATTCATATGCCATACATATTACAAAAGGATATCTAAACCATATGTCTGCTAGATAGATTATATATGATTTGCCCATCTATGCAATGTATGCATGCTAGATAGATTATATATGATTTACCCATCAATACAATGTATGCATGCTAGATAGATTATATATGATTTACCCATCTATGC
Source organism: Lumbricus rubellus (assembly GCA_945859605.1). Classification (NCBI taxonomy): domain Eukaryota; kingdom Metazoa; phylum Annelida; class Clitellata; order Crassiclitellata; family Lumbricidae; genus Lumbricus; species Lumbricus rubellus. The sequence goes on from OX243816.1 coordinate 23,154,426, forward strand.
AATGTATGCATGCTAGATAGATTATATATGATTTACCCATCTATGCAATGTATGCATGCTAGATAGATTATATATGATTTACCCATCTGTGCAATGTATGCATGCTAGATAGATTCTATATGATTTACCCATCTATGCAATGTATGCATGCTAGATAGATTATATATGATTTACCCATCTATGCAATGTATGCATGCTAGATAGATTATATATGATTTACCCATCTATGCAATGTATGCATGCTAGATAGATTCTATATGATTTACCCATCTGTGCAATGTATGCATGCTAGATAGATTCTATATGATTTACCCATCTATGCAATGTATGCATGCTAGATAGATTATATATGATTTACCCATCTGTGCAATGTATGCATGCTAGATAGATTCTATATGATTTACCCATCTGTGCAATGTATGCATGCTAGATAGATTATATATGATTGACCCATCTATGCAATGTATGCATGCTAGATAGATTATATATGATTTACCCATCTATGCAATGTATGCATGCTAGATAGATTATATATGATTTACCATCTATGCAATGTATGCATGCTAGATAGATTATATATGATTTACCATCTATGCAATGTATGCATGCTAGATAGATCGTAGATGATTTATCCATCTGCATTCCACCTGAAACAACTGTGCAACATTAGAACAAAGCAACTGCTACTATATGATAGATAAAACATTTTTATTTTCCACAAGAACAATTGTTATTACAAACATTTTTTACTACACACAATTCAATTAGATGCTGCTCCAGTTAGATATCCAGCTGTCTGACAGTCAACGAGAAATGAGAATTATCAGACGCTTCTTAAAATATAACATAAATTCAAGCAACAGATAAATAACGGTCGTCACTTCCATACCCATTAGTAGCAACATTGAATGCATAAAGCCCATGACTGTGCTGTATCAAGGCTCAACCAGAGAAAACATTATTGAAGATGGAAATAAGTAAGCAGAAACCATTGCCTGAAGGTGGATAGAGGCGTTCATTGCAAGGGTTTCAACAGGTTAGTTTGAATCTTAGTCTCATAAGGTTATTAAAGTTCAAGTTGAATGAAGATCACGCCCATGTTCAGACTGTTGAAGCAGAACCATGCAGGAACTGAAGAGAGGCACTCCTAGGTTTTTTCTCGACTCCAGAGCACCATCAGCATAAAACTGTGATTTAAAACCAAAGTGATTCTGCCTCCATACCCATAATGCAACATGCTGCAAAGAGTAAGGTTATAACTTAACTGTGCAAACAACAGTTCTTTGGGTACTAATAACCCTCATTAATATCACATTTCAGACTCAGCTCACATAATTTTATAAACAATTAACACGGTCAATATCTATTACTTATTTCTACATTTCTATAGCGCCCCTTCTAGCTTTGTTTTATATAGTCATGTAGAAAGAAAGAAAATCATCACAACTTCATATTCATTCAGTCAGGAAATGGATAAAAGAAGCCTACTCAAAGGCTTAATTGTGATGTATGCATACAAAGTTGACTGAACACTATACGCAGCAAACAGTTACACCAAGTAAAAATCAATCAACTAAGTAAGTCAGACAATTCTAATTAATGTTCACCAATAAACATCATTTATACAACTCAATAGCATTTAATTGATAAAACACATGCTGATATACCAATGTAATTTTGATACATTTTTACACTTCTATAACAGAAATTTAAGGAAGAGTCATTAACAACAATCAAAAGGTCTGACAAACCCATCAGAAAAAGAATATATGCTCACTTTTGTAAGCAATGCTGTGCCCAATAATAGGAATTATTATGAGGCAGGTTCCTCCAAGTTACATCACTATACTAGCCATTGCCAAACATGCTGTCTATCAGGATGTTTGTTTTCTGCCATGAGATTTTGAAAATGATGAAGCACAATAAAGTTGGACTTCATTGACAGTGACTGGAAAAAAACCGTGTACACTAGTTGACACAAATGCAACAAGATACAAAATCTGCAGTCGAGTCAGGACGACTAAAAAAATTGTCGTGGATGAGTGTTTTAGGGTTAAGGCCTAGGTCTGTAGCAATTTATATATGAGTGTTCAATTAAGGACACCGTAAAGCATCCTTGGTATGAAATTTTTATCGCTCCTGGAGAGCAAGGTGACATCATAATCGCAGGGTCGCAGATTATAAAGTTGAACAAGTCTTCGAGGCAACATTGATTGTTCAGAACAAAGAACTCATTCATTAATACAATTATCAGAAGGCTAGCATCAAGCACAACGCACCAACTGACCCCCCCCCCCGGCAAGTTAGGCGGAAAGTATCCGGCGTTACTTATTTTTAACACAAGTCTCTGGAGTCTTTCACGGTCCCATGCCATTGAGAGACCATCACTAGGCCAGAGATGCATCTATCACTGAAGACACAACTGTTGCCTTAGCAACCCGGCAGAGGACATCACCAGGAAGACTGTACGACGAAGTATTCCGAATGTGTGTACGGCTCTGCTGCAACAGATTAGGACGACCTCCTCCATGTGAATGATGGCTCGAACGTCACCACGGCTCCTGCAATGGCAAGAATATTAGAGCAAATCAACATTACATGCATCGTCTAATAAGAAGTTAATAATTGCTGTACAGATTGAACATGGAATAGCAAATGCAATTCTTCAGAGGAGGTGTAAGAATAATGTTATCAAAAGAAGAATATTAGATCAAAGTTAACGAAGAAAAGACAAGTTCATTAAGCAGCGAGCACAGAGCGGAGCATGAATTAAAATTTTTCTGACGTAATATTTATTAACTACTTCAATTCCAATGAACAAACATATATAATCATGTAGCATTCACCCATATATCCAGCTTTATGAGTGATGCTCTCCTGGCTCCACTGCTTCCCCCTCAAGCAGGTAATCGAATATAGGAATGCTGCTCCAGTTTGGTGCTGCCTACTAGGTCTAGTAGGCAGCACCAAACTAGAGCAGTCTCCTGCCTACCAGAACAAGCTCTTAGTGCTACTCACTTGCGCTTATATTTTTTTAGTCTGAACAAGGTCTGCTTTCCTGTTGCTTTCACCTCCACTAAGCGGAACCACTGGCCCCTTGATCTGGAATGGCCTTTCGTAGATGCTACGCTCCCTTCCTAGAACTTCTCAGCCATTCCTCTCATCTTAAGCCAATGGCCATGCTGCGGTTGACAACCTGAAATGGGATTCTGTGCTACCCCACTTAGTGCCTAGAGGTCAAACTAATATTATCTATAGATACTAAGTTAAAGACTGCCCTACTTAGTCATAGTTGGACCAAGAGTCTCCCTGTGTAGTCACCTTAAAGGGGTGGAACAACAATTTCCTAGACAACAATAACATGAATATATTGAAGATTTAGCAATCATAATCGTAAAAAAATCGTAAAGCAAAACATCTTGTTCCTGCAGCATACACTATCACTTGTATTATATCACTTAACACCAAAGCAATTTATTCATCACTGGAAATTAAAAGGATTTTCACTTACAGGAACAATTCACCAGATGTTTGGTTGTGGCGTGGTTCCCGAAATCCATTTCTCAGTAGGTTACTTCAAAGCAGGCACGTCATTTTTCACCGCATATCAGACATTCAAGTCTAAAATATATATGTACATTTGTATATTATACATGAAAATTGCACAACAGCTAAATCAATCCGTAAACAAGCACACCAGATCAGTGACCAATATACAGAAAGTAAACAAATATGACCACCGCAGTTTGGGGCAAATTAGAATGCTCTGATTTACAGCCTAATATTTGCCAGTCAGTTAGTGCCAGTAATAACATCTACCGGCAGTTCTAACACGGTGTAAAGGTTTCAGATTAACCCCTCCTAAACATAACCCACCCACCACCCGTAACTTGAAACCGGTTTCAGATTACCCCCCCCCCCCCCCAATACAAGACTTGCATCAATCATCGCATTTATTGCACTAAAAAATCAGCAAAAATCATCCAGCTTCTTGTTTTAGTCTGCAGATTTTCATCCCTCATCCCACATCGTGGTAATTTATCAATTTTTTTATCCAAAAAAATAATAGCCTCGAAGCCATTTCTCCATTGTAACTTTAGCGGCGATTATTATTTTAGTTACAGATGAAAATATTGAAAACAAACCACGAAGTGGGATGACCAAATTATACTGCTTGGTGACAGAGGCACGTGTGCGTAAACAACTTGCCCAGGGTCGTTAATCTCGTTTTAGTGGAATAAAATATACATTTTATGGACTGGAACAGCACAATTTTTTCATCAATCCGGCATCTATTTAGCAATCCAGCTTGTATGCCATTAACGCAAATGGTAAAATTCTAGAATGGCTCGGTAGCAAGTAAACAATATGGTGGCCACAGATCAGCGCAGAATAGAGCGCTGTCACGTGCGGCAATCATTAGCCCAATGTTTCCAACAGCCTACGGCAATAAATAGCCCATTGTTTCCGCGAAAGGAAGCATGTGTAATAATATTTTATTCATTAAATAATTACATACAAGTAATCAAAAGTTTTATAATTTTACAAAACATGAGAATTATGGTTCTAGGACTTTACCCCCAGTCTATTACCCACTGCCACCCCCCCCCCCCCCATATCGATACGTGTAATTTCACAAACTGAATAAAAAACAATTACACGTGTTACAAATTATATGTATTAATTATTTAGATTGATTATTTTAAGTCTTATAAATTAACATTTATTTTCGTTAATCCGGCTTCGATTTCAGGTCTAAACATACCTGCGTCCACTGTCGTCCAGCTTCTATTTCTAAATACTTTTTTATTTTTTACTAGCTGTACCCAGCCACGCGTTGCTGTGGCAAAAAAGACCTCCCCTCCCTCTCCCCCTCCTCTCTCCCTCCGCTCCTTTCCTCCCTCACACCGTCCCTTACTGACAGCGGATAGAGCCCAAGAATGTTGAAAGGCCGCTTTCGTAATGGAATTATTAAGCGACTCGCTTATGACGTCACGGCACGCGACCTCATTCATGTTTCGTCACTGTGTTTCGGGTGAAGACGATTATGAAATTTTGCAAGCGTACGGTTTGGTTGAATTTGCAAATGGCGGTCGAACGTATTACAAAGTTCACTTTTTGTGGAAAAGATTGCGTTTTTTTCTGGAAAAGAAATCTTAAGACACGGTGCTATTGGAATGGAAGGTTTTGGTAAATTTTCAAAACAATCGGTGCGTAACTTTCGGCGTGATTGTGTCACGAACTATTGTAAAGTTTCATTTTTATTTATATAGATTTCTTATTACCTTTATTTTAATTATTTACTTGTAATTGTTACCTAGTTACCTTGTGCTTTCAGCTCTCTGACCGACATGATCCGTTTTCTCCATTGCGTTCTTTCTGATGTCGCTTCCCTTAGTTCTTCCAAGTTCATTCCTGTTGTTTCGTGAATCTCATCCATCCACCTTTTCCTTGACCGCCCTTGTTTTCTTCTTCCATACATAAATAAAATATTAAACATTGTGCTATTTATCGCCGTATGTTGTTGGAAACATTGGGCTATTGTTTACTTACTACCGAGCCATTCTGGAATTTAACCATATAATTGTTCCTGAAATATAAACTAATTATGACATGAGTGGTCAAATTGATAAAATACGTATGCTGTTCCGGTGGAATAATTTGCAAAGTTAAAACGATGGTTTAACTAATTTGTGCTAACGTACATTACCGCTTACTCGGTAATCTTCTCGTTTAGCGTCGGAAATTATTTCAATGGTTTCAATGGTAGCATCCGATAATATATACTTTGGATTTAAATGATCGTTTCACCTCAGCGTCCGAAAATAATTTATCCAACTTCTGTTTAGATAACAATTATTTTTCGTCAATCCAGATCCAGTTAGGCAAGAACATTTTCATTAATCCAGCTTCAATCTCAGCAGAATGACTGCACTAACCCTAAAACTAACCCTAACCGACCGTCACGACGCCTGACCTGAGCCATAATCGACCCTCACGACGCCTAACCTGAGCCCTAATCGACCCTCACGCGCTAAATCCCGCTTCTATTTCGTCAGGAAATATTTTTCATCGAATTTATAAATTTTAAACGGCTAGACGCGTGGCAAAACGCGTGAAAGACGGAGCTGAAAAGACGGAGTATGTATTATAGGATGCTATATTGAAATAATTTCCGACGCTAAACGAGAAGATTACCGAAACAGATTTCGTTAACACTTCAAACCCATGTCTGCCTCAGCCTCAGTTCCTTTAACTAGCCCTGAGGCCCTCAGGGCTAGTTAAAAGAACTGCTCTTCTTGTCTGCGATCAGCGCCGATCACGTTGCACAAGTTTAAAATTCAATAAAATTTTCTTCAACACTACTCTTCGCCCTAAACATATATGCTTACTGCATTGAAAATTTCAGATTAACAATGTAGCACATAAATAAGAGCAAATATTCTTACCGATATACGTGGATTAAAATGGATAACAGTTACTTCTGAAACAAATAAAATTATAATATCGTCGCACGTGCTTCCATATAACCGGAAACGAAAGCCGAGTAAGCCAACGACTCTAAATAGCGAAGGTCACGTAGCTCGCTGCCGTTGTACCTGAAGAGTGAAGAAGTATGACAAACGCAGCATTGATTATAATAATTTTCTTTTAACCGGTTACAGTGTAGACTGTAGAATAATGCAAATGAAACACTTCAAAAGAACGCAAATGACAGAAGAGTGAAGACATACATCTTAACTATTAACAGAGAGCCTGCAAAATCGGCGTTAATAGCAGCCAACAAAGCTCGTCCGCACACGGGGAGGGGCTCGAAGTCAGGTCCGCTGATCTACAGGCCAGTGTGTTATCCTGGTTATCCAATGCGCTACCGAGAAACTAGTGATTAATCACGCTAGTTTACGCGGTAAAATATTTTTTAAATTATTATTTCAGCACTAAACATAGTTTAGCAGAATGATGTAGTTCTAATAAAGTAGGCTGAGAATATAAAAAAAACAGACCGAGAACGCCCTAGAACATAGACCTACAGCCAGCTCTTGCTGCAATATCATTCAATCTCCGATTCATCTGTAAGTTTCGATGTGAAAGGTCCATATGAATATAAGTAGGCATAATTTATAGGCCTTCAAGTGAAAGCTAAATTTTAATAAGTCTATTTTGTTACATTTTGTATTCTCTCCAAACTCCACCCAAATTTGTTTCTACCTCGGGTTTGAAGAAGTAAGCCTACCAGTAACTGTTATAAAAAATTAATGGTGCTCTCACAGCAGATATAATCCCACTCGACAAAAGCGCACCACGGTTGACAAGCAGGCCTTGGTCTGGGAGCCGATCCCAACTAGTAGACGGGGGGGCGGGGGCATTGGATCATCTCAGTTCCAACTCTGCCACTGTTTGTTCTCTGACAGTGCCAGCACTTTTAAAGTTTTATCCGGGAGACACTAATCAACTTTGATATCACACAGTGTCGTTAAACAGCAACAAGCTTAGGATGATCTCAAGGCGAGTAGGCCTACGCAGAGTAGTTTCTGCTCAGCGCAACTGACTCAATTCGAATTTGTACAGAAAAGTGAATTGAAATAAATTTTATCACAAGTCGACTTAGCCTAAACTGACTTGAGATATAAAGGAGCAAAATTTAAATTTATGACGTCGACTAACTAAGCCTAATGATAGTGATGCCAGCGATGTAGCTAGGGCATCATTTGAGCAGTTTTATAATTGTAGGCCTAGGCCTACTGGTTTTGCAACACACACACATGCGCGCGTGCACACACTACACACAAACACACACAAAGCCACACATGCACGCACACGCACACAGCTCCTTGGATTTTGACTGCAACCTTGATTCCATTTGAACAAAGTGCACAATGATTATCATAGAATTTTGTCACGGTGTGTAAACCATCAGACTTAGACGTCTAGATGTGGACTACGCACAGCCTCATACATGCCACCACGATAAGCCTAACTTGTAGAACTGTAGTAGGCCTAAGCGTATTTAGCGTACATGATAGAACGGCGCATTTCTTCTGATGCGTTATCCGAAAAGTAGACCAGGGTCAGAAGAATGGGAGAAAATGATGAAACATTTACTAAAAAATTGCTAAAAACTGATGATCATTCAGCGTTCAGTGTAATTTGCACACACGCACACATAATTATATCCATATAGCCTATTAATATTATATATACCCTGCCTATATATTATATATAGGCCTATATATATCCTATATATTGTTAGGTGCATGGTATTACAGAGAGTGTGAAATGGGGAGAATGCAAGAAAGAACCTTGAGTTTTAGCTAATTCCCCAAACCCTCTGTTTATCATTGGGCTCAAGATGCACCAGCTCTGAATAGGGATAAAAGGCTATGCGGGGGGAATGTGGCTGGGTCAGTTCGTCTTGGGTGAAAGAGCGGGAGAGGGAGAAAGAGGACTTTGCTTCCTCCTGCACTGCTGGACGCTTCTCTCAGCTGCGTATGCATAGCTTCTTGTACCCCGTTCGCGGACCGTCATTAGACGGCGCCCGGTGTAGACTGTGGGCTGCGGCTGGCCAGACAAGTGGAATGGGTTCATTTGGGTTATGTGAAGAAGCTTCATTGGTCCTGTTCTCTGGTCCATAAACTTAATGAACCGTCTTTGTCTGCATTGCTCGACCGATGTCGAGTTATAAATTGTAATCGTAATCTTCATATTTCTACAGCGCCAATCAAAAGCCAAGCGCAGCATCTTAGTGCGCTACATCCAAATTAAAGCAATAATAATAATAATAATAATAATAATAATAATAATAATAATAATAATAATAATAATAATAATAATAATAATAATAATAATAATAATAATAATAATACTAATACTAATAATAATAATAATAATTTTTAAATAAAAAATATTAATAATAGTAATAATAGTAGCAGTAGCAGTAGCAGTAGTAGTAGAGGTGAGAGAGAGAGAGAGAGAGACAGACAGACAGACAGACAGACAGACAGACAGACAGACAGAGACAGAGAAAGAGACAGAGAGAGATACAGAGAGACAGAGCCAGAGAGACAAAGAGACAGAGAGACAGAGAAACAGAGAGAGAGAGACAGACAGACAGACAGACAGACAGACAGACAGAGAGAGAGACAGAGAGAGACAGAGAGACAGACAGAGAGACAGAGAGACAGAGAGACAGAGAGACAGAGAGACAGAGAGACAGAGAGACAGGGATAGGAAAATGGACAGGGACAGCGCCAGGGAGACCGGAGAGCGACAAGGACAGCGATAAAGAAAGTGATAGACAGAGACAGGAACTGGGAAAGGGAGACGGAGAGGGACAGGGACAAGGACAGGAAAAGGGAGACGGAGAGGGACAAGGACAGCGACAGGAACAGACAGAGACACAGACAGACAGGGACAGAGATAGAGAAAGGACATGAACAGGAACTGTGAAAGGGAAACGGAGAGGGACAGGGACACTGACAGAGACCGGGACAGTGGCAGGACCATGGATATGGACATGGATAGGGGCAGGGACAATCAGGGACAGAGAGACGGAAGTGGAGACGGATAGATTAGGTTTTGCTGCTTATATATATATATCTGTCGCCGTCACTGTGTCTGTCTGTCTGTCCGTCCGTCCGTCTGTCTGTCTGTCTGTCTGTTTCTGTCTGTCTATCTGTCTCAAACAGCTTCAAGCAATGAAACTCCGTCTCTCTGAGCATGGCATATGGCATCTTGATGGTCAGCATATCTGCCTTCTGTATGAAATACGTATTGGTAGAACATTATTATTATAACCACATGGAATGCAAATGGTCTAGATATGCTAATAACATGAAACACACACATGGATAACATACATGTATGTATGTTATTTTGATGATTAGCAGATTTGCCTTCTGTATGAAATAAATACGTATTGGTAAACTAATATGAATCTATGTGACAAGGAAGTTGTGGTAAACTGTGTAATCTAGGCCTATCTGGCTATTGCATGGCGTATGTGAGCTGGTTACATACACACGCACTAATACTAATAATATTATGATGTATATGGAACGTTGTGCACACAATTCCTGCAGTTATTTCATACGGCTTATTGGGCTGGTACGATCCGTACGTACCTTCAACAGGCGTGGGACTATAACCAAGTAGGGAAGTTCAAGCAAATGATCGTCGATCGTACATTGCAGTAACATTGAAAGTGCGTTGCAGTCGAGCATGCATTGTAGGCTACCAAAGTGCCAATGTCTATCGGCTATATCGGTCTAAGGTGTATACGCGCGTGCATGCCTCTGAGTCGACGTGTGCGTGGGTGTGCACGCGTGGGCTCTTCTGTGTGTTGCCAACATTGAGAGGTGGCTCATTAACTATCACTTGGCCCGTATCGGCAAGTCTCTATTAATACAATAATGTCAGAGTCGGAGATAATAATAATTATGTGCGCCTGTATAATGCTGTTTTAAGGCATGGCTCTAAAGAAGTTTTTTGCTTTTATCCCCCCATTTGCAGCAACTTCTGTACACCCGTCGGACTTCACACACTCTGACGCTTTTCTCGCAGTTTTTGAATGCATAATATAAGGCAGGATTTGTATGGTAAGCATATGGTACGGATATTACAAAAACTATATGGGTGTACCATATGTATGACATCTAAAGCCATTAAGGACAAAATAGATGGATTTTTTGGATATGTGTGCCATATGGCATTGTTGTTGGGGACTAGGTCGGAGCTTTTACAATTCCATAAACAATGTCACGTGACATTGTTTATGTAAGGCAAAACATTTGCCGTCGAGTTGTTGCGTTGAAGACTGTGCTAATATAACAGGCATGGAAACGATAAATAAATAAAAAATTATCGATTTCCTCTAGGACTAAATCGAGAAGAAAAGCTGAACAAATGGATTGTAGCAGTAGGCTAAATCGCAAGGAATGGCGAGCGATTAATTACAGGCACCAGGCTTTGTAGCGAGCATTTTATCCGTGGTAGGCCTATGTTTTAGGCTACAGCCACAGATCTCTGATCTGCCCTAAATTGTTATAGGCCTAAGTATTACTTTATCGCTTCAAAATAAGATATTGCAACAAACTTAGAAAGTACCGCTTTTAGCCAGGTTTTAACCAATGAGTAGGTAATGGATAAAGGCCGTTCTCTTGAAAATAGACTGAATGAATTGAATACTATGTGAAAACGATGTGTTCTGATAAATTATTAACTATCTCTATCTGCAGCTATTCTGAATGCTGACAGAGATAACCTAAATTGTTTTAACCTCCTCAGTGGATTTGTCCAACTCGTTGGACATTTGACACGGCATTGCGACAACCCTATCTCCCACACCTATTGTGTTAAAAGCCTACAATTTGCACTAAAAGAACGAGTAATGTCTAGGTAATAAAACTGCTGATTGCTTTTAATAATATATGTAACCCCTGAGGAAATATGGTTTTTTTACCTTTTGCCCCTTTCCGTAGAAGTTTTTACTCCAACCGTCGCCATTTTGTTTTGAATCAACACTGAAAAGTTTTAACTTTTTCATTCGCCAGATGTAGGCACATTATGTCCAACTCGTTGGAAGTTGGTTCTGCAATATTGGATTAAATAGCTTGTGAGTTATAGCCCTAGAACCCAATGTCCAACGAGTTGGACAAATCCACTGAGGAGGTTAGAGTTCAATATGAAAAATACGACATTTCAGTTCAGATTTTACACTCTAAGAGTTGGTGGATCGACATAAATTGGATTTTTCACTGTTACACTTTATATTTTTAGAGTTTGCACAAGGGCATATTCCAGCCACATTGTATAACATTCATTGCACATGATGCTGAGCTCTGACGTGGGGCGCGGTGGTGTAGTGGGTATGCTTGTTGGCTTGCAGCCGCAGGGTTGTAGGTTCGATTCCACCTCAAGCCACCTTGTAGGGACCTTGGATAAGTCCTTCACTCACAATTGCCCAGCGCTTCGGCGTGAAACTGATTCAGTGTCCGCACTGTAGTCTGGAGCGCTTCTGAGTAGACAATCTTGAAGGGGTGCTATAATATGTACACACACACACACATCAGATATAAAGTATTCATTATCTACTAACATAATTTCAAGAAGGAGAATAAGTATGATGTTTGTTACAGAGTCTATGAGATAATTATTTCTTTTTGGTTGAGTAAAATCAGTTATAAGCTTAAAGGTGTTATAGTGATTTTTACTGTGATTCTGTGAATGGTCTTTGTAATTTGGCTCGTGGCATTCTTAAGAATCGACACGTTTCTGAAACTTCAAGTTTGTTTGCAAAGCCTTGGCAGTAGCATTAGACTTGACTTTTTTATATTTTATGTGTGCCAAGTGATGAACCTAGTGACCCTGACTACTGTCCGACTTTACAGATGGGATACAAAAGTGGCCAAGTTGAGTCTTCATCCCGTCACAATCGACATGAGCAGTTTATGTAACGTCACAAAGCTGCAGAAGACAGACAGGAAGCAGCATCAATTATATGTGATTATGGTTTGCCAGTGGTTTCTTCGGCCATCAAGTTTCTTATTAGATGGCCTGACAAGACAGAAGTAGTTCGCAGCATGCCAATGAAATTTCAACGTTTGTATCCCAATTGCAGAACAATCATTGACTGTACTGAAATTGTTTTTGAACGTGCAACAGATCTAACTGCCAGAGCCATGTTTTATTCCAACTATAAAAGTCACCCAACAATTAAAATTCTAATTGGAATAACACCTTCTGGAGGAGTTTAAGAAAAGTGATAACATTACATTCAGGATTACTCGACTTTAAATATTGGAACCTGGAGAGGGGTGATGGCTGACCGAGGCTTCGTCATTGATGAAGCCATTGCAGCAAAAATGCCATTTTTTATACTTCCAGCATATACAAGGGGTCAAAAGCAAATGCCGAATAGATCCATAGAAGATTCACGTCAACAAAGCACTCTGAGGATCCATATTGAGAGTCTAAATGAACGATTGAAGAATTTTGATATTCTCAATACGAAAATGCCATTAGTCATGGTTACAGATGCAGATTCTATATTGACTATATGTGCTGCAATATGCAACTTGTATCCTAGATTAATTAAGAAAAGTACTTAATTAAGCAATAAATGTTGTCGTGAAATAATAGCATCATACACTTCCGAATCTGCTCATTAAATTGAACAACCTATACAATTTATTTCTTTATGTCTCGTTACTGCACATAATTATGATTGTCAGAAGAATGTTAATGGTTCTAATCACTTAGGTATTTGTTTCTTCCTGGTGCAAAAATTGCATATCTGCGACTTTTGTTATAGTATTATGGTAAATTGTAAATAAATAAATTGTACAGAAGCTTTGACGAGATAACTGTATTTACATTCGAGATTGCAAGACATTTTTGCAACAAAATCAAAGACAAAATGTTCAGACCCATAAATGCAATATTATAAAGTCAATAAAAAAAAGAAATACATGCAATAGAATTGAGAAAGGTAAAAAAACGTACACAGTGCTCAGCTGTATTTTATATTTCAGTCTGGCTATGTATGGTATGGTATGGATTTCCATGAAAATTCCAGAAACAGGAAACTTACAACTGTTAATGCAGAATCAGTCAGAAAATACTGGTAACAATTTTTACGCTTGAGAAACATTTCTATTTTAGGTTACAATGTGAAGGTCATTTTATGAGAACAAGTTTTGGCGACCATGCATTCTCGGTTCTTCTTCTTTAGCGAATGCCGTTTGCACCAAGCCATGTCACCGCGGTGGGACCCTCAGCAAGATGTAGAGCCTGGAGTCCTCCCGGGGAACGAAGTAGGTGGCACTCGTTCACAATGTACGACATTGTCTGTCTTTCTCCACAGCAGCACAGTAGATCATCAGCCTTTCCCCATCTCACCAGATTCACTGCGCAGCGGCCTTGATCCGTGCGGAAGCGATTTAAAGTTTTCAACAGATGACGAGAGAGATCACCACCCGAAGGCCAGACAGATGGCACGGCCACGAGCGAACGATTCACCACTTCCATAGTGGGCCATTCTTCGCACCAGGCCGAGATAGCTGTCAAACCGTCCTCTGGAGGATTTCTCCAGATAGGATGTCTAGACGGGAGACGCACTCCTGGGTGGAGCGCAGTGTTCGCGTGCAGAGGAAGTCTTTCGTCATTTCGAATTCTCGGTTGCCAAATGTTCATGAGTGTATATTCCTTAAAGAAAGCAAACAAAACAATTCTGAAAAACTATGGTATGAAATCATTATTAGATAACTAATAAAAACTTCATGAACATCAATTTCTATTAACAACACTGTTACACAGGCATACTGATTTAACGAGACGCAGCATGAAAGCATGATAGCATATCATCTCTTGCTGTCTTGCCGAGTAGATACTTGTCCACACAAAAAGGTGGCAAGTGCTGATGGATGAAATGGTAAAAGAACTGTGCTTTCTGGATGAACTTGTCTGCTCGAGCAATCAGTATTGATGAAAACAATCTCGTTAAAATCGAAGATGGGTTGATAAACAATTTTATTCAAACAGAAGCTATGTTGTTGAAAATAATCACTGCCTAAATAGATGCAGGATTGATTAAACGAGTTCTTGCCTAAACAGAAACTGCGTCGATGACAATGATTCTTACTCAACTAAAAGTTGGATTGAACGTTTTAAAATAACATTTCCCCTATCGAACAATCCGGTTGACAGACAGCAACCGGTCAATGTACAGTTTTGCAATTGAAACCTATCACAAGAACACAAATCACATAACACAAATCTTTAGCTAAGTATTAACACAACAGACAGCCTGCAATACATTACACTGAATAGCAGGTCAGCTCAATTATCTGCATGCCAGTATGTTACCCAATGTGCGGCAAACTTATAGTATCCGGGATAGAATGACGACACTAACCCTATTCCTAACCCTAATCGACCCTCACGACGAATAACCCGAACCTAACCGACCCTCACGACCCCTAAACCTCAGCCTAACCGACAAGTAGGTCCCGTATACTATCAGTAAGCCCAATGTGCTACCAGGCCACCCATAATGCTGCGACGCGAATAATTGACGACAAAAAATACATCTTACCTGTTTTATATACTGGAAAATTGTACAAGTCCCCGTATTGTAAATCTGGCCAGTGTGATGGATCGTTAGACCACAGATCAGAAGTGATAGTATACGGATCCGGCAAAACACTGAGCTGCTGATTCGGTCCACAAACTTCCAATTTCTTAAAATAAAATTGCCTGGCCTCTTCCGGCACACTGTCAACATACTTCACAGTTGATTTAGACATTCTTAAAAATTAATAATGCATTGTAAATCGTCAAAATATGAATGTTTCAGTTCCGTTGTTTACAATGTTCCCGCAACAACTAAAGCTGACTATTGCCTTACATAGAGTTTAATACGCAGTTATTATATCTATGGTAAAAGCTCCTAGATCAGCGTTGCCACTCCTTGGGTTTTTTCACAAGATCTTGGGTTTTTTGATCCAAACTTGGGAATTGGGGTTTTTTCGGAAAGAACTTGGGTTTTTTGCTTGGGTTTTTTTCGACCAAAAAATCTTGTTTTTTAATCCGAACTTGGGTTTTCTCGTGAAGAACTTGGGTTTTTTGCTTGTTTTTTTGGAAATTGGGAAATTGTGGACATTTTTCAGATATTTGGACCGGATGACTAAAAAAAAGAATTTTTGTACGGAAAAATTGAAAGATTTTTGGTCCGGATGACTATAAAAAGAGGTCATAAGAATTTTCGGACGGGAAATTGTGGACATTTTAGAATGTTTGGTCAACTTGGGTTTTCTTGGGTTTCTTTGACCGTCCAACTTGGTTTTTTCATTTTTTAAGGTGGCAACGCTGTGCTAGATGCACCGCAGCCGGATAATACAAGTTTTCACGAGTTTCCATTCCGCTGTAAAGAGATTGTTTGTGGTGAGACTTACAAATTCACATTTCTCAATGCAAAGTGAAAGTATGTTGGCAAAAATTTGCTAAAAGTTTTTGTTAATTTCTTCTTACATAGCTTGTATGCCGATGATGCCACGCCCATTAACGCTTGTTTCGGAACACATGCGTTTACAGCTGGCAACGTCGGTGCCGACATAATGTATAACGGACTTTGACTTTATTTATTGTGTTCGCTCGTTCTGGCTATAATATTATTATGTGCAACCTTGCGTAAGAGCTGGGTACAACTCGTGCCAGTCCCAAGCGTGGATAAAGGAGGAGGACGACGCTAATCATCTTTGAAATGGCAGCGTCCTTAAACAACAACAAGCCAGGCGCTGGATAAAAGTGCTACTTGTAAATAAAAATTAGCTGGATAAAAGTTCTGAGAATGAAGCTTGACAGCTGTGCGCTAATAGGCGTATATTATGCGGTCAGAAAGTCAGAAACCTGAATCCCGAAACGAATTTTACAAGGACTAATGATTTTTGGGCTAAGCTCAAACATTGTCAGCAACACTTAATAGGTCCATAATACCATGCATTAAATTTAGCTCTGAATAGTTTTTTTTGGGGGGGGGATTCGGCGGCTTTATATTATACAACTGTTTTCGGGAAACTGACTTTTACATATATTCCACGTTTCGGGGATTCAGGTTGACCCCTAAAATCTGTGATAGTATTGCATTATTTGTTGTAACTTTATCAGAATCACAATAGGATTCTGCCAGTTAGCATGTAATCGCAAGAGGGGAAGTAAGCATCTAGAAACAGGATTTCCAGTCACTTGATTTACATACAACATGGCTACCCAGATTATGAGAGAATGTGGAGCTCTATGTGCTATGGGTAGAACTTTCATAAGCGAGTAGTAAAATGATTCACATGGATGAGCAGTGCCAGAAGGAATGAATGACTTATGGCCTTGGCGATGCCCCAGCACGCAGAAGCCGCTCATCTATGGAAGCTCTCCATCTTTCTCTGTTCTCCGCCTGATGCACAGCCTCCTGCATCGACAGCCCCATCTCCTGACAGTCCTCCTTGATCATGTCCCTCCATCGTTTCTTCGGTATTCCCCTTTTTCTCTTTCCCTGTACCTCCCCATTGAAGGCTATCTTTGGGTATCTTGTGTTCTCCATCCTGACCATGTGCCCAAAGTAGCGCAGCCGTCTGTTCTGAATTCTGCTCACTACTTCATTCCGGATGTTTAATCTTTCGTATATAATCTCGTTCCGTATTCTATCTCTTCTTGTAACTCCCTCTATCTTTCGTAGACAGGCCATCTCGAACACCCTTAATCGCTGTTTCTCGGTCTCCCTCAGTGTCCAGGTCTCGGAATTGTAGAGTAATGCACTTAGCACCAGCGTTTCGTACAACTTGATTTTTGTGTCTCTGCTTATTTCCTTTGCGTTCCATATTTTTCCCAGTGCCTGCCATATTCCTCGCGCTATTCCAATTCTTCTTTTCACGAATGAATACTGAATTAAATTTAGATAGGCGTGTATTTTTAGAGTCCTAAATATTTCACGATTGCATGGTTTCAGCATTGGTTGAATGCAAGTTGGCTTGACGAAAATAATTCTTGCCAAATAGAAGTAGGATTGATGAAAATAATTTTTACTTTTAAAATAGAAGTGGGATTTATCAAATCAATCTTGCTGCAATTGAAGCTGCATTGATGAACAATAATTTTTAATAAATTAAGTTATATTGATGAAAAATAATTGCTGCCCAAATGGAAGTTGGATTGATAAAGCAAATTCTTGCTTAAGCAGAAGAGCTGGATTGATGATAATTATTCCTGCCCAACTAGAAGTTGGATTGATTAAAAATAATTGCAACAAGTGAATTATTTATGACGATAATTGCATGTTTACCTAAATTTATATTGAAAAGACACCTGTAAGTCATAGACACCAGTCCTGTAAGTCATAACTACTGTCCATGGTAAAATGCATTTCATGACAATTTTTCACGAACATTCTTACATATGCAAATTAACTCATTTATTATTTTTTCTAAACTGCATTCATGAAAATGTTTTGGAATACTTCATGTTTTTGCAAGCTTTCTTAATTTATTGATAACAAAAGATGTATTTAAAAAACTTTCATTCATTCCAAGAATTAATGCAGCACCTCTTTTGTTAATTACTGTTTGTTTGTGATAGTTCTTCAGTAGCCTAGCACACATACCATCCACAATCTGGAATTGTTAAATTCTGTACAAATAGGAATGGCAGTTTCTAGAATTACCGTACCCCAACAAAGTTCCAATCGTGGCATTCATTTTTTTTATTGTGTTCAAATCCTGTTATGCTGTTAGGTTCTGCACTCGTTATACAGGTCATTTTAGCGCAGGTTAATACTAATGTATTCATTCATAAAACTTATATAGCGCCCCTTCAAGAAGCCTACTCAGAGGCGATGTATGTGTTTAGACTTTATGAAATAGGTGTAAATTGCTTGTTCAATTCGAAATACATGTTGTTTGATTGTTTAAAGGTGTGTTACTGTGATTATATTAAACTTTGGCTGCTGCTGGTTTAATTGGCAGTTTTTGGATCTTTTATATTTTAGGCTTGAATTCATTTAAAGCCACAGGTCATCGATTTTAGTTTTCGGGAAATTGGTTTGCGAAATGGCCGAGACGCCAAGGTTGCCCGATGGACGACTTAATTTGGATGAGCCAAAGTGGGATCAAGCGACATTTTTGGGCCGACTGAAACATTTTGCGTGGGTTACTGACTACAGATCAGCAGTTGTAACAAATGAACGACTCTTTGAGGCCAAGGAGCTTCTTCAGAAATACAGGTTGGTCATGCTTTGATTTATCCATAGTTTTATTCATTCATTCTTTCCATCTGTGTTGCACATCACAATGCCATTGCATCTTCAGAGGCACATTTCAGGATGGTTGTGAAACTTGGGAGGAGGCCTGATTTCTCGGAGATTAATTTTTTACTCCTGAAATAATTTGTAGAGATCCTGAGGGATCATTTATACCTCGGGTAAAAAATAATGAATATATAATAATAATGATAATAAGAATAATAATTTGCCCAACCAGACACTACCGAGTGAGCTGTTCCAGAGCAACATTATGTATATCTCCGGATATTGTTTGCCACACCTAAGGGATCATTAAATAATAATATTAAAGTTGCTCAGATGAAAAGAAAAAAAATTAATAATTAATAATAATAACTCTTACCCTGGGGGAACGAAGTACATCAGAGCAATTTAATATATAAAAAATAATAATTATGTGTGCATTCAGTGGGTAATAACATAATTTCAATGAGAAAAACCTGTGAATATTGCAGAATTTATGACTATTCATTGCCATCCACCAATGAATGAAGAGGAAGATTTCATATTTGTTTATGTTTAACCCTTTATCAGCTGCATAACTACTATGAAAAGGTTAATTCATGACAATCAACAGCTAGATATGTACAAAGCATCTCACAGCAACAAAACACAAATTTGATACTAGCATTATCTGCACATTTCTTGACAGAAATAAACTATGCAAAGTTTCTTGTAGCATTTCATATTTTTTCAAGCTAAAAGTTTTGGTTTAGTTTCCAAGTAAAAACATTTTGGGTTTGCATTTTCTTCACTGCTTCTAGCTAGTGCAAAACAATCACAGACATTTAAAATAAATGTCTGTATTTATTGACAAGGTTCATTTTGCGTATCTACACAGGTTGCGCCAAGAGCCTGCAGGAACAACTGAGGCACAGGTATGGTACGCGAAGAAGCTGAAGGAGTCTGCCTTTCATCCAGACTCAGGAGAACTTCAGAATGTCATCGGCCGTATGTCTTTCCAGGTTCCTGGTGGAATGATACTAACTGCTGGAATGCTTCAATTTTATCGGTAGTCTCAAATTCAGTGGCATTTTCCACTTGTTCTGCTCAAACTAGTTCTGTTTAGTTTTCAATTCTGTTTACAGATACCAAGATGTAAATGCGTTTACTATTATAACATTGGCCCGCCTTTGTTTGGCATTATATCTAATGACCAGTACATATTTTGCTTCAAATGAAAACCCAAATTATTTGCTCATTGTTGGCTTCTCATTTAAGCACTGATCTGGATGTTTCCATCTGGATTGTGAGTTTTCAGAGCTGTTTATTCTATCACATCAGTTTCTCATTTCGAGAAACATTGTGCAGACAGCTTCTGAAGCCTAATAATGTTAAAGTGGTTCAGGGTGAGATTTTTGCTGTGAAGACTGGAAAGTGGTTGACGTTTTTCTGAATTAATGTTATTATCTACTTTTCAAAGCTATTTTCTGCTGTGACAGCAATTTTTGCAGTGACATCAATTAAAACTATGTCATTTATATGGTATAATTCTTCATGCTGATTTGACCTTTGTAGAACAAACACGGCTGTTGTGTTTTGGCAGTGGTTGAACCAGTCATTTAACGCTCTTGTTAACTACACAAATCGAAATGCTGCATCTTCCGTAACTACCAAGTAAGATAATGTTTTGAGTTGTTTTAAAATACTGGTCTTCATCTGCAGAAGACATTCCGTGAACCTTTAACATGTTTCTAATTTTATTATTATAATTATCATAATATCTTTAGAGCTATAGCCATTAGGTCCATTTAGATAAAAAATTTATTAACTGTGCGGTTTTTGGTGTAAATTACAAAAGAAAGTTAATTCATGTTTTGCTTGTTGTATAACCTCAACTTTATTAATTGTCACAGGTGTTTAAAATGTATTCTTCTAATTATGTATTTATTCAACTGGACATTTATTATAATGCCTTTTATGAACCATTCATCTTGTGATATTACTCAGCATCATTGTTCCAGTAGAATTGCAAGTTCTTCTGTTGTCAAGTGAGGTTGACAGATGAAATGTGCTTGCCATCAGTTCCATCAGAAAAATATATCAATAGGAGAGGAACACAATTTTGCATAATTAGGAATACGCCAACATTTTTTAAACAACATTACAATTAACAGTCTTTAGCGGTGACCAAACTACTCTGTTGACTTGTGACTTTTTTTTTATTTAAGATAAATATACGAGACAAAGATTTTTTAGCCAATTGGTAATTGGAAGTGTGAGAATTGAAAGTGATTTATGAATGTTGCTATTGGATTGGTTGCTCATTGAGAGCCTACTAAATTACCACCTGTAAGTTGCAAAACAGCTCTTCATTTATATGTGTGTATGTGTGGCATAATTTATATCAATTGCAGACAGATCACTGTGGCTTACGCCAGTGCAACTACAAGTGCCCTGGTGACGGCGCTTGGCTTCAAGAGCTTCATGTCCACTGTAAGTTATTTCAACAGCTAATTGCTCGTTTTAGAAACTAGGTACAGTGCAAATCAGTTAGGACAAGTATGCTATACAAAGCACAGTAAATGCAGCATTCCAGTTAGAAACACATTGTGACTGTCATGAGCTGCATTTACTTCCTTCACGTGTGTGTGTGTGTGTTCATTTTGTGTTCTCGTTACATGATTTCTCATTACATGAGTGGTGATGTTCTGTCAAAGACCCACCAAGTCAAACTATTTTAGGCATATAGCATACATGGAGTGAAGTCAAAACCTTTGCACATTCTGCAGCAACTGTGTATCTGTCATCATTTTCTATAATAAAAAGACCTTTGGACTGAGTTAGGCGTACTTGTAGCGGTATGGCCGCATTACGGCGCTATATAAATTATTATTATTATTTTCACCAGATCAAAATGATTTTCATACGATACAATGATATTTTCATTTTATTCCATTTTTCTTAGGAGAATAATTTTACGTCTATACTGACCAAGCTTTCATTTCGTATTAAGCGATATTCCATCGTATCCGTTTTCATCTTAAAGTCCTTCTCGGTGTTGCAGTTTGAGTCGCAATAATATACCTTTGGCTCCTTAATATTCACTTAAAAGGTTGATTACTTAAATTTTATCAGTTGAACCACATAGAGAATATAGGTCATGTTTAAATGTCCTTAGTAGTCAAAGTGAAGTGTTGGCTGTAGAATTGAATGAAATTTATTAATGTTATTGTTCTGAATAATCTCATTAATAAGAAACTTTTAAAAATGATTTTCTTTGTTGTGTTCTTAATTTTTTTTAAATTGCCTGTAAAGTATGTACATTCTAGCATAAAACCAGACTGCTTATAAAGCTAACATATTCTGCAGCATGAAATTAGGTTGCATGCTGGGTTAAGTTAATTGACAGATAAGCTATGAACTAATGTGTAATGCAGTATAAACAACTATTGATGTTTAACGTATATATATATTTGACAAATTCTATTGTTTGCAGAGAGCACCGCCAATTGTGCAGCGTTTTGTTCCATTTCTTGCTGTTGCTGCTGCCAACATGGTCAACATCCCATTCTCACGCCAGGCGTAAGTTACACAAAATCTGTTTATACATTTATGGGGTGCAGCGATGTAGGGGTGTGTTTGGTGCCTTGGAGCTGGACGGTTGCGGGCTCAAATCCACCACAAACCGCTGCCTATGGACCCTGAGCAAGTCCGTCACTCGCAAATGCTCATGCGCTTCAGCGTGAAACTCCGATTCAGTATCCACACTGTAGTCGGGAGCGCGTCTTAAATCCTTGTTCACATAAGAAATCTGTGTGACTTCTAACTAAGTGCATAGTCATCCAATGCCTAAGAATCCGTCATTCTATCTCTTGAATCTGATGATTATTAGCTTCAGAATTAGCGTTGAATCACTTCCAACCAACCAACTTCAGATCTCACTGATTCTCAACCAACTTCAGATCTCACTGATTCTCAACCAACTTCAGATCTCACTGATTCTCAACCAACTTCAGATCTCACTGATTCTCAACCATTCTTCTTCTCTCATTCGCTGAGCGTTGTTCATTACTATGCGGCTCATCTGACATGCGTCACAATTAAATGCCACTAATCGTATGACTTTTAATAAGCATGCGCATTATCAATTATGATGTCATGGTTACGATGGATTTGATAAGCAATTAATTTTGGGACAACAATCAGCTGTAAAGAACATAGGAAGCCATTTTTTAACTTGCAGAGAAATTTGATAACTATCTATTGATTCACACACTTTTGATTTATTAATTTATGTGATGTACATATCGTGTAGTGATGGGTTCTTTTTCTGTTCCAGTGAGCTATCTGATGGTGTAGTGTTAATTGATGAAGAAAATAATCCAGTAACGAAATCAAAGGTCTGTCATCTGCAAACAATTCCATAACATCATTTTGATTAATTCGTGTAATATTTTCCTTAAAGTCTGTGCAATTAATTACGAGCGAAATTTATTGGTATGTTAATGAACCACTTTTTCGTCCATTATTGATCCAGTTTTCACAATGATCATCTTCATGTTCATAAACGCCATAAACCTCTTTCACGAGACCTCTCCCATGAAAGGCGGCAGCCATTTTCATATCGCCCAATGGTGTCAATGTTATGTTGAACTGCCACACGCCGCAGTGATTATAAGTCAATCAAAGCCCAATTTAGATAAATTAGTAGGATTTTTGGCAAGGGACGGAGGGAGGGACAGAGCAATGCAGGCACGTATGGAGGGACAGACGGAGGAAGGAAGGGACGGAAGGAGGTTGGGAGGGAGAATTTGGCTGGGAACGGGCCGAATCCTAAAATTCCCGGACAATGCCAGTTACCCCAGGTAGTATTTAAATATGAGAGCTGAAAATTAAAAATTGAAGTATATGAATTTCTGATGAATGTTTTTTGAATGTAGTCTAATGTCTATCTTACAAAATTACTTTTGTGAAAATTTTACCTGTCTATCGCTAAACCTGTTGCATAATTTCTTGTATGCAGTTGAGCACAGTTTGAAAGGTGTTGCTTATGATGGTCTGAATGCGTTATGGCATGGAAATGTTTAAGTACTTTGTCAGATGGTGGTGCTGGTTTTACCATGTTTGTTGTTGAATTTGGTGGTGAACAGTATGCGGCTGTGAAGGGCATATCACTCGTCACCATCTCTCGCATTACAATGGCAGCTCCAGGAATGTGTAAGAAATAAATTGTCTCAAGTTATTTCTGCTATGTTATTGCTGACATCATAACTTAGCTGAGATTGATATGTGAATGAAAGCTACACAATTATTGCTTATCCTCCTCACCTTCAGCTGACATGTCTCAGTTTCACTTGACCTTGTGGCTTCTGAAATAAGCAGGAACTGAGAAAGTAGAAGCTTGACTTGAACCATAAGGTGGTGGTCACTGTCACAGAACAGACACCACTGTCACCACACAAGTTGCACCTATAGATCTCTCTACGCTACTGTTTTCCTTCTGAATTCCGTGAAAGAGATTATAAAAGATTAGCTTACAGATTAAAGATACTATATTGAAAGTTAGTAATCTATCCAGTACGTACAGTTTTAAATACTGCATTTGAAATATATATTCTGTTCTATTTTTCCACAGTGTTATGGAGTGGCAAGGTCATAAAACAATTGTGTGGCCCAGATGTTGTCGCACTGTAATAAATGTTTTAAACTTAAAAGTGGAACTTTGAGCAAAATACAGCATTTTCCAGTGTTAAAGCTACGCATTGAAAGTGAATGAGCATTTCATGGCATCCAAGGTTTTGTATTGTATTTTCTTCTGTGGGACGAACATATTCAACCAACGTAATTCTTGTGAAGTGATATTTTTAATGTTATCAGATTTGTGCTAAAGTAACTAAGTTACATTGAAAACCACTGATGTTGAAGCAGCTGAATGAGATTAGATTGGTAGATTAATGTCACGCTGCTTGTCAATTATGTTAAAATACCTTATTGTGTTAATTGTTTTCCACTGTAGCATGTTTTGTGTATTTTTTATTTTGCAGTAACAATGCCACTCATAATGGAAGCTCTGGAAAAGAAGCCGTGGTTTATGCGCTATGCTAAAATTCATCTTGCCTTTCAAACAGTTATGGTTGGCTGCTTGTAAGTTATTCATATTTGTTCTCACAACTTGATTAGTTGTTTCTTAAATCCTAGGTTGTAAGTCATTGAAGTTGATTTATATATTTAAACCCATTGTATGCTACAGCCACACACTTATGCTTTATTGGATATGTACTGTTTGTCAGTTATGGTCATTGTATTTGCTGTAAATTCTAGTTTGGTCAGGGTTTAAGTTTTAAGCACGGTATCCTAGATGGTCTGATGCTTTTTACAGTCTCGCAATTTGCAACCATGAGATTATTTTAACATCAGGTGATTTTCCTTGGGATCTCTCAGACTTATAGAAGTTTAGTGTACAATTGTTTATTTATGATTTTTCAGCTTGACTATAATGGTTCCAGTTGCTTGTGCAATATTTCCACAAAAGAGGTAAATGTCTTCTCTTTAGTACTACATCCATGGTTAACTTCATTAGGGTGAGACATGCCTTAACACAATGTACCTAGTATATGCATGCAAGTGAGGTATCTTGCCTGATGCCCAAACAGAGCCACAGAAATTTCTTTTGAGTTGATTACCGTACGTTGGTTATGCTGCGTGCTGTCCTACTAGTGAAAGGGTCAGAGGGTTAACATCTGTGCACTCAGAGAAAATGTATATCAAGATTCCTGATCCAAATTAATTGTCCAGTGAATTTGGCCGTTAAAATTTGTCTGCTGATTGCATGCTGGTGATTGGAGGATGATATCTGCGAGGAAAGACTGGTTGCCTGTTCTCACGCACCCTGACTTAACAAATGCCTCTGGTCAATTTAAAAGCTACAGATGAAACCATAGGCATGGAACAACTTGAGTGAGATCTTGTTAAGCTGATACTTCAAACTGTGAGGGCAGATTTAATATATTGTACATGTTTCACGTGTTTGCCTATTATTGTCTTGTCATGCAAATGTGCCTCTGTAGTGTTCAAGAAAATATCTTTTCTTCTATGTTTTATGTCATTTTCCGATTAAGTAGCAAAACACCTAAACATCAATGAAATTCCTCGATAATTGAATGTTGTAATGTTCTCTCAAACTTAATGACACTTTATCATGCTGCAGTATGATACATCATTGATACAGTGTCATTAGGAATCCATTTCAATTTATGACGTTATAGTAAGAAATCATTTTTCATTATGTGCTGAAACTTTTTAAGTGAGTAATAATTGCTTCGCATGATGTAGCTTCAGTATGAAGTAGCATGTAGTATGCGACTATTTTTATGCTGTGCTCTTTCATATGGGAAATCTATTTAAATGATAAACTTTAGTTGGAAACAGTTTTGCTTAAAATGGATAATTTTTTATTTGAAATAGTTTCACCAGATTTGTTGGACTGATTACTCTGCTGCCTGATGCCTTGTCTTAGGACTTAGATGATGGTGTTTAGTATGTAAGTCAGAAATATAGAGGCGCAAAGAAACATGAATTTTCTCCCACAGGTGCAAACCAACATATGTCGATTTATCTGTGGAGTTGTTACTTTTGTCAAAACATATTCCTGATAATTATTGCCGATTGATTTTATTTCTAGTTCCATAACTCTGGACCGTTTGAAACAAGTTGAGCCAGACAAATATGATGAAGCCATTGAATACTATAAGCAACTTCAAAGATCGATACCACAAAGGCTTTATTTCAACAAAGGCCTATAAGGTGGTGACAGCAGGAAATGTCTTCACTGGGTCCATTTCTAGAAGAGCATCAAAATGTTTACAAATATTTCTTTATTAAGCTGATGATGTTATTATGGTATTAATATACTTCTGTTGTGCATTATATTCAGATTATTGTATACATTTGCAACTTTTTAAAAATCAGCTGTAAACTGCCATATGTAACTGAAATTTATTGCTTGTTGATTTTTTATATTGTTTTCTTCCAACTTTTCAGGTAGTTGAAATTGCTCAACTTTCACTTGAGATAACCCACCAAATTACTTTGTTTTGAAAAGTATTAGCTTTCATATTATGTTCATTAGTTTATTGATTGTTAAACATGCTGTTTACAGATGACTTAAGAATGTTTCCGATCATTATGATTTTTGGAGAGTGGCGCATTGTGTGGAAGAAGGTCACTGCTAACTGTCAGTTGATGTGGCATTATCCTGTATTTTGCATTCGTGTTTTTACTCTCTTTGCATTTGCAAAGTGTAACCATTTCTTGAAAATATATCTCTGAATGGCTTTGGTCCTATATTTTGTCGTATACATTGACCATCTTGTTTAATTGTTCTAATGATTGGGTTATAGAGGTATCTCTGCAGCTTATTTCAAACTGCCTTATTATAATTTATTTACAATGTTCATTTCTGTCATAGCATGCATTGCTGTTTTAGTCTGTACATGCGATTATCCTTGTGCTAACCATTAATTGATACAACTTGTATTGCTGCTGTGGCTGCATAGAAGTTGTCTAGAAAATTTGGTGTCGGTGAAAGTCTGTATTTGTTGTTATACCCGGATATGTGATTTCCTATAGAAATGATAAAAGCGGGGGATGAGGTGATGATAAAGACAACAACAAGATTATGTAATAACATATGGACAACCGGAAAATGGCCAGATGACTGGAAAAGCTCAACCTTCATTCCTATTTTTAAAAAAGGAGATGCGAGAGAGTGTGAAAACTATAGGACGGTAGCATTGATTTCTCACACAAGTAAAATACTACTTAAAATAATTCATAAAAGAATGGAGAGTATAATTGAGAGAGAACTTTCAGACAATCAAGCAGGATTTAGGAAATCTCGTGGAACTCGGGATCACATTGCCAACATGAGATGGATATTGGAGAGGCAAAGAGAGTACGGACAAAAAGTATACATTTGTTTCATCGATTACAGCAAGGCTTTTGATTGCATTAACCATGAATTGATGTGGAAAACTTTGATTGAAATGGGAATACCGAAACATTTGATATCACTACTTAAAGGATTGTATGAAGACCAGATAGCAGTGATAAGAACAGAATTTGGAGATACAGATAGTTTTAAAATAAGGAAAGGAGTGAGACAGGGTTGCATCTTGTCTCCAGTCTTATTTAACCTGTATGCAGAAAGGATAATGAGGTTGGCTGAAATGGAGGAGGGAAAAGAGGGAATAAGGATAGCAGGAAGATTACTGAATAACTTGAGATACGCAGACGATATTACATTATTAGCAGGGAAAAAAGCAGATTTGTTACTACTAATAAAAAGACTAAAGAGTGAAAGCGAAAAGGCTGGTCTTTATTTCAACATAAAGAAGACAAAGATTATGACAACAGTTGGGGCAGACAATTTTGTGATAGAGGGAGAGGAATTGGAAGTGGTTTCAAGCTTTACGTTTTTAGGATCTGTAATAGAAAAAGAGGGCAAGTGCGATACGGAAATAAAACGTAGGGTGGCAATAGGAAAAACTGCAATGAATGGATTGGAAAAAATATGGAAGGATAGGCATGTGAGTACAGATACGAAAAAAAGACTGGTGAGGGCTTTGATAATACCAACAGTACTATATGGATGTGAGACATGGACAATGACCAAGATAATGGAAAAAAAGATTAACGCATGTGAGATGTGGATTTGGAGGAAGATGCAGAGAATATCTTGGAAAGAAAAAAGAACAAATGAGTGGGTGCGCACAGAAATTGGTATCAATATGGATGAGTCGTTACAACAAACAGTGCTAAGAAGAAAGTTGGTTTTCTTTGGTCATGTTATGCGTTCAGATGGTTTGGAGAAAGATATGATGCTGGCATGCGGTGAAGGAAGAAGAAAACAAGGGCGACCAAGGAAAAGGTGGTTGGACGATGTTCAAGAAACAACAGGAATGAATCTGGAACAACTAAGAGAAGCGACATCAGAAAGAAAGCAATGGAGAAGGCTGGCTATGACGATCGCTAGAGTTCAACGGACTGACAGCACAAGGTGAACAAGGTGATGTGATGAATCTTCTTTTCTAAATTTGCCATTAGTCTGCATAAACCTTGTTTTTGCAAAGTTCTTCAATCGCTGGTTATTCTTGTGAGTAGAAGCGCAAGAAGCTTCTTTTAAAGTGTGATGCATACACATGAGAAAACCTTGCCCAAAAAGTATGTAGACAGCATGAAAAGTTATAAAAAGTAATTACTTCTTTGCATATATAGCTCTCTATCAGACTTCAAGTTACATTTGTAGAATGCCCTTCAGCAGTCATATTCTTAATTTTGTTATTATGATGCACCAACAGAAAACTTTGTCTTTGTTATTCTACCTTCCATAATTGAAGTTGTGTGCATTTATTATGAATATTATCCACATTAATTTCCAATTTGTGTAAATAGTTTTTTTAGGCTAGTTTCTATGGAGGTTTGTCAATGGCGGTCTCAGAAGCATAGGAATAAAGAGCTACAATTTGCTATACTCACATTGAAAACTGCTGGGCATAGTGACTACTTAAGTATTGTCAGCTTTCTTTTGATTTCTTAAATGTTGTGATGAGCCTATATCTTCAAAACTTCTTACTATTTTTTTAAAGAAAGATTCCAGGCCAATCAGGTGCAGTATCAAACTCAGTTTTGGGTTTTCAATTTACTGTGGATTTTCTTAGATTATGGTCATAAATGTGCTTAAATAGTGAAATGTTTAAAAGATCTGATGCTGAATAATACTCTAGAGTGAAAATGATTTGCTGTCAGCTTTTTGTGTGGAATTTTATTTAGGTTATTTTAAAACTGAAAGCAATTCGCTGAGGTCCTAATTCATATTTTTGTGCAAATTGTGTAATACTGAACGGAATGCTTTTATACGGTATAAGGTGACACAAGAAATTTAGTTACTCTGCATTACTTTTAAATCGGCCGACATGTGTGTTCACGTTGTCTAGTTTGATCATTATTGTAAATATCATTTAAAGTATTTTATCATGATCTGCGATTTCTCTTGTTCACATGTTTTAAAGTGACCCAAAACAGTTCCACGTTTGCTTGTTTTTCTGAACTCTTTATTTACATGGAGCTAGTGGAAAATTCAATTTGACATTCCACTTTACAGTGAATAAAGATGCTTTGTTATGTTTGCAAAGTAACTAGTTATTTTCTTGTAATGCTACTGTAAGTAGTTAGAAAAATGACTGTAAAACATCAAATGCAGGTTTTTTGTGGACATGTTTTATGGATGATGTAGCACAACAGAGCTGTTCACTAAGTAGCTTGTTTTTCTTATACAGCTTGTGGAGCTTGTTACCTTGCTTTGTTTTTGTTCTTGGTGCTTTTTGGTAAATGTCTAGGTTTTGTGTTTTTGTCATTTTCTTTTGGCCAACTTATATTTTCTTCAATGATCATTTTATGAATGTCTTGCATTCAGAGTGTTGTCCACCTTCTCATCCACTTCTGTTCTTGCCGTCTTTCATAGCATTCTGATCCAGATGGAATGCAATACACACCTCTGAGTAGAGATTTTGAAGGGTGCTATATAAATTTCCGGGATTTATTGACTGATCATGAGTGTTCTGTTGCTCATTTTTCTTTGCAATCTCTCTGCTGCAGCACTAGTTACTTGTATTGTTTGTTGTTTCAATTGTTTAAAAAACGTTCCATTTCTGTAGAGAAAAGCATATTTTTCCACTGACAGTATTCCCATCTAATTCGTGTATCATGATTAATAATGGACACTATGCATAATGTATGAATTTTTTGTTATGTTCTTCCATTTTCGTGCTGTCGTTCATTTCAATCAGACACTTCACCGATGAAATTGAGTTATCGTTGTTCTGAACAACTAAGTTATTTTAGGGAACATTGTAGTCTGTCAGTTTTTACGCTGATCAATCCTTTATCTTTTATTCATTCAATACTCAGAAATAGCATCACTGAACTTGACAAAACTTTACTCAGCATTTGGGAATACAAACTCGAAGACTTTTAATCCTTGGCTTGTGTGTTTTGGTGGGTTTGAAGTGTAAGTATCATTGCACTTAGGTATCATTTTGTATCTACGTGTGTCATTAGAAGCAGAAGACTTGACACAAATTGTGATAGAAGTTGTTTCATCAATTATACATTATTGTCAGATTCCACTCTTTTCTCTTCGGTTCAATTACGGTCCTGTTCTGCATTTCGTTAGTCCCACAGTTTTCTGCAGAGTTTGACGCCTGTTTCTGCTTTGTGCCGCTGAAACAGTTTGCCTGTATGATTCTGACACTTTGTTGTTCTTTATGGAGCAGCAGAGGGTGTACGTGGAGTAAAGATGAGTGTGAGAGGTCGATCTGGTGTCATGACGGTGTTGAGCACCGGCTGAACGTCTTCGTCACCGCTGTATTCCAACTTAAAATTCTGTATTATCTGAAAAAATCGAAATCAGCAGCTGATGATGATGATGATGATCTGAATGCAGCTCTCCAGCCACAGAGCAGACAGTGTTTGATCTAGTCCCCTTGCTTTGGGGGTTAGGGAATTCGGGTTTCTGAGGGGGGGCGAGAAAGGTCCGTTTTGGGCGACGGCTGGGTCACCAATGACATTTCTGACATTTCAAAAACATTTCTGACATTTTTTTAGTCATTTGGTCAAAAATTCCAAGAAAAATATCAATTATTAGTCTTTCTGTGAAAATCTTACTAAAATATAGGCCTACCATTTTCCCTTGAAAAAGCTGGTGACCTTCTTGTTTTGTCTTTCCTTCTTTTTACTAACGATGAGAGGAAAAAGAGGAAATATACAGAGTGAAAGTAAGTGCAGTGTATGAGCCTATGATATAGAGGAAGGAATGGTCAGGGTGAAAATTGCCGCGAAGGTTGGGGATTCAACCCCCAGTCTTTCTTAGAGCCCCATAGCAGTCTGTTTTTCACACCCCAATTCCAAGTCGATCATTGTCTAACCCCCGTTATTTTCCCCCAATTATCACACTGGGAACGGTCAAAGCAGATCGATTATATCTGATTTACCAGGGTTGAGTCTGAGGCAAATAGACCGACTATCATGACTATGACATGATATGTCGTCAAAGCGAACACAAATTAAGTCTGTAGGTCTACATGTGTTGCATTTGCAGCCTGATTTAGTCGCAAATGTAAAGGCATATTAGAATCCTTGGGCTACAGATAGGACTTTCTGGGACATCAAAGATCATAATTATAAGCCATGGATGATTTGAAAAAAAGCTGATGCGGTTAGAGATAAGAGGTAGGTCCCTATACAGGGCAGAAACCAGTAGTGGGTAGGCCTAATAGGCTACCGTACTAATACTATTTTATGTCAATTTATGATCGGCCTACTTACAGATAAATAAGGACCAGTGGTTTGGATTCCACACTAGATGGCTAGAGGCCCATTGCAACCAGTAAATAAGACGGCAGATCATTGAGGGCATATATTAGGCCTTAATTAAGGCAGTCCCGTATTTCTTGTCAACAGCAAGAACCGGGCCATTATGACCTTTTCCGCGTGGATAGACTAGAGAAGAGCACGATGGAAAAATAAAACGTGGAATTTAGAGACGTGAAGACAAGACTACCGGGTACATGTTTCCAGTGCGGCTGCACTTACCTTGCTCAAGACAATGTAAAGTTCCTGTTCGGCCAATCGTCTTCCTACAACGCAAATTCGGTTAGCCTATATCGATAGCGTATACACTGTTGCATACACGCTGCGCGGAATAGCACGTACATGTATTATAATAGCGACTTAAGATGCCTGGAGCTGACATGGGAGGAAGCGGAAGAACTGGCGATGGATAGAGACGAGTGGAGGAGATGCGTCGCCCGGTGTGCCGACATGCACAGGAAGGACTAAGTCTAAGTAAGGCCTACGCTGCAGATATAGGCCTGAAGGGATATTGTGTGCTTGGCCATGATTGTCTCTATTCAGTTCAGAGACAACTTTCAAGCAACTAGCACTTCTGCAAAACCGAAGACAGACATCACAGAAAATCTCTGTGATTTTTAAATTGCAAGGAATGTCATGACAGTTTGTATTTTGACGAAAAAATAGGCTACTATTAATGACAGACGCGCTTTGGAAATTTAATTAAGACCTGCAAGAATTCGAGGTTCAACAAACCATTCTTCAAACATAAGTTCTGCAGCCTTTGGGAAAATTGACCAACGGGAGACATTGTGCATAAGAATTAACGCTAGCTAGAACACTGATATAATAGGCCAAAAAATGATGATGCATGTAGAGCAGCAGAGGAGACGAACCTATGCACATTCGAGGTCCGTGTCCAAACGGAAGATTAGTGAGAGCTTTGACGGGTCCATCGTAGTGATCTCTTAACCATCTCTCCGGAATAAATTGTAATGGATCGTGAAAAAGTTCGGGATTGCGACCCATTCCATAGAGATTCGCTTGACAGTGAGTCTGAAATAGAAATATTGAGCACTATCTGCATAATTATGTATGCATGCATGCGTGCGTGCGTTCGTGCATGTATGTATGTATGTATGTATGTATGTATGTATGTATGTATGTATGTATGTATGTATGTATGTATGTATGTATGAAATGTATGTATGAATTGTATGTGTGTGTATGTATGTATGTATGTGTATGTATGTATGTATGTATGTGTGTGTATGTATGTATGTATGTATGTATGTGTATGTATGTATGTGTGTATGTATGTATGTATGTATGTATGTATGTATGTATGTGTGTATGTATGTGTGTATGTATATGTATGTATGTATGTATGTATGTATGTATGTATGTATGTGTGTATGTGTGTATGTATGTGTGTATGTATATGTATGTATGTAAGTATGTATGTATGTATGTATGTATGTATGTATGTATGTATGTATGTATGTATGCAGCCGATGTATAAGTTTATAGGCTATTTACATTCTTCAGTGGCAAACTGTAAGAAGACGACATACCGCGTCTGCGGCGTCTCCCAAATGAACTGGTAAGCTCACCCTTTTGCTTTGGCAATAAATCTATCCGATTATAAACATATTTAATAAAATTTTATTGATTGCAAGGGGAAAGTGATCATCTTTATCAAACCCGCATAGCCTATAATTATGGGCTACATCTAATTGGCCTATAATAGGCCTATGCGACCACCTGGCAGAATTTATAAACAGATTTATGGTTTAAGAAGCGTTTATAAAATGATGTTATTTCTTCTTCCTCTTTCTATTTCTCATTCTTTATGTGTCTCTAACTCTTCTAGCTCTCTATGTAAACGACGCCAAGTGTATTAGGTTAGGCCTATAACTACTTCTCACCCCAGCTGGAATGCGAAATCCACACACTTCAATATCCTTCGCTATTCTTCGACTTGTTGCAAACGTAATAGGGTATAACCTGCACAGAAACACACCATGCCTCGTTTTAATGAAGAACTTGTCTTATCAATCAGTTGTTGGGATTTCAGACTCTATAGCCTATAATATTATAGCCTATACCTCAGTTGGAAGAAGGCTTTTAATACAAAGATGCCTTTTAATAAAAGGCCTCAAAATAGACAACAGTAGCCTAAAACAAAATCATCAGAATATTGGTCTGATCGCATTTGGTTTTGGCGCGCTAGACCTAGGCCTATAGGCTATAGCCTAGCTTCAATGTCTAAAATTCATCATAGGTTACGCTTGCGCGTAGAAGTTACTTGTTTGTCTTAGGTGCTAATAGCTATAGGTCTACAATATAAATATCTTCTTTGAATTATTTCTTTCAATCTGACCTGAATGTTTCTCGAAGGCACGCCTTGACGTACTGCATGCTTTGAAGTTTCTCTGCAGTTATTTCCCCGTTGTCTGGCAGTAAGTTCGCCGTTTCACGATAGAGGGCCGCCTGTGCAGAGGGACTTTTCGACAGACAGAAGAGCGTCCAGAGCAGTCCATTGGACGTCTACATAATTATGAAGACCATGCATAATTGCATATACCATAGGCGGAGACCTGGTCCGAACTTTGGGGGGGGGGACGGACGAGCGGCCGAAAACATTGTGACGACAAAATAAAGGAATTTTGACGACTAAAAAAGGTGTCTTCAGTAATTTTGACAGACATAAAAAAGGTTTATTCAGAACTTTTTATGACTAAAAAGGTGTCTTTAGAAATGTTGATAGTTAAGAAAAGTCCAGAAATTTTGACGA
The DNA here is from genome assembly GCA_945859605.1 of Lumbricus rubellus. NCBI lineage: Eukaryota > Metazoa > Annelida > Clitellata > Crassiclitellata > Lumbricidae > Lumbricus > Lumbricus rubellus. Next base: position 23,189,396 of record OX243816.1, read on the forward strand.
CTAAAACAACGTGTATAAAAATTTTGACAACTAAAAAAGGTGTCTTCAGAAAATTAATTTGGATGAATAAAACAAGGTGTATAGAAATGTGGACGACTAAGAAACGGTGAAAAGGTGTCTCCAGAAATTTTGACAACTAAAAAAGGTGTTTTCAGTAATTTTGACAGACATAAAAAAGGTTTTATTCAAAAATATTGATGACTAAAAAGGTGTCTTTAGAAATGCTGATAGTTAAAGATATGTTCAGAGATTTTGACGACTAAAACAAGGTGTATAGAAATTTTGACGACTAAAAAAGGTGTCTTCTGAAAATTAATTTGGATGAATAAAACAAGGTGTATAGAAATGTGAACAACTAAGAAACAGTGAAAAGGTGTATCCAGAAATTGTGACAACTAAAAAAAGGTGTTTTCAGTTATTTTGACAGACATAAAAAAAGGTTTATTCAAAAATATTGATGACTAAAAAGGTGTCTTTAGAAATGCTGATAGTTAAAGATATGTTCAGAAATTTTGACGACTAAAACGAGGTGTATAGAAATTTTGACCACTAAAAAAGGTGTTTTCAAAACTTTGGACGAATAAAAGAAGATGTATAGGAATTTTGACGACTAAAAAGGTGTTTTCAGAACTTTGGACGAATGAAACAAGATGTGTAGGAATTTTGACGACTAAAAAAGGTGTCTTCAGAAAAGGTGTCTCACTAAATTGTGACTACTAAAAAAGGTGTTTTCAGAAACTTGGACGACTACAAAATGGTCGTCAGAAATTCTACGCCGAAGTGTCAAATCTACACTGGTTAAGTTGAAATTAATCTCGATTCATGATTAGATCGAGAAGTTTTTTCGAAGATTTGTTCAATTTTTTCTAATAATTATTTGAATTCTGTAAGTTTACTACATTTATATAAATTCACAAAGAAAAAATATAAGGGTGTTCAAGTAAATATATAATGTGTTTTCAAAAAGAGAAGTTGATGCATCCCGGTTCTGTTGTGGCATCGCTCTAATTGTGTTGAACAGGCTTTTTAGTTAATTGTTCGAAAATCTCCTTCTAACATTGTAACGTCGTCAGTAGCCTGCAGTATGTTCATCAAATGTTCATGTCCTGACACTTAAAGTTTGGGGGGGACAAATACATGGACGTCCCCCCACCACAATCTTTGGGGGGACCGTCCCCCCCTGTCCCCCCCTAGGTCTCCGCCCATGGCATATACACATAAAACATTACTATATGAAAAACAGCTTCGATCTTATGTCCACATGTCTCCTTTCTCACCATTGTTATTGGCTTGATAGGCCTATAGTAATGTTATGACAAAAATGTCATTCAGTTAGAACTTTTAATATATGACGTTATAAAAGTATATTAATTAGATGAGGTGTAAACCGTGTAACTAATGACTTTCATTTACCGTTTCGACGGCACCCATCATCAGATCGACGCAGTTCGAGTTCGCTTCTTCCGGTGTGAGATTCGTCTGCGATAGAAGGTACGTCAGAAACTCCGACTTTTCCTCCTTTTCTCCTTCAGCCAATCCTTCTTTCGCCTGCTTCTCTAAGGCCGCCACTTTCTGTAATTAGATTAACTAGCCAAGGGTAGAGGTCGTGATGACGGTGGTGGCGATGCAGTCGTCGTGTTAAGATGATGATGATGATGATGATGATGATGATGATGATGATGATGATGATGATGATGATGATGATGATGATAAATTGTGGTTGCAATTTCTAGTTGATGAGCCCCATGTAAAAGGTCAGGCGCATGACACTTGCAAATATGCACTTATAAGAGTGTGCGCCTAGTAGGCTTCACATTCCCTCCCCCCAAACCCCTCTTCCACAGCCAGCAGCACATATCCCATGGTTTGTAACCTATGGTGCGGGGCTATGAGATTGCGTGGGTGTCCTAGAACTCTGCCTCACTTCACTATACAGACGACCTTCATCCGCATCTGAACTGCAGATGAAAGGAATTCTTTACCTACCGTTTCGACTTCACCATCGTCAGGACAGCGCAGGTTGAGTTGGCTATGTAGTTTAAAACGGCCGATCGTTCACCCCCCCCCCCCCCCCGCCCGCCCACCATCCCAAGACCAATTAAGTATCCGCCTATGCAATGCTTGCGTTGGTGGAAGATAAATTCGAAGTTTAAATAAATGCCTAGTAGTGTGCACAGCTGACTTGACTTCTGCTTAAATGTATAATGAAGTTGAACGTGTTGTCTGAATAAAGCTATAGAATGATCGAATCGCAAAAGTGATGACAAAACGAACATTTTAAAACTCATGACAAAATGATGAAAAAGTGGTACCATGCTTTCTAAGCAGCGTACTTAAAAAGACGTTTGCATGCCAATGCATTCACTATGGCTGCATTCTAGCAACTCGTAATTATTTGACGCTCCAGGTGATGCTTTTGAATGGAAACGGATAAAGAGATAAAGAGATAAATCCACGCGCATCTCTTTAGCCTTTTTGAAAATAATATAAAAAAACGAGAAAAACTTTTAGACAACTAGGGCCTATGTATAGGCCTATAGTAAAATAGGCAGGCTGCCGCGACCAATGCAGGCGCCGCCACCACCCATCCGAATAATTTTCTAAGCTTATAGGCCTACTGTGTGTAGCATATTACCTTTATAGAACCTGTACGGTACAATACATGTATATAGGGCCTATGGCCCTATGCCATAATATGGTTCCATCATCTAATGTCGTGGAACCGCTTAGCCTTAGCCTATTGAGTAGTATCTGCATGTAGGCTGCAATACAATACAGCACACAGCCACACATATAGCCTAGGCTAGAGTATATGTATTATGATGTATAGCCTACCTTGTCGACAAATGTCTGTCCGATCTGTAGAACTCTGTCTGCGTATCCTTCGTATGTCTTCCACGTCTTCGTCGGAAAGATCTTGTAGACTGGAACGTTGTACATCAGTGGCTGCATGTACTTGAAGAATCCGACGAGGTTCTCGATGAAGTCCTGCGCTTGCTTTGGTGGAGGATCGTTGAAGCAACCGATCCTCTCCTCAAACAACATCGCTCCTATCGCTAATTATTCACATGCACACGAAATAAAACCATTCAGTTAATCACATTCACATCCATGGAGGCAGATTGACGAATAATTATGTCTGCACAGTAAAAATGTCTTTGGAGATTCAAAAATTATAATCTTTAGCATTAGAAACGGAATTTTATGTGGGGCTTAATTTAAATGACCACAGTTTTCATTAATAATAATTAAAATAATGACGACAATGATGACGATGACGACAAATGTGACGATGATGACAATGATGATGATGACGACAAATGTGATGATGATGACAATGATGACGATGACGACAAATGTGATGATGATGACAATGATGACGATGACGACAAATGTGACGATGATGACAATGATGACGATGACGACAAATGTGATGATGATGACAATGATGACGATGACGACAAATGTGACGATGATGACAATGATGATGACGACGACCAATGTGACAATAACGACAATGATGACGATGAATGATTACAATGATGACGACGACGACAAATGTGACGATGACGACAAATGTGTCGATGATGACAATGATGACGATGACGACAAATGTGACGATGATGACAATGATGACGATGACGACAAATGTGATGATGACGACAATGATGACGATGACGACAAATGTGACGATGATGACAATGATGATGACGACGACCAATGTGACAATAACGACAATGATGACGATGATTACAATGATGACGACGACGACAAATGTGACGATGACGACAAATGTGTCGATGTCGACAAATGTGACGATGATGACAATGATGACGACGACGACAAATGTGGCGATGATGACAATGATGACGACGACGACAAATGTGACGATGATGACAATGATGACGACGACGACAAATGTGACGATGATGACAATGATGACGACGACGACAAATGTGACGATGATGACAATGATGACGATGACGACGAATGTGACGATGTCGACGGTTGGCGAGGTATAAATTATAATGTGTCAGTGCACGATTATGTGACACTGTCACAATTCTTACATTCGAGCGCCCATTTGAAGATCTCGTGTTCCAACTTCGGAACAATTCCGTCGTCCTTTCTCCTGCAACCGTCGATGTGCTTCACAAAGTCTGCGGCCGTTTCGTCCATTGGTCCGACGTGTTTGAGGACCTCGAATGGTCTGAGGGTCTTCTTGCTGAGAATCGTTCGATGGCGATACCACTCCTCACCTTGTCTGATGTCGAACACAGCAAAGTTTCGTTCAAACCACATTCAGAAGTTAACGTCACAGACCATTGCAAGGACCAGGTGACCTATACTTACATTGTACAATCTGTCATGGCAAGCAATGCGATATGTAGGCCTATAGGCTATTATAAGCTCTGGGTGACATTAAAGATTTCCACTTTATCTGAAAAGTTATGATGCATGATCTCTGACGAATTTTCAGTAGGCCTATTAGGCCTAATTAACCGGGATTTATAGCCACGCGTGAATGATATTCTTTCGTCCAAATTCCTGTAAAGCTCTTATTAGTTCAATCTACTAGGCCTAATGGCTCTTTATAACTGTTTAAAAGCAATAGAATGCACTGAATTAGGCCTAATTATTAGCCTGACGATCGATAATTATAAGCTATAGGCCTATGCTAAGGAGACGACCGACCCGTTGACGGTTCCGAGTGCCATTCCTCGTTTGCGTCGATAGTAAGCGATTGGTTCCATTTCGATGCGATTCGGATATTTGCCGTCGACGTGGATGACCTTTGCGTACTCTTCTGGATCGCTGATGACGACAGAACTCAGATGTCCGATCTGCTCGCGGTAGATCGGACCATACTCCGTCGATCTCTTTTGCATCACCTTCATTCATTCATTTCAATAACTCACTTAATGTTAATCATTATACATTCATTCCTATCGTTCTTATTATTCTCATCATTCTTATTAGTTTTTCGGATGTACCGGTATAGAAGAGATCTCGAGGGACTGCAGGAGTTACTCACCCTTGCATCTCATTGATCAGCAGGTGTGCCGCAGCTAGGCTAAGGCTACTATACTACCAATATTATTGTGGCAGCTCAGGCCGGGTCACTGATCGCTCTCTGACTTTTAAAACTGCATGATTTGTCTCTATATTGTTCATGCGTTTGTGCTGAGCCGCCTACAAGAGGTATAGTCTAAGCTAAGCTTATAGTCTAGTCTAGGATAGGTTGAAATTAGGATCGACGAACCTCAAACATCTTGTTGAATGGCATTCCGTCTTTCTTCACGTAATCCCAGAGTGTGCCTATGAACGGAAGACCGACCGGACCTGGAATCTCACTGAACGGTCTAACGTCCGAAGAAGAAGAAGATGATGATGACTGTAGAACAGGACAGATGTTCACCGATTCTAAGCCATTGTGTCCGTCATCCTTGTCTGCTGCTTCTGCTGCTGCTGCTGCTGCTGCTGCTGCTGCTGCTGCTGACGATGGTGAACTGTTTGTCTGCTCTGATCGTCGAATCAGATTAACGCTTCTGTAGAACTGAAACAGAAAACCACGTCTTCAATTCAATCTATATAATTATGGCCTTATTATTTGCTATTAGATCTACGTGATGATGATGTTCCTACAACTGCTTCGTCGACTTCAAGAAAGCGTTTGATAGTGTGGACCAGAATATGTGACATGGGCAGTCCTACAATCGTACGGGGTCGAGAACAAATTGATCCAACTGCTTCGAGATATAAACGGCACATCACAGGCGGCAGTCAGAACATGTGGAGAGTTGGGACCATGGTTTAGAACGAACAGGGGCATGAGACAAGGGGACCCAATATCACCTACGGTCTTCATATCAGACTTAGAACGCGCAATGGACAGGGTAAAGAGCAAGGAAGGAGGAGTCTCGGTTCAGGGGATGCGCATAAACAACTTACGCTTTGCGGATGATGTCGACATCATTGAGGAGGACCCAACAGAAATGGAATCTACAACCCAAATGCTGAATGAGGAAGCAAAGAAATATGGATTGTTCATGAACTTTGATAAGACAAAAACAATGGTATTTGGCGATAAAGACATCACGCAACGGGTAATGGTGGAAGGAATACACCTGGAAAACGTGGAGAGGTTTACTTACCTTGGAAGTAGTATGACATTCGATCTAGACTGCAAGAGTGAAATAAAGATACGAATAGCAAAGAGAACAGCAGTGCTGAAAGAAATGGAGACAATTTGGAAAAGCAGAGCAATCCCGGCCGGCAAGCCCACTACCAAAGCTATAAGACATTTCATGAGGCGATATCTGAGCGATATATGCGATGCGATATCTTAACTTTCTATATCGGACCTATATCGCTTCGATATAGCTGACTGTAGGGTTTTTGCGTGTACCGATACCGGAGCGATATCGTATTTAATGTTCGCCATCTTGCAAGTGATTATCATAATATAGCCTATTATATATACGGTCTTTGTTCGTGAAATGCAAATGGTGGTGAGCGAGGTCGTTTTATCAAATATTATAGTGTATACTAGTGTAGTGTCAAATGTTGCAAAGTTAAGTTGTGTTGGACAATCATCGAAATTGTTTCTTTGCACCATATTGGATTGCTTTGTGAAGTTTTCATAATTAAAAGTAGGGTAAACGTGTATTTACCGGGTAAAAAGCGAGGAGCGGGTATAGCGGGCACGCCACGCGGGTGAAAAGCGGGTAATTACAGCGGAAATTACTACAGCTAGACGACACAAACCCTGACCCTAACCGATCCTCACGACGGGTACCCTGACCCTAACCGACCTTCACGAGGGTTACCCTGACTCTAACCGACCATCTCAAAGGGTAGCCCGCTGTAATTATCCGCCTTTCACCCGTGGCGTACCCGCTTTTTACCCGGTATACCTATTTTAAGCCTAGTTCGGCGATACTAGGGCCTACAAGTAATAACGTTCCGGGGTAATTGGCTAGTTTAGCGTCCCAAATTTGGCAGGTGTCAGCATGATATAATTTTCAACCTATATTCCGACTTCTTATTTGAAAATCAACATTTTCCTCATGATAATCAGTCGTCCCGCTTCTTATTTTGATATCAACTTTTTCATTGGCATCCCGGTTCTATTTTAAAATCAGCATTTTCCATCAGTCATGCGCCATGTTTATCGTTTTAGCATATAATTTATAATCTCGCTTCTGTTTCGTTACCGATAATTTCATCCTTTATCCCACTTGTAGTTTAAGCATTGACAACTTTGTTTCTCATCCCGCTTCTGTTTAATTCTCATGTTTTAATCACTTATTCCACTTCTTGTCTTGTGCGTAAATAATTTGGGATGCTGAACTAGCCAATTACCAAGTTCCGGTATAATTATATGCAAATAAATTTTTATGTGGTGGAATATAATTCACATAGTTCCACGATTGGTATTCCGGCCATCTGAGGTATTTCGGTATTCCATCAAAATGACAAAAAGTAGCGGTTAATTTTTCATTCCACTTACGTACCCTTTTATCACAACTGAAATACATTTTACACTACACTACAATACAGGTTTGACAAAGAGAAATTTGTAGCTGCATAACATATGATAACAGCAAGACTACAGTGACATAGTGAAATGTCGATAAACAGCAAAGAAGCACAAAGAAAGGTATATGTTTAATCAGTTATAACTGATATTTCATAATAACTAGCTATGCTATCATCTCCATCTCTTGTGGTTTTCCGGCAGCGTCAGAAATTGCACTTATGATTTTCACTAATGCATTAATGTTTTGCAATTTGCTTCTTACTTGCACTATTCGTGAATCATTCAACGTTTTATTTTCATGACCTTGAAATTCTTGGAAGGGAATTATATGTCGTCGACAAAGCCCTTTGTTTTTAAATTAGGTAAATAATCCATTAGAAGATTAAATGCCTGGTTACATGCTGTATGCTGACATTTGGCAGGCTGCATGCATGGGATTAAAAGTATTGTTCAGTTTTGTGGATGAATGTTTTCCACATTCATTAAATTTTTCGTCAGAATGTCATTTCAATTAAGTAAATTTCGAAGATGAGAACATTTCAATTTGAATGTTCAATTTTGCAGCTTTTGAAGCGTGAGCATCAGCGCCTTTACAAACAACAGTATAGAGTGAGAAAGAAAGCCATTGATCGAATTGAACGGGAACGCGCTCTGGGTCTAGCCACACTTCAAGCAGTGCCTATGGTTGCTGTCCCCGAAAACTTGCTTGATCAGCATGTGTACGATGTGGGTGCTGGAGTAAATGTGTTGAACGCACACATGGTCGGCGAAGGGAATGTAATGCAAGAAGTGCTTGAAGTGGAGGCCTCGGAGGATGTGATTGAAGATGAGTTTGAATTTGGGGAACCACTTGAAGAAGGTGAGTTAGCACACAGTTGGCTTTCTGTTGGTGTGAATGCTGGAAGTGGTGATTTTGACACTGAGTACCATACAGACAAAGAGTCAGACTCTGAGTCGGATAGGGAAGAAAGTCTGTCTCAGTTTCTCATAAACTGGAACTCTCGACACAATATCACCCGTGAAGCAATGAAAGATCTGCTTGGTGGTCTGCGAGTTCACAATCATCCAGATCTCCCACTGGACCCTCGAACACTGCTGCGAACAAATCTCGCTTACAGTGTGGAGGATAAATGTGGAGGAAGTTATGTGTACCTGTCCTTGGCCAGATCTCTGCGATCAACATTATCAAGAATGCATAGCTGTCAAGTTGACAATAACACCGAGCTTCATTTGCAGTATAATATTGACGGAGTACCTTTGTTCAACAGTGGTAAACAGTGTATGTGGCCCATACTTTGCCGTGTTGTGAAGCCGTTTATTTCACCTGTTTTCATTGTTGCACTGTATGGCGCTCGACATAAACCTAATGATTTCAACGAGTTCTTGCGACCATTCATTGAGGAAATGACTTCTATTCAACAGAACGGTGTAGCAATTTCAGCAGGTGTCACTTGCAAAGTAACAATTCACAGCTTCATTTGTGATGCACCCGCTCGCGCAGAAGTTAGGAGCACGAGGCATGTGAACTATCACCATGGATGCGATAAGTGTACTGTCGAGGGATTGTATACGAAGGAAAGGCGGATGACCTTCAACAACACCAAGTCACCAAGGCGATGCGATGCAGATTTTGAGCTTCTGTTACTTCCGAACGAGTACAGATTGCAGGACTGTATACTGAGAGATTTACAAGTCGGCATGGTGAGCCAATTCCCAATAGACTATATGCATCTGACACTTCTTGGTCTTGTCCGAAGGATGGCAAGGGACTGGCAAAATGGCTTGTTACACTCGAAAGCTTTTCCGTTTAGTGTTAGACGTCCCACGATCAACGCACTACAAGCAGCTGTCGTCAATCTTGCGGCGAAAATGCCTCATGAATTTCAGCGTAAGTGTCGCGCGATCAACGAGTGCGATTCATGGAAGGCAACAGAGGCAAGGCAATTCCTATTGTACCTTGCTCCAGTTATATTGAAGGATGTGCTGGACAATAAGATGTACGAACACTTTAAGCTACTGTTAACAGCTATTCGTTGTCTTTGTTCTGATGAGTTACTAGCCGTTTACATTGATCATGCCAGCAGCTGGTTGGAGCAATTTGTAAACGATTATGTCAAGTATTATGGCAACAAATGTGTGTACAGTGTTCACGCGCACTGTCACATCACAGACGACGCACGTATCTTTGGAGTGCTTGATAACTTCTCCGCCTTTCCGTTTGAAAGTTATCTTGGCAAATTAAAGAGAATGGTGCACAAGTCACACCATGTTGTTCAGCAAGTAGTGCGTCGACTTTCCGAAAGAGAACTCAGCGACACACTCCCATCAAAAAGAACAATACTAAAACATCGGCACGAAAATGGACCACAGATCGAGGGAAGACCTGATCTGCTCCAATACACTGGTGCCCAGGTTGACCATATACATATTTCCAGTTACAGGACAGACCAGAGTGACTGCTGTTTCATAGTTGACAACCATGTCTGTGTTGTGCGCAACCTATTGGCAGCAAATGCCCTAGGAGAACTGTATATAGTGTACAGTGTGTATGAAAAGGTGGAACCACTTTTTGATGTGCCGGTAGACTCAACAGATGTTGGGATTCGCGTTGTCTCTGAGTTGTCGGACGAAGTGTTCTTTGCTACATTTGATAAAAGATGGCGGAAATGTGCACATCTTCCAATAGACGATGATCATGTTGCTGCAATACAGCTATTACACGAGTCATGACATGGGGTATAGTAGTGTATTTATGTAAGTTTGTATGTACACCGGTTTGCCGAATATGTATATTTATATTGTACTCATTTGCTTTTAGTTCTATACCGTTGTTGCCTGCAAAAGAAGTGATGACGACGAACAGGAAATCTGGCAAACACCTGAAACCTGGTTAGAAGTGGATGACAATGACGTTTTGCAGGCATATTACCCGTTCAAGAACCGACAGTCATGTGCGAAAAATTATGTTCAGAAGAATGATGCAATTGGTGGTAAGAAGTGGGACAAATATGAAGTCTCAAGTCTGTACTTTCCAGAGGTGCACACAACGAGCTACGAGATGGCAGTAAAGTTTTGCCGAGACATCGGAGATCGACCTGACACCGATGAAGAGACACGTCTGGAGAGGCTTCGAAATGCTGTGTTGGCATTCTCAGTGCGGCACGTTCTGGGAGAGCGTAATGCAATAGAGGTGAATGTGAATGCCAATTATTTTTACATCAATAATATCACTATTTAGTATTGTATTTGTGTATTTCTATACCGCCTCTTTTCAGTTCACTGAATTATAACAACATATTAATTTGGTATTATTGATGAGAAGGAAACTAACACTAGCTTTTACAGGGATTTAAAGGATTGGAACACAGTTCAAATCCCATGCCCAGAAATTAATTAATATAAGGATTACACATGTATGTCAATAGTCTGCAATGTGTCTAAAGCACCAATTTGCATTTCTTAAAAACAATTTGGTGATTGTGATCACGTAGCCCACACACACATTTACCAATCAACGCAAGCAGTCGTAGTAATAAAATACACTGTTAGAGCGGCTGGTCATTTCTTGCTTACAAATATTACAGCAGAAAGCAAACCTTGTGTAATGTAACACAGATCGTTGTTATAAGTTATTATTAAGTGTTCATAAATGTGTGGCATATGACTTATACTCAGTTAAATATGCGTTTCAGAGTGAGATGGATGTGTCTTCAGATGAAGAATACGATCCTAAGAAGGATGTCAAAAGACAACGGTTGGCTACACGAAGAACTGGAGCTAATAAGGCTGGTAGCACTGGCAATAGAATGTCTGGGGGTGTTAGTAGGTCTTACAGTAAATCTAATGGTACTGTGAAAGCGGCGGGTGAGGTTGCTGGTCGTGTTGGCATGGTAGTAAAGACAACAGCTACGTCAACTGGACCGATTGGTGCTACGCCGGGCCTGACTGTAGCTGCACACGTATCAACGCTGAAACCAGTCGTGAATCCAACAACTGAAGTTAGTAACTTAATTTCTACTTTTGACCAAAAGTTTAGGAAAAACGTAGGGCGGATATTTTTTGGTCCACCCTGTATATACACTATACTTGTACTTTTGAGGCTGTGAGAAAAAACACATGGCCCGCCGGGTGCTTGCCAAACTTTATAGTGGCCCTTGTGCAACAAAAGGTTGGCCACCCCTGGTGTACACGGAGGACTTCAAGTCACCAGCCCACGTCGATTCAGTGTCTACTATGGCTTTATCTTTATCAATGTGACTCACTTCAGTTTGACATAATTTCAAAACACTGTGACTGTTGTTTCAATGAATTTGTCTTTAATACTGGATTTGTGCATATATAATACAATTATGCATTAGTGACCATATGCAATTGTGCATTGCCAGGCAATCACCACCAACACTTTTACCGATCTAGGATCTACGCCAGCTCTTCTCGTGAAACTGAGAAAGCCCGCGACAGTCACCAATGCCACCACGACTGCAGCCTCTCCAGCTTCTGAACCCGTCGACAATCCAACAACTTCAGTGGCAGTCACCACCACCATTGCTACGACGTACGCTCCTCTCGTGACTCCGAAGAGAAACGAGCAAGTCGCTACTTCCATTTCAACTTCTGCATCTGTTGAGACTCCGACAACTTCAGCAAGAGTCAACACCAACACATCCACTGTTCCAATTTCTGCACCCGCTCCTCTTGTGAGTCCGACAAGGCCCGTGACAGCCACCATTGCCACTCTGACTGTAGCTGCACTGTCCAATCCTGTCGTGACTCCAACAACATCAGCGAAAGTCACAACTGCCGATATCATGACGATGCTGGCACGACTTGACCAAAAATTGGACTTGATGGTCAATGATGTAACAAGACTCGCTGCCGACAACGTGGCAATTAGACACGACCTAGTGGTATGTGTACATGTGATTTAGTATTTCCTAACTATTGCTTACTTTTAAGCAGCATTTTCACTGACACTTGTGAGGAGTTGAAGAACTCAAAGTGTACAGGTTCTGGCATCTAAAGTATAATTACAGCGAAGGCAAGGGTCACGACAAGGATATAATTGAGAAAGGTCATTCATGCAAAATGTCAATATTAGATATTTATTTCATATTTATTTCCAATATTTGTGAGGCATGAAAACAGGAAGCGTTAAACTGATGATGATGAGGCTATAGCTAGCTTTTCACCTAGTGAAAAGCATAAAGTTTTTATTATATTTAATGATTTATTGCTTGATTTAATTTTCCAGCTAATCAAACGTCAATTCGGCATCGCTGGCCGGGTCACGGGAGCTGCTGCAGTTGGTGCAACTGTTCAAGCTGCAGCGATTGTATCACTTGAACTCGCAAGACATATTCGCGACAAGCTCCCTGTCCAGGTTAGGCAGGATTATCTTGAATTGGAGGCTTGGCTCACTGACGGCGACGATGATGTGTTAACAGTGAACCGATCGCAGTTGCGGGATTTCATTACTCGTGGTGCATTCGGCACTGTAGAGAGAGAATACGTTCATAGTGCCTGCCTGCGTCTCTTCACGAAGAGGTTCGCTAGGAACTGTATGAGTTGGGCTGGCGCTAAAGGCAATAAGGAATTTACCTTGAAGACATCAAAAGTATGGGAGTTGTTGAATGATGTCATCAATGCGAAATTTCCTAATTTCCAGAAGAATATGGCTGTCCATTTCAACAACTTCTACAAGGATGTTGGCAAGGAGGCAACTCGTGCCAGTGGACCTAGAGGTGGTGCTGATGATGCTAGACGTGGGTGTGGTCGTCGACAACGTTCCGATGATGAGGACAAATCTGTCCTAACTGCAGAACCTCGTGGCGGTGATGCGAATCCTGAACACCTCTTAGAATGTGGCGTCGAAGAGGGGCAAGAACCACAAACTCCTGTTTCTCATGAGCTTCAGTCGCAGGATTTGTAATTTTATACATGTAGCAGTGTGTCCATGGAACTTGCTACCACCATTTCTTTCATCGTTAATCATCTTCCGGCATTGTTCTATTGCGTTAAGAGTTCTTGTAACAAATTAGAATTATTATGATTTCATAATTAAATGACTCCTTACAGTTGACCTGCACTAGGCACAATGCATAACATTGCACATGCATATGATCATTAACAAAGAATTTCATCTTAAGAGCATCTTCTTAATTAAATGTAAGAAAATTGTCATCACGTACGTGTTCCCATATGTTTTACTATTCAAAAGATTTAGCTTGAATTTGTCAGTGAATTTCATATCTCATGGTCATGTTATTAATAATGAATTGTCGGATGATGATGATGATAACTTGAAGCGAGAGATACGAATCCTGTTAACGAGGAATAATATTCTCGCTAGATGATATTCCAAATGTTCTGTCTCAGTGATATATGTTATTTAAGGCATATATTGTATGTGTTTCTATGATTTATATATGCAATTTGGATTAATTATTCTAACTCGTTATTGAACATTTAAAATATTTTTGGTCGTGATTGCTTTTTTAGCACTAAACAGATGTTAAGTGATCTAGCCAAGCGGTTCTCAACCTTTCGAGACTCAAGGACCACTTACAAATTTTTTCTCTGGGCCAAGGACCACCGCAGTACTGCTGGCCTACATGTGACCCCATAAATTTCCAACATTTGCTATAAGTGAATTAAATTTTGATTTTTTTCCTTAACTAAGTATAGGGTATTACAAATATTAATGTTGTCATGCAGCCATTAAAACAAAGAAATTTTCAAAAATTGGAAAAATTTATCTGTTTTTGCTCTATAATTTTAAAAATATAAGTTTTAGGGTCTGCTCGCGGACCGCCAGCCAGATGGCTGTGGGCCGCGGACCACAGGTTGAGAGCCACTGATCTATACTTTGACCAGCTTATTGCTCATTAAATATAATTAAGGGGCTGTTCGTTTATTGCATTGGCCTGGCCGATATGATTTCATACTGACCTGGCTGCCTAATGTGAGTTCGGTCAATATGAAACGAACACTAAAACACTAACAAGCCCTTCTATAGTTTCAACGGCAGATGGCGTGCTAGTCGTAACAATTTCAGTCGTCAATATGCTATTTGTGATGTACACATACAACTGTAGTCTGCTGTTTACTGCACTTCTTTTATCACTTATTGACATGCTGACTATATATATATATAGCTTAATACATGTCTATGTTCTAGGCAAATTAGACATTTTGTTGTTATTTGTAGTTAATTCTGAGCATGCTCTGTAGCCTTCTAATTTCTCATTCGTCCTCGCCAGCCGCACCGTGCACGTTACTTCTGCAGGCTGCGGGTACTCGAGATCGCCACTCTTCTCCAGGGATGCATGTGCGCTGTGCAGCTGTAGGCCCGTATAGATCACTGCAGCGTTTGTCGTTATCGGAACGATATCGTTTCGATATAGCGCCAACTATAACCTTTAACGAAATCGGATCTTATATTCTAGGTCATATACTGTATGTGCCACGTACGTGCAATGTTTGTCAGCACGCATCGTATGGGAGAAGCAGCGTAATTAGGTAGATTGAACAGGCACCAGCTGCGGCGGGCCCTCCAGGCGTGCGCTGTAGGCCTACGTGCAGCCGTGGGCCAGCATATAGGTCACTGCGTTTGTCGTTATCGGACCGATATCGCATGCTATATAGCACATATATCGGTTCGATATAGGTCACTGCGTTTGTCTTTATCGGACCGATATCGCATGCTATATAGCACATATATCGGTTCGATATAGGTCAATGCGTTTGTCTTTATCGGACCGATATCGCATGCTATATAGCACATATATCGGTTCGATATAGGTCACTGCGTTTGTCATTATCGGACCGATATCGCATGCTATATAGCACATATATCGGTTCGATATAGCGCCAGCTATACTAGATCGATTTCCGATATCGGACGTCGGACAAAGCTATAGCCTCCCGATATCGGGTTAGTATAGTCGTTGCGATATAGCTGCGATATAGTGCTATCGCATCGAGATATCGCAGCTATATCGCTCCTATAAAGGTTTTGCCGGCCGGGATCCGTATAAAAACAAAGTTGGAGGTATTAAAGACTTGTGTTTTCAGCAGCATGTTGTATGCTTGCGAGACATGGGTACTAACGAAAGATTCACAAAGAAGAGTGTTAGCATTTGAGAGAAAATGCTACAGGAAAATCTTGAGGATAGGATGGACACAGAAGATCAACAATGACGAAGTATACAAGAGGGTGGATATGACTGAGAATCTGATGCAGAAGATCATCCAACGAAAACTGAAATTGTTCGGACATATCTGCAGAATGAAAGATGATAGGAAGATTAAGACTCTGATGTTTGGAATAATGGAGGGCAACAACAAAAGAGGAAGACCGCATCGAGAATGGACTGATGACATTGTAGATTTGTGTGGAGAAGACCTACAACACCTGGGGCACGCGGCCCAGGACAGACTCAATTGGAGAAACATTGTGAAGAAGGCGTCGGACACCTACGGGCATTGAGCCCACGGTTGTTGTTGATGATGATGATGATGATGTAGGCTGTAGCTACAGATTAATTAATTATAGGCGATCACTTGGGCATAGGGAGGACTTGGCGGTTGTGACGTAGGCTATGTTCTCAAACCATTTGATCACCACACGCCATTAAAGGGATATCAGGCGAGGCTAAGCACGTTGTGAAACCAGGAAAACATGCAGAATCTGCATGCGAGAATTGAAGTAAAAAGTAAGGGCTTGGTACAAAGTTATGATTATTCGGTAGGCCCAATAGGCCTAGCTATCGTATAGACATAGGCCTAATAACCCGCATCTATCAGAGCCAGTAATAGAAGTGGGGTCTATACAGGCCTATCATGTTGTTCTGGTAATTTATATAGGCCTAAATGTATATATAGGTACTAAACAGGCCTGTTATAAGGCAGCATGAACTGTTTGCCTTACGTGTAACTTTTCGTTTGGACGGTGAAAGGTTGCGTTGAAGTGACCGTCATTCAGTTGTTTCGATAAAGCGATCATTCCTCCATTCGCTACTGTCACGTGTCCTCTGCCAATCACACTCAATGCATTTGCTGCCAGCATTTTGCCTCCGAATTCGCTTCGTTTAACAAAACATACGCTGACAACACTCGCTTTTATAGACACTATAGCATGACTGCAGGCCTAATTGCAGGCGTATACACGAGAGAGAGAGAGAGAGAGAGAGAGAGAGAGAGAGACAGAGAGAGAGAGAGACAGAGAGAGAGACAGAGAGAGAGAGAGACAGACAGACAGACAGACAGACAGAGAGAGACAGAGAGATTGCGAGAGAGCAGTCGTTTGATCTGACCGGGACAAAGTAGATCGAATTAAATCGACATCACACAGCGATGCTGATTGGAATTAGTGATGCGATGTTGATCAGTTGCAAATGCAATCAGAAGGCGACAAGAGAATTAATCCTTTTGTCATAATAGCTCTTTAATCTTTACACGTCATCGTCTCACTCCGTGTTGTCTAATCCTTGCGTTCTAATTATATTTCGCGACATAATCTGGCACTGCAGAACAACGGGTGTCGGAATACGACAATTGAAAAACAACTAATTCACCAAATCAACCTGAACTATAGACTCAAGACTCTGATATTATCTTATAGGCAGGGGCGGATCCAGGGGGGGCCAATCCGGCCATGGCCCCCCCCATTTAGAAATGCCATGTATCGTGGCCCCCCCATTTGGTTTCAGCGGCTGCTGAAATGGTATGATTTTCCCGAAAATTTGACCGGATGACTAAAAAAAAAAAAAGGTCATGAACTTTTTTGGCGGATGAAATGGTATGAATTTCCCAAGAATTTGACCGGATGACTAAAAAAAAAAGGTCATCAACTTTTTTGGCGGATGAAATGGTATGATTCTCCCAATAATTTGACCGGATGACTAAAAAAAAAAAAAAGTCATCAACTTTTTTGGCGGATGCGAATTTTTTTTTGCCCCAGACCCAAGGTGTCAAGAATTTTTTGGCCCCCCCCCGTCCAAAATTTCTGTATCCGCCCTTGCTTATAGGCCTACTGCAATGGATATTCCGCCCATATTAAATTAGGACTAAAATTAATCAGCATATTCAAACTTTCGAATTCATGCACGTAAGTCTAAATGGCCTACGAAAAAACCGAGGCTCGTGCGTTTGTAACTGTAAGCAAGTTTATGATCATTGCAAAGCAAGGAATATGCAATAGGCTTATACATTATACATGCGTAGGCTAATTAACCAAGGTTTACAATTGCAGGTCCTTTAACAAATAATAATACTAAATCATTTCAGTCTTGATAAAGAGTGGTTTAAGATTTCAATAAATATAACCATAATTAGAATAATAATGTCTTTATTAAGTATAAAGTTCAGCAACTCAGTTCTGCTTCTTCTTCTTCTTTTTTCCCTTCAGGCTTGATTTAGTCCCTCGCTTGGAAGGGGTCAGCCACTCGGATCCTCTGCCTCCATATTGATCTTTGACCAGCGTCGTCAGAAACTCAGTTCTGCTGCTGCTGGACAATTATAAGGAATGAGCGCCGACTCTGTTTCACTCGAATCAGCTTATAACTGTGGTTCAAGACGGTCCCGACTTGTTGACCAGGACAAAATTGGCAGAATTGTTACAAATAGTACACAAACAAAGCAAAAATTTAAGTACCAAACTTCGAAAATTATGTTTGTTTTCAGTTTTTATCTTTTTCTGGTTTTTTTTTGGGGGGGGGGGGAAACAACGTTTTACTCCATTTTAAAAATTAAATTTCCATCGTTTTTACCATTCATGATTCCATTCTTATATGCTCAACAAATAGCTTGAGAACTATCGATTCTATAATCAAAACTACTTCCTAGCCAAATAAATAAAAGAACAAATGTTAATACAACTTCAATTTGATATTGAAGTCCAATTGATGAAAATTAGACGAGACTTAAAATGCATCTGTTGTATTTCGATATCTGGTATACATGCAACTGTCTGTGGCAACGTCCAACGCATTTCACGATTTGATAGTAACGACAGCTCGTCTGCGACCTTTCCTTGAACTTCTCTCCTGCAGTTTCTGCGAGACATCGGAAAACAACATCACAGAATCTCTCTCTTCCAGCATTTGCTTTAGAAACAGAAGACCACAGCGGTTGAAATTCGTCACATCCTGAAACAGACCAACATACATCAATCTCTTCATTAAACACACACACACACACGTTCAAGTATCCTAAATAAACTGAACAAAAAACCTCTTAAAGATTAAGGCTATTCATGCCACAAAAAGGCACAGAATAGTAAGTCAAGGGGACGCAGTGACAGGAAAAGCTACGAAAAACCTATTGATGGTAATTAGAATGATTCGTTGAAAGCACATGCATAGAAACATCACAGGTTGCATAATTCAACAACAGGAGATGCATCCATAAAAGGTTTCATGACTCAACAAAGGTTGGTCACCAGGTTAGATGTCCCTGGATATTAAACTGTGTTGAAACTTGAAAGAGTGAGTGAATGATGTAATTGAAGGCAATTGTGCTTCTTTATCGTTCATACAACCACAATCTGTCAATACAACCACAATCTGTCAATACAACCACAATCTGTCAATACAACCACAATCTGTCAATACAACCACAATCTGTCAATACAACCACAATCTGTCAATACAACCACAATCTGTCAATACAACCACAATCTGTCGATACAACCACAATCTGTCAATACAACCACAATCTGTCAATACAACCACAATCTGTCAATACAACCACAATCTGTCAATACAACCACAATCTGTCGATACAACCACAATCTGTCAATACAACCACAATCTGTCAATACAACCACAATCTGTCAATACAACCACAATCTGTCAATACAACCACAATCTGTCGATACAACCACAATCTGTCAATACAACCACAATCTGTCAATACAATCACAATCTGTCAATACAACCACAATCTGTCAATACAACCACAATCTGTCAATACAACCACAATCTGTCAATACAACCACAATCTGTCAATACAACCACAATCTGTCAATACAACCACAATCTGTCAATACAACCACAATCTGTCAATACAACCACAATCTGTCAATACAACCACAATCTGTCAATACAACCACAATCTGTCGATACAACCACAATCTGTCAATACAACCACAATCTGTCAATACAACCACAATCTGTCAATACAACCACAATCTGTCGATACAACCACAATCTGTCGATACAACCACAATCTGTCAATACAACCACAATCTGTCAATACAACCACAATCTGTCAATACAATCACAATCTGTCAATACAACCACAATCTGTCAATACAACCACAATCTGTCAATACAACCACAATCTGTCAATACAACCACAATCTGTCAATACAACCACAATCTGTCAATACAATCACAATCTGTCAATACAACCACAATCTGTCAATACAACCACAATCTGTCAATACAACCACAATCTGTCAATACAACCACAATCTGTCAATACAACCACAATCTGTCAATACAACCACAATCTGTCAATACAACCACAATCTGTCAATACAACCACAATCTGTCAATACAACCACAATCTGTCAACACAACCACAATCTGTCAACACAACCACAATCTGTCAATACAGCCACAATCTGTCAATACAACCACAATCTGCTAACCTTTTCTTGTTTCAACAAGACTCGAAGGCTGCGAAGTTTCTCAAGAACTGGTAACAACACTTGGTTGCTGGTGATTTGGCCGATGTTGACTCTGAGAAACAAAGACAATGCAACTGACAGCAATCTTCGTCAAACTATATTTTAAATTCGCTTGCATGTCAGTCCAACTTTTAAAACATTGCTAATATACAGAATTAAAATTTTAAAGAATGTAACTTGGAAAATTATACAGATACAACAGCAGTAAGGAATGTAATCCTGGCTGTTTTCAATGCTGGGACTACAAATACAAATGAGTCAATCGTGGGATACCAAGATTGATTAATTGGCAATTAAAAATTCTTCTTAGCCTAGCATAGTCGTAGATCAAATAGAGTAATGCAATACGCTTTGTCTACAGTACTTCAAATGTGATTTCTCAGCTCGACCTATGATGACTCAGAGCTTAGGCAATAAGCAGTGGCACTTAAAAGCAGTAGGTCTTTGTTGATACTTGATAGTGATAAAACAACCATCACGAAAGGGGAATCAGGTCCGAGGACACAAGGTGACCTCCACGCTGATTGAATGCAGATTGAATCCAAGAAGCAGCAGGCTAGCCTAGCTGCAGCTCCCGGATATTAAAGCAGCAATTTGAAGTCCGTCTGTAGTCTGCAATAACCAAAGCAGGGAAGGGGAGGCAGCACTGTAAAATGCCTACCCCGTCACTCCTCTGAGGTTTCTACTTGGCTAGCTGGCCAACTGCTTACATGTCTTGGATCCTACAGTTTAGGATAATTTACATGTACCATCTGTAGTGTACCAGGACCTCTGCTTATTGGTCATATTGGTGTCTATTGACCAAAGAAGAGTTGCACAGTGAGTCAAGTAATTTAAGCAAAAAATCCAACTTTTTTTAAGAATCCTTGAATTAAAAAAGGTGCTGGAATACCAAAGATTACATTCTCTGTATGGCAGTGCTTTTGGGAGGTATTTAAAAGATACACATTCTTATGAAAAGATGAATGCAAAGATGAATACTAGCAAAACAAAACTAATTTTAAGTTATTCAGTACATGGTTTTAAGAAAACTGAAATTAGGCTAAAGTTTACTGCAGGCAACGTGGTATAAGCGGCATAAATGGCCGATTCAAGTGAACATAAATGAAACAAAAAGGAAATGGACACAACTGTTTCTAGACGTAATATCGATTTCACAACACTTCCTTTACCAAGAGATAATTAATTAGCAGTTATAGAAAGCTAATAAATACATGACAAACACATCAACGTAAAATACCTCACAAGAAGCATAACACATCTCCATGGCAACTCAACCTCCGCTTCATCCTCAATGAATTTGGAAAGGAGCGGAAGAAGTTCTTCAACATAATAAAATGGCAGCAGAAGAAGAGCCTCCTCCAATTCACTAGAACATCAACATCAAAAACACACGTCTCAGCTAAAACGAGCATCAAAAGCCGTTACATAAATGACGATGTCCTAGCTTACGTGTCGATATGTACTACGTTGCAACTCGCACGTTGGCGCCTTAAGAGTCTAGTCTACAACAATCAGTATACACAAGACTTATGCAAGAGAGCATTCGTAAGTCAGCAACTAAATCGATCATGACGTTAAGCTTTCACAGCACTGTTTAGGTCATTATAGTTATCGTGCATGCACAACAAGTATCAATAGTCGGCTCAACAGATGAGTAATCGATGAGCAAAGCTGCTAAACTAAAATGCACAAACATACGTTGATGGAATCTTCTTGATCACTTCCAGAACCCCTTTCACTCCCAGTATCGGCACCAAGCTCTGCTTTGCCTAAAAAAAGAATTCAAAAGCATCACCCAACACTAAATAAATACAAAGGAATAACATCATATTTTGCAATGTATCACTTAAATGTCAAAACAATATTTTAGTTTATGGCTGCCACAATAACAATTTAATTACAACTCACAAACTTCTGCCTGCATTCTCCAACCCTGCGATACATTTCAAAATTCACCGCAACATCATGTCACAAGGTTGTTTTGATTAAGACAGTGACTGCAGACAGTGGGAAAAATTGTAGAGACAAAACTAACTATGGCCATTTTTTCTTCAGTAATTAAACGATAAAACTATATACAGATTTCTAGCCCTACAAACTTCTTTTAATAAATTGTAAAAAATGTACGACCAACTTCAGCCACATCATTTTCAGACAACTAACAATTTCCTATTTAAAGAAACAGTTTTAAAAATGAGACTCACAGTACAACTTACACTGTCTTCAATTTTCAAGTTGTCTAAGGCTTCAATTAGCTTATCAGCCTAAAATTACAAGCATCAAATCAATCAATACAGCAAAATGTCATTATGTCAAAGTTCAAGAAGCTAAAGTCAACAGACACATATATATTAACAATGACTGAAATAAGCAACATATTCACATGATCACATCACATCCTATCCAAACCCATGCAAATGGAAATCTACGTCATTTCCATAGCAACCGTATGACCTTCACCTTGCTAATTTCTCAATAAGTTGACTGGGTGAGTTTCTTCGCTAACACTGCTGTAAGTTTGAACACAAGCAAGTCACAATAATGAAGGCCGCTCAAAATCAGAGCGTTCGCCAGAAATTTAATTGAAGACATGGGACATAACATCTAATCAGTGTATGTCACAAATGCAAATATATATGACAACTCACAAACACAATTTACATATTAAGTAAGAGAAATAATAATGCTGTGACATTTGGAAAAGTATCATCAATACAGAACTGCACACCACTGTAATCATCTCTGCTCACAGAAAAGCACAAACACTGCACTGCTAAGTGTAAAATGTTTCTGTTGTCACCACCACTTCTTCTCCCTGACTGATCAAAAGTCATTTCAAATCTTTAAATTATGCACTACAACAGTGATGTCCAACCTACAAAATTGTAGAGCGTTTGACACAATCAAACCAACGACAGATTTAACTGTAAAAGATGAATATATTAAATTTATTGCCATCAAACTGAAGCAGTTTGCTGTACTAGTGTACTTACAGATGCAGTACTTGTACTGAGGTAATACTTACAGATGTCTCTGTCTTCACATTCTTTGAACCAACAATCACAGCTTCTCTGTTGTGCTCACCCGGAATCTGAAAAACAACAACAACAATGTGATGTGGATAGAACAGGCTTTAGATTGTTACTGCTTAGGGACACTGAACAAGTCCTTTGCTCAGCTGTTCAGCATCATCAATGCTCTGGCAAATGGTCTGATTGAGTGAGCAGAAGACAGTCTGGGCGGCAAGAACCACTATGACAAATCAAATTAATTTGCATCTACATTCCAAGTTCATGTCAACTTCTTACACTTTTCTTATGCTTCATTTTCCTGAAAAAGAATCATTATCAACTTTTGAGAAGCTGAATAGTGGACACTGTAAAAATGTAATGCACATTCTTCAGATCAATAAGAGATCTCAATGTCTTTGTGATTTAGATAATATATTATTTATTGACCTTTAAATAAAATAAAATACTTGATCAAAAGATGAAAAGAAGAACAAATTAAATTAAGTTATTAATGCCGCCAACACAGAACTGTTAAATCAAACATGAACTAACTTTAAGTTTATTTATAAACACGTTTCACATTAAATGCAAAGAAGACTGTGCATCAACTGTGTTGGACTTCAACTGCACTTTTGAATTATATAACATCGAATTGACAAGAAAAGAAGCAATGATTACCACAAGTTCCTCTCTTTCTTTCTCATCCACTGCTATTTCCCTCTCCTACAAAACATCATGCAGCAAACTGTAAATTATTAACACAATCTTTACAAACGATTACAGACAAGATATCAATTATTCAACATAAAAATCTCGTTTCTTTATTATAAAATGGTGATTACAACAAATCTCTGAACCTTCTGTTCCTTCTTTTGTCTTTCCCCCCTTTTTGCAGCTAATGGTACTCAGTCTGTTACAGTGTTGTGTATGAAATTGGTTGCAATAAAAGAAATCACTTCATCTGACAGGCTGACAACTTAGTGAATCAGTACACATTCAATGAAGGACTGGATGGATGACAATCACAAAAGTGAATGCAGCTGACAATTTAACTGATTACATACAACAGAATTGGAGATACGATATACTTATTATTTATCATTGATCTGAAATATTTACTTATTCTAAGCAATCGATTTCCTTGATGGCCGTTAATGCCGCTAATCAGACGGCAATTAAATCATCAAAAGAATTTCTTGCAAACCGTTTCCTGTTCCTCTTCAAGAACCAAAATTTCATCAGTTTTCTCCCAGAAGCGAAGCGATCGGTCTTTAGCGCCGGATGCAACAAAGCGACCGTTTGAACTGATAGCCATGCACGTCACTTGATTATGATGTCCCTGGAAATACCAGAAAACAGAATCAAAATCAAGAACTGATCCAACCGTTTACATTTCATTCTGCCTTAAGAAGTTCCTAGAAGAAGCAATTTAAATGAGCAGACAACAAATTCAACTAAGCAAAAGATCGTTATGCTGATGAACCTAATGCTACCTAGAAAGAGAGGACAATTTGTCTGTTTTTCTTCATGATAATTAATTTTATCGCATCTTACTTACAGAACAGACAATAAAAATTCATCATAACAAATCCAATCTGCAATTACGTAAATACAGTGACATTAAATTTTATCATATTTACATTTTGTTTTAGTGCACCTTCTAAATAAAAATCATTCCAGAAGCAAAGGCATAAACCGAGACCCTTACCCGAAGTATGGTTACATTCTGGAATGAATCAGCATCCCATTGTTTGATGGTTTTGTCATCACTCGAACTGAAGAACATGTGAGTATTCGGCAAAAACTGGACAGAATTGACCCTGAAAGCCGTTCACACTTGTAAGTATACAGATTACAGAATGTGCAAATGCATTTACAATAAATAATTATGATACTTGACATGGATGCCTCCCAACTCAGTTATTTTCAAATGTTACTTTTATTGCACTTACTGACACCTGGTGTACAACTAATGGTACATGTTTCACTGTCTGAAACCACTGCTGATGCAACAAATCAAAACTTGCGAGACTGCATCTGGTGGTCTAGACAGCTGGTCTGGTAACTCCAAAGACTATAATTATTATATACACTTAGCGACAATAACTAATAAAACTGATGCTAAAACTATAAGATTACTTCATCCTATCTAGATAACAAATGTTAAATAAGCCTTAACGGAAGCAAATGAAAACCAGTACAGTTAATGATCATACTTTTCTAGCCAGACATTTAAGAGCAGCTGTTTATTAAATTGCAATGGTAAATAATCTACAAGTGCATGAGTTGAGCAGAGCATGAAATGCTGGATGAGGGTCGTGTACCGTTCATCATGAGCACATTTGATGAATCGAAGGCATTGGCCGAACTGGAGGTCGTAGATGTGAATCGATTTATCAACGGATCCTGAGACGAGAATTGTGCTGTCAGACGAAATGTCGATGCATGTAACGGCATATTCATGGTCATACAGAACCCAGAGTAACTAAAGCAACACATAATTAATGTAACGGCATATTCATGGTCATACAGAACCCAGAGTAACTAAAGCAACACATAATTAATGTAACGGCATATTCATGGTCATACAAAACCCAGAGTAACTAAAGCAACACATAATTAATGTAACGGCATATTCATGGTCATACAGAACCCAGAGTAACTAAAGCAACACATAATTAATGTAACGGCATATTCATGGTCATACAGAACCCAGAGTAACTAAAGCAACACATAATTAATGTAACGGCATATTCATGGTCATACAGAACCCAGAGTAACTAAAGCAACACATAATTAATGTAACGGCATATTCATGGTCATACAGAACCCAGAGTAACTAAAGCAACACATAATTAATGTAACGGCATATTCATGGTCATACAGAACCCAGAGTAACTAAAGCAACACATAATTAATGTAACGGCATATTCATGGTCATACAGAACCCAGAGTAACTAAAGCAACACATAATTAATGTAACGGCATATTCATGGTCATACAGAACCCAGAGTAACTAAAGCAACACATATTTAATGTAACGGCATATTCATGGTCATACAGAACCCAGAGTAACTAAAGCAACACATAATTAATGTAACGGCATATTCATGGTCATACAGAACCCAGAGTAACTAAAACAACACATAATTAATGTAACGGCATATTCATGGTCATACAGAACCCAGAGTAACTAAAGCAACACATAATTAATGTAACGGCATATTCATGGTCATACAGAACCCAGAGTAACTAAAGCAACACATAATTAATGTAACGGCATATTCATGGTCGTACAGAACCCAGAGTAACTAAAGCAACACATAATTAATGTAACGGCATATTCATGGTCGTACAGAACCCAGAGTAACTAAAGCAACACATAATTAATGTAACGGCATATTCATGGTCGTACAGAACCCAGAGTAACTAAAGCAACACATAATTAATGTAACGGCATATTCATGGTCGTACAGAACCCAGAGTAACTAAAGCAACACATAATTAATGTAACGGCATATTCATGGTCGTACAGAACCCAGAGTAACTAAAGCAACACATAATTAATGTAACGGCATATTCATGGTCATACAGAACCCAGAGTAACTAAAACAACACATAATTAATGTAACGGCATATTCATGGTCATACAGAACCTAGAGTAACTAAAGCAACACATAATTAATGTAACGGCATATTCATGGTCATACAGATTTTTTTAATTACAGAACCCAGAGTAACTAAAACAACACATAATTAATGTAACGGCATATTCATGGTCATACAGAACCCAGAGTAACTAAAACAACACAGAATTAATGTAACGGCATATTCATGGTCGTACAGAACCCAGAGTAACTAAAGCAACACATAATTAATGTAACGGCATATTCATGGTCGTACAGAACCCAGAGTAACTAAAGCAACACAGAATTAATTAATGTCAGTGTTCAGTTCTTTATTAAAAAGAATATTTCACATTAACAGTCAGATAACTTAATTTAACCTCGACTTTAAAGACAACATTTTTGTCAGTTGAAAAGCAAAAATTCACACAACAAAATCAGTCCCTTATAGAAGAAGCGCAGTCCTTTAAGCCAGCCTTAAAAACAGAAATATATGGGCACGAATGAAGTGTAAGCAACGTCAATTTTTAGACTCAGCATATTAGGACAGAGAAGACAGCTGATTATGAAGGCGAGATCCAGCAGATCTCGTTCTTGTTATTGTTATTTCTCGCATTTGCTATCGCGCCCTTCAAGCGTCTGCTCAGAGGCGCTCCCTACTACAGCGTGGACACTGCATCGGAGTTTCATGCCGAAGCGGACGAGCAATTGCGAGTGAAGGACTTAATCAAGGTCCCTATGCTGCGCTTTCAGGTGGGTTTGAACCTGGAACTATACTTTCCAAGGTACCAAGTCCACCACTACACCACAGTGGCCCACAGTCTGTCTGATTCAACGACCTCATATATATTACTAGACAGAGCTTCCTATGTTGAGCTGCCCAGTGACGTTGAACCGAATAAGAAACAAGAGCGTTTTTATTTTATGAACTGTGATTGGTTGAACTAAAAATAGATGACGGGTAATAAACTTGTGATTGGTTGAACTAAAAATAGATTATATGTGATGAGCTTCCGATTGGTTGAGCTAAAAATAGATTATGTGTGATTGGTTGAGCTAAAATAGATTATGTGTGAGAAAGTCCGCAAGATGCTTCAGCAGAAACCACGTGATCCCACCGGCCTGGTCTGATTGTTGTAAAGATTCAACACTATGAACATTGAACAGTCTTTGAACAGAGATTTCTAAACAACAAATTGTGTCAGGTACCTTCATCGTGTCAGCAAAGAAGACGTAGATTTTGCTGTTCAGTAGTGAAGCAACAAAATACTTCATGTCATTGCTACAAAGTAGAAAGAAATTGATATAGATTAAAAGTAACCAGTTCATAGACTAAAAACAATGTAAATGTAAAAAGTAAAGGTAACACATACTGTGTATCGTAACAATGCTTTGTAAAAGCATGGCCCCATGGTCGACAGCAAGAAGAGCATAACTATGCCCTACACAGTGATGGTGATAACACAACATCCTTCCCTAACCCTTTCCACTCCCTACACCAAACAATATAAAATATAGCACAATGTTAAAGGTAAGTAAGGTAATGTTAAGACAACTATCAGAATTGTGATAGTCAATCATACATCAGAATAAACTGCCACTATATCGACAAATGTTACTAACACTTTAAAAAGTGGTGGTGACCAGACAGACACCACTGTTATCGCCGCCAGACACCTCCACTATAGCACAAAGTTATGCAATGGCTGAACGGCCATTTTGATGTGCAAACAAGAGCACAGCAACTCAACATTAGGACATCTTTTTAACCTCCCGACTCATGTTAGTTCATTGACCAATAAATCCATCCGATTATATTACCCGACTTGATTTTTCTGAACGTTCATATGCCAGCCAGTGTTGTAAAAACACATTTCAACTCAGGACACAACAACATGATACGATATCAACCCAGCTGATTTCATTTTGAAACTAACACTAATCAATGCACAAAGCATTGGTAGTGTCTCAGCAGAAGTCAACCCCAGACAAAGGGTACAATTCTAACATGAATGTTGCTCTCTAATTAAAACAATGCTGGGTCGGCAACATAGCAAAAAATCTATTACTTAAGCTGGATAAAGTTATAAGTTAGTAAACGAAAATGAAATGCACAGTAAAAACTAGAAAACTTAACATGCAGTAACATCCAGAAAACACTTTAAAAGTCATAAAAGAGCATGTCACCTATATCTGACACACAGAACTTTATCAGCCATTTCAACCTTCTTCTTTGCAATAACGGTCACTTTTCTACAAAGAAACAAGAAAAAGCAGATAAAACAATGCACAATATCAAGCCAAATTTCGACATATTTAGCCCAACTAAATGTTTACAACTGGCCTTTGAGTGAAGTATCTAATAACAACCATTAGAAATTTAACAATTGATTTAAGAGAGTGAAAGACATATGTTAACAATTACTATTGAGGACAAACACCCAAACTGCACAATTCCGTATCACTGCTACTATGTAACATTAGTCAATGTCAATAGTCACTTTGAATTGAAACCACAGTCCACAATCTGCCATTAGCCGTTGTAGAAGTACAGTCCAAATCCAATAAGCAGGCAGATCTATCTACGGCAGGCTACTGTGGGCAAGCATGTTGAAATGGACAAGCTTTGAGACAAGTTAATCGTAAACAACCAATGAAAGAACACAAACTTAACATCGATAATGCTCAAGACTGGAATTTGTCATCACACCAATGACAAACAAATACAGAGCTCTGCTGTCCTTATATCACGGTTATGTCTGATAAAAGAAAATTGTGTCTTGTTCAGCAAGATCATTTTCAGTCAAAGTCATAAAATAGCATTAAATTCATTTAAGCAACTATGCAAAATCTAAGAAGAACATAAAGAAAACAATTAGAATACAGTCCAGCAAACTTACTGAATTGCACGCATGTATCTGAGCATTTATCAAACACCTTTCATGAAACTCTCAACTAGGCAAGTTATGCCTCATTAGTCAGTTAAGTTAAAATAGCAATGCAGACATTGAGCTGCAGCTCTACAACGAATGAAGACGAACTTTCTCGGCTGCGTCGTCGTTGTCTCATCTTCTTCTCGTTCTTCAACGACATAATCAAACTCCCACAGCAACACCTGCTTGTCATCTCCACCTGATGCTAACCCTCGCTACAAGTACATACATAAATATATATAACTATATATATACACAAATAATTTATACAAACACACATACACATCTATATAAATAAAAATGAAACTTTCCAATAGTTCGTAATTTTTTTCGCGAAAAGCTACGCACCGATTGTTTTGAAAATTTACCAAAACCTTCCATTCCAATAGCACCGTGTCTTAAGATTTATTTTCCCCGAAAAAACCCAATCTTTTCAACAAAAGTAAACTTTGCAATCCGTTCGACCGCCATTTGAAAATTCAACCAAACCGCAGGGTTGCCAAATTTCAGAAACGTCTTCACCCGAAACACAGTGACCAGACGAAACATGAATGTCGCGTGCCGTGACGTCATAAGCGAGTCGCATAATAATTTTTGAAAGCGGCCTTTCACCATTCTTGGGCTCTATCCGCTGTCAGGAATGGACGGTGTGAGGGAGGAAAGGAGGGGAGGGAGCGGGACGAAGAGGGTGGGGAGGGAGCGGAGGTGGAGGGTATGGAAGGGGAGGAGGAAGAGAGGGGGAGGGGAGAAGGGAGGAGGAGGGGGACGGGGAGGTCTTTTCTGCCACAGCAACGCGTGGCCGGGTACAGCTAGTCTATATATATAAAAATGAAACTTTCCAATAGTTCCTGTTAACACCACGCCGAAAGCTACGCACTGATTGTTGTGAAAATTTACCAAAACCTTCCATTCAAATAGCACCGTGTCTTAAGATTTTTTCACCCCCAAAAACGCAATCGTTTCCACAAAAAGTGAACTTTGCAATCCGTTCGTCCGCCATTTACAAATTCAACGCGTCCCACACGGCTGCCACATTTCACAAACGATGTCTCCAAACACAGCAGACTAAACATCAATGATGTCGCGTCCTCTGACGTCATAAGCGATTCAAAATTTCACAAAGCGGCCTTGACGGCGTGACGGAGGAAAGGAGCGGAGGGAGCGGGACGAAGACGGTGGGGAGGGAGCGGAGGAGGAGGGGAGGTGGAGGTCGAGGGGGAAGGGGAGTGGAGGGGCGGGGGAGGGAGGCCTTTCCCCAAAGCGGCCTTCACGGCGTCACGAAGGAAAGGAGCGGAGGGAGCGGGACGAAGACGGTGGGGAGGGGGAGGGGAGGGAAGGGGGAGGTGGAGAGGAGGGGGAGGGGGAGGGGAGGGGAAGGGGGAGGAGGAGAGGGAGGGGGAGGGGTAGGGGGGGGAAGGGAGGGGGAGGGGAGCCTCTTTTCAGCCACAGCAACGCGTGGCCGGGTTCAGCTAGTATATATATAAAATTATACATACCAGCCACATGTGTGCATATATCCATACAAAGTGTACACATGTGTAATTTGTGTATATAAAAATAAATGCCAATTCAAGAATGTCATTGTTAAACTAAGTTAGAACTAAGTACTACAGAAGTTATATGCTGCATACTGTTCTAATTAGACAATCACCTATTCATTAATAAAAATAATAATATTTATGACAATTTAAATAATGCCCCACCACAGCCGTTATAATGGCGCCTAAATCTATTGTATACAAAACTGTCCCAGCCACATAGGTCACCCCTGCAGATCAGAAGAAGTTAAGTGCTGGAGAAGAAGATGGTCTAACTCTAACAGAAGCAGTAGCTGAATGGAATAATAAATTTAAAAGAATTACATGATGTGACTTGACATCAGAAAATTTGAAAGTAGTTACATTAGAATCACATTAAATACATTTCGAAAGTTAACTGACAGATTTAAATCTGGACAATTCATGTAATCTTCATTCTTGAAAACAATCTTGCAAAGCAAACAAATGAACTTACATTAGAATCCCTCTAGATAAAGAAAGTAAACCGATGCATTGCAAACCTTGTCTGTAGTTAGGCAGATGGAATTCACTGCACCATCGTGGGCGTCTATTTTGTCTTCCAGTGATCCGGCTGCTATGTCATAGATCTCGAGATGACCAGACTGCAGAAAAATGTAGAAAAACACTTCTTAAATCAACATCAATCTAAAAGACAGTTCAATAAAATGAACTGAATGCAAAGCTTTGTGGGAATTTCACTGGTCTTCTAATGTTCAAATAGGCAATTTACATAACGTGCAGAAGAATGAAACCGCAAATCTTCACACAGAAATCACACAATTTTTACACGAATCAAACACATAATACAAAGATCACCATTTTAAAAGCAGAAAATCAACTGCTCACATAAATTGTAATAAAATCAACAACTGCTACAGCTTAAACTCAAGCCCAATACACCATAATTATTATATCTAGCTAACTATCTATAAGGAGCAAAAAAGAAATTTACCATTATAAACATACAATGCAAGGATGTCACAGTTTCACAAAAAGGCTGCCTGTTACCTTCCAACGGCTCTGAAAAATATGCAATAATATAACCGAACATAACAATATCATAACCAATTAACCATTTATTTTAACAGTACATGCATTTTTGCATAAACTACCATCACAACTTAAATGTGCTTCATACAACAAAGTGAATGACTTTGAGACAAATTTGGTCGTTTGATCAGCAGAACGACAACAATTATGAGAAGACTCAACTCACCCGAGTTCCCACAATGACATTCTTGTCTCCATACACAAAAGCAGAACTCGTTGTGTAGCCACTGTTGAAACTTCTAATACACTGCAGGCTTGATCTAAAACAGACAAAAAACAACATATGGTACCAAACATCAGTAGACAATACATTCATACACATACAAGTGCCATTTTCTTATATACAATTCCAATATAGCATCAACAGAACTGCTATTAAAGGTTTAGTTTTATAGTTTTCCAGGTTCCGGTATATGTCTCCATAGTAGTTTGATGTTGGTCTGCTTGTGCTGGAATCCACATCTCTAATACAGAGGCTGAGATCATATGCAATCATCACAGTTTTCACACCATGAACATTGCATTAAAACAACATGCAACATAAGTGAAACTTATAAAGCGCAACTTCAATAAAAAAAAGTCATCATATCTTCTTCTTTACGTTCTCTGCCAATTGGCAGGTCCAAACGTCCAATGTTTCCACTTTTCCCGCTGTTGTGCCATGTCCTTCAGTTCTCTGTATCCAGCTTCATCATATCTATGTACTCCTAATCCAGCAGGATGAACTTGAGATCAAAGAGAACAGACATCAAGCATCAGCGGAAAAAAGGAAAAGAACAGGCTGATTAGCTCACTTATAATTTTGAATGAAGGTTATTCCAGGATACAAGGTCAATGACAAAAAAACTTGGGTAGTGGACAACCTAGCCAAAGGGATGACAAGTACATCACATACAGTCGATTGGAGGGACCTGCAACCAGGAATAAATGAAGCAAAAAATACATCTGGATGTAAGATAGGTTGAGCAGTTTCCACTAGACAACATGAGAGATAGAATCGATATTCAATACATCAGACGTATGCAGGTATACAGGCCAAATTGACTTGTACTCAGGTGGAGAAATGGCCAAATTATAATTATGGGAAACCGCTGATTAAATGACGGGAAGCATTATGTAATGAATGCATTTTGAGAGTTGAACGACTGCCAGAGCCGCGTCTCACCTGTTCCATATGCGAATGCTCTCACTGCTGCCTGACATAACTGCGCTGTTGTCTGAACTAAAGCACAGCGTGCTGATATCGCGTCTGTGTCCAGCCAGACAGAATTTAGCCAGAACCTCAATCGACGGCTTGTCTGTCTTAAAGTCCAGCTGATAGCTTTCAATGCTATTGTTTTTCAGCAACGCTACAATCTGCATAATTTCACAAAGCAAAGTCACATGTAACAGGCAGCAAGTGTCTATAGGATCATGAACATTGGAAAGACTGCAGAATGTCTTTGATTGCAACAACTGAAAGTAAGTAGGTAAGCAGCCTTTCATAATGTGACAGTACCTATCTAGTGTATACGCATAGCAACCAAATTTCCTCAATCGACGACGACGATCACTCACATTTTACAGTAGACAGTTGATGCTAAACGTTACTGTTACTGGATTAGAATTCAAGCCGCAAAACAGCCCATCAGTTAGCAGTTCACTTTACTATGGCGACTACTCGAAGAATGGCGAGATCATTTGGAGCCAATGCTGTAAAGTCTCTATATTCAGAGTATAATGCTCGATAAGATTGCGTATCTATGATTTTATGAGCATATCTATGATTTTATGAGCAACAGACGCTGTGTTGTTTAAATTTTTTAGTCCAGTTCTAAAGACCTGTGCACAGCAGAAGAGGAAATTTGGTTGCTATGCATAGACACTAGATAGGTAATATTGTTAAATCCCTCCAAAACATAAATATTCCATGCAGTTGACTTGACAGCCTGCATCACAGAAGTGGATTCGGATGCAACAGCAACATACCCACAAAAAGACGAGACATTTGCAAGCACAATACTTAAAATCCAATAAACATGCATATTCTTTCCGAGGGAAAATTCAGCAGCTACTAAATACAAAAGTTTCACTTTTAATCTTTCATAACTTTCCACAATCCATTTAATCTATCTGAACACCAGGCGACCATCTGGAGATTCTC
The DNA here is from genome assembly GCA_945859605.1 of Lumbricus rubellus. Classification (NCBI taxonomy): domain Eukaryota; kingdom Metazoa; phylum Annelida; class Clitellata; order Crassiclitellata; family Lumbricidae; genus Lumbricus; species Lumbricus rubellus. Next base: position 23,223,958 of record OX243816.1, read on the forward strand.
TCTTCAGTCTCAATCCTTCATTAACTGTTTTCTTGAATAAACATTCTCTTCTCTCAAGTTTGTCACTGAAAACCTATATAGGAAAGCTGGAAACGATGGTCGTTGCTCTGGACATTTTATGCCTCTAGTTAAACAAGCTTCAAATGAAATACATGTAAATCTAAATTAATTCTAATCGTAATTTAATATATCAGTTGCTGTGAACCTGCTCTGCCAGCAGTGGTGTGCTTTAGCTGCATCTGTTAATTTTAGGTTCTATGGAATTCCTGCAAAGCGTTATCAGTCAGGACTTAACAAGACATCCACAAAAAAGTACTTAGAAAATTATGCCAAACTGTATATATTTTAAAATCTGAATGAAACTGACCTTGGCTTTATCCGGTCCTAATTCCAAACACTGGAAGGCATGTATCTTTGTGCCTGCACCAATGATGCTAATTTTTGTCACTAAATCATCAGCGCTAAGTGTAGCCACAACCTCTGAACCATCCTCATTCTTTTCACTGCAACAAAACAAAAATCCAGACCGCTGAAACTGTGGTACAAAATTAAAACCATTTACAAGCAGTAATCTTGAACAAAATATGACTGACTGTGCTAATATCGTAATTTATTTATCTTCCTCGAAAATAATGCTCTCCATCAGTGATTTACATTTTCTTGAAAACTAAAATGTTCTAAATTTCAGTCAAGACACCAAAGTGAGAGACCCTCATGGAATCTTTCCATAGTCTTAGAATGAAGAAAACAATGAACTTGGCTACTACATGAAATATGTATAAGTACTGTAACTTCAAGCTGCAACCATTGAAACAAAAAATGGCAAATTATTAATATCATACATGACCAAAGAAGTAAGTAATTCAAGTCTGCATAATTTAAGCTTTTCTAGTCATAGTTGCAGATTGTGCAAACAATTTCTGATCACATATGCATGCATATACGATTATACATATGGCTGTATGTAAGTGAAATGAAAGGATCAAGCACAGCATTAGAGTAAAAGTCTACTCACTTGGCCTGCTTCCTTAACCTTTTTGTACGCTTCTTAAGTCGCCTCTCAACTTCTTCCTCACTACGTATGCGGTAAATTGCTAGCTTTCGATTATTACCCTGAAACAAAAACAAGTTTAAATCTTCAGCAATACAGATGAAACTAAATCACCTCTCATTATCTGGATTTTAAACAACAATTATCGGAAATCTGATTATCGGTTTCTAAATTGATTACCGGCTTTTTATTTTCAAAAACATATAATCAAATTTATGTTCAAAAATCATTTAAAAATATTAAAGAGATCAATTCAAGCATTTGTACTGACTATGAGCTCTAAAGGCTGTCATGAGAACAAACAAATAACAGAAGAGAGACTGAGACAAAGAGATGTATTCTAACATTCTTACATGAAAACCAAACAGATTTCCTTCTGCGCTGACTGACATCGATAATATATCGTCTTGCGATAAGTTTGGAATGAGACCGATTTCTGTGCATTTGAGTTGCTGCCATAATAACACAAAGCATTTCATTCAGTTAATTCAATCATATCAAATCTGTGACAGTAACAATCAAATGTAAACACAATTTATTGCAATTGAATTCTTTCATATATTTACTGCACTTTGTACATCACAAATCGCATTGTTGTCGCAAAAAAATATAACTAGCAATAAACTTGTACGTCCTCATCAGCTGCAAACAAAAAAGGTCCTCAGAAGTAAAAGTCAACATTCTGGCGCATACAATATTGGACTCAATTCACAAAAAATTGAAGCTGTACTGACCCTAGCTGAATCATTTAAGACCATTTGAAGCAGAAAGAAGCTGTTTCAGGAGGTCTATATAAGAAGTGAATTACTTAGTCTAGCAGGCTTAACTCAATAGCAGAGAATGCAGTCGTTTCAGAACTCATGTTGAACCCACTCTCCACATGATGCACAATTGCACATATCAGTAATATTCCAATTTATATTTCTAATTATATTCATATATTAGATGTTTGCACATCATAAGATGGTAAAGCTGAGTGAGCTGGCACGAGCCACTTAAAATCTGCCCTCCTTTTCCGCATACACTCCTTCCCTTCCCTCCACATCAACCTGCCCATCCCTACACTCCTTCCTGCTACCTATCCCTCCTCTTTCCCCTGTCATTGCCATTCCCTCCTCTCCCTCGATATATCACTGACGCAAGTCTTCTCCCTTTTCCACTGCCTTCCTTCTTCTGTTCACCTCTCCTCCTCCATCCCTGCTTCTTCCAGACCTTGTTCCCTCCAACCCTCTATTTGTCCATTTTTGTCCATTCCTCACTCCCTCTCTTCATCCCTCCTTACCTCCAAGCCATCATAGATCTGTCGATAAGTGTGCAACAAAATGTCCAGTGTAACACAAAACACAGACAGACAGATACACAAACAAAAATGTTAGTTCTATTGTATTAGTAGAACAAGGCAATGGAACGGCTACATCATAACACAGAGTTTTCTTTAGATAAACTTACTTGGTCATCTTCATCTTTACTTTCATGCGTATCATTCTGCTCCAGTCGATGTCTTTTGTGTGGCAGGTCAATTGCATCAAGCTAAACAATAATTTGTCAAAACCAGATTAAATATGTTAGAAAATTTTAATATAATTACATTACAAATCTAAGTCTTCAACCATATGTAACACATCTTCTGTTATCTTCCAAAATCAGATAACCTGCTGCCAAAAAATAACTGAAAGAATTCAAACATAAGTCTTAAAATTGTTAAGAAAAATTAATCCTAAGAGGCATCTCAGTCATATAACATATACAATAAAAGAAAACCTTTGATGCAGTTTCTTAAGCATAAAGACATTTCAACTTAAATCATAAAAGCCACAAAACTGTAATCTAAGAACTAGTAGAAAACAGTTGGTGATGCATAACACCAGTTAACTGAAGAAGATTTGTCACTCACATCACAAAATTCCAGTTTCCACATCTTGATTTCTTGGCCTGAACCAGTAATGAGAAACGAGTCTCGGATCAACAGAAAATCAGCAACCTACAAGACCAAGTTCTGAAAACTAGAGATCAAACTTCAGATTTAGATAAGAGCATAAAATGCGGTCAGTGTTTCTCCTGCTCTGAAGATATTCTGCTGCACTCTCTCCAAGACATGTGCATCTCTTTTCTAAGAGTGTATTGCCTCCTTCCTAATTCCCATATCCATTCAGTTCCACACAACTTAACCACAATAAGTTCTGCACTTTTGAGTGAGTCACATGTCGAGATTTAAGCCACCTTCAACAACAAATCTATTCACCTGGAAACTAAAACCCAAGTGAATAAATAATATTCACCATTATTTCACTAAATCATTTGTCTTACAGAGCGTGCAGTTTCTCAGTTTTCTATCCATCCATGAATCTCAAAGTATTTGACACTTATAAATGGAAACTTAGCATAAAACCATTTCATGTAAAACTATATATTCTTTTAGGTGAGCAACATAAAGTATTAAAGCTGCATGCTAGATGTGCTTGCAACTCCAGCACTGACCAGCAGCATATATCACGTACTGGATTGCTGCTTTGGTACTGCTTGACAACCTAGGTAAAATATGGCAGTCAACCTGTGCAGAGTTGTGCTCCATTATGGGTCTGAGACCCAGACCAGGTCGACAGTGGCAGTAGAGAAGAATCCAGATATACCTTCCAGCAGTGATGAATGAATCTTGCAATATCCTTATACTGATACTCTGCACATAAATTAGTCAGGCAGACATTTTCAGGCACACAAGACAGACCTCAGTGTAAGAGATGACTGAAACTAGAAGACTCTGAATATTTCGGCACTGAGCATTTCAAAGGCAGGTAAGACCATGCTAAGATCATCCTATATCTTGTTTTACTAGTCCCTCAAAGAACTGCAAGAGAACAGTCTGCCAACCGTGGAAAACATGAACCCGGACGGTAAAGGCGGATATTTTGGCTAATAATAGCCTTGGCAAAATTTAACAGTTCTGGGACAATTGGAAACTGGTTGTGGAAACAGATAAGGGGCATGCCAGTCATGATGGTGATTTTCTGAAAGTCATACAAAATAGAATAAGAACTTAGTCTAATAATAATAATGTACACACTATACAGGTAATTCTCTAGTTAAACAGACAGAATCAATATTATGCTGCAATGTCAGCTGCCATCGTAAGCAACACAATAACCTCAGTAACATGTCAATGAAAACAAAATCAGTTTATGCTTACCACTGCAGTAAATTCTGACACAGTTTTAAAGCAATGCTGCGTATCTAGATCCCAGAACTTTATCAGCGTATCTTTAGAACTACAATACAAAATCAGCTACAACTGCATTGATAATTAGCACTTGATGAAAGAAGTCAAGGTACAGAATTATCAGCAAACCTCACAAATATAGCCATGAAGGCTGCACGTTTCTCTAGCCCAATGCCTGTCCAACCTGCGGTCACTGGTTCTGCATTTGCAGTCCATGCTAATCACTAGACTAAATTTTGCACTGAATAAACAGGTTCATGTCCATCTATTTAGTGATTCTAAAAGTAACTGTGGAGAACTTTAAGAAATGAGCATGCATATTTTGCATAATTGTATTTAACTCAACTGCAAATTAAAGAAATTGTCCATATAATTTATATAGAAAGTGGGAATGCCTATTGTTGCAAGTTTTCACACATACCTTGAAATAATTATGTTCTTACGGACTAGAAAGCGAACTTGGGTCACAACATTTTTGTGGCCCTTCAGTCGACAAACTCCTCTCTGGTTGACCAAATCCCAAATAACTATATCGGTATCCTGAAAAAAATCAATAACTTCGTCAAATGCAGCAGCTTTGTTGCATTGAGCACGACTTGACTTTCCAACGGCATTTCTTTAAAGAACAGTATATATAAATAAGAAGAAACTGCCTTTAAAAACATGCATAAGCCTATCCTACAACAGTGTATAATTATATATGCATGCACATGTATGTGCATATGTAACTTATTTATATGTATAATTATATATATATATATATATATATATATATATATATTCTAACTGTACAGGCATACCTGCAGTGACTTTATAGTAATTCACCAAAGTTACTACAGTACAAACTCATGGAAATGGGAAGACTGTAATGCAAAGCTGGTCCATATATATACTGTAGTGAAATATATAGTGAACCATACAGCAGTATTGCAATCAGCAATCTAATTCAAATCAAAGGATGTCAATGCCTTCGAAAGGCTACTCATACAATTCATTGCCTGAGAATCCTATTCGCAATCTCCATTTTTGAGAATTCCGAGATAATCGAGGTAGAAGTTTCGGTAAAGTTTTACAGAAAAAAAATTCAGGCCAATAAACGCCAGACGTATACATCACATTAAACATCAACATGAGGGACGGTCGTGCTAGTGAGACGTAAACAATTCATTTTAAAATATTAACTTTTAAAAGTTAAAATTGTTGAGAAATTTGTGAAAATTGGGCAAAATGGATTTAAATAAATTTCAAGTTATCCTCACAAAAACACAGACATGAAATGATAAAATAAAGCAATACACAACTATTAGCGAGTTTTTTCGTTTCAATGTTCGCGAATACCAATTTCTTAAGAAAAAGTTTTTATTCCCTGGACATACAACACTGTAATACAACGAAGTGAGCACTGTTTTGAGCATTGCATTGGTTGTTGTATCTCCTTATCGTCAAATCAATGACGAGCTTTCTCTGGATATACAGCAAGGCACTTCTAAACCATGAATGTGGTACTGGAGATATGACAAAACATCTTGAAGATGTGGCAAAAAAGTCTGGAAATGGACATACGACAGTTAGTTTTCGTTGCATATCTTTAAAACGACCCTCTGTATCTTCTAGCAATTAAAACCGAAGAAAGATAAACAAATGGCTGCAACAAATCAACCCTAAGCTGCATTTCAGAAAAAAGTGAAGATACGACTAGATAATTCTCAGGCGATGAATTTCCTATCAACTAAAGCTTAATTCGGCTAATGTCATGAATTTACTTAATTCTTGCAACCATTTGGTCTAAAACTCAAGCAAGAAATCCTACCATTCCACCAGATGCCAGTCGTAATCCTTCAGCTGAATCAAAGGCAAGGCAAGCAACGGATGACTTGTGACCTTCAAATGTGATACTCTCTCCAGCCATGACGAGAGGAAACACTGTAACACTTCCATTCTGATATCCAACGGCAAAATGACCATTCTCATTTCTTGCAATCGATGTCACCATGTGATTGCAACCTTCCAGAACCTTAACCTTTAAACATAATATATACAAATATATGCATAAATTGCATATTCAATAATTCAATATGACACTTGACACTACTGACATCAAGTACCGTATTTTCGCGAATATAACACGCACACGGGTATAACACGCAACCGAATATAACCCGCTACTTTTTGCGATTTGAGTAAAAATTGATTTGTATAACACGCACCCGACTATAAGACGCACCCGTTTTCGTTCGTCTAACCACACGGAGGTATAGATTCCTGTATAAAACTCGCCATTTACTTGAGTACTTAGTTTCATATGATGACAGTTTCGATAAATTTTGCGATTAATAATTGTTTGATATATCAATTGACGAAAATAAAGTGGGTATGGCCAAAGGAAATTCTGACTTTTACACGAGTTTAGAGATGGCATTCACCGCATTCGACATTTGCAAAATTGAAAACGACAGACAATTACAATTTATATACTGTAATATTTAACTTTTATATTTAAGGTCAAATCAATTTGTTATACTTTCAATTGTAACTATCTGCGGCCTTGATATTTTATGACAATAATACTTCTACTGACGTCAGACTTCATATCCTATCGTTTTGTCGACGTCCATGCCTCCGTATTGTAAGTAAAAACACTTTTTTACAGCAGTTTCTGACCATGACCTGAAAATAATTTGGTAAAAACATTTGGCTGTGTAAAAATTAATTTGTATAACACGCCCACGAGTATACCACGCGGGTAGGGTGCGTGGTTTGTAAAATTTTGTATAACCCGCGTGTTATATTCGCGAAAATACGGTAATCTTAAATGGGGCCTTGCCACTATAGATTTGTCCAAAGGAAGGGTTAAAGGAAAGGCCAAGAATCTTGATTTGGTGCTGAATTCTAGTGCAGTGATGTTCTACAAGTTACTCAGTCTGCCAGTTGTGAAGAGAGTTGCATGGATGCAGTGTATCCTGCCACCTGTGATGGACTTGGTGTTGGAGTATGCATGCTGCAAGCCTACTCGCCTGTCACTGGCTCCCCTTCTTTGACACCCTGCAGTCCAGAAATATTGAACAGTGTCCACTATCTGCTCTCGATTGGAATTCAACAGTTAGGCTGTGTGTAGTGAATTTTCTAGTTATTCGAGTGCTCAGTGTTTGCTCATTTGATTAAATTTTGCTCTTAGGCAACATTTGTTTAGTAGTACTTTGACATACATGTATGAAGTGTCTAGGTGCACATGTACATATTTAGCAAAAGAAATAGTAGAGGTAAAGGCTACACACGGGTTTAATATGAGCAGCATAAATCACCTCAAGAAGTTATTTATATAATTTTAAAGGTATAAACCATTTTAGGTAAAGAAAGGACTCAGGACATCAAAGTAAAGATGATGACACAACACAGTCATGAACTAGAAAATTCAGACTTGTGATATTCATACAAATAACCTCATATCAGTGGAATCGTTCCGTTCCCTTCTCTAGTGTATCACTTTCACAAAACACAAGCAAATTCGATAGTTACCTTTTCGCCTGTTCGAATATCCCACATTATAACATTTTCACAAGCTCCAACAGAAACAAGCATGTTTGAGCTTTTGTATCCAGGCAGTGATCCCATTGGCAGAACTTCAATTCCAGCCCACGTACTTCCAATTACATTACATATTCCAGAAGGAACATACTTTAAGTAATTCTTTGTCAGGCCCATTTTCTGTTTTTACAATCAATAAAGCTGGAAAATAAACAAATACAAATGACTATATAATATCGATAGCATACTAAATCAGATGACTCTCAGAGAAAACCACATCTATTTAAAATCTTAAATTTATTCAGAGATACAAGAGTCACAATGGCACACAACTCAAGCTCAGTTAATTTGGCTGCTTTCCTAAGTTCGGGCAAGTAGTCACTTTCAGAAGGCAGGAATTACACTGATTACTATAGGTGTAATTCGTTTCGGGATTCGAGTTTCGGGGATTCGAGACACCCCGCATCGCAAGTGCCGTTTTATCGCTCAGTATCACACCATAATTTTACAATCCATGAACTTTAAACTTTCAAGCAGTTTAAGCATTTTTAATGTATGAATCTTTCTACCTCATCAACCGACTCAGCACAAATGAGGAATGCTTTTGGAAAAATTGGTTTTGTATTTCCAAACCAACTTTCAACGAACGTGTGTAGTGCCCCACGAGTTACAAGAAAGTAAACCGGAAATAAAAATGTTAAGACTTGTAATCAGTGTTGCCACTGAGGTTTCAGAAAAAAACATAGATTTTCTTTTTAAAAAAACCCAGAAAAACACAGACGTCGCCCGGCCGAAAAGTAAAGATAATTTTTTATTTTCGCCAGCAAAAAGTTGATGACCTTTTTTTTTTTTTAGTCGTCCGGTCCGAAAAGTCAAAAAAAATCTATTTTCGCCGGCAAAAAAGTTGATGACCTTTTTTTTTTTTTTTAGTCTTCCGGTCTGAAAAGTCTAAAAAAATTAATTTTCGCCGGCAAAAAAAGTTGATGACCTTTTTTTTTTAGTCGTCCGGTCTAAAATGTCAAGAAAAATGTGCAAATTGTCAACTCGCCCAAAAAAACACAGATTTTTCTTAAAAAAAACAGAAATTCAGACGAAAACGGAAAAAACACAGATTTTCCCCCAAAAAACCCAGAAACACAGACGAAAGCAAAAAACACAGATCTAGGTGGAAAAACACAGCTGTGGCATCACTGCTTGTAATCAGTCGCTGTTTCCAGGATGCATCACTCTAAAACTCTGGGTTTGTCTTTTGATGTTTAACAACCTCCTCTTTTCTCTAGCATCAGGACTGGCATTGCCAAAGTACGTGCAACGACAGCGTTCGCGTTTTCCACTGTTTAATAGCATCTCGAGGTTTCAAGTCTATTGTGTAGCCTAGCAAAAACTCGTTCTCCTAGCCTAGAATTTTGCAGAAACAGATAGTTTAGTCACAGCATAAATAACAGTAGAAGTAGGCTATAGGCCTACTGTGGTTTAGTCATCTTTTAATTTTTTTGCTTTTTTAGGCATAGACCTAGCGGACCAAAGTATCTAAGAAGTGGCCTTTTTCCATGAAATTTAAGTAAAATGAGGATGATGAGCAGTAGGCCTATAATATTACTATAAATTTTAGAAATACACTAAATAAATTATCAACTTTGGATAGTAATTGTGTATTATGCCAGAGAACCATCAGTTTTTAACAAAACTATGTTAACACATACTATAATTGCATGGTGGTAACACAGTATAAATTATTCATATTGTGATGTTGATGTATTAATCAAAGTGTATTAATTACGTGGTGTTAATGAATTTTTCTGAATGATCTTGCGGACCTTTTCGGTAAGCCTGTCCTATTCGAACGTCATTGCTATTCCCATCATAATTATGTTTATTCCTTGGAATCTAGTAGGCCTACGTACGAGTTGTATACACGCCTTTTAAACTATGAATGGCGCTTCATATAATAATATTGCCATAGAAAGACCTAGATCAGTTTCAGTATACATTAAAATATTCCCAATATTTCATGCGAGTTATGATTATTGTTAAGCGCGGTCGTTTGTGTAATTTGGTTTATGCCCACTGAAGCTCATGAGGTGTTTCTTTTTGGGGGCAGTGTTCAAGCGGTCCAAAGGCAGAAGAAACACCCATTGCATGTTTAGTGTGCACAATAATGTAACAATAAGTTTGTTGCCTTAATTATTTTCTAAATGATTATAGCCTAATTATTAAATCTGCAAGAGGAGGTGTGATTTAGCGTCGTAAATGATTTGCCATTGTATAGGTTTAAGGGGCCGTCCATAAAGTATGTCACGCTATTTTTGACCATTTTTGACCCCCCTCCCCCCCTGTCACAAACTGTCACACTTTCTCGGACCCCCCCTAAAGTACGTCACACTTTCTCGGACCCCCCCCCCCCCTAAAGTACGTCGCACTTTCGATTTTTTTTGTAATTAACACCTTATTCAAATTTAATCTAAAACACACTTCACTATTAAACTGTAAAGTTTCCACTAAAAAGTACTATCACATTATTAAAATGACTTTAATAGTAGAATAGTTAATTGCAAACAGTTGTCACAGTTATTCATTGAAGCAGTGACTCAATGTAGATTGAATTTGAAAACAAAAATTGCAAAAATTAGACTAGACAATTATATAATACACATCATTAAAGAAATAAATGTGTGACGTCACACATGGCCTGACCCCCCCTCCCCCCTGTCACAAACTGTCACACTTTCTCGGACCCCCTCCCCCCCTGGAGCGTGACATACTTTATGGACGGCCCCTAAGCTGGGACTAATATCGATATTAGTCCCAGGTTTAAGCGTTGGTCGAATATAAGTCGGGTTGACGAAAAGAATTCAGATTGCTAAATTGATGTCGAATTGGTGAAATAATTTTTAATAAAACAGAGGTGGGATTTATGAAACAACCAAGCTGGAGTTGCAGCTGGATTGATGAGAAATAATTTTTAGTTAAATAGAAGTTATGTTGATGAAAAATAATTAGTACCGAAATAGAAGTGGGATTGATGAAGCAAATTCTTGCCTAAACAGAAGCCGGAATGATGAGAATTTTTTTTGCCAAGCTTGTAGTTGGACTGATTGAGAAAAAATGATGCTGCAGCGAGTGAATAATTGACGACGCTAAAATACACATTTACCATGCAAGGTTTTAAAAGAGGACTTTTAAGAAGTCCAGGGTGTCGTCCAATGGCCCAGTGGGGCCAGTATGTGACTCATAATCGTAAACTCAAAACTTCTACAGCACCCAGAAAATAAAATCGCAGGAAACAACTTATTCAAAGGCACTCAATCACTGGTAAATTCTTCCATAGGTCACCCACCATTATCTTGTTTTCTCACTAAAATTAATAAGATTGTATGCAAGCTTGCATCATACAGAAACTGATGAATAATTGAATTTGTGTTTTCATTTTCCAGCATTGTAGACCTGTGTTATATGGTCATTAAGACTCGTTTTCAGGATGCAATCTTCAACTCAGTTGCTCTGTGAAGACGTCTTTCAGTGGAGATTGAGTGAGTTTCCAGAATTTGCAACGTTGTGTGGATGTCATGAGCACAACACACGTCTGAATGACCATTCAGTAGCAGCGTATGAGAAAAGAAAGGTTTCTCTTGCTTTATTACCATCTTAAAAGAAAGGATTGAGTTAAAAAGATATATCAATCAATGAAAATATTACTATGCCTAATTTTTTATCAGTAGAGGCAATCGTCTCATTTTCTTGCAAAAGTTGTTCACTGCATGATGAGAAGTAAGTTTGACAGAATTCTAATTGAATCTTGATGTAGGACTTCATGCACGTAGAGCAGTTAGGTCTCAAGAGGCCTTTGGTCTCTGTAGATGCACCAACGTACAAAGTCTATCTTGAGGGTTTCATGAACAGGCTTTTTAATATATCCTTATACTCTGACAGCTGGAGCATAAGCACAAGAGGCTGACATCAGGCTGCTTAGAGCTGTTCACGGAAATGAACTTTATGTCCTCCATGTCTTCTGCCCGGTGCAGCAAGATCCATTATATAACTTTCTGCAGAGGGCTCAACATGTGACCCTCCCCGATTTAAAACTCAAACTTTATTCCAAGCATGTTATATAAAAACATGTACTTACAAACTCAGTCATAAATAATAAGTGGCCATAGTGTCAATTTTGTTAAAGTACATACACCTACAGTGTTTCGCATATTATTCTTTGGATACAAACAAATATACATACATTTACAATGTATCACTGGCAAGAAAACTCCAGTGCTCAAGTAAATCGCCTGATTTTTATGATGCTGTTTACAGTAATTAACAGTGTTGTGACTGTTGTTGATAATTATTATATTTTTCAGCCAAATTATTCTTTTCATGTTGAGCATGCTGCGCAGAGACTGATGAAATGACAATTTATTCAGTTTCTTATTGTTTTCATTCTGCTGTTATCTAGACTTCAGCACAAGAGTTTCTAAGGAGAGTCAATGTTCTTGAGGCACAGAATGATACATCTGAGTTAGACAGACTGGACTTGATGCTCCTGAAAGAGGATCTTAGGACATTTGAAAGAGGCATTCATTACAAAGGGTGTGTCTTTTTTCCTATGTTGCTCATTTTTCAGTTTATTGTAGTTATCACGTAGACGTTAATTTTTGTATTGCATCATCTCAAGAGTTATAGAATGGGCAGTGGCGTAGACCATGGGGGGTTTAGGGGTTAAACCCCCCCCATTGGCTTAGGAAACAGTTTTTTAAAAGGTTATTTATCCACTTAAATAAGAAAAAATCAAACAATTGTTTGTAGTAACAATTGTTTTTCTTACTTTATTCTCTTTGTTACTTTATTCCATTTTTATTTACTGTAATACTGTTTGGTTGGTGTCAGGAAGGGCATCCGACCAGGCCATAAAACCACTCTCTCATAAATTCCTTGCTACACCACTGAGAATGGGGTTTGAGAAGAACTGTAGCGATCTGCATGTACATAGTGTATTGCATTATATTGTTCTATTAGTAGTTGAGATTGATGCTAATTAAGATTATTGCATAAGAGAAAGGATAGGACAGGAGAAAATGGAGATTGACATCAGAAAGAGGCGACTAAAGAGGATGGGGCATGCAGCAAGTATGGAACAGGAGAGGAGAGCAAAACAAGCAACAATCTGGAGTCCGTCATTGGAAAATACAGGAAGATTGTAAAGAGTATTTTGACCATTAATGAAATTACAAAAAGTAAATTGTGATTTCTGTGGCAGATACCTGTTCTCGCTGAATTGCAATGAAGGCATTCACCTGGATTTCAATCATCTCATTCTGCTGATGCCTTTTGAAACATTGAACGACTTCCAGACATATTTGGAACGCCTGAGCGCTCTCCAAGATCGGGTAATGGTCATTGAAAAAACTGGCTTTCAGCTGCTCCTCTGCTTTGGCATTTTATTACCTACTTCAGAAAAGCGTGCATTTATATGCATATACGCATCCAAATATGCGTGCATATTTATAGGTGTATATAATTTGTGTATGAAGGTATGTATATATGTGTACTGGTATGCATTATGTGTTGACATATAAAGTTATGCAGCACTATTACGTGTGTCTGGATCTTTCAAATATGCAGCATTCACCCATGTAAATTATATTGATGTTCGGTTGAGGTTGGATGGTTCTTTTTAATAATTAGTAGTTTTTAGACATGCTTCAAATTTATGTTTGTGCACTTGTTATAACGCCCCTTCAAGATTTCCACTCGGAAGCACTCCCAACTACAGCATGGACACTGCATTGGAGTTTCACGCTGAAGCACCCGAAAGTATCGCATGCAAACGTGCAGTTTTCAGCTTTAACAATAGCACTTTTTGTTTATTTTCAGATAGCTAGTGACATTGAGTTGATGCGGCATGGACTGTCCATTGGTCAAGTTCATTATAAAGGCAGCATGGTATGAAATCATTTCTCAACCTTGCAGATTCTAATGACGTGTCATTAAGTCAAGTACATTAAAAAATCATAGAGCTCTAAATTATCTGATACATATTGTCAGTATGGGATGGGAGAATGGCATCAATTGGATCTGTCAGCGTTTTGTGGTTGAATGGTGACAGCAGTTAACAACCCAACCGTTTCTTTTGAGTATACATACATGCTGAGTGTCATTGCATATAATTATTATGAGGGTTTGAAAGCACTGAATGACCTCCGACGAAACTTCATCTCTGACTTCTGAATCTGAACAGCAGACAGCTGGAACATCTTATGCTCATAAGAACACAATAAACAGCTATAAACTACATGTTCGGTCTTTTACAGGGTTTGTCAAAATTTCCTTCTATGTCACTGTATCCACTGCATGGAACAGTCTTCCTCACTACATGAAGAATGTTTCATATGTGGAGATATTTAAATTACCGCTCAAGACCTATTTTTAAAGCAGTATTTAATCTTGCCCCCTCCCTTGCTTTTTTTGGGATTCAGGTTTCTGTGGAGGGGGAGGAGTGCGGGAAAACGACTATTTAAAGTTTTTTGTCATTCCTGTGTGGAGAACTTTCCCCAGATATGTCTAGATTAAACACTGTTTTTCATGTATCATATGACTTTCATTGATTGTGAACTCTTAGCAGAGCTCTTTTTCTCAGCCTTGTCATGTTATAGTCCTATATAGATCATCATGATGATAATTACAAACAATTGAGAAAATTGACGTATCATCTTCTGTTATGTAATTTTGAAATCAGTGATTATTTGTATATACTGACGATAACAGTTCTGTAGTTCTATTAAATTTGATTGTTTTCTTCAGGTAGATGTTCCCAGACAGATTGATGCAATTGTAAATGTTGACGTGAAAGACAGCAGTTTCTTCAAGCCTCTTCTAAATATGCCAAGCAGCATCAGTAGCTCAGACAAGTAAGTAAACACACCAGCAAACACTTCTTACCAAGGTATACAATTTATACTTTTCGCTGATAAGAGGAGCCTCCACTTTGCTGTCTGTCACGTGCACTGGAAACAGTAATGGCAATATTCAATAACAAGGTAACACAGTTCTTCGATTGTGCACTTCAATATCCACTTATATTAATTTACATTGCAGAACAACTTAATTGATGATGAAGATAATTATGATATACATCTGCAAATTATTGAGACAAGTGACAAATCATCTTCTGTTATGTAATTTTTTTTTATCATCATCCATGGTTGTCTTTGGTTGACATGATGGCTGAATGTTGACATGTTGATGTTTGGTTGCAGAGTTCAAATACTGGTTCACTGAATTAAATTGTATGAACTGTGACATTGAATCTATATGAAATGCTTGTCGAAAGTTTTGTTTCATTGTTACTGTACTTTTTAACGGTAATTATAATCAGAAATTTTTACAGCACCATTTCAGATTAGATAAAAATTGTCAAATTATTATTTTTCTGGTTCAGAAATATTGTTGATTGACCTACTGAACTATTGTTGATTGAAGTGGTCTCTGTTGATTGCATGATTGTCTTACGATGCCTTTCCTACCAAAGTTGCATCACTGTGACTTTTTGACAATGTAAGTTCTTTGTGAATGCAGAGAGAGCCTAACAGTGGCTGCTAATCAGCTGTTGAGTGTTAAGGTTTGGCCATCGCTTCTGCAGCTGAAGGAGTTTGTTGAGAAGGTTTGAATATGTTTTTAAAATTCTAATGTTGTATCATCTATTCATTCTCTAACTGCATCATATCTTCAATGTTTTTATGACGTTAAGGTCTTTGAATAGGCAAAGTCCTTTCTTTAGAAATGCATTGAAATGATGTGCAACTGATTTTATTGTATAATGGTACATGCAGTTATAAGATTGTGAGCAAGTATGGTCAACGTACTCTTTAACGGCAATCAAGTTGTCTGTGATTCTGCCAGCAAATGATTGTCTCAACAGATGAATGTGAGTTTTAATGTCACGACATACTATCGTATCAATTGTACTGTGACTGTGGCTACTATTATATTAGTAGGGATGCTTGACCAACAGTCAGAAGCATGCCAGCATACTGTCATCGGTTAAAAGCCTGGAATAGATTCAGATGACATGATAAGCTATAAATAAATCTTTGTTTTTGTCACGGAATTTCTGATAGCATTTCGTTGCATTATCTCTGTTTCTTAAGAAGTGTAAAATATTTCAAGAAGTTATCCTCTGGATTTTTTTATGGTAATACTCCTCCCCAATTATTGGAGCATGTATCCTGGTCACGCCAGAGTGTGCATGTATTATGAGGTTCTTAAATGGTACTATAGGAATGAATATCAGCGTATTACTACTGCTAATTAACTACTAAAGATTATGGTTTTCATAGTGAGTACTAATTAAAACTATTATTGTCATCAAAGTTATAGTAGTATTACTAATGTAATTGCATTTATGTGCACTTTTATGGGACTAATAGGTGTACCTTCCAGAATGTCGAGCAGCAGAGGGTATATCAAATGTCCCGGGAGGTGTGGAATTTTACAAGGAGTGCCTTCATTACCACATCTCGAATGAGATGAGTCCACAAGAGATCTATGATGTTGGACTTAAAGAAATTGCTTCTATCCGGAAAAAGATGGATCAAGTTAGTATTGCATAACTTCCCATCTACATATTTTATATTATGAAGTATTGAGGCTATTGCTGAAAGATAATTGAAAGTCTGTTGCAATAGAGGGCAAGTGCTTAGAATTGTCTTGTGTTTTGAAAGTTTTCGTAACTTGTTCTTATTTTTTCTGACTTAGAATATGTGTGTGAAATTTGGTTTAAAAAAATTATTCTGTTAAAGATTTCAGGTTTTTTGTTTGTTTTAGGTAATGACTAAAACTGGATTTACTGGAAACCATGCACAATTTGTAGAGTTTTTCAGGAATGACCCACAGTTCTATTTTGATACCAAGGTATTTCATTTTCTCCCTACCATCCCCCAGCACTGCCTTCTCTTGCTTTTCTCCTATCTGACACTGTCAGAACGCTTGTGGTTACCATGATGTGCAATCTATAATTTTGTAACTCCATTTGATTTGTTTGATTATTGCACACACACACACACAAATCAAACTCCATGTGGAAACTGTCTGCAAATGTTTTTTGTTTTAAGGCATCATGTCAGTTATTAAATTTTGAAAAACAGATGGCCTTCTAGTAACAGAACGAGGTGAGGTGTTCAGCTTTAAAAAAAACACGTGAGTCGTGAGAACCAAACAGGGACAACAGCTAGTCAATGATCAAAGCAGATGCAGTAAGCAATGCCGGCTGGTATCAACTGTGAGTGTTCATTGGATAAAACAAAGAACTATGTAACAGTTTATTGTTTCAAGCCTATTCAAAAGTAAGTGTGTATTAGTAGAAATTTAAAACAAAATTGGGGTAAAAGGTTTGGAAATTGAGTTGTTCAGTTATTGAAGACAGTGACTTATGCTGATGTCTCTGATATTTTTGAGGTTGACTTCTCTCTCTTCAGCTTGAATCTCTTGGTCTTTCTGAGATCTGTTCTTAATTTCTTTCCTCAGCTAAACTGTAACACCCTAGTGTTGCATTCATTTTTAATTTGACACTTAAATACTACATTGTCATTGTAGGACAATTCCTAGCAACTGAATGAAATAGACCAAAAGCATGTTTCATGTGGATTATAGCAAAATTTGTGTTTGTATAATTGTGAAGAAAGATTGCTTGGAAGGTTTTCGCGATGTCTGCTTTCAAAAGATTCGACCTCTCCTTGGCAGTGCTTTCCTAAAGCTGCCATCAGGAAAACTCAGGTCTGAATGACTTCAACCTTAATCATTTTTGCAGAAAGTAAAGTTTTTCTCACTAAATTTATTATGATTTTTAATTTATAGACTTTTAGAATTATATGTTTAAGATTTTCTTCATGTTTTTGATGATAAAAATGTTGTTATTTAGTATTGAAGAGGAAGAGGGTGACAGTGCATCAGTAGCTTACTACCGAGCAGGTTCATCAGACGGAACAAGACCAGGAAGATACATGATTTGCATGCAGGATCTAAAGATGTGGTAAGTTTATTTATTTTTAGACTCATCCCATGTGTGATGTCATGCATAATCATATCATCATAATGTAATGAACAGGTAACCTTTAAAGGGAAAAATTATTATTATAATAGACATTAATTACCATCTTAATCATAGGCGTAGGGGACACCCGAAAAAATCTGACGACTTTTTTTTTTTTTTTTAGTTGTCCGGTCGAAATTCCGAAATTTCTTAACCTTTACCACTCATGAGGCCGCTCACAGCGGACATTTATTAAACCGCTTTAACTCATATGGCCGGTGGGAGCGGACAATAGTTTGTGAAGGTCTAAGGAGCTCCTATGATAAATTAGATACATGATATAGTGATATATATGATATATATCATATATACACGATATATATATATATAATATGTATATATATATAAATCATATATATAATATATATATATATCATTTATGCGCAATATATATGACAGACATATATATGATATATACCATATAATTATAATATATATGATATAGATATATAGGCCTATCAAATATATGATATATATTATATATCACATAAATAATACATAACCTATATATATATGTATATATATATGATACATATATATATATTACATATATATAACATAGTATGATATATAATTTATATATATTATATAATATTTATGATATATGATATATATATATCATATATATATATGATATATATGTGATATAATATCATATATATATATGTATCATATATATAATGCATCATATATACATATATATGATATATATCACACATATATATCATATATATATATATGATATATATGTCATATAAATTATATATATAACATATATATATATGATATATCATATATAGATATATATGCTATATAAATATGATAAATATGATATATATCATATATATATATGTGATATATATCATATATAATATATGCTATATAAATATGATATATATTGTATGATGTGATATATGATATATATATCATATTATATCATATATAATATGATATATATGATGCATATATGATATATGTCATTTAAATATATCATATATTATATGATCATGTATAATATATAATATATCATATATATATGATATATAGATATATGCTATATAAATATGATACATATGATATGATATTATATGCATAATATATATGATACATATGATATGATATTATTATGCATAATATATGATACATATGATATAAGATATATATGACAAAAATATGAGATATATGATATATTTTGCATATTTTATAAATATGATATATATCATTTATATATGATATATATGATATATAAGATGTGTATAAATATGATATATGTCATATATATCAAATTATATGATATATATCATAAATAGAATCATGTTGTTTGGTGAAAATAAATGTTGAACTGTGACCAATATTTACTGCAATTTAATTCTGATCTGGAGGTGTTGGCGCGGAAAATAAATTTGAGTGGTAAAGGTTAATACATTTTTTACTTTTCCCGGGATGCTTGCCCGAAAAACCAGACTTGCCCGAAATTTGGGGGGGCATTTGCTCCCTCTGGACCCCCGTCTCCTACGCCTATGATCTTAATGTCATAGTAATGAATATAATGCTAATTTTTGATTATTTGTCTGGTTTTAGTCCTAAATATTCCATGATGACACTGAGCCTGCATGAAGCTGAACCAGGCCATCATTTGCAAGTATGTTGAAATAAACTCATGACTGGTTTATTGGACATTTTTCCATATAATTATGGAGATTGCTTTTCTCTAACTCACTGACAAAGTGTCAAATAGATTTTGTCAGATGCTGATATAAGTTTATCGAAAAATGAAAGTAAATGAATATGATCAACATAGAAACCCTAACACTGATTGATTTTAAGTATATGTGAAAGGCAGGGGGTTGATGCTGATGAAGTCCCAGATGATTTTGTGGAGTTGGACTGTTGAAGTTATTGTGAATTGAGTAATCTCAGCAAAAACAGAATATACTGGAAAGATTTGGAATCATATTGAAGACTATAGAATTTTGTGGATGCTTAATTACCTTGCCATTACAATAGGTTTTAATTAGGTTCTACTTTTTGATGATAAAGACGTAAAAAATGTGATTAATTGCTGGTAAAAATTCTAAGTAAAATTCTCTAAGTCCATCTTGTAAAGTGAACATATTTAAACACTTCCTTGAACTTTGGTATATATTCACTGTGAACTTAAAAAGCCCTTCATTCCTTCGATGATTACTGTTGCATGAGGAGTGGAGACATGTGAGCTCTATATTTATGTTCATCTGCTCTGGAACTGTCCTGCTGGCCTCTGCAAGGCTGATATTCAGTTTATGTTGTGACTGTTTCCCTATATGTGTGCAGGCACTGCAGTGCAGCTATGTGTAGCAGTTCTTGTACAGTTTGTCAATGGATCTTGCATGGTAAATAGTTTGGTAGAAATGGTCCAACTCTGCACTAAGCTGATTTTTTGTGGTTACTGGTCATCCATAAACGGTTTTGCTCCGCATTATGATTTTTCTATGAAATTGCCATAAATGCATTTTGTTAAGTAAACAAGACAGGATAGGATGCTTTCTGACTACCTCACCTGATCACCACATGATGATTAATGAAGACTTTTCAATCGTGTGTCCTTGTTTACATCTTAATGGCCTCATCATATAATAGGATACTGTTATAATTTTTTATAGTGATGATGTGAATCCTAAAGCAGTGCTCTAACAAGATTCCAGTATGTATAATAATAACATTCTAATAAATTTCCATGGAATCTATGCAATTGATTGAAGTCTTTCAGAGTTTGCTGTGTTTTGCAATATATGACAGGCCATTCTAGAACTCTTATGAGGAGTTCATCATGCAGGTTCTTTATTGCATTACGCTACATTTGAATCAGAGTTTGTAGGCTTTATCCTGAATAATTAATGGTTTAAGTTTGTTGTTGTTATTCAATCAAGGCTATGTATCTTATCGAAGCACAAGGCATTCCTCGTTTTCGTCGGCTTCTGGAAGATATGTACTACAGCGTTGCTCCTAGCAAGTTTCCTATCCACACAGCACATGTTGAGGTTTCTGGACTCAGTTTATCTCGTTTAGGGCAACAGGAGTTTGAGTTGACAGCTTGGTTGATTGTTTTAATCTGTATAATATATTTTCTGAACATACTTATTTTTTATAAATAGAGTTAGTGTTTTCCATGTGATTAATTGTGCGATATGATGGCTATTCAGCAGTAAACAAAGCGTAGTCACACTGTACCGATATTTTATGTTAAGATTGAAATTCAAGGATGCTGCTGAAGAGTTGCTGCAACCTGGATCTGCTCTGGCTTCCATTTTTATGTTCCTATCTATAATGCTTTCTAAGTTAGTTAAGTCAAATTTCCAGTCTTTTGGATGAGTGCCTTTCTGGTTATTTTAATTAATATTTTTGTTTCATTAATTGCATTATTACAGATTCTTTTGTGCAGAATATCAGATGCACTTCTGAATTAATTGAATTCTCTTTAAGCTTACTGATGTTGGATCTTTGTTTAAACAGGGTTGGGCCTTGTATGGCGAATTTCTTGGCTATGAACTTGGACTGTATAAAGATCCTTATGAAGAGTATGTATCAATAAAAAAGATTCTTTTGCGCATATCAAATATCTGCTAGGAATGGTTGCATCCAATTGTGTGCATACTGCCATTGTTGGTTTTGTGTAGACCTGTTAGATGTGCATTGATTGTGGAGGGCATTACTAACTAGTGCAACTGGTGATAATTCAAAGCCCATCTGGAAAAAATATAATTTCAAGCAAGGTTTTGTTTTGCCTAATTGTTACTTATTTCTGTCATTATCTCTTTCTGTACTCTCTTTATTGTCAGTCATTCATTTGTACGCATAGATTGGCGTATGCCTGCACACTTGTGCATGGGCATGCATGTACATTCACAGTTTTTATCTTAAAACTCCATTAGCAGTATATTATTGATTATTATTATTAAATAAATTTGTAACGTGTACAAGGTCACCCCGAAATGTGAATCTGAGATGCCGATGGAGACAGCCGACAGAAGAATATGCAACTAGATATCCACGTGCTTGAAAGCCAAGGAGATATAGTGAGTTTTGTGTCGATTTGTGAAGGAAGTGAAGTGAGTTACGAAGAGAGAGCAGATGTCAATTCCATTTCCTGAGTGCTGAGGCATGGAATGCACGAGAGCCAAAAACATAAAATCACTGATCAGTCATCACATGTAACAGAAAATGTTTGCGCAGATGCATATTCTAACGAAAGTTTTGATTTTAGGTTTGGCCATCTCTCATACCAGATGCTGCGTACTTGTCGTCTTGTTGTTGATACTGGATTGCACGCTTTTGGGTGAGTTAGCATGTGCATATCAAACGAGCTTAATGACAATCACACACTCTCGTGATGAAGTTGTTAACCACAAAATCCATCATTATATCTTATTTAAATGTCATGTACACCAAAATGCGATGTAAATAGTTGGTCACCATAAAAATAGGATGATTTATGCGATTTTTAAAATTTGACTTTTGATTGGCTCTATGGATGATGTAAGTTATTAACATGTATGTAAACCAAAATGTAGATAGCAATTTTGTCAATTAAAGAATAGTCCAATCTTAATCCAATGACTTCTGTAGCTCTTTCAAATGCACATATAATGAGTCAATCTTGTATTGGCAAAACATGAGTTCATCAAAAGAAAGTTTGTTTACAGAAACTTTTAGCCTAGTTTCTCATTTCAAAATTTGGTTAGACAATGTGACAATAAAAGAAAGCAAATTGTATAGATTAGAAGCATCAATGCAGTAATTCTTTTTGATGCTCTTTTTGTCCTTGATACGGATACTGTATGCTGAAAAGGTTATGGTAAGATGTTAGAGTTGACTTTTGAGATTTTCAGTGATTGTGTGTTGTTTTTGTTTCTTTTAGTTATTTATAATCATTATTTGAGTTTGTAGAAATAAAAAGTGCATTGTTTGGATGAGGAAAAGACATTAATGAAGATGTCGGTGCATTGCCTATTATTCTCCTTAGGTGGACTTCTGATCGGGCTGTCCAGCTCCTACTTGACAACACAGCGCTACCAGAAGCAGACATAAGACATGAAGTTCGTCGTTACATCATTTGGCCTGGTCAGGTATGCCAGTGCAAATTTTATGCAAGTCTTAACAGACAAGGATAAAACTAAAGTAAACTTAGCTCAGATAAACTGTGTATGATCAGCAATATGCGCTATGCGTGAGAAATGCCTAAAGGAGTCATAACGTATGAAAATTGATCGCAGGACCCACAAGCGAAAAAAGCTCGGCACTGTCTGATAGCTCATGGAACTTTAAAAAAAACACCATTGCTGAAGAGCTCGACAGGCTGCGAGATCAGAGGAGGTCGACAAAGATCAGACAAGTGTGATGGAACACAATCAAGAAGACATTGCAGACAAGTGCAGCAACTCGGTAGCAGATGCGCTGAGAAATAGGAAGCCAGTGGAGAACATCACACGTGTGTGATCTTTTGAGTGGTACATTGTGCATCTCTGCAAGATTAGTCACAGACGCATTTTGGATTTACTCAATTGGTCATCCTCTGCTACAAGAATACATTTAATGTCGTCCCTTTTTAATCAGTCTTTTCAGTGCTGCAGATTTTATGCCATGGCAGTTAATTTTTTTCAATTTTTTGCAAAAGTTACTATTTTGTAGTAAGATATTATATCCTTACAGGTTTAACCGAAAGCCATGACTAATGACATTGACTATGGTTCAGAAAAAGTAATTAGTTGATTGACCAGTAAATTCAATCTTATCAGCAGACAGTAAATGAAAAAACAACAATGAGGAAAATATTAAGCCGAGTTCTAGACATGGCACCTTATTAATTAATATTTTTGTCATACACTTGTAAACGCGCCTAATAAATGCTGTTGTAATTTTGATGTTTTGGCATTAAATAAATTAAACCAGTACATTATTTGTGAAAAAGAACCCATATACCGTAAAGTTTGATAATTATTTTTTGTAAATACACAGACCCTAGTTTGGTAGCTTTTCTTCAAGGACGTCATGTCATTTATACGTTACTGTTGTGTAGTTCTTGCATTTCTTGTATAGCCAATTAGCTGTGGCATAAATTCTGATATCCAGGATCAATGTCCTCCATTGTATACCATTGTTTTTGTGTTTTTTCAGGCTTGTGCATACAGAATAGGAGAACTGAAGATAAGAGAATTGCGTCAGAAGGCAGAAAAAGAACTAGGTCAGTTTATTGCTGATGTAAATTGCTATGTCCGTGTAAAAGAACGTACACATGTAGTCAATATTTAATTCCTCTTTTCTATATGGCCAAGTACCTGCGGATTTGAAGGCTGCCAAAATTACACCAATTTTTAAGTCTGGTAGCAAGAGCCTTATTACCAATTACAGACCTATTTCTATCCTCCCCTTCTTCTCTAAAATAATGGAAAGACTAATGTATAACAGACTTCTTGCATTTTTGGACAAGTATAATCTTCTTGCCCCTAATCAATATGGATTTAAAAAGAACCACTCTACCTTTATGGCCCTTATGGATATTCAAAGTAACATATCGGACGGGCTATGAATAATAATTATTATTCCATTGGGATCTTTTTTGATTTATCGAAAGCCTTTGATACGGTAGATCACAGTATTCTACTTAAAAAACTGAAAGGTTATGGAATAAGAGGAGTAGCCAATGAATGGTTTTCTGATTATCTAAGGAATAGAACTCAGTTTGTATATTTTAACGATTCTTCCTCCTATTCTAGTAATATAACCTGTGGTGTTCCCCAGGGTTCTATTCTTGGTCCCCTTTTGTTCTTGCTTTATGTAAATGATTTGTCTACTATATCTTCTTTATTCAAACTAGTGTTATTTGCTGATGACACTAATGCCTTCCTTAACGATAAATCTATCACGGATCTATTTTGCAGGGCTAACAGTGAACTCCAACTAATATCACTCTGGTTTAGAACTAACAAGCTGTCCCTTAATCTGACTAAAACTAACTATATTGTTTTCTATGCTATGCGTAAAACACCCCCACCGGATAATTTACATATTGCCATTGATGGTATATCCATTAACCAGGTGACCTCAACCAAGTTTTTAGGCACTATTATTGATTCTCATTTGAATTGGAAAGAACATATTTCACAGATTGCCAAAAAAGTAGCTAAGAACATAGGTATACTACGAAGAATACGCCATAACTTGCCTTCGAATATCCTCACTAACCTCTATTATACGCTTGTCTATCCGTATTTTTCATACTGTAATATCTCTTGGGGTGTTAACTATTCTCAAACTCTCCAATGCTTGGTTGTACTTCAGAAATTGGCCATAAGAACTGTCTACCATATACATTGGAGACTTAGTACCAAGGACACCTTCAAAATTAACCGTATATTAACTATATTGGGCATCAATAGGCTCCAAATTGGCCTCTTTATGTATCGGTACCACAATAATTTGTTACCACCTTGTTTTAATAATTATTTTAAATTGGCGTCCTCTGTGCATCAACATTACACTAGACATGCAGCTGATTACCAACCTGATTTTGCTAGAATCAATCCGAAGCTATTTTCCATTAAATGCCAGGGCCCAATCACATGGAACTCCTTACCACTAGATATAACCTCCCTTCCAACTTTGAGCAGGTTTAAGAGAGCTCTTAAGTTATATCTAACTGAAGAATGATCATTGAACTGTATTAACCTGAGATCTTTCTTTTTGAGTATTCTGGTGCATGATCTGACCTGCAGAGTATCATACAGTGTTTCCCTTTTGCCATAGCTGTTCTGACCTTTGTTTGCTAATATGATCACTTCAGTTTGGAAATCTCAAGCTTGTTTTTCTTTTTATTTCTTAACTGACTAGCAGTACCCATATGTTTGCACTGAGATAATTAGTTAAGCTATATGTATTGAATCTGTTTACAATGTCTGATCTGCCATTCCACCAACGATTGATACTGGGGTTCCTCTGATAGCGGGACTTGTCCCTTTGGGGTTCCCCTTTAAGTGCTCAACCGTATGCGATCCTTTGCTTTATAATGTACTGTTTATTCTTATGATACGCTGTTTATTCTTTCTGTTATGTTAATCATTAATGTTAATGCTATTATTCTGTTTTGTTTGTTTTGTCTTGATCAATGTGCAACGGTTGTTGCCTTAATAAATGGTATTTGATTTTAGTGTAATGTTATTAGTACATTGTATAGCACCACTCACAGCAGTGGCCATTCAGTATTGCACTGCACTCATGGCGATTGCCATTATTAAGATAGTGATCAGTCTGCCCAGTTTTTAACTAGTGTGTACTAGTATTCGAATTTGTAGAATACAATAACTTGTCTTCATGAATTACGTGTGCATTTGAAACATTTTACAACTCTACGACTTTATTTTGAATAAACAGAAAGGCTTTTATTTTTGATATTTGAATGCAGGTGATCTTTTCGACCTACGCTCTTTTCATGAGGAGATCTTGCGATATGGAATGATTCCGTTGACTGTCCTTGAACGATTGGTCAAGACATATATAACGAAAAAAGTGACAAGCAATCTTGCTTAGGTTGGAGCGTGACATCCTCTTAATCGAAGCAGATTCCGTGTGCCTTCCACCACAGAAAAACAACTTTAGACTTGAAATCTTCTGTTTTTAATGGTACATTGTTGCGTATAATGGAGTCGAGAATAAAGAAAAATGAAGTAGGCTGACAGACACCAGTTGGACATATTAATTCTGACCAACCCACCACACCATATGGGGGTGGTGGCTAGTCCTCTCCCCTTGCTGTCTCATCTTTCAACAGTGTATTCATTATAAATGGTAAAAAATTTATAATAAAAAAAACTGGCAACTCAAAAATTTCTAGCATGAATTTGAACCCCTGACCTCTCATTTGACAGCAGCCCAGCACACTAATCAGAGATAAATTAATTATCAATGGTACGTGGTAATTGTCTATTTTGTTTTAATTCCACATTTTTATTTAACTATGATAATCAGATTTTTTTCTATGATAATTAGACTTTGTGATCTGCACAATTAAGATCAATTTTTTTTATCCAATTTGGTTTAAGAGTTTAAAATATAAATTATAAAATAATTGGACATCTCAAAGTTTCACAAAATACCTCCCGCGTTTTGGGTCCTGTAAGTAGTGATATATTAAGTAATTTGAATTATTAAAAAGAAAGTTGAGGAATTTTGTATGTAATATATCTTGTGAACGTTCTGTTAAAGCCAAGAGGATCAGGTTGTATGTTTGAATTCCTGTGCTGGAATTATCCTTATCAGCATTTATTGTTGTTTAGTAAACTGCAATTTGTGAATTATCATAGCTTTGCCTTGCTGGACGTTTATAAAGAAGTGCCTTGCACAGGATTGCATTACAGAGAGGTCATTTTCTAAAGTTGAAATACTTAAATTAAAAAGCATATTATACAGAGACTTTGATGTATGATTTCTTTAGTCTGTAGCCATCTACCGATAATTTAACTAAAAAGTTGTTATTTGGGCAAACAGACTAACATGTATATATTTCAACTTCTCCAATTTTGATATGGTTGACCACTTTACAAGAAAGAAACTGTTCAACATTGGAACATATTGATCTTTAGATACAAAGCAAGGATACATGTGTAACTTGAAACTATCATCGTGCTACTGCATCTTCTTACACGAGTGTTTTGCTATGGCCAATCAAATTCAGTAGCACATATGCAAAGACCTCCATTCACCACCGGTTCATCAACTTGTATTGTCTAACTGAAATAATATTATATGGTTTTGCAAACTCCTACAAAAGTCCATCACATAAAGAACTTAACTTGCAGTCAGTGAATTTCTTATACTGGTTCTTTTAGAATCCTATCAATGTTTTGTGATGTCTTCAGTATTTCCCAACTGCGACGAATCACAAAGAAGATTCTCTGGAACGTGTTGTGATCAAAAACAGAGCGTGCTGTGTTTGACAAATCAAACGGCTCTGAATAAGAAAATTACACAGATGAACTTCAGCAACAGACTTCTGACAATTTTAATTAGACTGTAACAGTAAATGGCAACATTTAACCTCTCAGTATTGTATTACGCAGTTGAAGCATTAAACATGATGAAACCCAAAACCCCTTCTTTGACCTCCCAACTAGAGCTGTACCAATGGCACTTTTTGCTGATGCTGCTACATTGTGCAATTTAATATACTCGATACCAAGTATGAGACCGATTATTCCTTTAGTCAAAATGTTCGGTTCTGAAACATAAGCCTACTAATGCAACACAAGCACATTTTGCTGCTTGCACTCGCCATGATAAAAATATTTCAGCATTTTCGCAGGCCATAGTGGGACATGGACGATGGGCCAGAATTGCATGGTATTGTTAAATCATCTGCTAGTACACAAAACGCCTAAATCCTGTGACCTCCCCATGCGTACGTGATATGTGGACACCATTGGACAGCCCTTACAACAGTAATGTGCTATACTTTTATTTTCCTACCCCACGTGCATTGTATTAACACCAGCCAACTGACACCAGTTAGGATAGCATAAATACAAACAACTGAACAAAAGAGAATGATCATAACTGTTTAGTTACTAACCATGGAGTCTTAATGAATTTGGCAATGTGTTCACTACTTGTGAATTAGTGCTTACCACTTTTGATGGATTATTTTCTAATGTACCTACCTTCTATGCAGAGGAATTTCCACTGTGTAGGTGGGTTTCGTGCAGTGTTCTGATTCATCACAAAATCCTTTGACAACTTCTTACCCAGGCGAACAGAAATGGCATCCTTCGTAAAGCTGTCATATAAGAAAAGACAGGATTTTGATTAAATCTGGCCATCATGTATAAATATGAATTGTCTGTAAACTGTAAAATTTCATTTCAAAATTCTTACTTCTGGCCAAGATGTTGGCAAAAAACCTTGGGGGTGTCTTTTTTTGGCCCACCCTGTATATAAGCTGAGACTTGAACTACAATGCACCTGCCCAATTTTGCTGGAACTTTGGACTGCACCTCTTCCTTACTTGCGATACCTTGAATTTGAAAGGCAAAATGAATGTCTTGCAATATATCTTTACAGATTAGATTTTACTACTTTACTGGCAACTGTAGTTCACATTTGCAATAAACAGCAAGGAAAGATGCTGTTTTAAAATAAAGTACAGGCGAGCGTTAAAACACTGAAGACAAATTATAAGAGACAAATAACTTGAAGCTGAAACAGCAACGTATGGATACAACAGGAAGATCCAGAAGAGACCAGGGTCCCAGTTCTGGTATACCTGTATATATATATATATATGTCCTATATATATATATATATATATATATATATATAAGCTTTTACTAGATTTTAAAAACATACAGTCATACACACTTAAATAAACACAGAACTCACTCAAAATTATTGGCAAAGTAGTTGAGAAATCCATAGAATAGTTCACCAAGCGAACTGTGGTTTTCAGACAAATAAGCCGGTAGTTTCTTGTCCAAACTGAGTAGTCTGATGTCTTGGTCAGGGTTGAAAATTTCCTACAAAAGAGAATTTAAAGAAAACCAAATGCCTCACACCACAAGAAGACAGATCAAAGTTTCACAACTTTTGATCCTACATCTACATTAATCAAGAAGAGACAAACAATTTACTGTTTAACTCATTCAGATGTATTAACAGGCTCATATTGTATTGTAGCCTCTGTACTTTCAAGATTCCACTAAGTCAGAGAACTACACATATAAAGTTGTGTTACTTGCTTGCTCATTAAAATCATATTAAGAAACAAGGCTTTGAATTTTAAACTATAGCAGAAGATGTAGCGAAGTTCAATTATTTCTTGTTTTCTGTTTTTTCTCGTTTTTCTGTTTTTTAATTTGTTAAAATAAAGCGACTTTTAATTCGTTTGTTTTTATTCGGTTTCTGTCGTTTTAAACATCTACGACAGAAACACAGAGTGGAAGTGGATACAAAGAAGAGGAAACAAGTCAAGTCAACTGTGAGATTGAAGATGTTAAAAGTCAAATACAATTATTAACAGACATCAAAGACTTACTGGATACATGAGCTGAAGACTTGGCAGAGTTGATGGCTTACATCCACCTGCCAACAACATACAGTACAATGTCATTGAGGGAATATAAAATTCATATCTGTTGTCATCCGCTATCTGCATACCATAGTATACAGCTTATTGTATTGTATTTAAACATTTATAAAGCGCCTCTAGTAGGGTGAACCGTTCAGAGGCGCTCCCAGTGCGCAAGGCCCCGCGAGAAGAAACAGGTTTTGAGAAGAGACAAAGCAGAGGAGAGACTACCAGAAAGAAGTGTAGAGTGAACAGAAGGAGAAAGAGCATTCCAAAGAGAAGGACCAATTGAGACAAATGATCGAGACTGAGCCATAGCAGTTCTAGACCGAGGAACCAAGAGGTCAAATCTGTTGGATGAACGAAGTGGATGGTGGGAGGAAGCCGAGTGAGGACAAAGTAAAACATTAGTCAGATATTTACAAAGCTTACAAAGACGTGCAAATTATGCAAACAGAGTTTTAATCTCAGATCAATGCAGACTGGAACTTTTACAAACCAAGTATCAATGTATCATATATTCTACTCCATTGAAAGTGCTCTCGTCCTTACCAGTACTGGACAACCTCTCATATAATTTACTGGCTTCTACTTCAGCACACTTGACACTGCTGACTACCTGTTACTATTATCTAGACTCAGAAAAGCTTTGATGTCTCTGGTACTGCCTTCTTAAACTGGCTAGCTTCATAACTCTTCAATTGCACTGTCACTGGTTCCAGTGCAATCCATATTTCTTCCATAATAAATGGAACCAACAACCAATGTTCATCCATTCTTGATCTTAGTCCCTTCTTTAAAGAAATGACATCACAACTGACTATTGACTACTTTCAAACATCTCGATAATATCTAACTGGTCTTCACATGGCGACTGAATAACCACGTCTCCAATGCCCTTCATATACCATTTCCAGTTATTCCTTATCTCTGATAGACCATTTCTTTGCTCATTTCTGTAGGCACTTGAAAGCAATTCTGTTGAATCGTCGTATTTTTATATCAGATCAGTTGATTCTCAAACTTGTTTCTCTTCAAATGGTGCTATATAAATTTGCAATAATTATAATAATAATCTTTTCTTTAATGAAACGCCTGCAAGACGCACTGCGCTTTACATTTACAAGTTATGCAGTAATCTTAATTAAACTTAACTACCAACTGAGCAGACAGCTTTGCAATTACAATGACGCTAATAGCAGCCTACAAATCAAATCCGCCCAACTGGAAAATCAATAACAATCACAATAGGCTGTTGTCTCTCCATTTCCACAGACTGATCTCCTGGATGTTGATCTCATGAAGTCTGGCTTTGGTGCACAATCGGCTGATGTCTCTTATATTAGACACCAAGTTACACAAGTTACTAATTAACAATAATAATTAATAGCAGCTTAACATCAGGCAGTTTGCATCTTGGAGGTTTTCTATCCTCACTAGGATGTACATAAATCATACACTAACAACATTTAGCGTATATAATATTTACATGAACATTACCCAACCAGTCATCTTCAGCAGGAAGAATACATTTCTTGATAGACTTTCTAGTTTATTATCTCTACAGCAATGCAGATTACAAGCCAGTTTTTTTAAAGTTCAAACACCTTTTCTCCCCTTCAGAAGATGCATCCCTAAAAGTTCATGTAAAAACTGCAACTTATGGTCCACAAAATGCATACAGAGAGCTTATTGTCTGGAAAATACTATATAAATACTAACACTGTAGGTAGTGTAGGACCATCAGAGATAAGGAGTAGCTGGAGATGGTGCCTTGGCTCGCATCATTAATGTTCTGATGTTTCGCCCAGAATTTGACGAACTGGATAAGAGGACCAACTCGTGGGTCCACTGGAACCAAACAGAAAATCAACAGAGAAATTTATGCCACATCAGCAGCAGCTTTGGCCATAATCACCAAGCAAAGAACAGACACAGCTTTAGGAGTGGCTATAATTTTAAGTGCATTTCAAACAGTAGTACATGGAAATTCTGAAGGCCCCATACGCTAATGTGACCTGTCTAAAATTAGAACCAAAATTCGACTCAAATGGAAAGAAAACAAACAATAATTGTTTGTGTAGATTAAGCACTTGTAAGTTAATGTTTGTTTGAGAAATTGAAAACTTACAACTACTGGACTTTATGCACTTAACTCGGTCAAAACGAATGGAATAAGCATGTTATCTGAAAAGGTGTGAATGCATTTGTAAGTTCAAAATAGGCGGCATACAGTGCAAGCATCACTTGAATTACATGAAATCACTGACAGTATATGGGAATAACAAAGAGGTAGACAGCCTTACGTTGTGAATATGCATTCAGAAGATGTGTATTTCGAATTCCAACTGAATTGTTTACATTTAAGTCACATTCAATGGAACTGTCAAAGAGAAAAAAAACACATTTCTTTTACACAAAACCCATCAAATAAAAAATGGAAAATAAAAATGTTCTGGCAAGTCAATTATGTATGTGTTTAAAAAAAGAGGAGGATCAACAAGAGTGGTGTACACTGTACAGGCAGGCAAGTGCACTGAAACCAATTGAAGAAATCATAACACTTGCCATGTCTTGCATCTTGCTATTCCTTGCAGTCTCAGTCCCATAACCATGAATTGTCAAGGCTTGATAACCTGTCTCAGAAATGCTTCCTTGCCAGAATGTCATGTACAAATAACCAAGGTTTCCTAAGATCTGGCTATCTAAGTTTCTATTGATTGGATATAGAAATTATGTACGTTTGTTTATTATACCATGTCTGTACACTAAAATGCGGATAGCAATTGGTATATTAAAGAATATTCTTGTCTTATCTTCTTTCCTCTTTCTATTTCAAATCTTGGTCTATTATTTTTTGCATGTTTTAAACATCCCATGTACAACTGTACAGTGCTGTATGTTTCCATAATTATGCTTCTAAATGAAGACTGTACATATTCATTCACTTACTTACTTAAATAGTTCACCTGTTCCACAGCATTAAAATACTTGAAACTGGACACTAAGATCACACAGCATATTCGGAACAGAGCCCTGAAGAGGAGTCCAGTAGGCACTATAATAATATATGTCATATACAGATATGGATGCAGTGTAACCCAGCAACAGCTGCATGAATTGTTTGATTAATAAATTATTAGACAAGAGATTCATTCCATGTAAGGAAACAATTGGATCTTTTTGTAAGAATTTACAAACCTGATTCTATCCCTGAATTTCAAAATTGGAACTTTTGCACGAATTAGTTTCAATTCTTCAAGAAATGCTGTAAAGAGAAAAGTCATGAATTAAATTTTAAGAATAAACTTCACTACAATAACAACTAAATTGATTACTCTACAGTCTACACTGCACACTTGAACAATGAACATGCACTTCTGCACCATGGTGAGCTTTTGAATAATTCTTACTCAAAATCCAAGCTGTTTGACTATATAGTTAATCTCCAAACTTATCTCATATCCCTTTAGTAATCCCCTTTTAGACCTGTCAGATCAATCAGATAGATGCATTTCAGTGTCTTTTTAAAGGATAATAAAAGGAAAAACACACAAATATTCTGATATGTGTATATTATATCACTGTCTTATTTGATCACTGTAAGGCAGACTACTGAAGCATCATCCACACTCCACAGTGGTGTCATGGCTAGAATGCAGATGGCAAGAATGCCACTTTCTTTACAACTAAAACTGCCAAAATAATTATCATCATTCATCATGCTATTTGCTCTGGAAATGGTTGCTTGACATCATGAAATAAGTTAAAAAAACTTATTGAACAAGTCAAAATTTAATTTATTAAAATTGTTAACGATTAAACACGTTTAATTAATCGTTAAAATCCACATCCCTACTAAATAGATAGAGAATAAAATTCAATGAACGAAATCTTGTTTTTGACTTACATAGTTTTCTAAATGCTTTGAGAAGCATGGCCAGCAGTCGTGTTGCTTCTTGCTTCTGATCAAGCTAATGAAAATAGTCAAAATCAACAATGACGATACGACTACACATACGAACATTAATTCAGCAAAACATACATGCACATACACAGTCACATCACATGTACAATGTACATACAAAGTGCAACTTACATCTGTAATCAGATATTTATATAGTACTACCATACTTTAAGAGAAACTTCGAACTGAGGCTGTTAATTCGACTCAACCTTGATGGTCACTGTTTGAAACCAGACGAAAAATCATAATATGCTACAGCAGCTCATTTGGAATCCAGTGGGTTGGTCAGCTAGATGATACTTTCGATATTTAAGATAAGACGTTAATGACAGAGACCCATGCCCTTGACAGTTTAGCTCGTCTGGCAAAGCAACAATTCTTTTATAGGCCAAAGGACTGGCCTTAGAAAACTAAAGGCCCAATGGTGGCAAAATGATCTAGTTTCGGCAAAGTGATCCTTGAGATCATTCCGGTACATATACGGCTTGCACTCGTATCAAAACTGTTGCAACCATTCTACACGCCCTCTCTGATATAATACATAAATATATAATATATATGTGCGCTTGTTAGACACAAAAACCAATGCCATTTATTTGCTAGCAGCAGAACAAAATCGAAGGAGTCGCCTTGCCTCAACATGTGAAACCATAAGACAGAGATCCATGTCACTACTGCTTACCTCAACATGTGAAACCATAAGACAGAGATCCATATCACTACTGCTTACCTCAACATGTGAAACCATAAGACAGAGATCCATGTCACTACTGCTTACCTCAACATGTGAAACCATAAGACAGAGATCCATGTCACTACTGCTTACCTCAACATGTGAAACCATAAGACAGAGATCCATATCACTACTGCTTACCTCAACATGTGAAACCATAAGACAGAGATCCATGTCACTACTGCTTACCTCAACATGTGAAACCATAAGACAGAGATCCATGTCACTACTGCTTACCTCAACATGTGAAACCATAAGACAGAGATCCATGTCACTACTGCTTACCTCAACATGTGAAACCATAAGACAGAGATCCATATCACTACTGCTTACCTCAACATGTGAAACCATAAGACAGAGATCCATGTCACTACTGCTTACCTCAACATGTGAAACCATGAGACAGAGATCCATATCACTACTGCTTACCTCAACATGTGAAACCATGAGACAGAGATCCATATCACTACTGCTGCTTCCAAAACCATTCAGAGAAGAACCGACGATAAACAGACCACAATCTGAAAAAACAGATACGAAAGAACGCTGCAACAGAAGTGGAACAGCCGCATGAACAGCCGCAGCACAATTAATTTGTTTCTGCCTAACTAGACAACAAGTTCATCATCTTGCAGATGTGTAAACCAAACTCTTTCCTTGTTTATAGGTTCTTAGATGTTTAGTCTGGCAAGATCTTGGCCCTCAGACTCACGTTTCCGAATTTTATTTCTCATATTTATCATAGCAAAGGTCTTCTCCGCTGGCTCTCATGTTGCCCAAACAACAATTCTGGTCAAGATTCATAATTATTATTATTCATAATTATTTATCCTTCTCATCTGATTAGCTGTGAGCTCTAGACCTCATTCCCACTGTTTTCCTAATTAAAGACTGCTCTGATGACTTCGGCCCAGTTATCACATGATATGGTATATTGTAAACCTCTCTCTCTACCAAAACTTTGTACATGTTAGAGTCAGTCTCCTCACCGACCTAGGTGAGTGCGTGACCAACCTGATAACCCTGATAACTGGAAAGGGTTACAGATTATATATGCGTATAAACCATATGTATATATATATATATATATATATATATATATAGTGATCCTAGGTGTCAGTCTCAGAAAGCTTAGGCCATGTGGGTCATATCCAGTGCACATACGCTGTCATGCACGCCAATCCTTCTATGCCATGTGAAACTGTGCACCCTAGTTGCATGGATGGCTTGCAGGTCCTCACCAACATTTCGACAAATCATTTTATTAATATTATTATTTGATCAACAGATGGACCCACACTTTAGTTTGTTGCATTCCAGGGTGTTCTCGATGGCTGGTCCAAAGCGTGGGGAATCCCCTGCACATTATGTCCATTCTCTAGCCACTTTCACAGATCCCCTTTCACAGATAAACTCAAAAGTCATGCTCACTTAGCCCTGTATCAAATTTTTATCTGGCTTCCGATACGGACCATGGTTTCACTTGAAGCAACCAATGACCAAGATGACGCCTGCATCATGATACATGAGCTCTATAGAAGTCATGACATTCAGTTAGATCATGTCCAGATGTATGGAGTGACATCAAAGAAAACAATGAAAGTCCTCAATTATTATTCACAAAATAATAAACTTAACTTTAAAAGAATTAGTTATAAGAAATGGCAGAATTCCTTTGTATGGTAGAAATTGCTTAAACGCAAGATTATTAATTAATCCAAAAGTTCTGTGATGGTCAGTTGTAGATTTGCGATTTTGGTCTAGACTGAGAAAGTTCTGAAACTCAAAGTCTTCAGCTACTTTTCCAAAAGGTTTTCATATGATCATAAAACATCGATGCTCACAAGGAAAGATATCTTTGGCAACCGTAAATAAAGCATCTCTGAGAAGTTGTTTACGATGAAAAAGATCAGGACTCTGATGTTGGTACTGAGTGTGATTCCTTATCACCTCAGTCACCTAAAAAAGCAAACAATATCCAATATGACAATAAATCTCAACAGTTCTAAAGTGCTTCAGTTTGATGCACACTTGTTATAGCACCCCTTCAGCTTTCTACTTAGAAGCGCTCCCAACTACAGAGGGAACACTGCATCAGGGTTTCACGCTGAAAAGCGTTGAGCAATTACGATTGAAGGACTTGCCCAAGGTCCCTACATGGCGACTTGAGGTGGATTCGAACATGCAACCCTTCGGCTGCAAGATGACGAACATACCCACTACACCACCACGCCTTCAGTGCATATAGAAAGTATACAGTATTTCATAGACCATGGCTTCTTGAATCGGTGCTACTAACAATTTTTTTTATTGAAACGTAGATAATCATTCATAAATACACTGAAATAGCATTGAAATGCATACTTTATAGCAGCTAACTTGGCATACTACACAACCTTTTCACAAAAGGGTGATGAACAATGAGAAAAAAATTCAATAATATTGTGAGTATATATATGCGTGCACCATATAATTTTTCCTGCAAAGATCATGTGTGCCTAAAAAATATTATCCAGCTCCATTTATTATTCAGCTCCAGCCTGCCTCTGATCTCCCTTTTACAGGTCTCTTGGATAAATTGGATTTTATTCACAAAGATTGTGAATTCACTCTTAAGCCAGCAATCATCAAATATCAGCATAGTATGCCTACAATATGAGAAAGAAGGTTCCAAATAATATCGTGACAAACAGTGGAAAAAAGTTCAGAGCTTACACGAGACCAGTCTAAACCAGATGAAGGTGGACGAAAACTTGAATGATCTGGGTATGGTAAACGTGATGCTGCAGTCGCCGGTCGAGACCTTTTGAACGGCAACTCAGAACTTCTATCTGAATACAACCTGAAAAAACAAATTCAACAAAGCTCCATTTTCTAATTTGTACAAATTTACATGACTTATTGATTAAATTACTAAAATTACTCCAAAAAGAAGTTTTATTACTTGAGGAGGAGAAGCAACACTGCCCAGCTGTTGGATAGCTGCACCACTTTAACTGTGCAGCTGAAGATTATACTTGAAGAAAATTATAGGTAAACAGGTAGCAGCAGGGGCGGATCCAGGGGGGGCTTATCCGGCCATAGCCCCCCCCCCCATTTAGAATTCCCATGTATCGTGGCCCACCCCCATTTGGATTGAACATGCTGTGGAACAATGTATATATTGTACAATTTGGCCCCCCCCTATTAAGAAATGCCCATGCATTGCGGCCCCCCCATTTGGAAATGTCATGTTTTTCTAGAAGTCAGAATGAATATGAGGACTAAAAAAAAGGTCATCAACTTTTTTGGCGGATAGGAAAGAAAAATTTTCCAGACCCATGGCCAAATTTTTTTCTCGGATCCAAGAATTTTTGGCCCCCCGTCCAAAGTTTCTGTATCCACCCTTGGGTAGCAGATAAATTTGTCGACAATATAATACAAAACACTGTACATATAACGAAAAAGATTGACTAAAATTTACCAACTTAAATCATCTTTCAGAGTTTCAGTCAACACCAGTGAACTACATGTATGTCCAATGGCAAACCTCTAAGTTGTCAGCAAACATGATTACATTCAAGGCTGTCGCATTTACGTACAACATAAACATCATTATAATGAAAGTGACAGTTTTACCTTTTACTCATTCTTCTTCCATAAGTTGTTTAGAGGCAAGCTCTCCAGAAAAACAGATTGCCTGCAGTAGTTTCTGACAAAAACAAATACCCAAATAAAGATCAGTTTACACTTAAATTTGAGCTTCTTCAGCAGAACCTTAGCAATCTTCAGCTAGTAAATTGTTATGTGATAAGAGCAAGATGTGCTAGTATACGCTTCATGATCAAAGGAAGTGTGCAAATAATATTACAATCACAGACTTTGTACTTTTGTATGTCACCTATTCAAGGGAAACTTCTTGGACACATTATTTTCCTGATTATACTGTATAACAAAGAAAGAACTGTGCCTTAAAAGATAGAGTCAGCAGCTCTGCTGACTGTGAGGATTTGCCAAATTCTTGCTTCCAACATCAGTGCAAGCTGATTAGGTGTCCTCTCCAGTCTCTGTATCTTGTTCATTAACAGATTTGAAAACTATAGCTAAAAGTAAACTGGAGATAGTGGAGAGCTAAAACAAAATCAAAACTGAAAAGTCAGTTGAAACTAAATTAACACTGTTCAAGTAAGATATTTGTCAAGCATGGCAATCTATATGCAAGAGATGCAACTACTCATCGCAAGCTCTGTAATCGACTCATAATACTACACTGAGCTCGCCCTAGACTCCTGCACGCGGTCTCCTCGAGATTCTTAATGCCTCAATTTATCTATTGCCCGTCCCATTCTATCAGTATCAGTCATCAAGCCATTAATTAAAAATTTAAGTCCCGCCATTTCACGAAATTTTATCCTGAACCTTCCAATTCGTTCGTCTTCCGATTCAGCATCTTGTGCTCATCCTTTGAATTCTTAGAGCTTACTATTACAGAGTAACTTTGAAAGTCAGTGACTTTCGTTAGCGATAATACAGGTTTCGATAAAGGCACTTCGATAAAACTACATTACAATATCGTTTCTATCATTTTATTTAAATCTCACGTACAATTCAGCACAAAATTATAAAGAGTCATACCTGAAACTACAACAACTTAGTTTATAAACGCAACTGAAACCAATCACACAACAATATTATTAATTTCTTATCAAGTAAACAAAACGCACGCTGTTTGGCCAATCAATAGAGTAGACTGGTTGACGTCACGTCATTGGCTATTACATACATACAAACTTGCTGTTTAAGAACGTTGTGTTTTAACGAATAATTATTATAGCGTCTTCCTTTTCTACCTTAGATATATTGTAATTGGTTAGGATGGAGTTAGTGTAATGGATAACACTGTGGCTTGAAGTGCTAACGGTACGCGGTTCGAATCCCGGAGGGCTCTCTGGATTTTTCCTTTATTCCTTAGGTGGCAGGCAGTACATGGAGATCGCGCCTTGTCTGGCTGCAACTGTAATTTATATGTTCTGCCACTTCTTTGATTTGCTTTCTTGTTAATTGTTTCAATTGCATAACTTGTTCGTACATCATAATAATAGTAAGGTAATAATGATAACTATCGTGGCATCACCATAAGTTCAAACTTATCTAAACTTTTCAACATGACTTTTGGCAGCAATTTTTGCACTTCTGATTTGCAGTTTATAAAAAAATTTCTCCAAAAAGTGGTTGGGATATTCACATGCAATCCTTGCAGTCATAGCAGTTGTTTACTACTTTACAAGTCATGGGTCCACTGGAGATTTAACTGATTAAGATGGGTAGGCCTATTTTAACAGTGATTTCGAGGAGGCGGAAAAGACATTAGACATAGGCCTACAGAATAACAGAACAGCATGGCCTGGGCAGCTAAATTTTCAATTGATATCGAAGCTATTTAGGTTGGAAATAGGCCTAACTGCAATCACCTGTAACTTGTATTTTAGTAATACTAATAGGACCTTGAAGCAATTGGGATTCAACACTCTGAAACCTTAAACTACAACGTATGACTATCAGCATTGAAGAAATTCAGCAATTTTATTGAGGTGACAGCCTAAAATCCTACCATTACAGTGTAAGTAAAAGTAAAGTCCTATCCCGTTCCACGAGGAACATAGGGAGGCGCTCATCTGCTTTTCCATGGCCCTGAGCCAGCAATGGACGAATCCCAAGGTCCTGGACACGGGGCCAGTGTATCGCAGGACTTGCTGTTTACTTCCCAGCTTACACCAGTACCAAATTATACTGCTTGGTGACAGGCACGTGTGCGTAAACAACTTGCCCAAGATCGTTACCCGGAGTCGAACCCGCAACCTCCCGCTCCGTGAGCGGACGCGTTACCGGTCTGCCACCAGGTCGCACACCATTACAATTTGATAAGTTTAAAAAAATTAAACAATGGGGAGGGGACATCTATTGAAGTCTTAAACCATGTCTTTCAGCAATGAAATTACGAGAAATTTTGCTAAAATGACAGCCTAAAATTGCAGTGTTAAAATTTTTAAAAATTCCAAATTGGGGAGGGGCACATTCCCCTCCCAAAACCCTTCCCCTGCTTGGTGCTTCATGCCTCGGCGATTGTCCTTCAGCCACTTGTTCGTCCACCCAACCTCTAGACCAAGTCTCCATCTATGCCTACCAGGAAAGATAATCTGACAACTAGATTAATCTTTCAGCGCATGTGCAGAACTAACAATCTCTGGAGGAATTTAAATCAAAGCTCAAGACATAATTACATCTGTCTAAACAATCACATGACTTCCATTAACGTTGAAATCGGTTGAACTATGGCATTGTAAGTTGTAACTGTCATCATCATCATCATCATCATCATTATCATCACCACTATCAGCATCATCATCAGCATCATCTGCTTGCGTCGTTGAATGAGGAGGGCTCTCGCACTGGTACGATCACCAAACTGTTTTAATTTCTGTCAAAATTTTGAGCATTGTTTGAATACTTTTGTTCAAAATGATTATCTGCTTTCTAGAATATTCTATATAACCAACATGACCGATACAAATGAATGCACAAAAGCACAATACCAGCATCAGATGGTACTTTATAACGGCAGTCTAGTAGTTAGAGTGATGGACTGTTAAGTAAGAGGTCCGACGTTCAAATCCCCACTAGGGCTCAAATTTCTGTTGAGGTTTCTACTCCACCTGCATTGCCCTGCACCCATAGCCAACTCAGCCATGATGAGTACACTGACCAATGACCATTATACAATGTCAGTGGGAAGATGAG
The DNA here is from genome assembly GCA_945859605.1 of Lumbricus rubellus. NCBI lineage: Eukaryota > Metazoa > Annelida > Clitellata > Crassiclitellata > Lumbricidae > Lumbricus > Lumbricus rubellus. The sequence goes on from OX243816.1 coordinate 23,265,394, forward strand.
AAGGCAAGGGTGAGGACTGGACACCTGCCCTCCTCATATGCTAACATGAAGTTGCTAACACTTCATACCCATGGCTACCTCTCATGGCCTATAGGATCTTCTCTTCTTCCTACGCAAAGCAAACCAACAGACAAACATTAAATTAGCTGCTTGCTTTCAGTTTAAACTGTTATTGTATTATTTTCTGTGTGTATTAATTTTATCCGATGAAAAATAGTTGACCCTATTATTGACCCTTGGCAATTGTGAGACAATGACTTGCTCAAGGTGCATAAGGATGCATCAGGCTTTCACACGCCACCTGATAAATGAGTTCTCAAAGTACCAGTTGGCAACAATGGTTCATGGTGGGGGGTGGAGACTTAAGGGGGACGGTCCTTCTCAATGTTTGTGATGGGGGGGACGTCCATGCATTTGTTCCCCCCCCAATCGTTAAGTGTTAGGACATCGACAAAGTCATCAGCTATTTTGGAAAGGAAAAATGGTATATTTTTTTCTGGAAATTTCATCCAAATGATTAAAACAAGGTCATGAGCTATTTTGGCAGAGAAAAATGGTATGTTTCTCTGGAAATTTCAACCAAAATGACTTTTTAAAAAAGGTCGTCAGAAATTTCGTGGATGAAAATGGAAACGCAGTCATCCCAAAATGTTGCGCCCCGGTGATTGTCCTCCTTCGGCCGCTCCTCGTTCGTCCCACTCAACCTCTAGACCAAGTCTCCGCCTATGGTTCATGACACACTATCTGCACCCTTATTCACCATAGTATACCTTCTGGGAAAAAGTCTGTTGCTCCCATGCTTCTCTCCATCCATACCCCATTCCTCCCTTGTTTCCTCCCTCATATTCACCAAATAGCTTATATTCCCTTCCCACTCCATAATCATGTGGGTAGATTCAGCATACAATCACAAAATGTTTTTATAACAATTACAGCAAAATCACCAACCATTTAGAAGTTTGGACCTTCCAAGTTTTAGACAAAACTCAACATTTATTAAGACTAAACCAAGATGACATAGCACAATATAAATATCATTTTAATAACACATCTTGATTGATTACGTACAATATTCACATCATAACCACATGATTATAGCATCAGTTTAAAAATATATATGTGTGAGTGTGGTTATACAATTCGAGTCTTCACTGTCACAGACTGCAGGACAAGAAGTGATCCACACCAAAAAATGACAGTAAAGCAGACAATACTGAAAACATCAATAATACAGTTTCATGTCAGAAAAAATAGCAGATGAATATCAAACGAAAATTTGACATGACGTTGGCTATTGCAACATTTCTTGTCTTGTTGTCCAATTTTGATCTCTACATAAAACAAATCAAAGCCGTTTAAAAAAAAACTGCAATGAAGATGAAGGAAGAAGGTTGTGAATGTATCAGTGATAACCCCCCCCCCCCACATGTCAATTTCAGCACTTTTTCTCAACGTACAAAATAATCAAACCAACTATTAGTATCAGTGTAAATCAGGGCTGAAAGTGAGCTGATTCGGTCCGGGTCTGCGACATCGATTTTCGAGACCTGCTGTTGCCGGGTCTCAGCAGGGTCGCTAAAAAGGTCACCAGGTGCCAAAATTAGGTAAAAATGGTCGGATTTTGTAGTTTTGGGCAAATTACTGAAAAAACGTCGTCAGAAAAATTTATGAGTCAAAGGCGTGCTCGTTCGCCAAAGTCAGACCCGGCAACTTTTCCAAACCACTTTCAGCCCTGGTGTAAATGAATACAAAAGTGTAAAAACCTTTGCTGCTCTGCATGTCAAAACGGCTTCCGAGAGCCATGTATCGAGTTCCTGCAATTAGGCATGGTCTCATGCATTTGCAAATGGTCTTTACTCTCCTTGTAACTCTACTTATTCTGGCATTATTATGGTTAGAGCCGTTAGAAGACCATTCAGGAGGACTTTTTATAATTAGTCCTGTGCCAATGTGCCAAGGCAAGGAGATGAAGTGGTCATGGCTAAGAGATCACAAGCAATGAGGATACTCAACCGAGTCTGAAAGTTAATGAGACGAAAGAAGGTGATACAAATTATAAAATGACATCAGTTGACATCATAGTTGTAAAAAACGTTTTTTTCCGTTTTTTATTCTCTCCCAAAAAACGTCGTTTTTTTCGTTTTTTATTTTTCCCATCGTTTTTTATCGTTTTTTATTATTTCTTTAACTCTATTTATTCATTTACTTTCTGTTATTATTTTCCATAATTTTAATTTTTTCTGATATTTCTTATGTTTTCCGCCAACTCTCAAGGATTCAGCTAACTAAAGTCATTATTTCATGGTTTAACATCATCATTTAAGAGATAGCCTACGTGTAGTAGGTTTCTAATCAAGATTTTCATGGTTAAAATGCGGTTTTGGATGAAGAAAAGTCAAATTATTTTCCGTTTCCGTTTTTTATGGTTTTTTTGTGGTTTTTTATTTTTTTGAAAAAAACGTCGTTTTTACCGTTTTTTATTTCGTTTTCATCGTTTTTTACATCTATGGTTGACATTACAACCATTCTATTTGCTTGACTCTATTAACCTCCTTCTGAAAAAGCCTCCTAAGTTATCGTAGACTTGATTTGATTTTATACCATGTGAATAAGCTGCTAAGTCCTAATCCTTATAATTATATGATGCTGAAGCTTTTACATTACAATCAAGCAAAATGTGAGGCATGCAAATGAGGACAGTTAATCAAACAAAAATGCATGTGCAAACTAAGCAGGTCAAAATGCACCTTTAAAATATACAATTGCAATGCTTTCTACTTTATTGACAATAGGAACTTTAAGTGAAGAACTTAACCTAATGTCTCATTAATGAAAATTTAAAAAAACATTGTTCTAAAGATGCACAACAGTAAATTATGAAATCAATTTGAATGGCATTATATCTACTCAACCTTCATCTTCATTTTCACAAACATATTTTAACTAAAATGCAACTTATGCTACAAAAAACTGATTTATATTCAAGTTTTAACAATTTCAATAACAAGTAGAACATTCTAGCAAGGAACAAATTCAAGTTTCAATACACGCAAATGTTTTGTCCATAGAGTTACACACATCTGAAATTGCAACTGTATCGAAAACTATTGTTACCCAACACATATTATCAATCGCATGTGTTATCTTGCTAATGAACAGTTGCTTGAACGACATGTGGCAAGTTGTTTTTCAAACAGTTTGTATCCTGTGACATGTCCTACACCACGAAAACTTTAAAAAGAGAACAACCATTTTAATTGCATATAACAACAGTCAAATTTTGACCAGATAACAGAACTATATATGCTTAAGTTGACAACTGCTTGCAAAACAACTTATGTGTCACAATCACTCTGTCAAATTCTTACAACTAAAGCCGCCACAACTCTGATGCATGCATTTATGTGCATGAGAGTTGACTATGGCAGTGCTATATATATATATATATATATATATATATATATATATATATATATATATATATAGCACTGCCATAGTCAACTCTCATGCACATAAATGCAGACTTAACCCTTTCACGTATGAATCAGTTACAATCTGTGCTTAATGCTGCATCTCGCCTGATTGGTGGCATACCAAAGTTTGGGCATATATCAAGTTTGATACAGAAGAACTGCACGAGCTGCCTATGCAAAAAACGTATCGATTTTAAGATTCTAATGCTCATGTGTAATTGTATTGTATGTATACATTTATATAGCACCTTTCACAGTGCACACCAATCAGGGTTGTTCCCAGTGCATTAGACCAAGAGAGAAAAAGTGGTTTGGGGACAACGAAAAGAGGCACTTAGCCGACCAGTACAAAGGTACCAAAACTGCAAAGAAAAATGGAAAGCCACATTTAGCCACATAAAAAGTTTGTGTGAGTTTTTCATTACCTCAAAGAAATGGTAAATATCTCTGCTTCAATCAGACTGATCAACCATTCTTGTGTAGTGCTGTACATTTTTTATTATATTATTATTGTGAAGAATCTTAAATCTTAACGAGCACAAAGTAACATCAAAATGTGAACCTAAAGCACGGTTAGTCAGTCGCCAGAGGAGGAGCAGTTAGATATCAAGATAAACGCTCTAAGGCAAATGAGAAATCGCAAATTTTTTTGTGTTTCTTGAAAGAAGAAAAGGAAATGCTTCTTTGAGGTACTTAAAGGTGATGTGTAATAAGTTATAAATACATACATCTACACATTTTTTCAATGTCATTACCGTTACTTGGATTAAATCAAATGTATGGCTATATAAATATTTATACAATACTGCAGATCAGACAATCTGGGTTTGAAAATCTGACCGTGGAAACGAAGAAGGGTGAATTGGAATTCAGTCAGAGGCAGCTGTCACCGAGTGCATGACCAACAACACAATAATATTATGGTATAGACACAAAAACCACAGCTACGAAGTTTGCTTCAAATATAGGTTTTATTCCCTGTCTGTTAGTACAAGAATAGATACTAGATAGTCTCTGGAAATTAAATCACTAGCATGTGTTTTAACTGAGTTGCTTTACATAATGCATAATTAAACAAAACAGAATATTCATGTAACTCACATCCATACGAAATACAATTTCAAATATTTTGAGATAAAATTTGAGACAAAAGAACCTTTGACTGGTCACGTGATTACAGCAAATGTAAAACAGCACAGCATCATCATCATCATCAGCACAACAATTGAAACGAATAAACAGTCAGTGTTACTTTGAGTGAAAAACGACGCAAGAAAATATTTGCAATACCAACAACGATAATTAACACTACGACTTCTTCTTCTTCTGATCAATAATAATTCTCAAGGACAGAGTAACTAAATGAGAACACACTTCAACAACAACAACAACTGTGGCGGCCTCTTGTGATCGGTTGGCAAACAATACACATGACATGCGTTTTATTCTTATTCTACTTATCAACTAGTACAAGCACCTTTTTGCACATGTTGTCTGGCAAAGTTTTGTTCATGAGAATTTTGTGCCAGTTTGAGTGAACACTTTTATTTCGAGCATTATGTCTACCCTCAACGTCTTTTTGCTGAATGTTCGTTGCCAATCTATGCACCCCCTCTCCTCTCCTTAGAATCACGACAGACTTATAATGTAACATCAAATCAAGTCAGTTGTGAGTTTCCAAATATTTTGCTATGCTCTCACATCCTTGTTTATTCACTCCCAGTATTTTATCTACCACATGGTTATTTCACTTTACAGAATTGTTAATAATTTTTGTGTTAATGATTGTTTTTAGAAATTCAACGAATCAAAATGCAGTTGGAATAACAATCAGTTTGACATAATAATCTATTTGCCAGTCTGCTCCAGGATGGTGTTACCAGCCTCACTGACAGCTATTGTTGGTCCAGGTCCTGGCTGTGCTTGCTCACGGAATGATGCTCGCTGGGGAAGGGATGTTGTCTTTCGCACTGGATTCTTTCCACTTCCATTCGTGTTGATGAGTGAAAAGCATCCCTTGCGGAATGACAGACGTGCACTCAAGACGGCTGGCTTGAATGGATTCTGCGTTGCCAATTCATTCAAGTGCGCAGCGTAACCCTCGGCAATGACCTGCAAATCAACATTCACCAATGATGCACAGTTCAACGTAGCTGTGACACAACATTTGCTCTTACAGCTTTTAAAAGAACTCTCAGAGTTTAGTCAATGGCAAAAAGATAAATAGTGCAGTGCTTCATACCATGGCATAAGATTATGCAGAATCGATGGCCAGTATATACCATATAACTAACAAAGCAACAGTTAAAAGTAAAATATACAGCCAAAGCAAGTCCTCAAAAGTTTGGTATATCAGGGTTTGAATGAGGACTTAGCCAGAGTGACTTCTCATTCAAAAGAATGTCTGAGTTCATTAGATCAGTGGTTCTCAAACTTCTGCAGGTCACGGACCGGCAATAATTGACATGGGTTTAGCCAACCCAGAAATAAATTGTAGCTGTGGACAAACAATAATACCAATAACAACAACAATAATACTAATAACAACAACAATAATACCAATAACAACAACAATAATACTAATAACAACAACAATAATACCAATAACAACAACAATAATACTAATAACAACAACAATAATACCAATAACAACAACAATAATACTAATAACAACAACAATAATACCAATAACAACAACAATAATACTAATAACAACAACAATAATACTAATAACAACAACAATAATACTAATAACAACAACAATAATACTAATAACAACAACAATAATACCAATAACAACAACAATAATACTAATAACAATACTTCTTGCTAAGCAGAGAAACCTTGTGTCATATGCTAAAACAGCAAATTCTCAAAACAATTCCGACATATACGTAATATAATAGCGTTAGTGACATATATCACAAATTTATTTGAGTTGTAGAAACTGAGAAAATTAGAGCAAACATGTCGTTAGTTATTGACTGACAAAGACAGCATATGTTCAAGGATGTTCTGTTGTCCAACATAATACAGATGAATAATATGAATATGCTAGATAGCTTACAACGACATCCTTGCGATTTCTTTTGGCAACTTTTCCAACAATGAATATCTGGTTCGGTTGCAGCCCAACAGCCTGGTAGACGGCTATGTCCTTGCTTGAACCGTAAGCAACCAAGACATTGATCTGAGCCTGGAAGTTAAAAACTCAGTCAGTCAAAAGTTAATAATTGATATCCAGAAGACCAAACACAAAGAGAGTAAACTTAACTCACTTAAATACGATTTTCAGTTTCTTTTATCATTGGAATTAGTGTCATTTTATATTATTCCTAAAATATTTCTTTAATATGTGCAACATCGCACAGAAATGTGAATCTGAGGCATGGTCAGTCAATTGGCAAACAAAGACCGGTCAAATAACCAGATGTTTGAAAGTCACTGAGAAGTAGAGAATTCTGAGGCATATCTTTAAAAACAAGAATGGAAAGCTACAGCATCAATGCAGAAACATTGGCAGTTGATTCATTCCATGGGGATGCTACATGGATTGCACAAGAGTCCACATGACAATTCTGCATCATGGCTCAGTCAAAAGACCCATACCTGAAGACAGCAGACTGCGCAGAGAAATGTAAAGATACAAGCTTAACCCTTTGGTTATGGAACCCATCACGGCGATGGGTTATTAAGCCAGGATCCGGGTCTGTTCCCGTAACGAAAGGGTTAATAGTGGTTGAAGACAGGTTGGAGGGCTCAGTTTACAAGTTTTTAATGATCAACAGGAAGCCAATGCAGCTAGCTAAACAGGGTTAAGGATCATCTACAAGAAGAGAATTTTGAATGTGTTGAATTGTGTCAACTTTAAGATCTGCAAAAGAGAGTCGGCATCATCGAGGTGAGAGTAGACGAGAGAGTACACTATACTTTGTGTACGTCCTTCGTATGAATAGATGTATTAGATGTATTGTATAGTTGTATACATGATAGAAACAAGATATAAAATGGTTTATTATGATGGTTGAAATGTGAGCATACTGTTCACCAAGGAGGACACAAAGGTCAATGCTGAAATGAGAAGGTCCAGAATGCAGGTTTTGGCATGACCCAAAAGTGGCTGCTTGACAATCATCTGGATTTATTTTTGAAGAATAATCATGCATGCACTAATGAACAGCACTCCTCAAGTCGTCGTGTCAATCTGATCTGTAGCTGATATAGCAATGAAACAGTATTGCGTGCTGCTGAAATTTGACTCTGACAAAAGTTTTTATATTAATTTAATCACCTTTATAGCATATTGTCAATAAAGCATGACAAACCATGATTTGATGTTTGGGCAGAGTAGTGAATAAAGCAGTCTTACTCTTGAGCACAACTACTCACCTCCTGAGCACAACTACTCACCTCCTGAGCACAACTACTCACCTCCTCAGCACAACTACTCACCTCCTCAGCACAACTACTCACCTCCTGAGCACAACTACTCACCTCCTCAGCACAACTACTCACCTCCTCAGCACAACTACTCACCTCCTGAGCACAACTACTCACCTCCTCAGCACAACTACTCACCTCCTGAGCACAACTACTCACCTCCTCAGCACAACTACTCACCTCCTCAGCACAACTACTCACCTCCTCAGCACAACTACTCACCTCCTCAGCACAACTACTCACCTCCTGAGCACAACTACTCACCTCCTGAGCACAACTACTCACCTCCTCAGCACAACTACTCACCTCCTCAGCACAACTACTCACCTCCTGAGCACAACTACTCACCTCCTCAGCACAAATACTCACCTCCTGAGCACAACTACTCACCTCCTCAGCACAACTACTCACCTCCTCAGCACAACTACTCACCTCCTCAGCACAACTACTCACCTCCTGAGCACAACTACTCACCTCCTGAGCACAACTACTCACCTCCTGAGCACAACTACTCACCTCCTCAGCACAACTACTCACCTCCTCAGCACAACTACTCACCTCCTCAGCACAACTATTCACCTCCTGAGCACAACTACTCACCTCCTGAGCACAACTACTCACCTCCTCAGCACAACTACTCACCTCCTGAGCACAACTACTCACCTCCTGAGCACAACTACTCACCTCCTGAACACAACTACTCACCTCCTGAGCACAACTACTCACCTCCTGAACGAGCTGCTTCAGAAAGTTGGCCTTCTGACGGAGTGGATCCGTTGACAGTCCATCCATGAACGCGACCATTCCATGAGGGAAGTTGTGCTGCGCGAGCCACGTAACAACTCGCCGCTGCTGCATGTCAGGTCGAGCAGTGATGTAGATGATGAGATAACCCAACTCCTGCCAGTGTCTGAAAACATTCTCACAATCAAACGCTCACCTCTACTCAAGCACATCGCAAAGATGTTTATCAGACTTTCTACCCACTGGAGAAAAAAGACAAAAGGGCTGGGAATACTGGAATACTATGTCATACGAATAAATTGGAGAAACAGGCACCGTAACAAAAGCGCACAGGACTAAAGCATGCACACAAATGAGTATAGAAAGAAACCTTGGAATGATAAAAACCTTGACAAAATGAGCGTGCACCTATAAATACAACGTACTACAAAATTTGAAAGGAAGGCAATTACCGTAAACCAATGCAAATGAAGTAAAATTAACTTCCAATAAAACAGATATTGAGATGTTCATGGAATTGAAGATTTGGAGATTTCGACCTGAATTCAGACATCGAGAGATTCAAAATAAGTGTCTGCTTGAATCGACGATTGCAGTCTTTGGCTCCAACGTGCGACTGGTAGATTTTAACGAGACTATGAATAACACAACTCTATGAACTTACCTAGTACAGCACATTATAAACACGCTCTATGTTGCATGGACTTTGGTGTGAAAAAGTAGTTTTTATCATTTTTCAACAAGCATAACAAACCTGAAACCTTCTCTTAACTATTCTAAAAATGATTTATAAAACTGCATTCAGTCCACACTAATCCAAGTAGATAAAAGCATTAAACCCAGAATCCTCAGATCTTTCCATCAGAAGCGAAACCGTTTCCTACCTGACGACATCAACGGCTCCAGCTCGAACCTTTGGATCTTTGCCCATGATGGATACACTGGCCGTGAACGAACCATCGATGCTGAAGACGGCCGTCTCAGTTTTCGGAGGCAGGACAGCCATAAAGAAATCCACAGAAGTATGATCTCCCCTGAATAACCAGAAGAAAACAGCAGATTGCTAAGAAAGTAAAGAAATGATTCATCGCTATTACCATGCTTACTCCTTCGTTTGATTCTGAGTGTACAGTGTTCAGCTAAAGACGTACTGCGGCTCTTAAATGCAGATATCAAAGAATATCTGACTTATGAGATTGGACCATGCACAGTGTCAAATAACATGTGCGGCGTGCCCATGTCAGAATTAACATGAGAGCAGCCAAGTTGGATAGATAGTCAAGAACATTTGAGCTCAATGTAGTTGCTAATGTCAGTCAGAATCCGTGCATTGAAGTCAACATACTTTTTCCTGGAGGTTATGACGGGTGACCAACAGAAAACTTGTCCAATATTTTAGTTCTGGATGTTTGGTCATTCTTTTATGTGTATTCTGTGCCCAATTGTCAAGTAATTGTCAAATATTTAGTTCTTGGATGCTTGGCCATTATTTCATTTCTACTCTTTACAGTATGTACTACATCAGTATAGGGGTTAATGTCCGAGGTTATTAGCATGGGGGTTATTGTCCGGGGGCTGTTGTCCAGGGGCTATTGTCCCGTTACAATGGAGTGTACCACCTTCCAATGGTCTCATCTTACCATAACACAGCTAAGCTTGCACTTAACTAGATTGCTAATTGCTTTCAAGTGCAACTATTTTCTTAATTTCTTGATTCATTACAACCATACAATGAATAATAACACAACATAACAGCTCAGCATCCTAACGAAATATTCAAGTGCCAAAAACAGCTCTTTCCATCTTACCGGACTACCATCTTGACTGGATAGATGCCTTCTGGAAGTCTCTTCTCTTCTGGAATGTGGTAGGTTGCTCGACCATTGGCATCAGTCATTTCAGTTCCAAAGTAAACCCAGTTGCCAGATGGCGGCTGAGTTAAGATGTGGATATCAACCTTGAATATACAACACCATTTACAGAACATCAGTCGCCACATAAGACCACATGACACCAGCAAAATACGCATACAATCAGCTGCAACATAGCTGCCAGCCATTACTACAAGTCAATCTTACAGCAGACAAGATGTAATACTGACAGTGGAGTTTCAGCGCTCCTTTTCTTTCTTTACTTTTCTAGTTGATTACCATAAAATAATTACGATTCAACACCGAATTGCTCATATGACATAATCTGATGCACAGACGCAATTCTCTTTTTAACAAGCAGTTCAAATAAGCTGTTCAGTCAGAATGAAAAGATATTCAGCAACCAACCACGGACAGACCTTTTCACCTGAGAGAGAAACGACATCGAGAGGTCCATACATAAACCGTGCCGTCAAGATCTGCGGCTTACCCTCCAGCACAGTCACATCATTAGCACGATGATTTGGAGCCACGTTCTACACATTTAAACAAACACAAACGCAATGCTAACGATGATGATGATGATGATGGTGCTCATGCTGACAATAGTAAAACTGTTATTAAGAGAAGCATTTCTTGGGTAGAATATCAAGAGTGATCAATAATGGGTTATCCATTTAGTATCACTGCATGAAGAGGGTTAAACCAAATGCAATGCTTCCGTATAAAAGGTCCAATGATAGATAATGCATAGGACACAGGGAGGATGGGGCAGAAAACTTTGTCTAATTAGTTGAAATTATACTATCCAATGGGAGCAAAGTTTAATTACAACTAACGGGATCTTAGATCTTGGATCGGTATTCTACGGTAATTGCTTAAACATGGAAGGAGATTGTTACATGCATCCCTTTCAGGATGTGGAATGAAAAAAAATTGTAGAAAGTAGTAACAGACTCAGTAACAACATTGTTAAAAGTTTTCCATGTTTTACATAACACATACCAAATTAATCAAATTCAATCGCTCAAAGTTAATTTTTGGGAAATAATTTTTTCTTTCCAAAATCAGTCCCAGCCATAGTTAATATTATTAATCCTGCATAGATTAAAAACAGATTGTTCCATGTGATTTGTAGGGTGCATCATGCATAGTTTGCATACGATCGTAAGTGATGGGATGCAAAAGGTGCACATGTGTGGAGGGAGAGGGGGGCAACTTTTCCAGATTTCTGTATACACACTAAATGGATGACCCTTAAACAAGATGACAATAGAATCTGAATCTGCAATTGTAGAATAACAATTAGATCAAATGATTTGACAAGAGCTGAACTGTATGTCTTTCTCAAAAATAGGAACGGCTGTTCAAAGAATGTTCAGAATATGTTGATTGACCTTGACTTTGATGGTAGTGCGTCGCTTGAGCCATTTCTCTCTTGGCTGGTCACGCAGGAACGCACAAGGATTCTTGTCAGAAGTGGTCGGATCCAGCACAGAGTACTCCTGACGAACCACCTAAATAAATGCACACACCTAAGTATTGCTCAAAGGATGCCATAATCTGCAAATGCTCTCAATACTACATCAAAAATATCACAAATAGTCAAAAATCATTTTCAGGTGAATGCATCCACAGAGAAAAAAAATTCCATAAAAAATATTCCTGAATTTCTCTTGAACTATTACAGTGTAGACTCTTGAGTTGTCTTGACTCAAAGTAGCTCGGTGTAAAACAGCCATTCCTCGAAAACATTTAACACCTGGAAACGGTTCAAATCATCTACAGTTCAAAACGACTGTAAAGGTGCTATACTGGTAATAATGTTTGGGATATGCTGTTTGGATGTGTACAAATGGTAGACTACCAATATCAATACTGTCTGCCTCTCAACCATATGCGTGTCCAGTCCATGAATCTTAGCACAAAACATGAATCTAAATGAGGTTATCACAAAGTTTCATGTCACAAAAAAGTATATGTTGTACAATGTACATTGCTTGGTTATGTTTCTGTTGTGTTTGTACTTTAGACGAACTATCTGTCTGTGCTGTAAGATATAGAATTATAGAGGCAACTACAGGTTTGAGTAGTCTATCAGAGGTTCACGATCGAGAGGCGTCGCTATGGAATAAGACAACAGACATTCTATGTGCATTGTGCAATGTGCATCCAAGTCTCATTCAGTTACAGCGCTGTGCATGCAGACTCTATAAAGACCTACATTTTTAGAATTCTAGTTCATTTCTAGATTTTATAAATGCAGTCTTTTCTAGATCAAATAAATTTTAGCAAATTGTAGTGATTTTCTCTATGTTTCTGCTATTGTCTTGTTTTTACACACAATTGTCCTGTACACTTTTGTCCTGCGTGCTTTTGTCCTGTACACTTTTGTCCTGCATGCTTTTGTCCTGCATGCTTTTGTCCTGCGCGCTTTTGACCTGCACGCTTTGTCAGCGCTTCATATAAACTTCCTAAAACGACACAAAATGCCGTCTCAAGTTCTAACAGATGATATCTATGATTCCGTTTCACAAACAGGCCATGTATAACTTAGACCCGTCACTGCATATCGGTGCTATGTTTGCAATAGAGGAGGAAAATCTCATAAGAAAGTTTTACATCTGAAGAAACAGGAATAATTTTATTTGAAATAACAGTGTAGGCCAAGCGATGGCTGATGCTGACCTGTCGAAGAATGAATGCAACCATGTCCGTTGATTCCCAGAAGCTGGCATGAAGAAGATACGGAAGAGCAGTTGCCGGAAAGTTCTGCAGGGCATCCGGACAATAGATGGAATAGTCGAGACGCTTGTTACCCCACCAACAAGCAGTCACTATGAAAACATTCAGGACACTTGAGGCAAAAGTCACAAGGAAATGATAAAGATGAGGTACATAGACACTTCAGTCATTTCTGTTGGACTCCAATTCATTAATAATTACGTAAGCATATACTTTATTGAGCCGCCTGCAAACGCACTGCGGCAACATCGAATAAGACCAATCAAGAGGTGTACAATCACACAAAATCATAATATGCAATTACAAAATGTAACAGATGTCTTCAAAGCTGTGTGTGTGAGAGAGAGAATATAATGGAGAAGCGCAGTAATTTAAAAGTCAGTTGAAAAGCATTCGTGTGAATAAACCACACCAGGATAATTTTGCGGTTTGCATGTGAAATGATCTCATGGTTGTGCAAATGAGGATTGAGGATGAATTGAGGATGGATTGAGTTCTTACTACAAGGCAGTGGACAAGCTAAGACATGGTTAGGGTTATAAAGAACGGAGAAAAAGGAGGCATCAGCATGATCAAAGAGGTCGTCTCAGCAGGCAGAAACTTGAGCAGTACGATTTTCCGTATCAATGCGTGTTACTACTCACGCACTGATCAGCAATTGGAAAGCCAGATCATGTAAAGGAAGCACAGTGAAGGCATGCCAAAGAGGTGGTTCGAACAATATCTTATAGGTGCATCCTCCGGGAGACCACTAGCAATAAAGACGCATATCACATAGAGCAATAAACTAGTCTTAACACAGATCCAGTCAATATGAGTGTCAAAACAGGCCGACAGGTAAGGTAGGTAAGTAGGCAACACCGTTTTTTTCTTCTATCCGATGGCAATGTTACCTGATGTAAGACTGGCAACTGTGATGTCCACTTGATCTGATGATTGACTTGACATGCTCAGACGACTCTGTCTTCTGTTCTGACTCGTGTCATCATAACTTGACTGACTGCCTTGGTTCACCCGTGACATGCTGCCATTTGTGAAGAGTGCTAGATAGTTCTGCAATGTTTCCACTGACAACAGAACAAACCAAAACAACAATGGCTATATAGTGACCGTGCACCACATCATCAAAAACTGGGATTTTAAAGTAGTTAGCACTTGCAGTATTCAAAATAGAAGAACAACTCTTTTCTGAAGCCCATGTCAAGCAAATTTCATTAGTGACAAGACAACGTGTGGGCTATCCATGCATGGGCTATTCATGATACTGTAACAACAGTTTGGATGGAAAGTGTGAGAAATATGATGGCTGCTGTTGGATTGCATCAGCATTATACCCTGGCCTTACATATAGTCTGCAGCTCTTTAATTAATTAAGTATATTAGATAATGAAAAGAATTTTAATACGATGAATTAAAAGTCTGTTTCTCACCGGTATGGATTGGAATTCCATCTCCAAATGGAAATTTGCTATATCTGGGTAGTTTCATCGGTGGTATGAACTTGAACTTATCATTGAGTAGAGGCTCCAGACGCACAGCAGTTGGATCCGATGAGTAGAACAGATTGTACATCTGATGACATTGTGGCTTTGCCAGTTGATCTATCAAATCAAAACAAAGATCTGGCAGTCAAAATAAGTGACATATGGTACTCACAAAGACTGAGGCAGTGCCGTACAAAAAAAGGTAAGTAAAAAAATCTATGTGGCAAATATGCGCAGAAACAAGACAACAACAGAACTGGAAATATTACTGAATTTTTTCGGTTGTCACTGAAGACAGGAAGACTTCCTCTGTGGACATGACATAGTCTTCAGCAACTTTACAATTTAATGCTTCTGAATAATATTTAATGTTTCTGATATATTAGAATTTCAAGATAGATTGACTGACTGGGCTTCTCAGCTATTTAGTTCCTTGGTTTGATGCTATTCTTAAATACAAATAAGTTAAACTTTAGATGTAAAAGTTTACACAATAAATCTGCAGAGATGAAATATGAATTTATGTAATATGAGGCAAAAGCAGTTCTTAACACTTCAGAAGAGCTGCACTAATAAGAGCTGACAATTTAATGTAGAGCATACTTTGAGAATCAGGGTAGGGTAGTCTTGGACAAGGTAGTTATTAGTTATTGGCCTTAACGGAGACATAGGTTATAACTGTCTGAAGTTGCAGGAGATCTGTATTCACGATTAGTGTTGTTTATGGCCTTAAATTCTGCCATGAACAACAGATTCCATGAATATAGTTTGACAGCTAAGACCATGTTCAGAGTTACTGGACTGTGTTACTTCAAGGATGAGACGTGCAATCATCTGCCAATGGCACACAGTAGTCAAGTCAACCCTAGTCACTCACAGTCGCAGCTGGTGGATGATTTGCAACATCTGGAATGAATCTCTCTTGAAGCAAAGGACATATCTACTTGATTAGTCATAGGATTCTCCTAACTTCCTTCTACATTTATTGCTACAGATAACAGACAGGTCGAAGGTGTCCAACTCAACAATCCAACTTAGAACTTGTCACCATTTAGTGTTACATGTACAATTGTACATGACTCCAATGATAGAAAGAAAGGTGCTGATCAAAGATAAAAAAGACCATCCAAAAATGTACATGTATACTGGAATCAAGAAAACCACTGAAATGCAGATTCTGCCACAGCAGAAGTTTGAACACAGAAGAATTTTGAAAAATTTACACAAGAGAAAAGAGACAATGATGAGACAGTGAGAGAATAAGACGAGACATGCGAGAATGAAACGTGAGACAATTGACGCGTTCACTTTTGTTGTCCAAAATCATGGTAATAAATATTTAAAATCAAGCACTAGCAATATTTAACAAATGTGACATAAACAACAGCATTAAATTAAGATTGAAAGCACAACTGTGCATATACATGCGACTACAGATGATTTTCAAACACTAACGGTCCTAGATGGAATGTTCAGACCGATGACTTACGGCTTTGGAAATCCACCGTACACAGTTTCCGATAAGCGAGAACTAGACCGAGTGGACTTCCGAATGCAAAGAAATCGCTGACATCAAAATCGAAGTCACCCAATTCGCCAGGTCCGACGGTTGAACTGGTTCGTCGAGAGGTGGGACAAGACGAATGGCGTTCGTAGCGAATGATCTTCTCATCCTTCTCTGATGCGCTCACCGTGCGCACGCGACCCGCTGCAGCATCCGGAACGAGGAGACTGGGATTGCTAAGGCTGACTTGCTTGCTCGCCTCCAGAGGAGCAACTTCAGGCTTCAGCAGCTGAGAAGCATCATCATCCGTTCTTTGTGGAGCATCGTAAGAACCGCTTTTGCAGAGTATGTCGTAGCCAAGTATCGATCCAACACTATCGGCTAAAAGACAAACCTACAGATCCACACAAGCAGATATTCATTCAGAGTCATTTAATAACTCAGGAGGTTGCTCATAAAAATCGGCAGTAATTCCTCTGACTAGTTAATATATAATTTAATTACTTTAAGTGAAATCTCCAACACTAAAGATTTACTGAACAACTTTATCAAAAGGAAAAAGAGCCATTTCACACTCTAATCGGCTAACCACCCATCTGAGTCAACCCTCATACGAATAAAAACTGCAGTAGATGAATGAGAAGTTGGACATAGTAGATTGTTGCTTTGTACCACACTCAAATTCTCATCAGATTTATTTGTGAGAGCTGTCCACAGCTTTAGAATCTTCTGATCAGTTCAGTCTCACACCATCTGTCAGTTCTTGATGTCAATCAGCTCTAGACCCATGACCCAACTGGCTTTTCCATTACTAATGAATATTGATTGTGATCTCACCTGAAGTGATTCAAATCTTGGCATAATAATTAAGGAGCTATAGTATTCATTGGGCTTAGATTCAATAAAAAATATACCAGTAGGGGCCTACATACAAAGTACATCACTGTGAACAGCTAATAAGAACAGTTCAACAATTTCAAATGCTAAGTCCATGAACAAAGAACTGTAATTTTGTTCTTTGACTCTGACTCATACAGTGCAAAGTTGCAAGCAGTAATACTGAACTTTATCACGATTTGCTTAGATGTAAAGTAATTGGGAGCAACGTAATTGGGAGCAACCCAGCCAGAATCTCACCTGTCCTGAGAAACAGCGTCCTTCGTCTGATTTCAGAAAATCATTATACGTGGCATTTGCTCTGACAACAACTTGAGCAAGAGTGCTTTCGTAGTGTGGGGAACTTGTAGCAAATAATGCCAGGGTGCTCATTGGAAAGTTCTCTTTCATGGCTACTGCATTGTCCACAGTAGGTGAAACAGTGTCCAATCCTTCAGGGTATAAACTACAACATAAACAACAGCAAAACATGATGTTAGTGTTTATAATAATTATCAAATGAAGAACATCTAGAGCGTGTGGAAAAACAACAATGTCATATTATCCATCCCGACTGTGTAAGAATCTTGAAGGGGTGCTAAAACCCTGTTTACACAATTTACAATTTATGCAACTAAACTTTGTTCATTCCTTTGTCACAGCTTGCCTATCCCTTTATTCTGGCTTACCATCTGCTTGGCTGGCATCCCTTCAACGTATTCTACGCTCTGCAGCACGCCTTATTGATCAAACACCCAAATTCACTCACGTTTCAAATTACATGCTGGAAGTTCTGCACATAGACTGAAAGACCAACCTGATGAGAGTTGTCAGTGCTTCTGAGCAGATGGCTGGACAGGGAACCAGTCGGATGAAAATCTGACCAACAGCAGAGGCATAGTGAGCTGTGGCAACCTGACTAAAAGCTGAATGCAAAGTTGAAAGATCGGCATTCTTTGAGATTAGTTGGTCTTGTCCTGTGTCCAGGATACTTCCTACAGATCAAATAAACCCAGTGACACTAAAACATGATCAGACTAAGTATCGTTAGACTAAGTATCGTTAGACTAAGTATCGTTACACTAAGCATAGTTAGACTACATAGATCGACAGACTTAACACATTGAGTGCCACGTACGTATTAATACGTACTTCAGCCAGTCATTTAGCATGGCGTGTAGGCAGTCAATGTGTTAAACAAAAAGACCACAAATGTAACACAGTCAACAAACGTACGATGGATTACACTTGCAATAATCTAAATACCACAACTGCCACTACAATATTTAATTACAAAATGTATATGCCGAGTAAGCAATTATAGCTTGTCATCATTATTGCCACTATAATCCTTATAGTAAAGGTTGCCTTGCCCCATGCCCTAGTGCCAGTCTCAAGCTTGGATGAAGGAGGAGGGCAACATTAATATTCTCTCTTACCACATAGAGTCATAACATTGAAACTAATACTAATACTGTACTACAGAATCCATGACACATAGACATGCACTATTGCACTTGACATCAGAAAATTTGCCATATGAGGTAATATAATCAGTCCAATTTTATACATGTGCACAAGAAAAAGCCGTTCCGACACCAATGTGCACCAGTGACAAGTTCTAATGGCCTACTAACAGCGGCAAAATAATATATGCATAACTACTCACACTATGCATAAGTCATTCTTAAGTACGTCCGTCAGTTTTGAGATCAGAAATTGAGAAATGTACAGCAGATGGATATATATGTTTATGTATAGATGTCAGGAGCGAAGATCACTTTAAAATCAGGTGACCAGACCACTTGCTAATAAAGTATCTGAAGATATCTACATCAACATGCATAATTAGTTAGTCACACCAGCCTGTAAAAGTACAAGACTAAAAATAAGATGTGCTAGTTTCAAGTAACTAACACTAATTAATACTAAGCCATGGGGAAATAACTAAAACAAATAACAACTAAAACAACACCTACATGTAGCATTTTAAACAAACAATAACTAAAACTAAACCTCAAGTCACAACTAAAGCAACACTACTGCCCTACATATGAGGAGGTTAAGGAGAATAATAATGAAAGCCAAACACTACACCCACCATCACCAACACCCGTAGATAAAAAGGAGATTCTTAGATGTATGATCTGTTAGTAGACACTGATTTTGTTGGACATACCGCCATGTAGGAGAATGAAGAGAATGTCATTGTTGTAGGACTTGGGTGTGAGATGAGTCATAGGTGTGCATGGCAATGACTCATCGACGCTGTGACACTGCAGCTGATGATATTGATGAAGATGCAGGCGATGATGATCCTCTCCTCCTCCCTCTCCTCCTCCTGGTCAACAAGTAAACAACAACATAACTTAAGCACATTCTTCTGTAAGGCACAAGCAGCAGCTGTTGTCTTCCATAAATATTTCTAGAATTATTAGGTGTTTAATATCTTAAATGTAAAGAATACAAGAGAGAAATTATTCAAAACTTGCACGACAGACTCTTCAACCTGTGTACAGTGACATTTTCGTTAGCATTAAGTAAACTTATAAATAAAAATATTGATTTCCATTAAGTTTAACAGTAACTGAAATTATTTTGAGAGAACAAAACTGAAGTTGATTGAAAATTAAGCACACTGAAAGAAAATAAGAATAAAAACGAAAATTCATTTTCGAAAAGAAATTAATAACAACATTTGAAATTTTTAGTTGATAGTCAATCCAATGCAGTTCTGTTTACATCTAAAAGATACTTTCTGACTCTTAACACTTTGGAATTTTTGGCATAGCACGTGCTTCCATGTGCAATTCAATATGGTCATTTGCAATTGGACATTTCCTGTAAGTTTATAATTTTCAACTACGCAACAAGACTAGTCTAAGGCTATGTGAAAATCACTTTGAAAGTGCTTCTATTTTGATCACGATAACTTTGTATAGTTTGCTCATTGGGCTAAATGAAGGAAATCATGCATTGGATTGTTTAACAAGGCCTACGGCAAAGAAACAGACAAATATGCCTAGGCCTATCCTTGCAACACTTTGTACCCTAAAGTGGATGAGTACAAAACTGCACTTTCTGGTCAAATTTTAAACAATTTCATTTTGCTTCTACAATCTAAAGCGAATAAGCACACACATAATATATAAAAATATATATTCAGAAAAAGGACAAGACAAAACCAGGGTTGGCACGAAACTCTTATATGACTGATTGAAGTAAGCGGTTTCAACACGGAGAAACACAAGCACTGCAGAAAATCGTTTCAAATAAAAGAATGCAAACGTTGTCAATCAATTCCGTGAAATACGATTAAGGAGTGTAGTATGCTTTTGAAAAAATACTATCCAGCAGCCATGGTCGATTACCCTTTTCAGGAAATTATATAAACTAGATATGGAGTTCAAACTGCTTTTGTAATTGTATTGATCATTTATACATATTGTGGATGGAAGGACAGCCACTTAAAAAGAAAGGTTGTGAGCTAAGCTTACTCCACAAAGATAGTCAATAACACTGCGCTCATTGCAGTTGCGAACGATGGCCAGAATCGTTGCGTTGGTGTCAGCATACTTCTTCCTTGCAGATTGACTGTGCAATGAACTTGCAGGCTCTACTGCATTCTGTGCAGGCACTGCAGGCTCTACTGCATTCTGTGCAGGCTCTACTGCATTCTGTGCAGGCTCTACTGCATTCTGTGCAGGCTCTACTGCATTCTGTGCAGACTCTACTGCATTCTGTGCAGACTCTACTGCATTCTGTGCAGGCTCTACTGCATTCTGTGCAGGCTCTACTGCATTCTGTGCAGGCTCTACTGCATTCTGTGCAGACCCTACTGCATTCTGTGCAGGCTATACTGCATTCTGTGCAGGCTCTACTGCATTCTGCACAGGCTATACTGCATTCTGTGCAGGCTATACTGCATTCTGTGCAGGCTATACTGCATTCTGTGCAGGCTCTACTGCATTCTGCACAGGCTATACTGCATTCTGTGCAGGCTCTACTGCATTCTGTGCAGGCTCTACTGCATTCTGTGCAGGCTCTACTGCATTCTGTGCAGGCTATACTGCATTCTGTGCAGGCTCTACTGCATTCTGTGCAGACTCTACTGCATTCTGTGCAGACTCTACTGCATTCTGCACAGGCTATACTGCATTCTGCACAGGCTCTACTGCATTCTGCACAGGCTCTACTGCATTCTGCACAGGCTCTACTGCATTCTGCACAGGCTCTACTGCATTCTGTGCAGACTCTACTGCATTCTGTCCAATGTATCCTGGACATAAAGAAGTCGATTACTGCATTTCTCTGCGGGTTGTAATGCGTCAGTACGCTCGTCTTGCTGATAAAAAAGATAAAGGTTTTGTTCAGCTTGATTTCGTAAATGCTTTCTTTCAGCAGTGAAATATCATGCTCACAATCATTTTGAAACCATCCTTGAGCTGCACAGTTCTGTCCGTTAAGCCCACAGGACTTCTTCTGTTTCTAGATCTGAAAAGTTTATCATAAAAAAATATCGTCACAAATTGGCCTTCAAAAAGGAGATGCTCTTGGTCAACTACTACCATTTTTTCCCTACCTCTACAACCCGTTCTTTGCTCCCTACATTCAACAAATCACATAAGATATCTTGATGACCCTACTTTCAGAGGTCAACAAGAGACAGACAGTAGCTTTCGATGTCAAATCTGTGATCTAGGAACCACCATGGGTATCCATTTTAACATGAGCTGTTTCCCCATGGTGGAAGGGGCCAGAACAGAGCAGGGTCTACATTGGCGAGCTGGCGTCAGTCGGTCTACAATTTTGAGGAAGCCTATTCCTCTTGAAAGAGAGTGAAAAATAAAATTGAAGCATGCATACATGCAGCTTAAATATTAATGCAGATAACATACAGATAAATAAAAATTAAATAAAAATTTGAACTGATCAGAAGTTCTGACACTCAAATACAGAACATAAATCATTCTAGTTCTTTTATTCTGTTCTATTGCTGTCAAACTACAATTACATCATATTCATATATGCAAACAAAAAGTATTTGCAATTGCACATATTATATAAAAAAAACTTATATAATCATAATTATGTTGTTAGCAAAAAAAAACTCAGACGATGAAGATTCTGAATAGCATCAATCAAAAGTGTCTGCATTGCTGCTCAAGAACAGCACCTTAAGTGTGTCCTGTGGAAAAGTGATGCCCCAGTAAAGTGAATGAATTGTAGTCGACTACTTCTACTTCTAGTCTGATTTCCAGAATCTTGATGAAAGGAAAAGAATCAAACAGAACTGCACACGGTACACAACTTTGCACATTTAAAAAAATAAAATCCCAAAATGTGAAAACTCAGACTTTGCAGTCATTTTGTCAGACCCAGTCACAAAAATCAATCAATGGTGCTATAACAATTGCTTTTCAAGGACTTTGCTGAAGGTTCCTACATCAACATTGCTTTCAGTGGATGCTTGAAGCTACACATCAGCTCAACCAATGGACGACGATGATAGTGCGGCACATTATGCTGAGACTACACAGCATGGAAGATGCGCAGACTTTTACCTAAGTGATGAGAAGGAAGATGTCCACTGCCTGCATCCGAATCCAGTGACTCATCGAGATTGACCAGCAGCTCAATGGAACTGGTACGGAACATCCGGTGGTCCTTCAGCTGTTGTTGACCACCGCCTCCGCCGGCAGTGAACTGGATGCCGTCATCTCAAACACACACACAACGAGCTGAGCAATCATCTCTCATGTGTCGTCGTTATCGACATCTCGATTCAAAACTTAGCAATGTTTCCTTTTTTCTTCACGTAATACTATGCTCGTCTGATCGGTGTTCGTGTCTGGTCCAGTGATCCAAAGTGACACATATCTAATATGTGTGTATGTACATTGTACATATCTATGTGTATGTACATATCTATGCGTGTATGTACATATCTATGTGTGTATGTACATTATGTACCTGAGCTTCTTTCATGGATCGAATTTTAAGAACATCTGAATGCAGACTGTCACATGTCTGAGCCTGCTAAGCAGAAGCACCTGATTACTTCTGGCAGTTTGTTTGCATGCAATCATCGGTCAATAAGAATTGCGTGTAATTATGAGCCATCGCCCATTGTTACATGGGAAGCAATGTTCAGCCAGTCTCTGCTGCCAATGCACATACAACATTTGTTAGACATTTGTGCTTTGCAAACGTAAAGTCCAGCACTAAAAAAATAATGTTTAGCAAGAGACCACAGCAACTGTTGCCTCTATCCGAGAGACAGCACTGTAAGCATACCCACATAAAGAATATTTATATAGTCACACGATTATAGTGTGCTGTCTGGATAAATATTAGGAGGTCAAATATATGTATGTGTACTGTGTACTAGGGTGGTCGTTAGAAATGAAAGTTTGAATTGACTGTTCTCCAAGGCGCCATTTGGTTCCATTCTCCCCAGAAATATTACACAAAAAGTTTCAAGAGAAAATATTAATGTTTAGGACTAGCACAACGCCATCAAAGTTTTACCCTAATAATAGCAAGTCTTCTAACGCTCAAACAGTAGGTATGCAGTCGTGATCAACACGGAATCTTCAAACCAGGAATCAATTCAACTACTTTTAGTAGGTCCACATTACAACATAATGATGCTACGGTTATTGTAATCATAATCATCAATTTACATAGCGCCACTTCAAGAAAAACTCCTCAAAGGCAAGAAAACCTGTATAACACTCCGCATCACAGATAACTTCTCTCATGTCTTTACAAATACTACCTATTCTACCTTGTTGTCTTGATTGATAATAATAGCTTACTATTCTTAGACTGTTACACTAATGGAACAGTAATAGTAAATAATAGGGATAAATATAAAATGTTTTGTGGTTTCATCTGTGTACTACGTAATTAATTTATTATGCAAAATAACCAATATTTCTAACGAGGTCTGATTCCTAAGAAATATTTCTTTTACTACCGTCATCGTTCATGGGGTTACTAACTTACTAAGTACAAGGAACTGGTGTAATATTACAAAATAACAACAGATTTTAGATGCAAATTTTTATCTCAGATTTAGGCTAATATGTTTTCACTGAGGCATTATTACTCTGTCTCAGCATGGGTTTAAGCTATGGTGCACAAAGTGATTATGTGTAGTTTTCACGATACACTTCCCTCAAAGTGAAATCTCTGGCATGTTGCCCAAAGAAGGTGTTCATCTACCACCAAGAGTGTAGCAATGGGTGTAGCCTTGAGGGTGCTATACTTATTCTTTTGGAATGGTTGGTCGTCTGAGGTGTCCTGGTGGTCACTGCAGTTTCGGCTGATCCAGCTGATTGCTGAGCTTGATGCAGAAATTTTAGTTGCACATAGCTTACGTGTTTGACACCTTCGCCTTTCATGCTAATTTACAATAGCAAGTTAATTTACAACAACTAATTAAGGCAGTGTAATATGTGTCTACTCTTGACAGCACTTTCTGTGTCAATTGTTTGACTCTGTGTTCATTCGTCAACTCTAAAAGCATACTTTTAATGGGATAATTATTATATCGTATGAAATAGATAATAATGTGAGAAGGCTATATCAGGCACTCAATTATGATGCTCTCTTTAGAAGTTGTTGAAAAAACTGACTCCTACATGTATGTGGTAATGAGTATTTCGTGGATCTGTAAAATTATGATCTCAATAGTTTCAACATCTATTTTAATTCATTTCTTTACAGCAGCTCTTTATAGATTTTATCTGTGATGCGCTGTGTCATTCTGCTCTGACTGCCACAGTAAACGAAAATATCATCAGTATTTTTCTGTAGCTCAACTACATATATTATTGAGGTCCTTGTCCATGTTATAATCAGAATTTATGTTAAGGTTATGCATGTAATACAGAACCTTTAGTGTAACAAAGGATTCCTGTAGATATAAATAAGACATATCAAAAGAACATAGCAATGTGTTGGCTTGCTAGTATAGGTTTGTGGTCATCGATCTCAGGGACTCATGCATCAAAAGCTATTGTGATGTTCAATTGTTCATAAGAACATATAATAGACCACTATCAACATTGTAGAAGTTAGGCATACTTGTCAGTTGTGTTTGAGTAAAATAATGTAGTCTTTCTGTTAAAACTAGTCATAGGTTCCAAAATGTGACTTAATATCCGTATACTCAAAAATACGATGATATTTCGTAAAATTCAAAACTTCAAACACGTTGTGCTAGTCCTAAAAAATTTTCAATCGGGATAATTTTTGGGCTACATCAGTCTTTTACCAAGTGGTACCAAATGCTGGGTTGGAGAAAGAAAAAAACTGAAGTTGAAAATTTACCATTACATATGCAACCACCCTACTGTGTACGTATCAGTGTATCACTGTTCCAAGATCGCCCATCATCAGATCATCAGCCAGACGTTTAGTGCTTTCAAGAATTGCTAGTAAGCAATGTCAGTCCACAACCGCAAGCTGTTAATCAGCCATTGCTGACATGTATGTGAAGAGATGGTGAAAGGTGGATGTTGGTGGCAGAGATTGGCTGGCTGAGAAGAAAGTGATATCCTGTCCTCAACCGGATCATCCACGTGGGATAAACATCAATGGTCGGTGCAATCCCAGAGGACATCAGCGAATAGGGTTATTGATTTTTCATATCCAAATTTAAGGTGATTAAATATTGTGGGTTTTTTAAATCCGCTTTCCCAGATGGCAGCGCTAAACAAAGATGGCGGCTGGTGGGATGCATTGCTGCTTTTGATGACGATTTAGACATGAAAAAAGTGTTGAAGGAGTTCTGTAATTAATTTGTCTCATTCGCTACGTGACGTGGGATACAGATGCCTCCTCCGCACTGAGGTTGGTGAATGACGAAAGGTCGACAGATCTCAATTTTGCAGATATGATCTGATAGACAGTGTATGGAGATTAGAGGGATATGAAAGAGCTTATATAAAAAATGAAGGTAGAAGCAGTGAAAGAAGGACTTGTCATAAAGATAGAGACAACAAAAATCATGAAGGTTGGAAGATGTAACGAGGATGACAGGATGGCGATCAATGGCGAAGAGATGGAAGAGGTGGATGTTTTCTGCTACTTAGACAGCCAAATGACAGTGGATAACATCTGTGACAGAGAAGTAAAGATCTGCATAGGAAAAGCAAGCGCTGATTTTGGGAGGCTTAGCAAGATATGAAAGGAAAATGGATATCTGCTTATAAACTAAGATTCGCTTGTACAGTGCTACGGTTGTGAGCGCACCGCTGTATAGATATGAGACGTGGCCCATGATGGTGATAAACAGGAAAAGATTGGAGGCAGCAGACCATAGGTGGCTGAGGAAGATGCTACATGTATCGGATGGGACAAAATAACAAAGAAAATCATAAGACTAGAAGAAATGGAAAACATCGTTAGAAAGTGAAGATTGAGGTTGATGGGACATGTTGCTCGTATGGACAAGGATTGAAGAGTCGAAACAGGTGATGTCCTGGAATGCTGGAAGTAGAAGGAAGAGAGGAAAACCACAAAAGAACTGGAAGGACACCATCAAAGGTGAGATGTCTGGAGATGTCATGGTAGGATGGTGAAGAAGTGGTGACGGACAGAGAGGAGGAGTCAAGGAAGTGCATTGCCTCATCGGCAACCTGCACGGGAAAAAAACTAAGTAATAAATAAGTAATTAAAAATATGACGAAATGTGTGATGATGATGTTGCATTCAAAATGCCGCATCCAAGCACCATACCATGGGTCAAAGATCTCTAATACAAACTGTAATATAAAGAGTCGTGGTGGAATTTTCAGTTACTTTCAAAGGTTTATTCTTTCTCTTAGCTGAAATTGCACAGATATTATTACAGAACTAACTTGGATGGACGTCTCTCTAAATTAAAAAAACCTTGTGTTTTTCAAACGTAAACTTGGCATGGCTGCAAATTCTAAAAGACCAATTTTAGTAAGCACTCTGGTGTTTTAGATGGCGCCAAAGCAACAGCTATCTATCACTGTATGACTTATGGGCTGATCATGATAGCAAAAATCCCACGGTTGTTGCTAGCATGAATCTGTCAGCAGGTCTATAGGTCAGAAAGAGGCATTTGATTTCATTAGGGCCTTCATCAAGCAGTTCAGATCGTGAATCAATTGTCGACGGGTCATTGTGCTTTCTCATCACAATCCATAGACTTATTGAGAGAAATTTCAACTTCAGTTTATGACCATTACAGCTCACATTGGTTTTCTTATTCACTCTGATTGTAAATATGCATCATCTATTTTCTATCATGGATTTGCAGAGGAAACAAGTACATCAACTACAAAAAAAGGTTAATCTATTTCCACATCTCTTGTGAGCATACCTGCCTGATGGAAGGCTGAATCACTCATACACAAATAGAGTTATTCAAATAAACATAGAACTACTGATATTAATAACACCTCAATTGGCTGAAGACTAAACACCAACGCTGAATGATCTACCTACCATCATGAGCATCAAAAAACTCTTCCTCTTCTGAACTTGAGTTCTGTAGTTTCTCTATGCTGCCAATCTGATAATCTGATAAATTCCGAAATGATCCTAATCAAAAATTCACAACAACAAAACCCATGAATTTACAGAAAATGACATCAAAATACTAAAAAATCAATTGACTTATACAATTAATCTTAAGGTTTTCATGGGCATCATCTAGTAACATAATTCAAATGGTTTCTTCAGTCAATACAGTCTTGTCATTTTCATAACCTGAAATGAGCATATTCCATATCTGGGAAAGTCCTTACATATAATCTCTATTAATCTTTTACCCGTTTGCCCCGAAAATATCCGCTGAAAACAGGCTTAAAATTTTTTAATTAACAGGTAAAGGGTTAATTCTGCATTTCTAACAAAAGTCTAAAGCATATGATGATAAAGAAGTTCATCAAGTCAACACATAAAGGCAATACACGTGCATTAATGTGCAATAAATGTGTATGAAGTGCCAGCAACTAACGTTTCTTAACCACAGCAAAAGAGGGCGGGTGGCAAGTCCTCTTACTCTCATCGTCTAAGACTAAAACAAAAGATGAATGATCGGTGTACATGCTCTTTGGAGATAATTGTACAGTTTATCAACTTAGTCGGTGGATAATGTTTGAAACTATGGAACCAATTATTGTCGTGTGAAAATAAGTTAACCACCAATTAGAGAAATCCAAAAGTTAGATTTCTCAATTTGGTTATTTATGCAGACATGGAATAGTTGCTGATACATCATCAGACGCAAAGCATTAGTGATCCTTTTCGCTCGGTGATCATGTTTTACGACAATGATTGCAAACAAAAAGAAAATTGGCATAATTTATATCATTTCAAGTAATTTAGAATTGGAGGAAGAGTTAATTTTTAGGTACCTCACGTATATACATGCATAGCAGAACCAACAGTTCAAGTTCAGTCGTTGGCATTCATACTAACAATTGCCCTTCTAAAAAAAGTTTTTTCATCTTCAGCCTAATTATCACATCTGTCATTAGTCTCGCGTCATTGAGAGATGTTTGTCCACCATGTTTACAAATGACACAACTTACTCTGTTGCTAAGAAGACATCTGTCTCCCCTCAAATGATCTAGCCTATCAAACCATCCCTACCATCAATTTATTTACAACATCCTAGACAGAAAGAAATGAACCATCATCTTTCACTGATAAACTCTATTTGCCTTTTCCTATCTGCTCACTGCAAACACAATTCTATTGAAACTGTACTACATGCTAATCACATTCATGTAATTAGCTTCTAAGAGGATAAAGATAAGTAACAGCCAGTATTGGCCAGGCCTTATATGGGTTTGGTATGTGATACCATTGATCATAATATACTACTCCAATCGTGGCTCAAACTTCCATAGTGCTGCATAAAAACTTTGCTGTGGTCGGCTCATCTTTCTGGAAAAGTCACAGGTCTATCAATCTCAGTAATGAACTTCTTCGTATTTCTTCGCCTATTTTCCGCAAGTATTTGAAAACCGTTATAACCATTCTCTTCTTAAGACTGCCAGCCTGCTTACCAACCTACCTTAACCTACATTCTGTCAGCTCCTTCATGTTATTTTGCTCTAAACACACAACTCATCTGCCTAATGCTCTTCTCAACTTACTCACCACAGTCGTCTATCTACTCTGGATTATCTGACTGATAAGAATTCAACGTCGATTCTCTAACAAACGACATTTTCTTTTTACCACGATTCCACTTGGAGTGCTCAGCCACCGACTGAAGCTCTGTGCATCACAATAATATTAGAATAGATCAGATGCTTCTATCAATTGTATCAACATCATCATGATCATCTGAATAAGACAGAATGCGTAGATGAAGTCAGCACCTGTAAGTCGTGATTTGCACGACATATACGAGTGACGTCGATGTGATCCTCCGCTAGAGACGGACGCTGCAGATGAAACACGATGCGCGGTTCCAGCCACAGCTGCTGCTGCTGCTGGCGCTACCTCGCCTGCTGCAACGTTAGATGAGACATTGGACGAATCTGAAAAAGAAAAATGACAGCTATTTAATTTGTCAAGTACATTTCAACTGATTCCAAAATCATAAAACCTTTTCCCCTCCTTGCCCCTCTTCTCTGGAACTGCAAGTCACAGGTTGGAAGAAAAAACTGCTGGATGCAAAATGTAACTAAAAAATTGACCTGCTTACATGGACAATAGATTCTTCAGTGTCTGATATTGCTCTGAGTTTAAAAAGCTGAAACTCTGGACGGAGGGGGTCAGAACAAGAGCCAAAGTATCTGGCATGCAAAGAGTTAAATACTGTTAGTGAAATGGTAATATTTAAACTATACATAATGCATGTAAAAATCAAAAAACTTTCGAGGCTGTTGTAAACAAAGTCAATTTTAAAGACTGAGGATGGTCGTTGACAAACGTTGAAATTCAGGGGTTGATGACCGTGCAGTCATTGCTGCCATCAACAGAACGACGTGCTGGAAAGAATACATAGTGTGGTGACTGCATGCACTAGATGACATCAATGAGCACATGATGATGATGATGATGGCATAGGTCTGACAATTGAACTAAATGACCTTAACTAAAGTGCAGAGATGATCGAGTGTTGGTCTGTGCTGATAACATCGTGACATCCTGTGGCAGGACAATGCAAAAGAATAACAAAGCTCTTGGAGATTCACACAAACAATGCCGCAACACTATTTCACAGTCAAATATGAGCATGTATAATTGTATATAAATTACAAGTCAGCATGAGTGATCTGTGGCACCAGGCTAAAAATCAGCGTCACCAAGTGTAAAAAATGTTTTAAACAACACTACTTACCGTTCCATGCATGGCATATGATTGATTATACCTTGAACAATATCATACAGTTCACAATCTTGTATAAACTGACATCCATAGTTCATATATTATTAATTATCAAACATTCACTAAATGCATTTTTTACATAATCAAAGTATTCACAACTGACAAGAAAAAGGACTTTTATCCAAAATGTTCAGCCTAGGCAGCCTAAAATGCAAAATGTATTCAATGTTAAAATTATTCAGTTTACCTGGAGTCATGGTCTTTCCCGGTTGGTCAGCTGCTGCCTGCGACTCAACGATTCCATTTTCTTCCACGCGATTAGACGCATCATCTTCCACATGTCCTCCCATCTTTTCCTTCAGAGCCAACTGCGTCTCGTGCTCCAGACGTCGAATGTCTTCCATCGTTAGACCGTAGTATTCGTCCTGCCAACACCACGCTTGTCGGTGCGCACGAACCATCGTCTTGCGCAATCCTTCACAACCACCACACACATCTCACGTAATTAATGCATTTGAACTCAACTGCATTTGAATTTCACTAATGATACTCTGAGAATCTTCAGCAAGTTCAAATGACAACATTACCAATACACATTTCAAATGACAACATTACCAATACACATTCAAATGACAACATTACCAATACACATTTCAAATGACAACATTACCAATACACATTTCAAATGACAACATTACCAATACACATTCAAATGACAACATTACCAATACACATTTCAAATGACAACATTACCAATACACATTCAAATGACAACATTACCAATACACATGACACATATTTTACTTAAGAAGAAAATACGGATTAACAGAGTAAGATCAAGCAATCACTCACTCCCTTAGATGTCTGTACACTACAGTGTACAACCAAAATGTGATATAGAGAATACACTTACTTACTTATTCACACTTACTTGTTCATACTTACTTATTCATATGAGTTGTCTGGAATAGCCATCCCTTTGAGCTATGCCTACATCCTGAGACTCTACCAGGATCCTTCCTTACTAAACTTAAAACTGTTATTTTTTGGTGCACTGGAGACAGGAGCACCTATGAGTAGTTTTCTCTTGAGGGGTACCATATAAATTGGACCAAATGAATGAGTGAATGAATACCAAGTATAATCTAACAACAGGCCGATCATAGTTGTCGATCATTTAGATGTCTATACACTGTGCACACTGCACAACCAAAGTGTGATAAGCGATAATTGGTTTATAGAGAAGACACAACTACAAACCTACATGACTTTCCTACTCACTTATTCATGCCAAGTATCATCTAACAGCAGGCCAGTTCTCAAATATATGCTTCTAAGCCAGATTACTATTGCACCATTTATGTCAAAGTCTGCATTGAAGCGTAACTGAGCCTGCCAGACAGAGCATGACTGACTACTGAGTCATCGAGTGTTGCACGTTCGTTCGATGACAACAATTTATGGCAGTTAACTTTGCCATTGTTCTGTCTCTGCCTAGGCACCCTCCTCCTCCCCCCCACTATGCATCACTCCACCCAACCCTCAGTTCACAGTACTATCATGTTGCTTGCATGCTTTAACCTGAAGCATGCATACGTTTAATGATTCAGTGTTTAGTTTTAACAGTAATAATTCATGCATGAATGAGCTGGATCATTAATAACTTTGATTTCCTGCCTGTCTTGTAATAGTTCCACACACCATCAGATTTATGATAGCGTCACAGGTCTGAATGGTTACACAGAGGATTGGATATTGCTAAGCCATAACTAGGGAAGCACAACATGTTCAGAATATAAGCCGACACAGCAAACAAATGCCGAAATATGTATCTACTGTTGAAGGGAATCAAGAGTAATAACAACAACATCAACAACAACAACAACAATAACAACATGTCTTGTTCTGCTACAATTAACTTGCTATTGTAAGAGACACTGACCGACGTCATGAATGAAGCGTTCTATCTTGCTCTGCATTCCCCAGTAGCGAAACTCCACCTTGCACAGCTTGTAGGCGCACATGATGCTCTTCGTAGGTGACGATGAGAAGGAGCATGAGCTGGGGGGCGCACTCGATGACGACGACGACGCTGCCTGAACATACTCCTCTCGCCAGTTCTCGGACAAAGGACCTCGACCGGTCTTCTGTGAAACGAAGAGACGTGGGTCTTCCTCTCGACAATAGTCACTTGCCGTCATCGGATCTTTCACAATGTCCAGCACGTCTGATCACAGAAACAGACAAAGCAACATACACAACACTACCATTGATAATTAATTAATTAAACATTAATTCATAATTAAATTCAGCTCTGTAGCATCCACATACACTTGTTTGGATAAGAATATCTGGTTAAGGGTCAATCTTGAACATCATCATCATCACAGCTTTGCATGGACATGATATCCAATAGCCAAAAGGTGGTAAGCAAATTGCACGTAACGAAGGAGCTGATAGACGACAGCAGTCAATTTAAAATCAATGCATACACATATTCTTGAGAAAGTGAGTTAGTGAATCTGCCACAAAAAGATCAGCAGATGACATTCTGCTACTATGACAAACGAAACGTACAGCCCAAGTGCTGCTGCACCTACTGTAATCTTCTGATAATATTTAAAGAAGAAGTCTAATAAAGAACGGGATTTGAGCGTCTTGTGGCTCTTTGCTTGGTGCCCACTTCCCTTGCTGCCATGTTTTATGCCACCAATATGACTACTCACTTTAGCTAGCAGTCGGCAGCCTGCAGAGTAGATAATCTTGAAGGGGCGTTAAATACGAAATCGTCAAAATGAATGAACGAATAAAATGAATTAAATGAATAATCCAATCTTGCCTAAACATTTAAAAGAAGCACTAGCAACCAGCAGAAGTTGTCATATCATTCGTGAGAACAGGTTGCATGCATGTTCTCCGCGGCTCTGAAGAGAGAGAGGAAGATGCTTTTACAGACTGTAGAAACTTGTCTAATAAATTTAGTCACGGTAGATCAAACAACCGAAATGTTGGCAACGTAATCAAAGAATCTACTCAAGAAAATGAATTCATTCATACAGATATGATAAGCAAAAGTGTTGTTTACGTATAACGATAGACGACACTCTGAACAGATGCACCACCCACAGTGTGTTCATGCATTTCTGATAGAGACTCACCCACAGTGCGTTCATGCATTTCTGATGGAGACTCACCCACAGTGCGTTCATGCATTTCTTATAGAGACTCACCCACAGTGCGTTCATGCATTTCTGATAGAGACTCACCCACAGTGCATTCATGCATTTCTTATAGAGACTCACCCACAGTGCGTTCATGCATTTCTTATAGAGACTCACCCACAGTGCGTTCATGCATTTCTGATAGAGACTCACCCACAGTGCATTCATGCATTTCTTATAGAGACTCACCCACAGTGCGTTCATGCATTTCTTATAGAGACTCACCCACAGTGCGTTCATGCATTTCTGATAGAGACTCACCCACAGTGCGTTCATGCATTTCTGATGGAGACTCACCCACAGTGCGTTCATGCATTTCTTATAGAGACTCACCCACAGTGCATTCATGCATTTCTCATAGAGACTCACCCACAGTGCGTTCATGCATTTCTTATAGAGACTCACCCACAGTGCGTTCATGCATTTCTGATGGAGACTCACCCACAGTGCGTTCATGCATTTCTGATGGAGACTCACCCACAGTGCGTTCATGCATTTCTGATAGAGACTCACCCACAGTGCATTCATGCATTTCTTATAGAGACTCACCCACAGTGCGTTCATGCATTTCTGATGGAGACTCACCCACAGTGCGTTCATGCATTTCTCATAGAGACTCACCCACAGTGCGTTCATGCATTTCTGATGGAGACTCACCCACAGTGCGTTCATGCATTTCTGATGGAGACAGGTTAAAGACATTGTCTTGAACTCCTCCATCATTGTGGTAGACCGTCTCAATTTCAAGGATGAACTTCTCTATGAATGGACATCGGTAAATTGTCTTTGTATACGGATAAGCATTCCATGCTTCCTCTTCCACTATCAAAGCCGACTTTGGAAGGATTGCTCGAAACCAGCCTACAATAATTCAAAGCAACAACAATAACAACAATAACAACATACATGTAGAGAGCAACAATAACATGGTAATCAATCACATCTACAGTTCTATATCATAATTTACGGCTGACGACAAGGATTTTAACGATAAAGAAATCTCAGCAATTAAGTTGTGGCTCAATCTGCAGATTTGGCAGAACCATGACATTGTGTCGTCACAAGGCTGAAAAAAGGAGAGTGGTGATACTTCCATTACAACTGACTTCGGTGATGCCTAGTCAGAAAAACCGCAACTTAGTTGAACTTGAACAAGGATTGTGGCCTGGCCCTACCAAGTGCTACCTTCATTCTAAAATAAAATGGACCCAGATAAGATGAAGAATGTGGCAAAGTTAGATAGAAGAACAAGAAGAAAGCGAAGCCAGTGGCACAAATCATGTTGGAGGTATTGGGGGCAGTCCACCCCTCCCCCCCAATGTTTTGACTGGCAGGGACAGCAATCTTCATTGTCCTTCCACAAAGCTTGAACTTCTAATGAGGGACAGCAGAGGGGGGGGCAGTGTTACACAAAGTATTATTAGTCAACTAAGCTTATATTAAACCAAGTGCCAATAGCACTAATCAAAGTTCATATTAAACCAATTACTAAACTAAGCATTAAACTCTGATTTGTATTTTTGTAATTGAACACTTATATAGCGCCACTTCAAGAGAACTCCTCAGAGGCATGCATTTATTATAGTTTATTTACTGTGTTCAACAATCATTTTTTAGCTTAAATAACCGAAATCAGTTGAAATCATCAAAGTATCATGTTTTACTTATAAGCTGTTCCTACAAAATGTCACTATCGAAGTCTACTTCAGTCCAACTTTTGCAGACTGTTCCAAATTTTCACTTTACACATCAAGATTTTTTACCATGACAAATCAAAAACTTTTTTGTTGTTGCTGACTAAAATGCAAGTAGCAGATTCAGCCTGCTTAGCCTTTGCTTTGAATCTGCTTTTTTATCACCATACAAACTCGGTAATAAATAAAAAATTATTGAATATTTGTTTAGTCTAGAGCTGTCCATTATATTAATTGGCCCTTCTTTCCTTCTATAACCATGGGCGTCCGCAGGAATTTTTCTAGGGGGGCGCAAACTTTTAAATAATTGTCACATGGTCTAAATTTAATGGGTGACATTTTGAATTTCCATATTACCACGAGAGAATCCTATAGCCTACCCATACGTTATGCGCCCAAAGAAAGAAATATAGGTTCAATTTGTAGAACGAATCGATAATCACATTGAAAATCGTGTTGTAACAATCACAACCAAATAAACTATGCAAAAAATTCAGGGGGGCGCACTTGCGCCCCCTTGCGCCCCGCTGCGGACGCCCATGTCTATAACAAATGCAAACCTAAAAAAACTGCTTCCCCCAGGTATATACAGGATTATGCCTCTCACTAAAGCAAATATCTGGCTCATTTGTTAGGTTCTTTTTGTCTTTATAGTGCAACTCAGCCATAGGTTGCAGGGCACGGTGGTGTAGTGGTGGGTTCAGTGCCTTGGAGCCAGAGGTTCCAGGTTCGAATCCACCTCAAGCCGCCACGTAAAGCCCTTGAGCAAGTCCTTCACTTGAAATTGCTCATGTTCTTCGACGTGAAACTCTGATGTAGTTTCCATACTGTAGTCGGGAGCACCTCTGGGTAGAGAGCTTGAAGGAGTGCCTCTGAGTAGGGAGCTTGAAGGAGCGCCTCTGAGTAGGGAGCTTGAAGGAGCGCCTCTGAGTAGGGAGCTTGAAGGAGCGCTATAGCAAATGCAAGAAATAAATAAATGAACTTAAATAGGCGATTTTTCAGCAGAGTTTCACTTCAGCGATTCTTCACGGTGAACAGCACCTTGTATGTCGATTACCAGTCAGTGTCAATCTCTTCACCTTCTAAGGCTCTAAGTCGATGCTAAACAACTATGGTATGCACCCAGCAATACATGCAGATATGCAAACTGTCGTCTATCATGAAAATGCTGAAGACAATGCGCAGATCAGGAGGAACAGTCTAATACAATCAAAGCTGTAAATCTCCGTCTCTTCCATTGCAGTCTTCCTTGCATTGCTGCACATCGTGACTGGTTGTTCCACTGACCAAAAAGAACTTCTTCCTTCGTCAGCAGATAAGTTCTGCAGCTGTCGTTGGCATAAATCATTCTGAAATAACCTGACCATAGGCTACAAAGACTGAGACTTTAAAATCTCAGCCACTCTTCCTCTAAAATTACCATTTTGTTCAACTGTCTTTTCATAGTACTGCTAGGTTGGGAGCAACCATGATGAGTTGCTCTTCCAGTAAATAAATTCACAATTGTTATGACCTTGATTATAGCAAACTGTTAAAACAACAACAACAACACTATCCATCATGAGCAATGAGTCTGTCAATAATTAATTAGACGAAGAATTCAGTAATCATCAAAGAAATGATCAAATATGCTGTACAAGTAGATCCTGGTATAAGAATTTCCTGAGGAACAGGTGATGGCCATTCTTATCTTATCTTATCTTATCTGACAATTTATAAAGCGCCTCTTGCAGCAAGAGCCTTTCAGAAGCGCTCCCAGTGCGTTCAACTCCGAGAAAAAAGGCCATTACTTGTTTACCTGGCAGGTGACTTCCAATATGGTATATCTTCTGAGTGTATTGTCCATTGC
Source organism: Lumbricus rubellus (assembly GCA_945859605.1). Lineage (NCBI taxonomy): Eukaryota > Metazoa > Annelida > Clitellata > Crassiclitellata > Lumbricidae > Lumbricus > Lumbricus rubellus. Next base: position 23,302,628 of record OX243816.1, read on the forward strand.
CACCAGAACTATCTGAATACGGCTCATTTCTGAGGATTTCCACACCACTCCCAGCACCACTGCTCTCCTCGCGGCTCTTTTTCTAATAAAACAAAACGTCAACTGTACACTTTGAATTCAGAGAAGGCAAGCAGAAAAATCATAGAATTATGTAGGCTAGAAAGTCAAAATCACACACTGTTATTAGCAACAACGTTCAGATCCATGTTACACTTGTTGGCTAGAAAGTCAAAATCACACGCTGTTATTAGCAACAACATTCAGATCCATGTTACACTTGTTGTACAATTGCTAAGCATGAAACTGCGATCCAACAAACAATCCAATAAAATGATCCGTTGTTTGTACATGTTGTCAGGCTGAGCTGACTACAAGTCAAGATTCTGCAGCATAACCTTACAGCTCAGCAAAGTGGAAACAGTTTGTCTGAATTTGCCTAGAACCAACATCCTGATATGGTTCTTTGTAGACCATGTATGTCAAACTGTCAATTCTCATATATTACATGAACCAGCATGTCCGACTTATGGCCACAACGCCCAAATAATTTCAAACCTCTTCACCTCCATAAGAAGGAGACTAATGTAGCAGTGCCAAAAAAGGATTTCAGCATACAACAACTAGCCACTTCATAGTTCAACAACATGCTAACATCATAGACTTTCATAGTCAATTCACTGCTGAAGCAACTTTTCTTGACCCTACTTGTAACCTGCCAAATTACAGATGCAGAATTTTACATACAACACTAATGATGTCATACAAAACTAATGATGTCATACAAAACTAATGACATCATACAAAACTAATGACATCATACAAAACTAATGACATCATACAAAACTAATGACATCATACAAAACTAATGACATCATACAAAACTAATGACATCATACAAAACTAATGACATCATACAAAACTAATGATATCATACAAAACTAATGATGTCATACAAAACTAATGATATCATACAAAACTAATGATGTCATACAAAACTAATGATATCATACAAAACTAATGATGTCATACAAAACTAATGATATCATACAAAACTAATGATGTCATACAAAACTAATGATATCATACAAAACTAATGATGTCATACAAAACTAATGATATCATACAAAACTAATGATGTCATACAAAACTAATGATATCATACAAAACTAATGATGTCATACAAAACTAATGATATCATACAAAACTAATGATATCATACAAAACTAATGATATCATACAAAACTAATGCTATCATACAAAACTAATGATATCATACAAAACTAATGATATCATACAAAACTAATGATATCATACAAAACTAATGATGTCATACAAAACTAATGATATCATACAAAACTAATGATGTCATACAAAACTAATGATATCATACAAAACTAATGATATCATACAAAACTAATGATATCATACAAAACTAATGATATCATACTCGTATTCATCTTCCTATAACAATATACAAAAAATCCACACATCCTGTTCAGTTTATACTGTCATCATGAGAGCTATGGATAAAGATAAGCTAACCGCGCTAGATCTCCTTGATTTGTCTATACTGCTTTGATAGCCCTTCCTCATCACCTCAAGCACTGGTTTCGGATTTCCACCTTGAGAATGAAACTTCATCCTCCTCTACATACTACATCACATTGAAACAGCAGCTGTGGTGTGTTATCTTCACAGTGATGTAGTGTGCTCAGACATTAATCACAAGCCTAAAGACAAGAGGGGGGGTCAGGAGGGTTACATAGGGTATGCAGTGTATGCACAGTGGCAGAGAATAGTCTCTAGTATCCATCTGAATGGCAGAGAACTGATACCTATCCTGGTCATAAAACAGACATTATTGAATACACAGAACACTGGATCCCACGTGTGGCCTTTGTAACAGTAACAACACTTAAGTAGCATAGTTAGACGAGTGCAATATTTGGTAGGTAATGCTGTGAGTAGTAAACACAGATAGGTCGGCTCTTGATCGTTTAAATGTAAAACCTTGTAAACTGCCAGACTCTACTCAACAGAAGAAAGCCAGGTGCAGATATATCTAATGACCATCATCATCCAGTCCAACATCTTCATCCTTCCTCCAGCTTCAATGCTTCTTTTCCATCTATATTGCTTCTTGTGTCCAATCCATTTGGAAGGTGGAGGAGGATTGGATGGATCAGTGCAAGGAATTCTTGAAGATGTGAGACTTCTGTTTGGAGAGGAAAGCCTGTGAAACTTTGAGAAGTAGAGGAGCTGGAAGCAGAGGATGTCACAGTCTGTGGTGGCACTGGCAGAGAAGCTGGAGAATTTTGTATTCCAGAGTCGATCGACATGTAGAGTGGAATATGAATCCATTGAAGAAGATGAGAAGAGTTGTGACTGGGGAGCGATAGAGTGACACAGGAAGAAGATTGGGTAAAGCAGGATGGTTGGATAGTGCAGAGCACTTTCTCGGAGTTGAACGCACTGGGAGCACTTCTGAAAGGTTCTTGCTGCAAGAAGCGCTTTATAAATGGTCAGATAAGATAAGATAAGTAGAGCTGTCCAACCTTCGGCAGGTCGCATGCAACTTGTGCAGTGATTTCAAGACTCTAATGCTCATGAGTAATTTCTTAGCAGGCCAATCTCCGGTGTACCTTAGGGAGGTTTGTGTGCCAGTGCTACCCATTTCAGACCATAGATTCCTTCACTCTAGCATGCAAAATGACCTGGTTGTACCTATGACTCAAACTTCCATAGTGCTGCACAAAAGCTTCGCTATGGTTAGCCCATCTTTCTGGAATAAGTTACCTAGTAATGAACTTCTTTGTCACTTTCTCTGCCCTTTTTCACAAGTATTTGAAAATCAATCTTTTTTATTGTGTTTTGGTGTCAGGTTGGGAGTGCCTCTTGAAGTGGTGCTACATAAATTTATGATTACGATTACTATTGTTTCATTTGTGAATGGAATAGCATGGATGCTAAAGAGTCTGCTTTCAATAAAAAATGCGGTTGTTACAAAAGCAATTTGATCTATGTCAGATAAGTGAGTCTAAGCCACTTGTTGACATGAGAAAAACTATTTTTGCGTCCTCTTCATATAAAAGTCAGATTGACATGAAATTTTGCAAAAGCAGCAAACAGCAAAATATGATCGACTTCGATATTCAAAAACAATATAAAAAAAAATAAAGATGACAAGCTTAAAGAAAGCATTTTGGTGATCCACAAAAACGAGACATTTCACGAATGGCAAAGATCTGCTGGCATCATCAGAGGAAGTGGCACAGAAGGCATTCAAGAATGTTTATGAGAATTTTCTTCGCAAAGTCTACAGAACACAAAATTAAGCCCAGATGGTTGACTACAACATGCTTCAAGCATCAACACAATGAATTGTGTTAAATGCAGCTGAAGATAGATTTCCTGCATATATTCTCACTTGGACTTCTTGCCAGCTTTCTTGGTTTCAAAGCCAGTGGCAAACATTGCGCAACGTTTCACCAGAACAGTGAGACGATGGAACTTCTGGTAGCCAAGCCATTTTTAAAGCCACCAATAAACATCTTTGTCTCTATCTTTGGGAGTTAATGGATCTTCCTGAGATCTATTTTGTTGCATCCAATAAACTACATAATTACCTCGTAAGTATATCTTTAAACTTCCCCATGTACACTTGCTCAAGGTCCAACTTACGAGAACTCTAAACACAAACTTGACCCATCTCGAACTGACCTTAGTCTCATCAGAAGTATGTTTAAGAGAGAAACCATCATCAGGCATTCAGACCCACAACTTGTACACGCAGTTATTTAAACCTGCGACTCTGATATTATAGTGAGCAGTCAATTATATCGATGCCATGTGTTGGAATGATGACACAAAATGAACGAAGTGTTCACAGTAAAACTAAGCAAAGTTAAAAGAACATTTGATCCGTCCCATCATCACCAAATGCCGATCAACCATCAACAACATATATCATATAATATGTTGAGGACGGAGGACGATGGTCGTTGGGAAATGAGGCAGTGACGAAGGACTCCCAACAAATCCAGACTAATCTGAGGACGAAGGACTCCCAACAAATCCAGACTAATCTGAGGATGAAGGACTCCCAACAAATCCAGACTAATCTGATGACGAAGGACTCCCAACAAATCCAGACTAATCTGAGGACGAAGGACTCTCAACAAATCCAGACTAATCTGATGACGAAGGACTCCCAACAAATCCAGACTAATCTGAGGACGAAGGACTCCCAACAAATCTAGACTAATCTGAGGACGAAGGACTCCCAACAAATCCAGACCAAATCCAGACTAATCTGAGGACGAAGGACTCCCAACAAATCCAGACTAATCTGAGGACGAAGGACTCCCAACAAATCCAGAATAATCTGAGGACAAAGGACTCCCAACAAATCCAGACTAATCTGAGGACGAAGGACTCCCAACAAATCCAGACTAATCTGAGGACGAAGGACTCCCAACAAATCCAGACTAATCTGAGGACGAAGGACTCCCAACAAATCCAGACTAATCTGAGGACGAAGGACTCCCAACAAATCCAGACTAATCTGAGGACGAAGGACTCCCAACAAATCCAGAATAATCTGAGGACGAAGGACTCCCAACAAATCCAGACTAATCTGAGGACGAAGGACTCCCAACAAATCCAGACTAATCTGAGGACGAAGGACTCCCAACAAATCCAGACTAATCTGAGGACGAAGGACTCCCAACAAATCCAGACTAATCTGAGGACGAAGGACTCCCAACAAATCCAGACTAATCTGAGGACAAAGGACTCCCAACAAATCCAGACTAATCTGAGGACGAAGGACTCCCAACAAATCCAGACTAATCTGAGGACGAAGGACTCCCAACAAATCCAGACTAATCTGAGGACGAAGGACTCCCAACAAATCCAGACTAATCTGAGGAATCTGCTTTCACCTGGTCAACAGCCGCAGCCTCACGAACACACGCGCCCGGTCAGGTGCATCCAACCATGCTCATCAGTAACCATGACTGGCATCATTAGCAATGCATAAACGGCCATTGAATGGCAGACATTCCTTCCGTCAGATACATTAGATCCAAGCTACCCTGCACAATGTGTGCACATTCATTTAATCTCAACAGAACTACCTGCTGGTTGTGTATCCACGTGCTTCAAACATGAATGCCAAAATGTTATCGTATATTAGGCCCCCCAGAAATTCGCGATCTTGCGCAGCGCAACTTTTCCGCAAATTTCCAGGTTTGGCGCAACAGCGCAAAAATTGCCAATCCGCGCGATTTTGGCGCAATTTTTGACAAAATCTTGCTAATTTATCTAAATTGGGCTTTGATTGACTTAAAAATCACTTCAGCGCGCAGTAGTTCAACATAGCAACGAAACCGATGGGCGATAATCAAAATGGCGGCCGCCGAATGGGACGAAATTATATCGGAATTTTTAGTTAAAGATCGTTATTTTAGTAGTAATGCACAAAACTTAAAGTAAAAAAAATTCCTGAACTTCACGGCCACAAAATAAAATATGTTAAACGAAGTTTCTCATAGCGATCACACGGCAGCGTCGCGTGCTGTTCAGCTTATGACAGAACGAACGCATTTAATCTATTATAGGCGTCAGGCGTGCACACGAAGACGGAAGGCTACTATTCAACACGTTTTGTAACTTGGTGATTCATTATAATATAGGCAAAGCCTATGATATAATTAATACCATCTTGAAGTTGTAGGCCTATTTGTAATGAGCGTAGATTTCGGTGGGCGTCAATTTTGCAAGATTAAAATTCTTTGCAGTCGTCTGAATACATTAATCTCATGGTTATAGAAACCTTATAACTGCATATTTTGCTTGATTTTCTAATTTCTAGATGACAAAAACACTGTTGGATACTTTGGTACAGTGACTCAATGAAAAAATAACGAAAATTATCATTTTTTAACTTGCGCAAAATTGGCGCAAATTTATGGTTTTTGGTGCGCAATTTTTTCAGTTTCTTGGCGCAAATTTCTGGGGGGCCTAGTATATACATAAAGACAGACTTCGACTTCAAAGATGCTCGTTGTTAATACGATGTGCAACACTTGACAACAATGGAAGGCCAACCAGCCTGCATTGTTTCCTCCATTGTTTCTAACGATGCATGCACTTGCGTATACCACAGAACTGCTCTAACACTTAACACCTGACTGCAGCTGAGGAAGCATCAAAAGAATCAGTATATAATTTCAGCTTTGTTGCTGCTCCTGATAAATAGGTATAGCAAAAGAATACGCACAAACAGAGAAAGCTCGTTTACTTTGAGCTGATGGTAGGAGACAACCGACTGAGCTGTTAATTAAGCATACGCTCCCAAACCCCATGACGTGGACCCCGCCCCATGACGTGGACCCCACCCCATGACGTGGACCCCACCCCATGACGTGGACCCCACCCCATGACGTGGACCCCACCCCATGACGTGGACCCCACCCCATGACGTGGACCCCACCCCATGACGTGGACCCCACCCCATGACGTGGACCCCACCCCATGACGTGGACCCCACCCCATGACGTGGACCCCACCCCATGACGTGGACCCCACCCCATGACGTGGACCCCACCCCATGACGTGGAACATATCACATGATGTGCAATGGTTGTGTGGAGCAGCTTAATGGAACAACAATGTCAACATTGCAGAAATTAATTTGCAAACAACCAATAGAGTGCAACAAATATTTGACGCCACTGTTGTCTGCTGTAAGAAATAGTATTCGTGACAGCCATGCATGGCTTATTCAGTCTCTTCACACTTGTCTTCAAAAGCATAAAGCAGGATGAAATTAAATGAACAGAAAAGATGACAGTTTCCTGAAAGTCAGACTTTATGAATAAATTATATGACATATTTGTTTCCTGGCTGACTTAAATGTCAAACTGGAACTGATCCCTAAGGAACTGATCCATTTGGAACCAGGGGCGGATTCCAGAGGGGGCCAATCCGGCCATCGCCCCCCATTAAAAAATTGCATGGGACGTGGTCCACATTCAGTTTCAAATTAGCAATGGGGATAGGGGTGCTATGGCATAATGCCTCCTATTTAAAAATTGCATGGACGTGGCCCCCCATTCTGTTTTTGGCCGGACAACTAAAAACTAAAAAAAGTCATCAACTTTTTCCGCGGATGGAAAAGGTACTTTTCCGTCAGAAAAATTACGAATGACTAAAAAAAGTCATCAACATTTTTTGGCGACCAACGACGAGAAATTTTTCCCTACCTGTCCCAAGACCAAAGATTTTGAATAAAACATTGCAATTAGAACTTATTGATACTCAGAAGCACTGCAGTCTCATGAAGAATGAAGATAGCTTTCCAACATCACATTAAGGACAATATGCACGGCCATCCCCTGCAGAGGTTTTTTCAAATAACGACAATTCTAACCTTGCACCTCAGTATGTTACACAATTTGACAGAACATATCATTGCCATTCTCTAGAATGGCAAAAAGTAAAAATCACTCAAGATCACTGCTAACAAATGGACATTTAACTGACATCAACTGTTGAAGAAGCTATAGAGTACCAAACATACAAACAATTACAATTTATTTTACAGCATTACATGACTTTCATATTTAAGGTCAAATCATAATTCTTTTAAACTTGCAAGTTTAAGTTTCTGTGGCACTGATAGTTTATGATAACAATAACAATAATAATAATAATAATAATATTGAAATCAAACTTTATGTCCTATCAATTTCGTTGACGTCCATGCCTCTGTATTGTAGATAAAAAACCTTTTTATAGCTGTTTCTGACCCTTAACTGTAAATAATCTGGTACAAAATTTGGCTGTGTAAAAAATAATTTGTATAAGATGCCCACGAGTACACCACATGAGTAGGGTGCATTGTCTCGTAAAATTTGAGAACTTGATATTCTCAGCAAATCCAAGGTCAGTAAGTTAGCAATGTGATGAACAGGGTTTTAAATCAGTCCAGCATCTTTTCTGTACACATAAGTTTGTGTTTCCGCAGATTTAATGACAGCCTATGCCCTGTGTTTCCCAGATATTAGCCTCAGGCTCTATTCAGTCAGGGCTGCACAGGCCTACATCTATAATCTGACACCGATAACATTCCACACAGTGCCAAAAAGGCAGAACAGACTTTATCATTTTCACTCGCTGATTAAGTCAGTTGAGATAACGAACAGGTCCCAACATCATCATCATCATCATTCTGTGCTGTACAGCGACTGGTCTAGCCAGTCAAGTCTTTCCAAGAAAAGTCTGTAGAAGGCAACATACGTTGTTACACCAGTAATACAGTGCATGATTCCTCAGAAAGTTCTTCTATCGAACCAGACTTCAGCCTAAGCACTAAGATGAAGACCTGTTTCAAAAAAAACTTCTGGCACAATACGCTTCTGCATCCAGGTGTATACAATAAGAGGCCATGAGCAGTAGCTTAACAAGATTTGAAGAAAAACTCTCAACCTCATTATTATCTGACTCTCCAACTGACAGCATTGCAATCATACGTCCACTCTGTCGCTCAGTCAGGATTCCTATAGAAAGAAGCAATCACTATGCAACAATATTGAAATATTTTTCTAGCTCAAATGATTTCACCATTTTTTACTTGCTGCTAAACACAAGCCACAAACCTGTTGTGCTACCCTATCTTACATAAACAGGACTGAAAGACCACGTTATCTATGATTCCTAATCTAAACAGGTCGGTCACATTGGAATCTACTGCACCATGCACCAATAAATACTGATCACTAAAGCACAACGTTGGTAAAGCCCTATGTAGCAGAATACACTGCAAGTCACAAAGTCAGCTTTCAAAACCTGTATAGCAGCTCAGGTCTACTTATTAATAAAATACAAAACCAATTCCATTTAACTAGATGACTACACAATCAGTTTCAGTTGAATAATTAATTTGTAATAGCATGAGAAACAACTTAGAATCAAAATGCTCACAAAATCCCAAATATCAACAATGATGATATCTTATCATTGATTATAAAATCTTTGTTTATTATTTCGAACTGACACAATGCACTGAAAAGCAATGAATTATCACAAGTCATTACAAGAGTCAAATAAAAACTGTTTGGCAGCCAAGCAAGGCCGAGGGCAAGCAAACCCAATCTCCATGCTGACCATCTGCTCTCTGTGCCAGAGTTCTACCTTTACCCTAACCCTCCTCAAATAAATTTTTTAAAATTGGTGCAAAACAGAGCAATGATAAAAATTACAAAAAGCTGATTTAATACAGACATTGGCTCAACAAGAAAGGCTCACAGAACTTAATATTTAAAGTGAGGTCATTTGCCTCAAGCAAATAAAGCTTAATTATAACTTATTTCCTTACTTAATAAAAGCAAGCAGGTAATTAAAAGGCTTCAGATGACTTCAGATGTAGCAGAAACTGTCTTACCTGAATCATATAGAGTTGAGCAATGCGATATTCCTCCACTGTCAATGGCAGACATATTCTGTACTCTTTGATAAGCATTGTCCTGATCGCCTCTTCCTCTTCTTCTTCTTCTCAGAAAGGAGGCAGACAACAAATTGCTAGAGTAAATCTAATTCATGACCACTGACAACTTCTCTTCCAACTTCATCAAACTGGACAGCCATCAATCTCACAAGTCAAGATTCTCTCCATGCTTTCGCCTCAGGTCATTGTGATAATTAGACAGTCCTGAAATAACAACATTGCAGTTATAAACAAACATTTGAAAAATTCACACATTTTGAAGAAATCAGGAGCAAACTTTTAATGCAAACCTTGATAAATAATAACAGTAGCATGTGAAAAGATATCAAAAGCAAAGAGTGCATGACCCAAACCATAAACACAACATCATTAGGATGCACGAGTTGCTAACACATGTATAAAATAAGCGAGTAAAAACAAATAGTTCACATACTTCAGCAACAGTGATTTAGTTAGTCTCAAATCTCCTTTATAAATGCAGGGTTTTCGAAAAATGTTTACAGCACGAATCTATTTTCATTCCACAAGATTCGTTTTGCAAGTCATACACACAACGTGTAGATCATCTCACCAAAATAATTATCAATCTGTCATGCGGAACTGGCAACTTCCTTACATGACTTTTAAACTCTCTTATTTCCTTACTTCTTAAAAAAGCAATTCTTCATAAGGAAAAATAATCTAAATACCATCTCATCTCTAAGCATTCCCTTCTAAATTAACTGAATGAATTTTCCTCAAGCAGCTGAAAGACTTGCTCACTTCAAACTCACTCCTCAACCCAACTCAACCCGCCGACCAATCTAGCTTCACTAAATACCACTCCACTGAAACTACTCAACAAGTTTGCTTTACCTTTCTGTACAATAAACAGATCTCTGCCAACAGGTATCAGCAAGTCTTAGACTGCCTCTGTCTCCCTGACATCTTTGTGGCATTCAACACCATCGATCATAACCTCCTTCCGTATCTTACTGGTTCTGCGGCATTCTGTCTAACATTTTCTCATCAACTGACAATGGAAAAGCCTATCTAACCAAAGATCTATGTCTTAACCTCAGTGCAGCCTTCAATATCTACACCACCAGTCACTCTTTTCAAGATTCACCATAAGCTTCAGTGTCTCTGGGACAGCGCTCTTAAACCTGTTTAGCTCTCTTACTAGGGTGACCAGAATCGGCAAGTGAATATCGGGATGGCCGGTCTGAACCGTGTAATGTATAAGCAATATTAAGCATGCACTGCTGGACAACCACAAGGATCTGTCTTAAGCCTTTATTATTTATAGTCTTTTCTTAGCTAATCACTTTGGAATTCAATTACAACAATATGCGTATGACACTCAACTCTGAAATATCGCTAGAGCTGTCAAACACTGATCAGTCTGGGAACTTAAAATCGATGAATATCTCTTCTCGTCGATGTACACGTACACGTTGTTCCGTTTCAGTGATTTGGCCATAAACCAAGACAAGTCTGAGGCAATTTTGATGGGTCATGTCAACAGCTGGGTTCTTTCCCTTCACTTTCTAGTATCAACCTCACAGGCACTGCTGTGCATCTAGTATTCTCTAATGTCAAATCACTTGTAGTATCACTGAACAGCAAACCGATATTCTGACGACTGCATATAAAAATATTCTTCAATCTTGTTTCTATCTCATCAGAGCAAAACATCATACCAAGTTGGCTCTAACTATGAATATGTTGCAAAACCATAGCCTAATATACGTTCCCTTGTCTTAATTCACGTTACTCCCCAGTGATCTGCGAATCCCAGGTTGAGAACAAGCCTTCAAGACCATCTTGCTCGATCGTGGTTTCATTGTGTTAGGTCGGGAGTTCCTCTCTTGAAGTGGTGCTATATAAATCTGCAATTGACATTACCAACAATGTTCCATTCTGTGTAGACTTCTCTTCATTACTGCATACCACACAATATGAAAGCAACTGTCGCATAAGTAATCCTTCTCTGATCACCACATCTCCAAACTCCACATGTATATCTGTCTTCACTAACTCTTTTTCAACCACCATTTGCACAATTAACCAATGTCGTGCCCTAATCTCCTGATCTCAAATTCGTCAGATTCTCGGTTCATTACCACTCACGGTCCATCATCATCATCACAGATCTTCTCTTCCCCTCTGGCCTTTCCATTCAAAACCATTGTATTACAACAATCCTCCACCTTCCAATTGTTATTTTTCTACCTAAATGACATCCACCTCCCCTGCTGCTCTCCATCCTCTACTGATCTGTGGACCCCTGGAAACGAGACTCGGATCTCAGTTTAAAGTCTATCTTTCGGAAAATCTCTCTGAATTGATGCAGCACTCATGACAACACTGATTCCTTACACTTCACTGTCAAGAGATTGCTTCAGAAATTGTGAAAACCACTGCAACATTATCTGCTAAATATGTCAGAGTGCTTGGGGCAGAAAGAAGGCACAACTGCTCAAACTGACCTAATAAACTCCAATTTATACAATAACCATCAGTAAAACAGCCAGTAACCATCTTGCATATTTAGTAATACATATAGTTCTCCAAGTCAAGTAAGTCAGCCAACAAATTGCAATGAATTATTATCAGCAGATAAATAAATATTAATGGTGACAGCAACAACACAATGTCAGTCAGACATATAAACGACATCTGTAATTGAAGTCAATTAAATTCAGATACGTGACACTCGTTGGTCTGAAAATGACAGTTGGTTTCAGTTACTTGTTGACACAGCATCTGCAGCAGCATAGATACCACATGATTCATCTTACATGTAGTAACAAAGGTTCCATTGTTACAAATGATGACTTAATTTTACAGTCAAACATTTCATATTATCATTGTCCACCGCATCATCGGTTACTAAAAAAATTGGCCGCTTGACATCATTAAATAAGTAAGAATATTAATCGAACAAATCAAAATAAATCAATCAAAATTGCTAAAAATTAATCGATTAATTGTTAAAATCCGCAGCCCTACAAAAAAGTATCAGCAGTGAAATAAAACCGAGAACCATGTGCAAACACACAATATTCTGGACAAAATGAATGCTGGTTTGTCAAAAGCATCCAAGTTTCCTGCCACTGGACAGTTCCATTGCCCGAATCCTGAAAAATCTAACCATGCAATGAAGTGCAACAATATATACCTCAACCAAATTGACAGACTCACGCTTCAACTGTGCTGACACCTAGAAACCTAGTTCTAATCCCTAGGTCACAGAACATTTTTAAGAATATAAAACTGCATTTGCATTTTGTGAATCACTGCATGACATGAACTATAATTTTTATGGCAAAGTGATTGCACATATTTTGCCAGTGAACAACTGATTTCCTTCATCAGGAATCCATCTGTACTTGTATGTATTAAGGGTTGTCTCAATTGGCCTGTGCATGCAAACGCATGAAAGCAATCACTGTAACATTGACTATTCTTGGATTTAAGTAAAGGCACTTGTAGATCTGTCTGAAAACGTTTATAATATATACCAAAACAGTTAATTAAAACTCGATTTTTCGTCACTGGTACCTGCCTTAACTAAGTTGTCAAACTCGAAGAAGCTGTGTGCTCAGCACTCCAGCAACAGACCTCCTTCCCCCTCGTCCTCTCTGTTGAGGATCTATTTGCCAAGCACTCCACTGTAGGACTGGCCAAAGGTTCATGAGGAGCAAAGCGAGACAAAATGAAGCCACTCTCCAGTCTCTCATCACACTCGCAAATGATACAAATTATTATCTAACCTAGTTTTGCACTCAACGACTCATGAATCCTATAATTTATCTCAATTCCACTAAAGATTTCAGTGTCTCAAAAGTATAATCGACTAAGGATGTTTATCCAAATCTCAGACGTCTTCTCTTCTTTCGTCAAGAAATGCCTCAAAACTCACCACATTTCTTATGGATCTTCAAACAGCTGGAAGTCTAACTTCACTTCTACTGGCGACTGACTAACTGTGTCTACAACACGCATTTCTGTATGACTCTGCACACATTAAAATGCTTGTAATAATAATATTTAGTAACTATCATGGCATTTTCCTAATATCCATGCCTGGAATTTTTTGCAACTACCTTCTCAGTAAGGATCAAGGAATGCAGTGGCGGCGCTACAGTAGGTCGCGGCAGGTCATCTGACAGCTGCCTATTTCGCTCATGACCTGCCTTGCAACCAGCCAAAAAAATTCGGGAATGGTTAATAGCCTCTTACATTTAATTTATTTGACCTACTGAATAACTGCAATGACCTTGGGGTGACCTGCCTAAATTGTAAGGCTGGCGCCGCCACTGAAGGAATGCCTTTTACAACTCAAATGCAGAAAACAGCGCAGTTTCTCACTTCGTAGGTCTAACATGCTTCCCATTTTCACATGAATTGCATGATTCAATCAAGTTATGCTGTTGGCGATTGTACAATACAAGAATGGGGATCTGAAGACAGCTTTTGATTCGGTATGCTACACAACACTTTGAAAATTGTTGTATGGGGATCTGAAGACAGAATGGGGATCTAAATAATAATAATAATAATAATATCTTTTCTTTATTGAAACGCCTGCAAGACGCACTGCGCTTTACATTTACAAGTTATGCAGTAATCTTAATAAAACTTAACTACCAACTGAGCAGACAGCTTTGCAATTACAATGGCGCTAATAGCAGCCTACAAATCAAATCCGCCCAACGGGGGCTCGAACCTGCTACCTCTCGCACTCTTGGCCAGCGTGTTAACCATTACTCTACCGGGCTACTCTGAAGACAGCTTTTGATTCTGTATGCTACACAACACTTTGAAAATTGTTAATATAATGGGTTGTGCTATAAAAATTGTGAACCTTGAAAGAGATCTCTACATTAACACAATAGATCTATGATGCACAAACTGACAGCATAACTTCGGACTGATTTAGTATGAAAACTGTGTTGTGACAGGGCTTGAGAACCTACATTGCATTCGATATAATCTAGGACCCACACTTTGCTGACAAAATTCTGGAGATTTTGGTCCTGCAATTGGATTATCTGGACTGAGAAGCAAACAAGCTTGGAACAAAGATAATAAACCAGGCCAAAACCAAGATCCATTCTATGATGGAAGCTCCCCCAAATTCCAGCAGCATACCAGTTGCAGAAGCACATAGGAACTAACTTGGGATGAACATTACGGCTGAAGGCAACATTTGGTGAGCCAGAAGTCTGATGGTTAACAGCAGTTGTTTTAAACTGTATGAACAGCCTCAAATTGGAGAATCTGGACCATGAACATTCAACTGAATACAAGTAACACCTGTCTACATCGTACATGTATACTATCTGTGTGTCATTATTTTGGGTGAGACCTAGACCATGATGGCTCTAGAGAACATAAACAATTCAACAGTATCGTGCTTGAGCAAAATCTTGCAACTTCTATAAACTGCATCAATAAATGCATAAATTTTCAGGCATTTCGGTACAGAACCGAGTCTAAGAGATGGCAAAACTAGGATGCACTTTGCATAGAGCAGTGGCACGCAGAATCATGAGAGGGTGCTCTCAGCCCTGATTTCCAATCATCCACAGAATGAAACTTAGACGACCAAAGTGCATACGGACCCAGAGAGTGTAGGAGGATCTTTAGCCACTGAACTGTGGGCTACACACAGATTGAAGATGACCTTTCTGCATCAACACACCATTTCAAGACCAAAACAGACAACAGAAAGGTGCAATTTTGCATGATAATGTCATAGTTCTTTATAATTCTGCATTAAAGATATCGTCCCTTACTTAAATTATTGTAGCATAATAAATGTTAATCATACTGAAATCTTGTTTATTTCATATTTCTTGAATAAGTTCTGAAGAGGTAAAACGACTCATGAAAGAATCGTATGCTGCTATGCCTGTCAAGTTGAAGTTGCTGAATTTGTCTGAGGCCAGAATTCCCGCATGCATGGATGAACAAACACCAAATAGAATTAACTGCAATCTTTTTGGGAGATATCTGCATGATACAGGGTCTGGACAACTTAAGCACGTTTATCCCAACTTGAGAACTGGAGCAACCTACATGGGAGAAAAACACAGCAGCATGCTTGCAAAACAGTCTTCAACAATGGGTCATCAAGCCAAAACAGGTAGTAAGAAAGCTAAACGATAATCGAAAATCACGGGGAAACACTCAGCAGGTCTTCCATCTGCAAGATTTTAGCCAAGAATCTCTCCGACAGTCTTTGGTGGTCAGCAACAGATACAAAGCCTCACCAAGCTGGCACTGCACCGAATAGTCTTGCTGAGCAGGTTTTGTTGTAGCTTCTGTTACTAAGCATATGGCCCTTGCAGGGAGACCATCGGCAGTTGGCATCAAGTGTATGCAATGCATGCAGTGAGCTGTAGAGTGTAGAAAGCTCCAATTAACTCATCTAGACCTGCGACGATCCCAGTCTAAAGCAACTCCAACGCTTTTCAACGTCTGAACTCTTTTAACTCCTTACAATGGAGTAGGTGACTCAACCCTTCCACGCTTCAAATGCGCCTCATGACCAGTATCTCCCAAGACTTAACAGCATTAAGTTGGAGATTATTGTGTACCTGCGAGGTAACAAGGAAGAATAATCAAGTCAATTTATTTATCCCAGTAATACTACAAAGTGTCGAACAATAATAATCAACATAATCAGCTAACAATTAGCTAAAACAACACATTGAAACCAAAAAGAATATTACAGATTAAATTAGAACAATTGGCTTATAAGAAGGGACATGTCACGCTAGATTGTTTCAAATGAGGAAAGACTGAGACAGTTCGAATATTATAGGATACATTGTTCCATAGCAGGGGACCTTGATATTTTATTGAAAATTTCCGGGTGCTTGATCTAGCAAAAGTGCACACATAAGCACAACTACTTCTGGTATTGATGGTTAGCAGGCCTGAAGGGAAGTAAGGTGAGAAAGCCGGTATAGGAGTAAGTTGTCATCATATCGATATATAAATTCACATGTTTGGACATAAATAATTTTATCAATACTTAATTATCTCAGTTGTAAGAAAAATGGTTTAGTATGTGAGTTATCAGGCGTAGAGCTTTTTGTAGAATTTTTAATTTGGTTAGCTGAGTAGAATAGGTTGAAGTCCAAAAAAGGATATATTAAAGCAAAGTATACGTTTGTAAGTATGTGGAAGGTGGAGCAGATAGACAATTCTTCTTATGACTCTAATGTTTTCCATGATTTTTTAAAAAGATATTTCATTGACATGAGCATTCTATTCTAAGCGCTGATCAAAAAAATAACACTGAGGAATTTTTATTTTTGAACCTGGGGAATTGTCATATAATCAATAGTTAATTTATTATCTGTGGTCAGGACATTCTTTTTAGTACCTCTGAAAATAATGTAATTAGTTTCAGAAAGTCTAAGGAAAGCTTATTTGCTTTGAACCATTCACTATCACTGGTCAGTTCTTGGTTTGCTAGCTTAATCTGTTGATTACATGATGCATGATAGGAAAATGCATTAGAGATGTCAGCCAAAAAATATATAAAGAAGCAGAGATGAGGATTTGGGAAGGTTGATATAAATTAAAAATAAAAGAGGACCAAGGATTGACCCTTTTGAGGAACACCATAAAGAACAAGTTGGAAGACTATATGTAAACTATCATTACACAGAACCTGTGGATATCAACCAATTTACTAGCCTAACTATTCAGCCAGCTAAGCTGTATTTCTGATGCCATAATGTCGAGTTCTGCTAGAAGATTCTTATGTTCCATGGTGTCAAACGCTTTGGCCAGAGAGATGTCTATGGAGAATTCGTTTCTGCTCATGACCTCGGAAATTTTATCTTGAACATTAAGTATGGACATATGGAAGTCAAATGACCTGGTTGAAAGCCGTGTTGGAGAGGATACAAGAGATGCATGTGATTAATGTAGAAGATATGCCTGTTGCAAATTATTCTTCCAAACATTTTGAGGAAAATGGTAAAACGGAGAAAGGTCTAAAGCTTATGATTTCATTTTTACTTCCACACAATACTGAAAAGCTAAAGAGAATATTATAGAAGATTTCGAAACATTGAAGAGTTTAAATTTAATTTGCCAGACGACATATCATACCATCAAATATCCTGCATGGCTAAGACACTTCAATTACCAATTAGAAGATGTTCAGACAATTTAATCATAATGTGACCCTCACAAACACTAAGGCAACTTGTTTACGAATTCCAAAGTTGTTGCAGAGTAGCTGATGAGGATGTGTGGCAAGGCGGTGAAAGCTGACAGCACTCATCAGACACTCACACACTCACTCAACGTTTGTCTTTTGTCGGAAATAAAATGTAAGTCAATTGGAACAACTTGTTGCCAGTATGTACATGAATATGCTGAGCTGATAAATGCATAATTTATCATTTCAAATTATATTTCATCTCAAACAGAAATAGAGTATCACAAAGTTCATAACATATTGCTTACCTAAATAAAAACTGTTTTTAAACATTCTTCAAGGAGCAAATATAATACATATTTTGCTCATAACATATTCTTTGTGACTACAACAATTTTCAACAAATAATGAAAATATAATCAGTCATCAGTACTTATTCATTCATTCATTCAGACATTTATATAGCGCTCCTTCAAGTTTTAAAAAAATACTCAGAGGCGTTCCACTTATGTGCTGCAGAGATGGATAACCAGCTGGTAAAGAATAGATTAAATTGAAAACAACAGACTTCAAATCAATCTCTTCAAACAATCTCTTCAAATCAATCTCTTCAATCAATCTCTTCAATCAATCTCTTCAATCAATCTCTTCAATCAATCTCTTCAATCAATCTCTTCAATCAATCTCTTCAATCAATCTCTTCAAATCAATCTCTTCAATCAATCTCTTCAATCAATCTCTTCAATCAATCTCTTCAATCAATCTCTTCAATCAATCTCTTCAATCAATCTCTTCAATCAATCTCTTCAATCAATCTCTTCAATCAATCTCTTCAATCAATCTCTTCAATCAATCTCTTCAATCAATCTCTTCAATCAATCTCTTCAATCAATCTCTTCAATCAATCTCTTCAATCAATCTCTTCAATCAATCTCTTCAATCAATCTGTCTATACTAGATCTGGACATATTCAATTATTCATTTAAAAGAATAGATCATATTCTGCCAATTCTCTCTCACACAAGTTCTGTTCTTCTGGATAAATGTTTTATGTCCTATAACACGATGATGATTCAGACAACTCTCATGATTGCATCCTATTCCCACAGTGCAGGCTGTCTCTTCATCCAACCATTGGACATGTGACATGTGTTATGCAAGCACCAGAACTGGCATTCCTCCTGCATGCTGCAAACATGTTATATCACAGATTGATTTTAAACACACCCATTCTGAAACAGATGCAAAACGGATACCAATATGCCACTAGCTCTTGAACAAATGCAATTTAAAAGTTCTAATCCGCAATTGCTATCCCAGAAAACCACAGCAGCAGCAGCAGCAGCATCTATGTTCTAAGTAACAGAACAGGTGAATACACAAAACTTCAAAATTTAGATTTATAGCTAATTTTAACACGTTGACCGCCTACTACGAGTTCGCCTACTACGAGTTAACTCATAGTACAGCCAGTCATTTAACATGGCGTGTAGGCGGTCAATGTGTTAAGATGTCTGAAAAGTCAAAAAATGTAAATTGAATTGAACAAAAGGTACGGTTGAATTATTGCATCAATCAGAGAACTTAATCTAGACAGATGATCTACTATGGTTCACTAAAGAAGTCTCTCATCCAATAACACACAACTGAAATGCATGCTGCATAGACCTGACAACGTCAGCCAATGATGCTAATGCCTGAATCTAACACATCACACAGAAAGGAAACAAGAAAACTTTAGGAATGTCATCAGTGTTCAATGGCACCAGTACTATAACAACTGGATGCTAATTCCCCCCCCCCCCCCACCAAATGCCCCAAACACTACCAAGAAAACTCTGCTAATGTGCTGGATGTTCCAGTCCGCAGAAGATTGAAGCAGCTAGAATGACACACGTGCTAATGAAGGCAATAAGGATCTGCTTGGCTGAATGCAAAGGCTGATCAGACTATATCTATGGCGACAATAGAAGGTAGCAACAGCATCCATGAGACAATCAAACAGATAGACTGCATTTAAGTTTATGAATCATGCTGCATGAATCATTGAATCAACATTCGTCCATCAATGACATCAATCTGAGTCTTGCTGCTGATGACACAAAGAAGTCGCTGTAAAACATAATTTCTCTTTCTGCTGCCACCATATTAATTTCTAGAAATCAGTCTTCTTTCATTCTACTGTCCATACCTGATGATGCATCAACAACAGACATTGATCAGTGGTAGTCATGGCACACCGATAGTTGTAAACATGAAATGCATGGTAGAACTATGCTAATGCTGCATGAAAGCTATGCAGGAAAACAAGGAAACGACAATTGCTCTGCCCACATCTGTGCTAGATAATTATGTTTATTGCCATCAGTCAATTGCTAAGTACTGACATGAATGGCATGCCACATATTGCTGCTTGCATCGAATTTATCCCAAATGTTGCGTGCTTAACTGAAGACTGCACCATAATATACTGCATGTTTGTACATGTTTGCATCGCGGCCGCCATGTTGAATATTGTTACTAGTGCAAATACTATGTCAAGTTGTGCAAACCATGATGTACCTTCGACTGATTGGCTCAACATTGAGGAAACACAAGTTTCCCATCATGCTTTGCTTCTGTTTCTCATTTGCTGCTCCTAGCACAAATTGTACGCTGATGATTATTTGCATTGGTACTAGAAAGTCTGACAGACTTTTTAACTGCCAGCGTCAGGTAGCGTTTACCAACAACACAGACAACTGTACTGACCACATCAAACATGTTGAAGTCGGAATTATATGGAATTGGCAAATACTCGCTAAATATGGTTTAAATGCAAAACTGAATAACACAAAAACAAACAAGGCTGTACGTTTTCATCCTCAAATTATTTCATTCCACCAATAATATTGACAGGTACATGATAAAATACAACAGATACCATCCTACATAGTTCCCCTAACTCTTGCTTAATTATTTTGTAAGACTACACAAAATTTTACTAGCATTCTGGCAAGGATGTGATCACAGTCTACATCCTGCTGATAGGGTTTCAATGTTTACAGGTAATAACCATAGATGCAGTCAACCAGCACCGGATGTTCACGTTTGCTATATATTGTTGATATGCGGTCAGTATCCAGAATAAACAAACGACAGTGCACTAATTATAAAATCCTTAACTGCAAAAATGCACTCGTATCATGCCACAATATATTGTACATGACAGTTCAACGTGTTGAATACTTCATAAAACCATTTCTGGCATGCTGCAGGGCACATTTCACAAGCTAAGAGAGCCAGTCTTTATTCATCTTCAGAGAGTCAACTTAAACAATAATCATTTTCTCTAAGTTACTAATGATCAGTACAAGAATTATATTAATAATTAGGAATTTGACAATACTAGTTTTAAAAAATGTCAATATACAACAGCACGATAATCTTTGTAACTCCTACAACATTATAGTTACAAATATTAGGTCAATAGCAATCATATAATGTGAGTATGCTCGGTATAAGATAGTACTTCTTATGACAGTGAAACACCTAAAAACTTTCAAACTTTATACTAGATGGCATACATGGCACATTTTCAAATTGGCTGTTTATTCCAGTACAGGTCAATAGTTCATAAAACATTGCCAACATCGACACCACAGAAGAGCTAAAGAGACTACAGGTCTAGCTGTAAAATTGGTATTCGTAATGAAACTCGGGCAATTTTTAGTGAAAAGCAAATAGGAGCGAAATTTGAGTTGAGTGTTGTTACTTAGCTGCACTTACTTTCATGGCAATGCACTCGCGATGCACATAACACAATGCAGGGCACATTTCACAAGCTAACTTCTCACCAAACTCATACACTCAAAACTCAGTCAATGCAAAGGCCACAGACAGGTATCAGCCACAGCAGCCCAGTGCCGCATAACAATATGAGTAGGTGCACATGTGGGCCGTGACGTAACAACCATATGGGTGGACATAATCCAGGGGAACCGGAGATCCTAAGGACCCCAAGTCTTTTAAATATACTTTTATGCACTTTTCCATTTTCCTAAACAATATTTAGGGTCATTCCGAAGTTATGAGCTGAAGAATGTCGCTACAAATTTAGACGTGAGTTCCAAAACGTCAAAAACGAGGTCACCCAGACGTCTTTAAAATTTAATATATATTTAAAACTACTTAAGATATTGATCTAAAATTTGGCATAGTTTCATATAATGCCCTAAAAAACATTCTGTGAAATTTTCGTTGAAATCTGAGATGGTCGATTTGGAGCCATTTGTTGAATTGAGGTGGAATGACAATTTACATATTTTGAAAGGTCGCATTATTCTAATTCCTTTAGCCCAAATCTCAGCGGCTCTTGACACTTATAATGTCCGGTGTTGTTTTTGGAAAATTTTAGCATCAACAACACCCCAGCAAACAGAAGCCAAGTCATCGCACATCAACCCCAATTTGGAGTAAGAAGTGTGTTCCTTTAGACCAGAGGTTCTCAACCTTTTTTCGCGCGCGACACACCTAAACTTGCAACCAAATTTCGCGACACACCATGCAATCGTCATGTGAATATCGTTAAAAATTAAATTAGGCCTAAGCCAGCTTAGCCTATAAAAGGCGCTATAATTATTTGAAATGACAACAAATTTTAATGAATGAAAGTTGACACTGAATGCTCTCTATTTTCTAATTATTCTAACATTCAAAATTTTACTAATCTAAATTTACGATTCTACGACGTTTTATGACTCTTCATTAATTGTCTGTCCTAACAGTTAGGCCTAAATTGAGATCTTTGTCTTCTTTGCTCCTGGATTTTTCTTGGATCATACATAGTTAGATGAGAATCCACAGACTTTGTGAGTACAACACGTAGGCCTATAGGGCCTATAATATAGGAATAGGGCGTACATTGTATATAGGCCCTATATACAATGTACGCCCTACCTATACAACTGAGACTAACGAATGAAAATAGCCATATATGAGTTATTATGAGTTTTAGATTTAAAAAAGAATAGATTGTCAAGAACGACGGTTGTATGCTGTGAGAATTCGCGACACACCAATTCTTCGCGACACACCAGCGACACACCACTTTTACGCGACACACTTCCGGTCGCTTCGCGACACACTAGTGTGTCGCGACACACCGGTTGAGAACCTCTGCTTTAGACATGAGTTTAGAAAGGAGCTAGGACAACAAAAATTGTGCTTGAAATACCTAAATTCATATTGAGTCCTTCCAATCACATCACCTATGCAGGCTATGCTGGAACAAGTTACTGCCTGTAGCTTAGTGTACACTAGTTACATAGGTGCAGTTTCCCACGCTCCCAGTCTCTGTCCCCATGCAGAACACTCCTCCTCCAAATTGAAAATCAACAACATCCATGTTATAATTGTTATATTGACTATCTCAAAGGAGAGGCTTCGTGGTCTTGCTCTTCTTTCAATGGAAAACAAACGAGCAAAACAATTGAATGATTTGATGATTTGATAGATGCCTTCAAGAATTAGCCTTACAGTGCTCATTCACAGAAGAAAGGTTCACTAGTATGGGCAGAGCATGATATCCCCAATATAAAAGGCACATGCAATCACATCCAGAGATTGATCCAACAATGTATTGACCTATTTCTCTTCCAACTTCATGCAATGTTAATGTAATTTCAAACTTGTATAGCGCTGCTCAGTAGCACTTCCAGCGCGAGTACCCTGAGAGAAGAAATCAGCTTTGAGGCGAGATAGATGTGTAGGAACAGACCTAGATGAATGGCAACACATAAAGAAGAGGCGAGGACATTTAACAGGGCAGGTCCAATGTAAGTAAATGATCTATTTTGGGCCGAAGTGGCCGATCGCTAGCAAATTAAGAGATAATTAACTATAAGTATGGTCTATTAGTAACCAATAACAAGTACATCAGGTCCATTAGTCAAACTTTAATTCAAACATAACAAGAATGACAAATCTTCAGCATCGATATTTTCTGCCACAGAAATAATAGTCTCAACACAATTTCGAAGCAGAAGACCTTCGCAAACGCACAATTTTCAGCACATGGACACTGTTCAAAATTATGTGTCCTATGAGTAGGTTCAGTTAGGGTCAGCTTAGGCATCATGAGGGTCGGCTGGGGTCAAGTTGGACACTGTAGGGTCAGTTAGTGTCATCTTTAGACAAAATGTAAAAACTTTCCAATACAGAAATAATTTCTTCATGCGCTGCATGGCAGAATATTCTGCCACAGAAGCACCACGCTAATAAGAAAATGCTGCACTTCATTTACTCACCAACCGCTTAATTAGTCAAACTATGGTCATCATCTACTTCACCAACATTCTTCATCTCTTCATAATCGTACCTCTAATTGTTGAGCTTCATAATTAATGGAATTGAAGATTTCCACTGGGTACAACTGAACATTTTGTTCCCAATCCTCCTCAGGCCATATACACCTCCAAACATTCATACCAAACCAAGGTAAAAAACCATCAATTACGTTGCTAAATTACTTTATATTATCAATATAAAATAAATCTTGAGTGTTGAAAATAATTGAATGCCTAGATTGGCGAAATTAATTCTTTGCCTAAAGAGAAGCTGGATTGACATAGTGAAAGTAGGGAGGTGTGTTGATGCTGAGGGATTTGTAGGTCAAAACATGTCAATTTACACTAGTTACATAGGTGCAGTTTCCCACGCTCCCAGTCTCTGTCCACATGCAGAACACTCCTCCTCCAAATTGAAAATCCTGTACTAAACCGGAAACCAATGCAGCTGATGGAGTAGAACCGAGGAACTTGTCTGCAGTAGGACGTGCAGCATTATCTGCGCTAAGGTGCTTGGATGCATTGCAGCCTGTTAAGCTCAACGTTAGAGGTACCCACAAAACGGAGTTAACATAATCAAGGCAAGAGGATACAAGAAATCAGGTAATGATTTGTGACACATTCATAGCAAGGGCCGACCTGATGTGACGTGACGTATTGCCCTAATGTGATAGAAAAAGATTTACAAATTATATTATTTATGCTTGTTATACGTGGTTGAAATTTGAGCTTACTGTCTAAGATTACTCCAAGCGCTTTGACACCATTCTGCAAAGGCATCACATAAGTTTATAGATTCCAAATGATATAGATACAAAACTCCCCACAATTTTGGCCAAATATAATGAACAGGCTCCGGCAGGATGCACTGACAATTAGTGACGAAAAGTCTGATACATCTAACAATCCATCATTGAGCATTGCAGTTCTCAAGTGCGTCTTTATTAGCTTGATGCAACAGAACAAGCAGTCAGATTGAATGCATGTAACTGTGAATAGTGTTTGCAATTATTATGGATAGCTTGTTTAATCAGAACTAGATGATAAACATTAAACAATGACATCATTGACGATGATGGATCGATGATGTCTTCAAGTGATGTCGTTGTTTTTCAATTTTACGACATTTTCTATGGCATACTGCTGTGTTACAATGAAGACTTGGAGTGCAGAGGGCAATATCAAGAAAAAATATGCCCTTAACATATTCTGGGCAGAGTGCAAATGTTGGCAGGGCAACGACCATTTGCCCTGCCCTGTCATGACCCCCAGTGCTGGACCGATTCAGTCTTTTTTTTCCAAATAGAAGTGGGTTTGAAGGGAAAATTTCCAGCATAACTGGAGTTTGGACTGATGAAAAATTCTTGGTAACATAGAAGTGAGATTGGTGGCAATAAGTTTTGCTTAAACAGAATTTCTATTGATGACAATTTTCATTTATATCATTAGATGAAAACCGATTTAATTACGGTTATCATGGATATTGGTAGACTACTAGACTGGTTACTTACATTACAACGTTAAGAACGGGATTGAAGACTTGAAGATAATTTGGGGTTATTGTTACTGACGTCTCGGTAAATCGTAAACAGTATGGCCGCCAACGAATGCAATAAAATTAGAGTGCCGCCTATGGACGATATCGCAACATGCATCCAAACATGCAAAGCGTGAGGGTCGGTTAGGGCTCAGGTTAGGCGTCGTGAGGGTCGGTTAGGGTTAGTTTTATGGTTAGTGCAGTCATTCTGATGAAATTGAAGCGTGCTTTAATTTTTGCGGAAATATTGGGCCGTATGTCGGGCCGCTCTGTTATGCACGCATCTACGGCGGCCATACTGTTTACGATCTACCGAGACGTCAGTCACAATAACCTAATTTGGCAAGGTAAAATACGGTTTAACCCAAACCAATACCTTTTGTATCCTTCAGCGGAATTTGTCACACGACAACGCTTGTCTACATAATCATTGCTTACCTGTAACGCAGGACCAATTATCGCCAGTGTTATTATGAACTAACCGAATGCAGTCAATCAGTGCCGGATGCATCATTATAATGTATGAGCACTATTATCGATACACGCTCCCGTAAACACTAACCACAGCGCTAATGCTAAACCGAAGCAATGCGCTCGCATAATGACCGCTATATCTCGTCCCTGTCCGCTTTTAGAAACCACAAACCCAGCTCTTGTCCCCTGTCGCATAATACCGTAAAATGAGTAAACGTCAAGAAATTATGTTTATGAAATCGTGAAATCCCAGATTAATCTATCGACTTACCAGTCGTTCCAGCGCGAGGGATATGCCATGAAATAATGATCAAAACCATAACAATATTAAACTGCTTAGACTTGTGCTGCCACCTGAGAGATTTCACTTTTTGTAGCGCCGCTACTATTTAGTTGGAGGGATTACTTTCCAACCACTTAGGAGGCCCATTTCAAAACATTTTGTTAAGCCTCACTTCGAATTTAATTGTTTTACTGAACAGGCCTAATTACCTTCTCAAAACACTGTCACTTATAAATATGATTTCTTTCAGGCTAAAATCTAATCAAACACATAGGCTAGACCTAGTTGAAAACACAATATAGGCCTAGGCCTACATGTTTTACTGAACAGGCCTAATTACCTTCTCAAAACACTATCACTTATAAATATGATTTCTTTCCGGCTAAAATCTAATCAAATACATAGGCTAGACCAAGTTGAAAACACAATATAGGCTATAGGCCTAGGCGTAGGCCTACATGTAGACTACGTATGCCTATATTTGAATCTGTGAGCGGCGCTATATAAATGTTCAATTACAATTACAATTACAATAGCCTAGGGCTATAAATATTATTTATAAATTATTATTTAGAAAACTTATTTATACTGTGCTGAAACTCTTAATAGCTATTTTACAGTTAATCACTAGGCTAATCAGATGAAACCATTATCATTCTGGTTTCAAGACGTAGTCTATGCCTACGTAGACTAGGCCAGGTAGACCTATAGCTAGCCGGAAAGGTGAATTAGGACAATAGGCCTAGGCTAGGCCAGATATAATTGCAGCCATTCGTCATCACTCATCATCATCATCATCATCATCAGCATCAGCATCATCATCATCATCATCATCATCATCATCATCAGCATCATCATCAGTCTTCCTCGTGCAATTTTGCACATCGGGCAATATGCAGCTCCTCCATTTCTCCCTGTCCATCGCCATGCAGTTGTAGCCTACCTCGTCCCATGTCATATCCATGCATTTAATCTTCTCATTCTGATTATGTTCTCCATGGTTCCTGTCCAGTTAAATGATTGTCTTACGGTGATGTTTTGTACCTTGTCTCGCCAAGAGACGTGCGGGATTTTTCTGAACCATCTCTGCTGGTGTGCCGCCTCGATCTAGTCTCCTTCCTTATCATGTCACCGTCTTCGGCCACGCTTCCGCTCCATACAGTATTAGCCTATAATTATAGGCCTACGTACTCGAATCATTCGATCAGCACCACTGCCTCGATCGTGCAATCGAATTTTGACCCTTTAATAGGCCTAAATGCTTTGAATGAGTGAATGTGTAGGCCTGTTATAATGTAGCATATATGCAGAGTTTTATGCTTGTAGGCCTATGCATGATTATAGGCTATAGTGCATTGCATATAAGTAGGCTTAGGCCTATCTCGCAGCTTGCGTCCATCGTTTCGTACGGAATATTCAGGGTAGGCCTACTTTCTAGTTTTATTTTCGTATAGAGGCCTAAATCATGAAGGCCTGCATAGGCTTAGGCTATTTGAAGTTTTTGAACATCTTTATTTCTCAGCTCAGCTTTTTACGAACATGCATTTGTAGAAAACAAAACGGTTTTCATGTAAAAGGACAATTCGAAACAAGTAGGCCTATGTTTTCTGGAGAAGCGAATTTATATATTTAAAAAAACTCTAAGACTTGTAGTCTCTTGGAGTGCTGCTGCTGCTGTTGCTGTTGTTGCTGCTGCTGCACTCATGCGCGTCTCACTCACACAACCTGGAAATAAAACAAAACACACTGAAAACATTAGATTAAATTAAATGTCTAACTTAACTATATATATATATATATATATATATATATATATATATATATATATATATATATATATATATATATGAACAACATTACTGCACATAATTTTATTATAGAGGCAAGAGTGGTATTTGACCCTTCTGGGAAATTGACGCCTACTTTTTAACTACTAGTTAGCATTTTAAAACAAATTTCTTTGCACTAAAGCACTAATGATGAGCACTAATGATAAGCACTAATGATGGGCACTAATGATGGGCACTAATGATGGGCACTAATGATGGGCACTAATGATGAGCACTAACAATGAGTACTAATGATGAGCACTAACAATGAGCACTAATGATGAGCAATAATGATGAGCACTAATGATGAGTACTAATGATGAGCACTAACGATGAGCACTAACGATGAGCACTAATGATGAGCACTA
>OX243816.1:23336619-23451619 GCA_945859605.1 Lumbricus rubellus
TTCTATGGCTTTCGCCTCCCGGGAATGAGATGAGTGAGGTGGTTTCCCGTTGCCTTCCTCGCAGACAATGATGGGTAAGCAACTTGCCCAAGGTCGCTCCGCTGCAGCTTGGCCACCTGCATGCCCGAGATATCTAAATCTTTGAATGTCAACTCTCAGCCCGGGGCTTGAAACGCAGTCCGTTGCAACCAACAGACGTATGCCGCTCTCGCTTACCGGTGTAGCTAACTATAGGCTAGTACATATAGATATCATAGGCCTGTATCACATTTAGTCCCATCTGTTACAATCAATCTGTTTAATTACTTCTTGGTTTGAATAAAGGTGGGTTATGGTTGGCTACGGTTGGCTATAGATATGCTACATGTATATATATATTTGCAACTATGTTTAGATATGACATATAAGATCATAAATTCAGATGCTATGTTGTGTTGTGCGTGTGTGCGTGTGTGTGTGTGTGTGTGTGTGTGTGTGGGTGTGTGTTTGTGTGTGTGTGTTTGTGTGTCTGTGTGTGTGGGTGTGTGTTTGTGTGTGTGTCTGTGTGTGAATGCGTACCTCTGACGAGTCCTAGCTGGTAGGGGAACATCCTGAACCCGCGGAAGCGTTACATTCGGGTCATCACGTGCCTTTAGACGAGTAAGGGGTGGCTCATAATCTGGTTCAACCGCCCATCGCTTACTCAACGCTCTCCTCGGCATTTGATGCGTGTCCTGCGTGTCTTGAGTGTCGCAATAATGTTTCTGCAACTGCAGCAGCGTCCTTTCTTCCTCCTTCAACCCGACTTCAAACAACGCTGATCAAAAGATACCAGATGAAATTTGGAACGGTGTAAATTACTGCGCAAATTACAAAATTAAGCTGCTTGAAATTACACGCAAAGATTGCGACGTGGCGAATCAATATATTATCACGAAAGTATCTATGACGTCAAATTAAGGACTCAATAATAAACGTATTGCGTATATGACAAAAACCTAACTGATTGTAGAATCAAAGAAAAGTGCCGGCTGCAATTAATAGGCTAATTAATTGCAGCCGGCACTGTCAAATTATATATAGGCATATATATATATATATGTGTGTGTGTGTGTGTTTGTGTGTGTGTGTGTGTGTGTGTGTGTGTGTGTGTGTGTGTGTGTGTGTGTCATCCATTGGCGACGCTAGCATAGGTCGCGGCATAATTATGTAGGCCTATGACGTGCCTATTATAAAAGGCCTATACTCTTGACTTGCCTTAACATTATGATCCGCCAAAACAGGGCTTTTTAACGTGCAGTTGTAAGGTACTATGTCCTGGGCATGACGTTGAAGTGCATCCATCCTCCGCCACAGGGAACCAGCAACGTCCCTGTGCCGGTCCTAAGCCCGGACAAAGGAGGAAGGTTTGCCAGATGGGTGGCGATACACAGGCAGTAAAAGACCAAGACGATTGAAATCCGCAAAAACCACGACACAAGTGACATAGCGACCCAGATGCTTCAAGGTGTCATGATGTGGAGCAGACATGCACAGGCCGGTCAGGACAGGCCAGTGGAGAGAGTCGGGGGAGAGCATGGGTCACATGCGGGCTTGTCCCACTGGTTGTCCTTCATGCTTCTCCCCCAATATTCTCTTCAATCAGACAATTAGGTGGTCTAGCTGCTCCAAGATGTTTATGGTAGGCTATGGAGCAGACCTGCTGACCGGACCGATTGAAGCTGGGCAGCATGACGCGAGACAGACTCAGACAGAGAGTGCCGTCGGACTCTTACCGGCATTGAGCCCAATGATATTGATGATTGATTGATGATGTAGGCTAAGGTACTATAAGCTTGCTTACACAAAATGTGCAGTTCTAAATGGATGTGTGCAGTTGTAGTTCGAAGCCCCTATCTATTGTAGGTAGGGCTGTTGTTCGATTAAAATTTTTAATCGAAATTAATCGCGCGATTAATTTTTTTAATCGCAATTAACTGCAAATAATTATTAATCGCAATACATTTTCTTCAAATATATTAATCCAACTATTTTCTAAGGATCCCTGAGGCATAATATTTTAATGACTGAATGCATGCTTTCTATTGCAAACATATTTAGTAACCTTTGGCTTAGGCCTGTTGAATTTCTGCATTTAGTTTATTGAACAGTTTTGCATGACAGACAGACTTGAAACACTGTTCAAATCAGTCAACTGCTAAAAATCCGTTAATTATTTTCATTTGAGCCACCTTTAATTAAAGTGCCTATAGATCTAAATGTGAAACTAGACCACCGTTTTCTGACTATCAAAATTAATTATTTATTAAGCCAATTGTATAAATTCATTGGTCTTGCGGCTCTTGCCATCTCATGGAGTTCAACCAATGCAGCTACATGTAGTCTAACGTCTGACGGAGTGAGGAAAGAGGAAACAACCTTAGTAGACTGGACGATGCGATACGGCTGATATCGACGGTTCATCGTTAGGCCTAGCGTTTAACGCAGGTTTTGGTTCGCATGCAGGTGAAAATTGAGCAAAGAATTGCTACGATAATACTCAAATGATCGTTTTGGAATATTTGCCAAAGAATGTATCACAGCTTTAAGTATGAGCCGTCCATTTAAAACGAGTTTTTCTGCCTCTGATTCCATTTTAATCAGATCTAGTTAACGCGTGCGATTAATGCGTAAAAATTTTTAATCGCAAATTTTTTTAACGCGTTAATCGCACGCGTTAACGCGATTAAATCAACAGCCCTAATTGTAGGACATATATATATATATATATATAACATGTATATATATATATAACATATATATATACAACTCCGCCACGGGGCAACCTGTGCCAGTCCCAAGCCTGGAAAAAGGAGGAGGGTTGGTTGGTAGGGTGCAGATACTACCAGCCGTAAAAAGAAAAACACGACAGAAATCAATCGCATGACTTCACACACACAAACAGTGAAACTTGCGATTGACACCAACGGGTGTTGAACCCACGGACGATGATGATGATGATGATGATATATATACAGTAACAATGTTAAAACTAGCTAAAACGTGATATTGTCCTCGATCCGATTGGAAGTAATTTACCATGGAGAATGTGGGCGAAAAGCTAGGAATGGGTTGCACACTTCTAAAAATTCCTTAAAAACAGCCCTTAGCAAAAATTCTTCTGAATTATCATCATCAATCATCATCATCAATGTTCGTGGGTTCATCGCCCGTAGCCTATAGTGCTTGATGCTCTTTCGATCATCTCCTTGGAGGCGAAGCAGATCGATGTTGATGTTTACGGTGACAGTTTACCTTCGTACTTTAAAGCTTCGTAAGCTTAAGCCAAAGATATTAGAGCCTTTAGAAGTTTAGACTAAAGACTGTAATAATTATCTTTGCTTTAAGCCACACGTGTTAGGCCTATAGCCTACGTTACACCACAGTATAAATAATTAACAGTACGTCGATTTCGGATCTCGCAGTCGTCAGAATAAGTGACGAGATCTAAAGCCCTGCCCACTGTCATCCGCCATTTTCGCAGCAAAGAACTCTATAGACAAATTACATTTACTTTCAATTCTATGGTACAAACTACAAATTTCGGTTTCCGGCAGCCGCCATATTAGTCGGGATTCATTAAAAGAACTGCAATGTACTGCCCGGACAAAATTTGCAACATGCTGGAAATAACAAATAATGAAAGATAAGATAATAATATATCCAAAAAGTGAGCCCCAGCCTCTCAGATCTCCTGCTAACTCATTTTATTAGAGAAATTTGAGGGCATTAAATCAATGGCATTTTTACTATACGGCTTAATCTCGAAGCCGGGTTGCATTAAAAGAACTGCAATGTACTACGCGGAAAAAGTCGCAACAGGCTGGAAATAATTAATTAAAGCTATAATAATAATATATTTTTAAAAATGGTCCCCAGCAACTCAACTCTCACTCTGGGTTATTTTATAAAGAAAATGTTATGGTGTACCTGGGACTATTATAATAATAGTCCCAGGGTGTACTATTAATAGCAATATACGATTCGGTGCTTATGGGTTATTTGCTGGTCATTTGCTACCAAGATGGAGGCTAACCACGTCACCAAAAAAAGTTGGCAACAGGCAGCCATCCGGGTAGACCTACTGGTAATAATTATTTATACTGTGGTTACACCACAGTATAGATAACATTATTTATACTGTGGTTACACTCTGTTACAGGTAGGCTTGACTCCGAATGACTGGAATCGCATCCGCATATGAATATAAAATTGATTCAGCTTTTTGTCGATAGCCTATGCATGCCGAGTCTTTGACATATTTGACAATTGATTTTTACAGTTGTTATTTACATTTTATTCGACTCATTTGAAGAACAATTTGTTAACCCTCATCCGAACCAGTGAAAAACCAACTTAATTTGAACAAAGGGTGTCTAAAATCGCTTATTTAAATAATCTGGGGTTTTCTGGGGTTTTTGGAAGAAAATCTGGGTTTGTTTTTGAAACCTCAGTGGCAACACTGAAAACAACATCCGGTGCTTTCGAAAATTGTTAGCAACATAACAACAAATCGGGACGATTTGTAAATATTGATTTGTTTTTCTAATTAATTTTCGCAGAAATGGCTATGGACCTCTTACTGAAAGCTCTTTGTCAGTCTCCTGATTTTGATGCAAAAGAAGAGAAAAACTGGGATGGAATAGTTCGACTCATTCCTGGTGCAACAGTTCGTCAGGTACAACCTACACTACAACTTATACAGCCCCTTTATAATGCCTTTTTAAAATGGGTGATTAGAACCAAGTAAAATATAGACGAAGTGTGGCTTTTGAATTAAAACTTTCGATAGATTTAATATGGAATACATGCAGTACTAGTGTATTGATTTGGTGACCGTTTCGCCACTGTTTCAAGTGATTGTACTAATTATAATTTACTGAAGCTAATTTAGCGCCACTGTAAATTCACACGGCATACGTCGCGCGTTACTGATAAAAATCCGCATTCAAGTCGGGTTTCAAAGTGAGTCTGATTGAAAGATCCTAAAAATCCAGAAGACACTGAAACAGCATACGTACGCATTTACGGGAATGTTGCCAGGACTAATAGGTTTTTGTGGAGTTCTGAGAACCAACCATGAATGCCCGCCAAAGAAAGGGGCGAGAGTCTCGCCCTATGGAAAATTGGCACCTGTTTTGTAACTACTACTTTTGGTTTTTAACAAAAAATTTGGCACTACTGATACCAAATTTGAAACTGGGAATTTTACGGCTATAAATCTTTTTACTTTCTGTTTTTGCATTTTTCAAGCTCTTGATGAAAATTGTAACCGTAACCATTGTCACAAACTTTACTGAATGAGCTCTTGGAAAAGAATTCTAATGTCTAGGATCAGGGACAGAAGAGTGCCATGTTGTTCATGGAAGAGCTGGAAGACCTGATTAGGCCTACAGGTACAGAAAGTCTTTGGAGTCAGCATAGACTGAAGATCATCAGGTTGACTGAAATGTAAAATGTTGTCTACAATTTGCCCAGTTTTTAGGTGCTTCACTTTCTATGGGCAGCCGTGCAGATTCTTTTGGATTAGTTATAAATTATTATAATGTTCATATTTGGTGTTTAAAGTTATAGTCCTGGTAAAGGTATTTTTAACTTTTTAAAGCAGCTTTAACTTAGCTTTTTCACATGCCAGTAATGAGTGAGCTTCAGGGCAGGCAACAGGCATTAGTCAAAATCCAAATTGGGTCGAAGTGATGTTATAGTACATGATGTTAGAGATATCACAGATACAGATATGCTAGTGGTACCCATCCAGCATTGCTCCAATTCATTCATTCATTCATTTCGTGAATTTATATAGCGCTTCTTCAAGAAACTACTCAGAGGCGCTCCCAGTCCAGCCACAGCTAAAATAATAGGTTTTGAGCGACTTATAAAAAGCAGGTGAATTTAGTCTAGGCATAAGTCGCAAGTTTAGTGGGAGGCCATTCCAGATAGCGGGACCCACAGAAGAAAAGGCTCGGCGCTGTCTTGTAGAAGTGCGAGCTCGAGGAACCAAAAGCTCCCCCGTTGTCGTAGAGCGAAGAGCTCGACGGGCTGCAAGGTCAGAGACAGGTCGACAAAGAATAGACAGGTATGATGGAGCACAATCAGTAAGGCAACGCCAGACAAGTGCAGCAACTCGGTAGGAGATGCGCTGTGAAACAGGGAGCCAGTGAAGAACATCACGCATATAAGCAGAGACGGGGGCATATTTATGAATGCGGCCAATGAGGCGAGCAGCCGAACGAAGAACTCGTTCAAGGCGCCCAATTAGTCCAAGTGGCAGACCCATGAGTACCGAACTGCAGTGATCAATTCTACTGGTGACAAAGGCATGGACAAGTGTCAGAGTAGCACTATGAGAGAGAGATCTTGAGACAACTCGGAGTTGCCGAAGCTGGTAGTAGCAACTGCGAGTGACCAAATTGATATGCTTAGAGAAATTGAGCTCTTGATCCAGAGTAATTCCAAGGTCGCGGACTGTGAGAGAGAAAGATATATCAGGGAAAGTTGCTGTTATTAAGTGCAGGTCAATGGATGCCAATTGCCTGCGAGTACCAAACCAGATAAACTGAGTTTTAGAGGGATTTAGTAACAAACGATTAGATGCCATCCATGATGTAAGAGCATCAATGGCATTGGACATTAACGATACAGTGGACACTGCATCAGTGGCAAGGCAGTGAGCATAGGCCTGAACGTCATCAGCATAGAGTTGGTGCAGAAGACCACATGCAGACAACAAGGAACCAATACCAGCTGTGTAGAGAATGTACAGTAAAGGGCCCAACACAGAACCCTGTGGCACACCAAAAGGGGCTGGGACCCAAGATGACCTCGAGGCACCCAATACCACACAGTTAGTGCGCCCAGACAGAAAAGA
The DNA here is from genome assembly GCA_945859605.1 of Lumbricus rubellus. Classification (NCBI taxonomy): domain Eukaryota; kingdom Metazoa; phylum Annelida; class Clitellata; order Crassiclitellata; family Lumbricidae; genus Lumbricus; species Lumbricus rubellus. The sequence goes on from OX243816.1 coordinate 23,343,506, forward strand.
ACGAAGCCACTCCAAAGGAGCATCAGCTAGGCCAAATGAAATAGAAAGACGCTGGAGCAGGATAGAATGATCAACTGCATCAAATGCAGCACTGACATCAAACAAAGCTAAAAGAGTGACCTGGCCACGGTCGATGGCACCATAGAAGTCAGATAATAGGCGAACTAAAAGAGTTTCAGTAGAGTGATTTCTACGGAAACCTGATTGCTGAGAGGGGAGTAACCCATTCATGTCTAAATATGCAATTACTTGGTTTGCAACAATTCGTTCTAAAATTTTGGATAAAAAAGTAACATTTGCAATTGGCCTGTAGTTGGCTGGATCATTTCGGTCCAGACCATCTCGCTTCAGAACAGGAAGCAGGATTGACTGTTTTTGAGAAGATGGAAGATGGGTTTCTTGGATAGACCGGTTGCAGAGCGTAGTGAGAAACGGCAGAAAGTCGTCTATGAGTTCTTGAATGATAAATGTAGGGACAATATCCAACTCACACGTTTTTGGCGCAGATGCTAGAATTAGCTTTCGCAACTCTAGTTCAGTGACCTCATTTAAGGTAGATAGACGGTGATCCGTGACAGAGAATTCTGGTGGAGTAGAAGCTGAGGTAGCGTCACGTATGGCTGAAATTTTAGCTGTATGGCGCTCAAGGAATGCATCCGCAGTAAACGGCGGCGGTGACTGCGATTGATGGCTGGCTGATTGACGACCGAGGAGGTTGTTGAATGTCGACCACAACTTCTTTGGCTCGGTTGACTGGCGAGTGATGACCGCCTCCCAGTATTCGCGCTCCCTCTCCCTGTAAGCGGTGTGCATCTTCCGGACGAAATGAATCCACGTGGTTTGATCTTGAAGAGAGCGCGTTCGTCTGTAAATCCTCTCCAGGCAGCGGGCGCGTTGACGGAGCGCTCTGCACTCTGCGTTGAACCACGGAGACAGCGGGCGATGACGAGTCTTAACGGAGCGCAAAGGTAAGAAGGTGTCAATGATCTCGGTCATCACAGCTTCGAATGAATTGAACAGTTCAGTTACAGACTGCGTAGGAATTGATTCAACATCTTTGAAGAGAGGATGATCCTGAATAGTTGCTCGAAAAGCGGCGCGATCCAAGCTTTTCCAATGGCGAATCTGTCTTGTAATGAGGAGTGGCTGTTCTAGAATAAAAGGAATGAATTGATGATAAACGAAGACATGACTTGATCCAGTTTAGGACTTTGCTTGATAACCAAATGTGAGCTGAATACAATGGAACGATATAGCGTGGTTGACAGTGTTGAAGGCATGAGATTAATATAGTGAATTCACATATTTGTTTCGATTGAATGGCACAATAGAATGCAGACCATGGGAAGATTCCTACTTACTTCGGCATGTCACTGGAAAGTTCACTGACATGCATGTACCATCACTAAGTGAAGAAAACTGCAACCAAGATCAATCAGCCTTAAAACAATGTGAAAACTCGTTGGCTTGACCTGGTACTGCCTTTCTCTTTGCTAAGAAGCAAATAAGAGTATTGCGCTCAGTATGATGGTGTTTGGCCCTTGCTTGTTTAAAGCTAAGGCCTAAAAAAATCTTGTGTTTCCGGTAACAGAGCTAAAAAAATTGGGTAGGTAGGTCGGAATTTTTTTTTATTTTGGTAAAATATTTTTATGCAGTGACTATCCGAAAAGGTATATCCCGCTAGTCTTTTTTGCACAAAGGTACACGCTGCAACAAAGTACGGGTTCTAAGCAAGTATAAACTGCCTATTTCCCGACTGTCTGCACCTAAAACTGCTCTAGAAAACAGTCTTATTATTTTCATTTTGTTGACGTCTTTTCTGTTATGTCAATACAAATGTTAAAAAAAATAAAAATAAAAAATTTAAATATAAAAAAAAAGTTTATTAAAAAATTTTCTAAAAATAACTTTTTTACAAAATTATTTGAGTCGCGGCAATAAAAGAGGGTCGGTCGGGTTACCGGAAACACAACAATTTTTTTTAGGCCTAATCAAAAACAAAGAAAATTAGGAATTCAAAAGGCATGTTTTCTCAAGGTGACTTTGATCTCTTGTATTTTAAAATGTTCAATGAAGAATGCACTTTGCAGTTTGACTTTGCAAAACAATTTTATATGAAATTGCTGAACATTGACTTTAAGCATTCCTAAAACTAGAAGCAGTTTGAATCATATGAATTACCTGGTAAACTGATTTTTGATGATTATGATCATGTCATAGAACTTAATTGAAAGTTGAGCATTGAATGCAGTTTGAAATCTGTTTTTTAGTGCATTGTCAGTCAACCTATCTCCAACCCTTCTCACTACTTATGCAAGAAAATAGTGCACTCAGTCCATAGAGACTTAATTGCTGTAGCAAACTGTATTAGACTCCCAGGTGTTCTGATTGACTGGTCCAAAGCTCTGAAATATTTCACAGTCCCAATTTGTGCATTTTGTTAGTGCATTGTTGTTTTTCAGGTCTAAACTTGATTAATTAAAACACATCTATCAATTTCCATATTCACCGTGTTGCTTGATTTTCTGGTTTCCTGGCCAATTGGGTTTTGAATCATGCTTCTCAGATGACTATGATTTTACCAGAAGCACCCTTCCTTCCTTACTTCCTTACTTACTTACTTACTTACTTATGGACGAACGTGTTGGGTTGCGTGAGCAAATTGAGTGTTAGTGTAAATATTGTTTGTCACTACAGAAACGTTTGAAACCACTGTCTTATTGCGTTCTGGTTCTTGACAGTTTGATTTATAAAACGAATATTAAATTATTGTTTTCAGTGTCAGAAGAGATACGAGGAGTTGTGGGTAGCCAAAAATTTGCAGAAGTCTTTTAAATCTGCCTCACCTAGTGTATCTGTGCAGCAATCAGAATCTGATGTTTTTGGCTTCAAAAGCATAAGACCAGGCACCTCAAGGCTTAAAGGTAAGAAAGCTGATTTCTTAGGTGCTGCAGACAGCAGTTATTTTACTTAAGAAAATTTGGAATCACTGTGAATTCGCTTCATTGTATTTCTTTATGTGCTTTTGTATGTTTAAGTGTGTACATTAGATGTTTTGTGTGTGTTCATACATTTGTTAGTATCTGAATTTTCTATAGAATTTTCAAGAACCTTTTAAAGTGACTGACTCTTTGGCTATCTAGCTGATTTAAAGATGTAGTTTATCTCTTTGAATCCTATGCTCCTGAGCAATTCCACACATAAAAGCTTATTCCAAGAACTGCATGGACAATTTTGGGGACTATGGAAAAAATTATTTCTTTACTTTGAGAAGTATTAGAGTATTATAAAATAATTCTCAAGCATATGAAACCGGACCATTTTTTATCTTCGGTAGAACATAATGATTTCATCAGTTGTGTACCGTAATATATATATTATATATTAATATATATTTATTCCTGTGCGTGCCTCCCAACATTTCCCTCTTTGTGCTTACAGTTTGAACTGTAGATGTTTAAATGAATTATTGCAAAAATTCAATTGGAGACTGTGCCTCTGGACACTCAGACATTTGGTTCATTGGTCCATAATTGTATAGTCTTGTATTTTAATGCATGCATTGCTTATTAAGTGTATGGATAACTACCCAGTAGCTTGTTTCAAATTTTGTTGTGGTAGTAGCAATGTATGTGTGTGCTGGACTGCTGGTAGCAATGTATGTGTGTGCTTGTGTTTTTGTATGCATGTGTGTTTGTATGTATGTATGTATGTATGCATGTATGTATGTAAGCATCAACACACTTATTATAATGTGTTTTAAAAAGTGCTCATGATTGATATATTGATGACTTTTTATTTTCTGGTAATTTTTTTATCTTCGCAGAAGGATTAAACTTTTTTAAATTTGTTATCTTTTCAGAATCAAAATCTTCAAAGGGAAGAGTCAGTGCAAAGGTTCAGAGACTCTTATGTCGTAAACTAGTGCATGTGAAACTTAGTTCTCATTTATATAATATATAGTTAAATATATACAGTTATTTATGTAATGTTTAGTACTTGTATGACTTAGAAAGTGAATAAAGTATTTCTTTATATTGTTATGTTGTACAAATGCTGGCATCTAATATTAAAAGCTATGGTAGTTGTGGAATATTATATAGCTGATTAGGCATGGAGAGTACAGGTTTGAGAATGTTAGAACTAAGTAGCCCTACTGTCTAGGGACCTTTAGCAAGTCCTCCACTCACTATTGCTCAGCACCACCATGTGATGCTTGGTCATGTTTTGTATTGCTCAACAAATGCATAATGATGAATTATGTATGTTTCTACTCCTCCAATCAATTCATATCCCACACTGCTCCTTGGCTCTGGAGCTTCCTCTGAATTCCTCATTTTCTCTGTTCCTCCACTGCTTATCCATCATCATTTGTCTCAGACTCCTTTTCTTGTCACCCAAGACTTTCCATTCCAAATTAGCCTTTTCTCTGCTATGGTGTTATGTGTCATTTTTTTATCAGTTATTTTTTAAATTTTGTTTGTTTGTTATTTTCAGAACACGGATGCTGGCATTCCGTCATCTGATCTTGGGTGAGATTTTTGTTATCGAAATTATTATTATTTTTATATATTTTATAGTAATCTGCTAGATGTTCTTCTATTTTGAGACCAGTTTACCACTGATCCCAGAATATATGTTGCTTCAGCAGCATCTAAATATCAAGCATAGTGGCGTTGGTGCAAATCTGGTGTATGTCCAAAATTGTCCATGTCTCATTGCCTTTGAGAAATCCATTAAATGTCCAAATATAATTACCAAATACATTTATAGCATATAAGACTATTCAATCACTCATTTATTTGTTCGTTCATTTATTTATTCATTCAGTCATTCATTACGGCAACTCATATAGCACCCATTCAGCGTATCTACTCGGTGTTGAGTTTTGGAAAGAGAATGTCTGAAAGCTAGGCAGTTTGTTTGCTCCAAAGCCAGAGAACTTATTCCTTTTCTGTGCATCAGAAATAGGCGCATGCTGATTTTTTGCCAGATATCCATGACTGTGGGGCATTTATTGTAGGCATTTTGCTCTCTTAGTAGCTGGGTGAAAACTACTAAGAAAGCAATATGCTTTGGAATTCACTCACCAGTTATGTCTTCAGTGCAAATCTGATGGTTGTGAGAGCCATCAGAGTACTTAGTAATTTAAATTCCTCTGCTTTTGGGTCTCTGTTTAAATGTCTTGAACGTAGACTGGAGTCAGTCTCTTGTCTGATGGATTCTATTGGCACTCCATTTTTTAAAACTTATGGATTGTCTTGTGATCGATTATTGATTGCCTCATATGCTGTGCTCTTTCCTTACTCAACTCTGAATAGATCTATTTGTTTGAATTGTCCTAGATAATCACACAAGGCTTTGTACAATGTGTTGATTACTTGTAGTCATATATGAACGTTGTTTTAGCTGTCCAGCTCAATTGATGTTTAATGTCGTTAGGTACAGAATCATTATCAGTTAGCAACTCAGTGTAAGAAAACTAGAAGAGTTATAATCAGTGTTTGGGTCTTGTGCACAGTTTGTGCCGTCCAATGATCAAATCCACATCGAAGTTGAAATGGCATCATGTTCAGAGAGTCTGGATTGAGATAGATGGATAGCGTTGAGTGACCCATTATGATGCCACCCCAAACAGGGTTTTTCAACATCCCCAAACACACCTTGTCAACAGCAAGGAACTCAAATCAAAAAGGATAGTTATGCTAATTTCTGAGCTATCATGTTTCTTCAATGATGTTGCATGATCTCAGTACTTATGGAAAGACCCATAGGATGCAAACTGACAGCAGCAATCCAATCAAGTGACTAAGAAATCCAGTTTCTCAAAATATTGATGAATTTAGTGTGAGGCTACAATACGCAACAGTATTACATTTGCTTGGAGATTAATAATAATAATTCAGCCATGAATTTGCATTGTCAGTTGATTTGCCTGAATATGTTTAATGCAGACTTCTTTGATTGTAAATCTTTGTGTTAGGAGTACTCGTATCAAACCTCCGTATAAGTAAGTTATTGCATGTTGGTTGAGAGCACTGCATTTGCTGGCTTGAATTGTCACATTACCTTCTTTAGATCACTGGTCAATGTGTGGTCATGCAAATTGCTAGGTTTCAAAATGGAGTGACATTATCAATTCAGTAAATGCAGCAACAGAAATAGCTAATTGAAGTCTGCATTTATAGCTAAAGCCTCAATGGCCTAGACTGAAGTTTTATGAGCAGAAAATAATTCCTTTGTTCCTCTTTGTGTCTGTCTGACCATTTAACATTAATATACATTTAGTTGATGTGTTAGCAGTTCATGAGCACTGGATTCTTTAGCACTTACAGGATCATGCATTCTTTTCACAGTCACTTTTAGTACACTGTCATCATTAAATGGTTAAGGTGTGATCACATTTTAAGATGACAGGTGTGCTTTTTCATGTTCAGCATTTATGCAAGTGTGAAAGTTTATATCATTCAAGCCGATTTACTTGATTTATGTCATTGAAATGTTTAGTTTATTGACGGAATGTTAATTGCTTGACAACTAAACTGATGCACAAAAACAAATTTAAAACTGCTGTCCAAGTAGTAGAGCTTGAAAGTTATTATGATTTAAGAGTACTTTTTACACGCATCAGTTCTGTTCTGTTGACCTTAGCAACTGTTCTTAAACTGTGCAGATTTGAGCATTACCATTTGCTATTTTATTGCAGTGATAGATAAATGTGTCACACTGTTGCTTTGGCAAGTTTGCATATTTAATGATATACCATTTGTTTTGCACTAAGCACACAATTTGTTTCAAAACGTTCATCCAAAATGCCACGAAAACGAACACACACAAAACTAAAAAAAGAAAAAAGAAAACAAAGGTGCTCAATGACATTAGATATCTGGTGTCTGGAACATTCATTTTGATCTGCTGTGCTTTTGTCTAGCTACTTCAAGACCATGGGGGGGCTCTCTGGTTACATTAATGAGTGCTGGTTCTAGACCAGTGGTTTCCAAACTTCAGTAGGCTGTGGACCGGCAATAATTTTTGATGAAGCTCGCAGACGGCTAACTTAGGCCTATATGGCAATGGCAAACAAAAGCAACCTAAATTATAAAAAGACTAAAATATAAGGCTATTTACAATCAGCCTGCATTTGCATGGCCTTGAACCCTTATTTGTTTAAGATTTATTATGAGTAGACTTTGCTGTTAAACGCTATTTTTGTGCAAGATTCTCCAAGGACAGGCGTTCATACCTCCGCGGACCACCACTTTGGGAACCAGTGTTCTAGACATTACTTATCAGAGTATAATAGATTGGAGGGTTATGTATTATGTGTATGTATAAATGTATCCAACAAAATTTAAGACCTCTGAAAAAGTCTTGAAGAGACCGCTGCATACCATATTTTTTCCTATAAAAGTTTCAAACTGCTGATTAATTATAATAGCTTTTTTTATTTATATTTCAGTCCAATCATGGTCATTCACGTCTGTGATGAAGCAAAAAATTGTGAGTATTAAAATAAATATTTGAAACATTAGTTAAGTACAGAAGTAAAAGTTATTAAAACCAGAAATCATGTGTCCATCGCCTGATAAACAACGGGAACCTAACTCCCAGGATAGAAAGAAGATATTAATTAATCGTTGTGTTGGCATTTCTGGTAGTAGTCCAAACCCCAGCAACCGTTGAAAATAAATGTTCAAATTGGTTGACTTTCTGTTTTACTTCATTTTACACCATAGTTGTAAAAAACGTTTTTTCCGTTTTTTATTCTCTCCCAAAAAAGTCGTTTTTTCGTTTTTTATTTTTCCCATCGTTTTTTATCGTTTTTTATTATTTTTTTAATCTTTATTTATTCATTTACTTTCTGTTATTATTTTCCTTAATTAAAATTTTTTCTGATATTCCTTATGTTTTCCGCCAACTCTTAAGGATTCAGCAAACTAAAGTCATTATTTCATCGTTTAACATCATCATTTAAGAAATAGCCTGCGTGTAGTAAGTTCCTGGTCAAGGTTTTTAAGGTTAAAATGCGGTTTTAGATGTAGCAAATTCAAAAAAATGTCCGTTACCGGTTTTTATCGTTTTTTTGTCGTTTTTATTTTTTTTGAAAAAAACGACGTTTTTTACCGTTTTTTATTCTGTTTCCATCGTTTTTTACATCTATGTTTTACACAAAGTGCAGAAATTCAGTGAGTTCAGGCGGGCCACTTGAAATCACCCGCCCACGGGGCGCAGGATGGACATTGCTGAGTTAGACTCTATTGTGTTAGATATATGGATTTCTTGCAGACTTTAGCAACTTGAGCTGAGTGTTCGTGTATTTGTTGTTGACAGTGAAGCAAGACTTTACGTGTCCTCGTGATCTGCTTGTTCGTGAGATGCAGTACTTTGGTGAGTATCTGTCGATGGAAAGCCAGCACATGGAAGAGGTCGACATTTCGGTTCACTGTGACGTCCAGGTCTTCGATTGGCTCATCCGATACGTCAAGCGGTCGACGAGGGATACGCCTGTTCCACCAAAACTAGGTCATCTGCTCGCTCTTTCATCTTTAACTTTTAACATCCTCGGTGACAATTGATGATGGCTTGTTTTGTCTGGGTAATATTTGTTTGGAGATATTACGACTGATAAAATATTTTAATTATTGTGTATGTAGAGAAATTGTAACTTGTTCAAATGGGGTAGTACCATAATTGGTATAGATAATTTCATTCAAGATCTTCCTGTTCGGACAATTTTTGATACGTTTACTGTACCATTGCACATCAAAAGCACTTTGTAGTCCAGCTATATGTCAGCCTGGTTAGCAATCACTATGCTCTGCCATATGTAAACATTTACAGGTTCCTCTTTGTAAACCGATTGCTGTGAGCTCATCAGGTCTTCTCATGCATCAGACAGTCTTCCTCTTGAAACAATAAATTCCTTTAATTATATTTTGAGTTATGCAGTAATGCATTCTTTCAATTGATTAAGTTCAAGGCATGTTTCTGTTTACTTTAACTCGCATTCATTTAAATCAGTTTGACGAGTGCTATCTAATATTTTTTGCCTATGGAACCCTTCTCATCTTAAATACTTTCCTATGGTACCAATCTTTTTTGCTTGCTTGTCTTGTGATTTTTCTTATGCCAGAAAGTACAATGATTTTAAACATGGATCAGTGCATATATATAAAATCTTAATTCATGAGAATTTAGATTAGAGATCATGTTAAGTGAAATTTCCCAATGAACCCTTGTTTTCACCTCACAGTCAGATTTGTAATGTGATTATGTGACAACCCATTCAAACAACACTTTTAACGAAATTCAACACAGATCCCTTGTCTTCCCCTCGTGCAACCCTCAGGTTTCGTGGTACACTCTTTGGCAGACTCAGGGTTAGACGGTCATGTGAGCAGTAATTTTTGAAGAGGCTTGAAAGTTGCTATGTGAATGTTTTGTTATAATTATATAGTTTAGATAATTTAGTAATATAAAATGTTACTAAATGGTGTAATGATGCTCCAGGTATCATGGATGCAATAATGCAGACTGCGTGTGAAAGTGATGATGATGATGATGATGATGATGATGCTTTTCATTTGTTCTTTTGGTCTCATCAGTTGTATGGTCTCACAGTTAAAATGCTTTATCACACGTTATAATTATATCACAAGTGTTGTTTTACAAATTTCAGAGCCCAGTAGTGCCATTTCCATTCTCATTTCTTCCGATTTCCTGAAGATGGATGCTTTGGTAAACTATTTCTTTCTTAATTTTCTGGTTTTGCTTTAAGATGTGATTGAATCTACTTTTGAATTACCGATAGGTGAAAAACAGGGATTTTAAAGCATGCAATGTTTGAAGAGGTAATTCTGAGTTTTTAAGATTTTATTAACATAATCACAGATATAGTTTTAAGAGAAGCAGTCCTGTAGATTTTAACTGAACAGTGAAAAAATATATTAATATCCGACATAAATTCTTCTACGTTGATGGACAAAGGTCATGACGCATGTTTGAAAAGGAAAAACGGTGAAATGTTTATTCTGTACCTGAATATAAATGGAGTCCAGCACTTGTCAGTTACTTTATGGAACAGATCGTCGTCTGTTGTTTCCAGGAGCAGGCCTAGCTGTCAAATGAGATGAATTAAACGCCTTAAAACTCACTACTTCTCCTTGGCTTTTAAGCACATGGATCTCTAACTGCATCTTCCTCTGGCAGCTAACTATCCGCACCTCAGATTCACATTTCGGTGTGACCTTGCGCGCATTATAAATTTATTTAATAGTAATGACAACAATAATTAATTGATTGGTTTCAACAGAGTAATTTAAAGCCAAGAATAACTCTCTGTGTGTGCCATGATGTTTTTAGAGCTGATTTGTCAATGTTCAGTGTCAAGAACTTTTGACAAGTCTAAGAAACCGTGTCAGTTGAAAACATGTGCTGTTAGCTGGGTGCTGATTTGTTGGCCTGACTTAACTTCAAGGCAAAATTTGTTTTTTGGTGTGTTTAATACAATACAAGTGATGGTAGAGTAACACTTCTCAATTAATTCGACAAGAAAAGGGTAATTTATCTTGATACAGTGGTGATGATGAGTTCCAAATAGTCAATCGTGCATCTCAAGACTTTCAGTTATTCGGAAATTAGCATCATAGTCGGTACTGACACATTGCTGTTCAAATGGTCTGCTTTATTTCAGGTTCAGGAGTGCATTGAATTTTGCCATGTGAACATGAGTGCTATTCTGGCAACACCGTGCAATATGAACTGCATTGACAATAGACTCGTTACGAGGTCAGAAACTAGCATCTGTTTTGTGCTTTTGATTCTTCAGTTTCTATCTATTCTAATTTAAATCTAGTATTTTTCTTTCTTTAACGCTGTTACATGTGATATGTTTTAGAGAAACGAGGTAAAAATCTGGTAAGTCTGCGAAACCAGAAGTCAGATGATGTGGGGCGAAACAGATGAGTTTGAGTTGAGTTCTACTTGACAGTTGAGAGCTGACAGAACACATTATACTCAACTGTGAATTCCAAAGCATTGAACCAGCACTGAGAATGCCTGAGAGATGACTTTGAACAACTTATTATCCAATTTAAATACTTCTTCACTGTCTTATTTCTTATTAAATCCTCAATATTGTCAAGTACCGTTAATAAAATGTCAGTACATCAACAGCTGTCTGCTGACTATACACATTTGGTTATATAATTGTCTGTTGTAGAATATCTGACTTGTTTAATCACAATGAATTGGAGGATATTAAGGACAGAAAGGACAAATTCAAAAGGTAACCTCAGGATTTCAGACAAAAAATAGTATGGAGATTTTGGGGAATTTTCAAAGGTACATTTTGGGAACATGTAAAACAATGAAACAGAACAGCAGTGTGTGATTTGTCGCAGGTATTGTATTTTTGTATCTATAAATTTGTAAAGTACGTCTTGCATTGCACACCAATCAGAGTTGCTCCCAGTGCAACAGACGCAGAGAAAGAAAGTTGTTTTAAGACAGCAGAAAGAATGCACTTGACGCACCAGTTAATAGCGAAGAGCGAGTCAATGGAGAGAGCTGATTCCAGAGGGCAGGTCCAATGAAGACAACTTAGGCTTTGGTTGTTAGCGAGTGAAGCACTGAGCAAGTCTGATGAAAATAATAGAAGTACATGTGTCATACATTCCTCAGTCCTTATGCATTCTGAAGAGGTCAATTCCTGGTCCAAGGTCACACCCAAGTCACGCATTATTTGGCCCACATGCATTTTTTCCAGCTGACATATATTTGTCTTTGTGCACATTTACACACACTCTTTGGGTCACTTACCAAGCCATGACTGCATACCAAATTTGACTGTTGTGCCATAAACCCTCCCCCACCCCCCACCCCCACCACCAAGGACCTGGAAGAGACAAATCAGATGACCATGCAAGGCACATATAATCTTGACGCACTGAAGTTTGATAATGACAACAGCATCGACACAAGCCGAAGACTTGAACGATTCACAGAGTCATGGAAATGACAACAAGGAGGGCTCATCAGTAATGCGGATGAAGATGATGACAACGACGACAATGTCGATGATAATGATGACAATGAGTTTAAGCTGGATTTCCAGGCTTGCTGATTCTTCAGTTGAAGAGTGCTGCTCGTCCTTCGATTTGGAATTTTCTGTTTGTTTCTGTTTTTTTCTGTAAGTTTTCTTGTTTCATTCAGATTATATTTGTCAAAATATCACAATTCTGGAATGCTTGTGCTCTTATTCAGTCCTTCAGTCTCTTGTGCTCTATGAATTCTGTTATTTCTGTGCACATTGGTTTGATTCATGAAGTGGTTTTGCTTTGGAGTGATCAACTTACACTTGATGAACTGTGTAGTTCTTTACTTTAACCATGTCATCAATATTTTCACCGTGTAGATTAGTTTTCTAACATATAATTGTTGTTATTTTTTCATGGAAGCAAACTGTTTGCCAAAAAGGTTGAGAAGCTGTTTGATCCGACATTTAGTACGTCCTGGTGTCCGGACAATGCGTCTACTCTCTACAGGTGATTGCGTTAAGTGGCATCATTCATCAGTGACAGCCCTATTCAATACCTGTTCAATATATTATATACTCATCATGCTAACATGGATCACATCAGCTAACAAACTAGACTGCATGCACCTACTACTAAGTCAGGACCAGTTACTATGCTAGGCCAAGACTAATTGCAAAACTGAAAGTTGTTATATGGTCATAATCATGCTAATAGATTTATTTGGGGTAAATAAACCAAATCACTTGTTCATGACTTTCTTCTCTTGTTATTATGATTGCTGATTTTTTCCCCACAGCATTCAAGTCTTTCTGCTTATAATCTGTTTGTTCGGCTCACTCTTCAACCATTGCACATCTTGCCTTTTCAATCACCCACGTTGGACTCGGTGCTGATAACGTAGCATAGACAGATGAACTGTTGTTGTCTTTTGAGTGAATAGGTTCATGTTAGAATCTTTGTTGATAGCATATATTTGTTGCAACACTTAACAATGACCAATATGTATAAGATGTTTGAGTAACTCATATTAAAAGCCACAGCAGATATAAAGAAATGTCAATTGCCTGATCAATGTGCTAGAATTCATCAGTTCAGCAAAGAAACCTTCAGTTCTTGGCACAAGACATGTGACAATTCTGAATCGATATTTATAGTGAACAAAATTTTGCATGGAAGCTATGCTATGTTGCAGTGCATTCTGAATGGATGTATGGAGTCTCTTTATGTTTCTTTAAAGTTTTACAGGTCTCTTCTGTAATGATTAATGATTAGCTCATTAGAATAAAACAGGGAATTTTGTATTTTGTACAGATGTTCCATTTGTAAGAAAATTCTTACAAGAAATCTCGAAACTAAAATTAAATGTCTTCAGAACAGGTAAGCTTTCCACTGCAGTAACTGATGCGTAAAGGTCAGAATGCTAAGCTAAGAAAAATGCATGATTCACTGCACACATACACTGATTTATCCTCAAAGATTTTCCAGAAAACTGTGAATTGGATCTTTTAATGCAGGTCTTTTGGCATTGTTTTGCATTCTAATGATTGAGCTGTAAAAGTTGAAGTTCAGATCGTATTGCTTTTTTTCAGATTGTTGTTGACCTACCAATTTTCTGTGAAGGTGTTTAGCCTTTTGAGGTCAAATAATTCTCAGGTGCTAGAACCTTTCTCATGAAATTTTTTAATAGGACACATATCGACGGTGTATCAAAACATATGCTACTTTCAAGACTTTCAAGAATATTAGATGTCAAATAGTCTGAAAACTTTCATATAAATATTGTTCTATTCACATATAGATTGATTACTTATGCTATTTGGATGATATAGACTTCGTTTGTGGTCATTGGATCTTAATAAAGTGTGAATGCTTTTACATTTAGGATGATAATTGATTCTCGTGGTCATCTGTCGTTTCGTCACATTCCTGATACAACATTCGATGTGAGTGATTACGTTCTCGATCTGAAGAATCAGAAATCCTGGGCTGATGTCTACTGGCAACTCTGGGGCACAATTAATTACTTGGTGTGCTTTCGTTGCGGTGAGACTTACCGTTGCTCAGAGCTGGCTGGGTGTCGCTATCATCCAGAGTCACCCGTCTATGAGGATGCCAGCTGCGGAGGCAGGAAGATGGCGCAGGGAGAATATCGATGCTGTGCAACGAAGATCATTCGATTTGATCCTGCTCAGCTGAATAAGGTGAAGGGGTCACTGGGGTCAATTTCTTTCCTTTTGTTACTTTATAACTTTTTAATATGAAACTGATTAAAATTTACTTTCACATGGATATTTTACTTATTTTTTCAGCTCATCTACTGGTCAACTAGATTCTCCAGTAACCTTTTGTTGAAGATGAAACTACTCTTTTTTACAATTAAACTATGTATTTAATTACAGCTTCATGTATAACATCAGAATATTTAATATAACTGAGTACTTATTTTGGTAAATAGCAAGAAGGTTTATATCAGCACAATTTTACCATTTGAGATTGCATTTAGAAATTGGATGAGTGACTTGACCAAAAACAATTATAGCTTTTATGATGTTCTGGCACAACATGGTTTCATTAGAGATACACTCGAATGCAGATGAAACTAATGTATTGATTCTTTTAAAGATATAACCTGTAGTCTAGAAATTATGATGGCAGTAGACTATGTGAGGCTTTGGTGCATTTGTCTGAAAGTTTTCTTGTTGTCTCTTTGCTGTAGGGATGTCGTCTGAGAGACCACACGATGTGCATGTCCTCATCATCATCGTCTGCATCAGATCCATCGAATGGCACCAATCACTTGTCTTTAGTTGCTCGATTAAAGAATAAGAATGCGAGCAAGATGCAGGTCTACGATGATCTTCTTGCACATCGTGATTCCATCTGCCTGCCACAGCTAAAGATCACTGCGCTACCTAACGAGTTAAGAGCCATCTGGTTTCTCATGAAGCACAGAGATTCACTGCCAGAATTGTTAATGCAGGGAAAACAGTCTTTGGATGTAGCTGGAATTAAAAAGATTGCTAGTTGACTTGTGAAAAAAATCACTTCATGAGCAAAGATAGAGTTTTGTAATTGTCACTTTAGAGAGGAAATTTTATGAATTATGGTTACTATTCAGATATGCTTTATTGACGAGCAACAAACCTAAAAACACTATGCCAATATGTTGCTATGAATGGTTGTCACAGAGTGAATAAATAATCCGAATAATCAAGTTTATGCTATGTGGATCAACCAGATTTTATATTTAATTACACTTGGTGAAATAAATGTAGACTAAATATTAGTCTCATTAGCTAACTGTAAGCCTCATAGAGAGATGTGTGTGTGTGTGTGTGTGTGGTGTGTGGTGTGTGTGTGTGTGTGTGTGTGTGTGTGTGTGTGTGGTGTGTGTGTGTGTGTGTGTGTGTGTGTGCCAGTACTAAGTTATTGGACCTAGTGCGCTTATTTGCAGACTTTATGGGCTGTGAAAATTGCTGTTTCTTTGATATTCAGCACTTCAGAGGTGGATGTGTTTGGAGCTGATGAGAAAGCTTGTGGACTTCATGGTGGAGTTGGTTCTGCTGGTCTCATGGATCCCAGTCTTGCAATTCCAGATAAGAAGACGGAAGTAACTATCATTTAAAATGTTTTTGTCAGTCTAGAAGATTCTGTATTACAGTATTTATTTTCATGCATTTCGTTTGCATCTTGTTTATCCATTTAACTTGCACGACACTTTGAGACATTTGCGCAGATACCTTCATTGTTTTAAGCTGACAAAACTCACGACGTTGCATGACAGTGCATGACATTGCATGACATTGCATGACAGTGCATGACATTGCATGACAGTGCATGACATTGCATGACATTGCATGACATTGCATGACATTGCATGACAGTGCATGACAGTGCATGACATTGCATGACATTGCATGACAGTGCATGACATGAACTGACTGGTTAGATTCTGGCATGTGAAGTCTAGTTCTAGATACATAGTGAAGTTCTAGTTAAAAGAAAAGGCATTGTGTGGGGGGAAGAGAAACTGGTATGGAGGTTCAGAGCTAAAAAGGACATTTGATTGAATGCAATGGCTGTTAGTTAGTTTTAAACAATTCAGTGTATTATGGCATTGGTAGTTGTGGCAGCACTGTAAGTGAACTAGTAGAAATTGGTAAGAGTTTAGGTGGAATTCTTGTTACTTGTTGTTTTGTAACTATATCTGGATTTTGATGTAGTGCTATTAAGAATCTGACAAAAGTGCCAACACTATTGGAAATGATGTGTAGTTAGATATGCAGATTTCTGATTAGAAATAATCTGGTTTCATTTTACAATTGCCACAAGCATTTGTTTCCTAGCCATGAGTGGTTTAGTTGTGCCTTTTCCTTCCAACTATTAAATCTGATATCATTGGATTTGTTTGGTGCACAGCCACAGTTGAAGGCATTGATGGTCGAACGAGAGCTGACGTACGATGACAGATTTGAAGGCAGCAATGATGAGGTCGGAGATGATGAAGAAGTTAAAGGTTTGCACATCAGCCTCTTCTTTGTCATCATCATCATCATCATTCTCTGTCGTCTTTGCCTGACAAAACAAATAGCCGTAAGCTGTCAGTTCACTGATCAACTTACTCTTGACCCTCACCATAGCGTGTGCGTAACACTGTTCTGGCTATGGTTCCCAAATATGTTTGTGCACTTGCGTTATCCATGAAAGAAAAGTTGTTTAGTAGATGTAAATGAAGATAGCTGCTACAAAACATCACACGTGTGATTTTTCTATAAGATTTTGACTAGTTCAGAACTTTTCAAGGTAGGTAAAATAATTCAATCTATTTGCCATTGATATTTCTGCCATTGTTTGTTAAGTATCTGAATAATGTCCTCTCCTGATAACTTTTCCATTTAGTTCATGAAGCTCAATTGATCCATTGGTTGTTGTTCTTGTGTTAAGATGCGTCTGTATGTAATCTTCAGTTGTTCTTGTGTTAAGATGTGTCTGTATGTAATCTTTAGTTGTGTCAGTGAAGAAGTTGTGCAGTCGTAAGTCAACGGTGACAATTGATCCTCAGGCGATTCTACTCGATGGACCCGACTTCAAGTCAGTTGATGATTTATTCGGTTATTTTTCCATATATATATATCGACCTGAATTCTAGCTTTTTAGACCACACGACAGTCACGATACATTTGCTTTTTCTTTTAATGATATTTATATAGTAAAATTTACATATTGGTCAGTCATTTATTAGTGTTTTCGAAGGGTATCACACTGTGGGATGTTCTTTATAAGTAGAGAAGCAAAATCCTGTGAAAGAGAAAAGTTTGTAATAGTAGAGCTTTTACAAGAATTTCACAATTTATGATTTAAAATTAGCTGTAGTTTTGAAGCATTGCAATAGCAGTTGATGAAATGTCCATGTTTGATTATGAACTGACAAGTTAACATTGCATAATTATAGTTGCATCTTATTATATAGCACAACCGCATTAATGTAGAATTGTAGATAGGCCTATATTAGAAAGCTTGGGAATTTTGGGAAATATGTTGAAAGGACAGAATTGCCCTCGAATAAACTAATATGACCATTTTTATTCATGATACTGAGTCCTGACAATGCTATATAAAGTATTGTCATTCTGGCCTTTGTAATTAGTTTGGTTTAAAGCCTGTACATTTTAAAATGTTGCACTGTCTTCTAACACATTTCAAAGTCATTCAGAGTATTGTAGTGTCACAAGTCTTTTCCCTCTTCTTCTCTACGTGTGACCTTCAGTCTCTTCGGAAGCTTCTTCGTACAAGTTCGTGGTAGCGTAGGCCTATCCCTAGATAACTGTTTCATTAGCTAAATGGCTAGGTTAAAGAATCTACAGTCTTTCACTGTTTTGTTAACCAACAACGACGACGTGTTTAACTCTTCTTATTATACTCCAAAATCCGATATAAAGTAAAACGATCAGCAACAACACAACAATGACTACACTTGCGTTATCATAACAACTACACGACTACTATCTTCATCAGTCTACTCTATCGCAACTCAACAACAACTCTTACAGCCTATCTCAACGGCTCTCAACACGCAACTCTCCTTCTTCTCTTCCACTCCCTTCTTGTACAATTAACGTACGCTCGTCTAGACGTCACGTGCTGTCCAGACAATCACCTGTGCAGACGCCGCGCGGCAATTTGCACCTGGCCTACTTACGTCGCTGTACGACAATCGGCGTGCACTGATTAAATTAGCTGACATTACCTCCTTCCTTTCTTTTGAAGAGAGCTAATTAATCTTAAAAATTAGCGAACGTATAATGCTTAAACTAAATACAAACAATTCTTATACTAAATGCAATCACAAAATACCTTATACTACAATCTCGATAAGCAGTCTGCTACTACATTCAACTTTCCTTTCTTATAGTTCAACAGAATGTCAAAATTTTGCAATGATAAAGACCATCTGACTAACTTAGCAGACTTCGACATTGACTCAGTCAAATAAACTAAAGGATTATGATCAGTGAACACATTAATCTTGGAACCAATAATGATTTCTTTCAATTTGTTTAAAGCCCATATGATTGCATAGGCTTCCTTCTCAATCGTCGCCCATCTCCTCTGGGTATCTGTCAGCTTCTGGCTGATAAATGAAACGGGACGTTCTATCCCCTCATCGTCCACTTGTGACAGCACAGCCCCCACAGCAAAATCACTGCTATCACAGTACAAATTAAATGGTTTGCCAACCTCGAACATGTACAGAATAACATTCGATAAAACAATTTCTTTAAGAGAATCAAAAGATTTCTGGTGGTCCTGAGTCCAAATAATGTTCTCAGGTGTCTGCTTGCTAGTTAAATCTGTCAATGGTTTAGCAATCTCAGCAAAATGACAAATAAATTGTCTGTAGAAACCAAAGAATATCAATCAATTAGTTAGCAAATGTTAGGATTCTTCGGGTTCAGCACCACTTCCTGTTCTACCAGTGTACATAATCCAGGTTTGTCCGAAAATCTGTCTGCATAACAGTTCAGTACATCCAGTAGCTGTTTCTGTTGCTCGCTCGTAACATGTCCGATCTGTTCATAGTCCAATTGCAGCGATTTCTGTGTCGTCTCTGCATGGTCTTCTTTCAATGGTAGCTCTACCACTGATCCGAATTCGTCGTCCTCTTCCACGATGAGACCACACGATAATGTTCTTGCGATGAACTTCCTCATTTTGTTGGCATGGACGATTCGTCGGCCGTTTTCATTCATGTCCACCAGATACGAATACTTGGATCTTCTTTGTAGCACTGTACATGGACCATGCCATCGTGAGATCAATTTATTGGTTGACGTTGGATACAGGACGATGACGTTTTCTCCTGGTTCGAATTCTTTATCCTTGGCCCTCTTGTTGTATTGACTGGCGTATTGTTTTTGCTTTTCCTCTGCACAATTCTCAGCAAATATCAAAGCTTTCTCCATGTCTGCTCTTAAGTTCTTCAGGTACTTTGCTGGTTGTACTCCAATGTTTGGCGGTAGATTTATTTCTTTGGTCCAGCTTTCCTTTAAGATAGTTAATGGTCCTCTTGGCATTTTTCCATACACCAGCAGATATGGTGCCACTCCTGTCGTTGCGTTAGGAACTTCTCTCAATGCCCATACGGTAAACGGAATGATTTTATGCCACTGTCTTGGATTTTCCACAATGACATGATGTACCATCTTCTTGAACGTCTGGTTCCATCTCTCGACTAATCCGGCTGCCTCTGGATGCCCCGGTGAATCGAATCGTGGACAGCATCCCATCAATTTCAAAAATTCTCTTGTAAGACTGGCTGTAAAATTCGTGCCTCTGTCGCTGGTGATCACAGACGGCACCCCCACGTCAATGAAAAGCTTCATCAAAGCTTCGCACACAGCCTTAGCAGTCAATGACTTCAGCAAGAAGATTGTCGGCCATCTTGTACATGAATCCACTATGCACAAGCAATACTTATGCCCAGCTGCTGACTTCGGTTCTATTGGGCCTACCACGTCCATAGTCATCCGTCGGAATGGAACATCTTCCCTTGGAATTGGTGTAATCGGCACTCGATCCATCACCAAACTTCGTGCCTTCAGCTGACACTTCTCACAGGACTTACAAAATTTCACCACGTCTCGACGCATCTTTGGCCAGACAAAGGACAACTTGATTCTCTCTCGTGTCTTCTCTTCTCCCAAGTGTCCGCCAAATACTGACTCGTGAGCTAATTCCATTACTTGAATTCTTCTCTCTTTCGGTAACACCAACTGATACACAAGCTGATCCAGCATTTGATGCTTCTTATACAGCAATCCATTCACCACGATAAACTCTGATCCTTGGTCTTCAGCGATCCTCCACCACGATTTCAGTGACTCGTCATTTCTCTGCTGCTCCTCGAATTTCTTCGCATCTTCCAGCTGTCTTTCATCGTTCGAATTCTCTGTGAACAAGTCCCTCATACTTGTCTCCAGTTCAGCGTCGCTTCCGGAATCTTCACTATCATTTCGTTCACATGCAGCCATCTCTTCTTCAGTTTCATTGTTCTCAGATGTTGTTCTTTCGTCATCTTGGATGCTGAGTTCATCTTCGCTTTCCGTGTCATCTTCTTGCGAACTTTCGTTTATCGTTTCATCTTCTCCGTCTTCGACTTCTGCTCTCCGACTTTGTGCTCTTGTAGTCACATTCGCTTGTAGCTCTCCTTGCAATATACTGATTGGTGGAACCTCTTTCAGTTCTGCAATTATCTCTGGATGTAGCAGGAACTTTTCTGGATTTTCTTGACACAGTTCTGCTGAAATGCTGGCACACACTAAAGTTAAATATGGCGCGATATTTATTGTCCTGTCCTCTGTAGCTGTTCCTTCGTTACGACCGCTCATCCGCACTTCGATTTTCACCAACTTAGCTGGAATCGGCTCTCCAGCTACACATTGCAAATGAACTCTGCCGATTTCTTCTACTGTCGTTCCTTTCAGTAGTTCCTCGTTGATTACTGGTATCTCGGTCCCCGAGTCAATCAACGCCTCGACTTGCACAGGCTGCCCATCAGTCCCACGTATCTCCACATTTACATGCTGCAACGATATCTTCTTTATGCGTTGACACTCCTCTTTACTTTTTGTTTCTCGACAACTTTCTGCAATGGAAGTAGTCTTTATCGCTTCTTTCAGTATGGTGAACTGCGGCGTACACTTCATCACTGACTTTACTTCTGTTTCTTGGTTGCATTGTTCTTCCCAACCAGGAGGTGCATTTATCACTTGTATCTGGTTTACTCGAAGATTTTCTGCACTTCTGCTAAAGTTCTTCCTCAGATTTGCCGCTCCTGGTGCTTGGCAGTGTTTTATTAGGTGTTTATCAGAATTGCAATTGTGGCAACGCTTCTTGATAAAACTTCTTTGCTCCTTGTTCTCCCACTTGTTGTACGGCGTGTAAGATGCATTACTTTCTGTTGGGCGTCCCAGCGGCGGAGTTCGATTGTAGGCTTGTCTGTCCCACGTTGACTGTTGTTTATCTTGCGACCACTGCTTTCCAGAATAATCATCTTTCTTTGCATCATTACTCTTGGCTTGGCTTCCGGTGTCTTTGCTATCCTTGTTCCACTTGGGTTGCTTTGGACTATTGTCCCATGCTTCAAATTTCGGTTTGTCTTGGAACATCACACCAATCCGATTGTTTACATGTATATCTGCGAGATCTGCAACATTACTAGCTTCCAAGCATTCTGTGCCCTCTTTTGCTAAGACAAACTGTAGTGGACCTGGTGGTAAACATTCTTTCAGCTTATCCGCCACTAACAAATCAAACAGCTTCTCGTAGTCTTTGTCCACTCGTCTACTTCGGACATAATAATTCAACAGGTTCTTCAGCCTAGCCGTGAACATCGTATACGTTTCTTCGGCTGTCTTCTTGGCATCTGCAAACCTTGACCTGTACTCACGAGCTGTTAACTTGAATTCCTTCAACAAATGCTCTTTCACTGCATCGTATTTATCTAAATTCTCAAATGACAATCGATTCAATACCGTTCGCGCTCTCGGGGTCATCAATGGCAACAACAATTTCACCCAATATTGCTTTTCCACAGCGAAGCTATTGAATGCATTTTCAACTGTTTCAAAATATAATGGCACTTCCATCATATCATACGGCATCTTCGGTAACACATGCTTCATTGCGTCACCTATCTTCTTAATCTTGGACACCATTGTCTCACTTTCTTTGAGTCTAATCTGTTCTGACACTTCTCGGCTCTTACGATCATCTTCGTCTCTCTTCTTCAGTCGATCTTGATCTTCGATTCTCCGCAGTTCTTCTTGTTCAATCTTCTGCTGCAACAGTTCTAACTGCTTTCTGCGTTCTTCTTTTTCAATGGCCATTTCTTTAAGTTGAGCCTCCTTGATAGCAAGTTTCTTTTGTTCTAACTGCATCTGCTCTTCTCTTTCTCTTTCTGCTTTTTCCAAATTGTCTTTTCCGGCTTGAAATTCTTCCTGACGAATTTCTTCTGCTCTCTCCAGTTCTTGTAAACGCATCTTTTCTTTTTCTTCCTCGCGAGCCTTTTTGTTCTCAATCTGCTGCTTTCGTATTTCTTCATCGCTTTTTCTTGCTTTTTCGTACTCTATCATTAACTCCATCCTTCTTCGTTCTGATTCGTCACGATCTATTTTCATTTGTTCTAACTGAAGCTGGAACTGTTGCTTCTGCATGTCTATCTCTTGTTGTCTTATCCTTTCTAATTTTTCTGCTCTTTCCGCTCGTTGCTCCTCTTTCTCTTTCTCCTCTTGTTTACGCTCTTTCTCCTCTTGTTTACGCTGCTCCTCTTTCATTATCATGAATTGCAGCAACGCCTCCATAGACATCGGTGCCTCAGGCTTCTCCACTGGCTTCTCCGCAACGCCTCCGACAGCACCTTCTTCTTCTTTCTTAGCCCAAACCTCGGCTAAATTTCTCATCAATTCTTCCCTCGACATTTGTTCAACTTCTTCTGCGTCTAGATCTGCTTCAATTAGCAGTTTTATCAGTCTATCAGTAGACATCTTCTTAATATTTGCTTGCTTTTTCTCCGTAAGTTTCTCCATCTTACTTCTTTACTTTACTGATGCTAGTCGATAAATAGTAGGCTACTCTTCAAATGTTTGCAATTGACTGACTTCAATTCTTTAAGCAAACTTCAATAGACAAGCAAGTTTTTTCTACCTTATAGTCGTTGTGTTGTCGTTTCTCACTGTCGTACGGATGCTCGATGTATCGTTGCTTCTCCCGTGTGCTCGGCTCCTCGATAAATTCGCAGCGTCCGTTCCTCCACAACGTCTGTTGATTGAATAGAATCCCTCCGTTCGTAACTACGATCGTTCTCCTGCAACTTGGATCGTTATCCTGCAACTTGGATCGTTATCCCACCGCTGCCACCAAATGTCACAAGTCTTTTCCCTCTTCTTCTCTACGTGTGACCTTCAGTCTCTTCGGAAGCTTCTTCGTACAAGTTCGTGGTAGCGTAGGCCTATCCCTAGATAACTGTTTCATTAGCTAAATGGCTAGGTTAAAGAATCTACAGTCTTTCACTGTTTTGTTAACCAACAACGACGACGTGTTTAACTCTTCTTATTATACTCCAAAATCCGATATAAAGTAAAACGATCAGCAACAACACAACAATGACTACACTTGCGTTATCATAACAACTACACGACTACTATCTTCATCAGTCTACTCTATCGCAACTCAACAACAACTCTTACAGCCTATCTCAACGGCTCTCAACACGCAACTCTCCTTCTTCTCTTCCACTCCCTTCTTGTACAATTAACGTACGCTCGTCTAGACGTCACGTGCTGTCCAGACAATCACCTGTGCAGACGCCGCGCGGCAATTTGCACCTGGCCTACTTATGTCGCTGTACGACAATCGGCGTGCACTGATTAAATTAGCTGACATGTAGTTAGAGACTTTGCCATTCCAGCTGAAGTCTTACTACTTCTAGAATGAATTGATGACGATTTCAACGCTGAGATAGCTTTGGTGGTTGGAGCATTTGCAACTGATCTGTGTGTTTATGATAATTATATTCACAATAATTCTTGTGTCTGTCTCATTGAACAGTGTCGCTAAAACAGGAAAATGGGATTCAACTCGATCGCTGCGATACAACCAAGACTCACAGCGAGAGGAAGGTACACGATTCAGAGATTTCAGTCTCAAGTTTATTGCATGGCTCAGGTTACAAAGTTTCCACTTTTAGCCTTTTTGCTTTAATGCCAGTGTTCTGATGCTCTCGCTCTGACCTGTCCAGTTCTTAGGCAGATCTTTCTTGTTTTGTTTTAGACCAACGACGAATGCGAGAGATTGTCCGATATCTGACACATCTTCGTCTCGGAGCCGAGAAGATTGACAAACTCAGACAGCGAGAAGTAAATATACTTCTAAGTTGTCTAAACCTGAATTAATTCATCTTCTGTCTTCAGTTGTGATTCTTCTTCAAAGAATTTTTTCTGAATTATCCAAACAATATCCTAGCAGAGCTTTATTATTGGTTTCCCCATTTGTTAAATAATTCCTTTCATAAGTTTTGTATTACTACTTTAAGATGGCAATTAGTGGATTCTAAAGCTGTGTGCCTTAGAAGCTGAAACAGAAAATCAACACTTTTGATGATTACTAACAAGATTGCTTTTCAAATACAATCAAAGCTGCAGATAAAGGAACTTATATTTTAACAGAAGAATTTTGGTGTATGTGTAGCAAATTATATCATAACAAATTATATCGTGATACATTTTGGCTTGATTGAAATGTAAGTGAAAGCTCATCAACTTCTCCAAGTCTTTCTAAAGGACTGCTGGGAAATAGAGATGCAGAACACTTCATACTGTCTTGACATTTGACTTCTCTGCTGCGATAGTTCTCTGATTCGGCTTAATTCAACTTGTTGAAACTCTAAAATATCACCTTATGGAGTAACACTTCACATAATAATCAGGTCTTGGACATTTATAAGCTTTTAAGAGCATTGCAACAGCTGGTGTTGAAGCATGATTTTCTTGCACTAAAATTTTATTGCAGCACAATTCTCCTCAACAATTACTGACCATGAAGCTTTCCCGTATTTGCATGTAAATGTCTTAATTGTTTGTGATTTGCTAAAGAATTGAAAGGGTGAAAGGAAGTGCATAGAAAATGCGATATTGATCTTTTGCTGAAGAACATGGACGACAGAGCAGTTCAGTCATGAATGTCGGAGTGCTCTATCACTTTGCCTGCCACATACCCATTTATTCTGGCCCCCCACAAACTTTGTGGTTTAGGTTAACAAAAAATATAGCCTTAAATGACTGAAGAGTTAAAACGCGCATAAATTTTGGTATTACTGAGCAGGCCAACCCTTTAAACTATTCAACAAAGCTGACAGAGGCTGGCAAACCCTAGTCTTGCTAAGCAGCAGTATACGATAACACAACAGAGAATTACGTCAGTATAACTCATTGTTTTGAAGTTCGATGAATCATTAGTATGAACACTACTTACAGTGCTGTACTTATAATTCATTCCCCAATTTCATTTTCTTTCACCTTTGAAGTTGGTAACATGAAGTTCAAATGAGAAGTTTGCCAACTTTTCACTTTGAATATCTGCTCAAACATATCACTTGGATATAAGAAACCAAGAGAATGATGGCTGAGACATTCACTTAATTATGTGTATACAATACTATACATGATATTATGTCTATGAAGTCACTTACACAGAATGGACAATTATTCTGTACCAGTCACTTTTGATGTATACACTCTTTGTTGCATTGATTTTTCAGTCACTTTTGATGTATACACTCTTTGTTGCATTGATTTTTCAGTCACTTTTGATGTATACACTCTTTGTTGCATTGATTTTTCAGTCACTTTTGATGTATACACTCTTTGTTGCATTGATTTTTCAGTCACTTTTGATGTATACACTCTTTGTTGCATTGATTTTTCAGTCACTTTTGATGTATACACTCTTTGTTGCATTGATTTTTCAGTCACTTTTGGTTGAAGTGTTAACAAGTTCACACATAATGTTGAACATCTCCCCCTTTCAAATATTTGCATTTGTGGTAGGCATAGGGTTTAGATCATGGAAGCTGAATTGTATGTAAACGGAAGTTTAGGAATGAATTGTGAGAGTTTTCTTGTCTGATCTCTTGCAAAGTACGCTGGTGGCATGTTCTCCAAACTCGAATCGCATTGGAAAGCAGTCAACGCTCCACCACCGAGATTGGCCAATCCAGCCTTCAGGTCAGTACTAGCAGCAGTTGTCATCATCAGGATCTGTGGCTCTTGGTGTTATATTGGTGAATTTCCATGGCACCTATAATGTACCAAACCACTCGCTACTATGGACCGTTAGGGGGGAGAGTCACAATTGTTTTTCTTACCAACTGAGCAACACTTGTAAAACAAATGCAACAGTTGACGAAGCATGAATTGTATGGAGAGATGAACCAATGAATGAATTAATATACTGAATAGTATGAGTTTAGCATGACAGATATGAAGTATTCACTCTTGAAGTAGTCACTTGCTAGGGAGGGGAATTGGAGAGCTGGATTTGAAAGCCAAGTGATCTACGCAGGAGCCTTATGCTGTGTGAAAGCAACTGAGCTTTAAGAAATTCCAGTCTCCTGTTGTTGTTGTTGTTGTTGTTGTTGTGTTAATACAGTCTGATTTCAAGTCTAGAGTTTGTATTCAGTATTTAAAATCCTGTTTCAACAGCTGTTATTTTTATAGTATTGTTTATTTTGTTCCTAGAATGAAACCTCGCCTAAACCAGATCGCCACCAGCAAGTAGTCGCAACAATTGGCAGAAGAAAGCAGAGCAATTCATGTACTGGAAACTGTTAAGCAGACCTGTTGTGAATAACTGCTTCACATCAAACAAGAATGTTGCTGCTGATCAAATCAAGTTTACATGAACAGTTGTTTAATTTCACATAGTTACTATAGGTAATAGTACTGTAAATAGTAATGACCATTAAGGATTATTGCTGAAGTAGGTATGCATACCATGCCTCCTTACGTTGCCTCCATATAAATGAGACAGTGCACATGTAAATCGTCATGGCTGGTGATGCAGCTTCTCATCTTTCTTCTTTATGTGAAAATCCATTGAGCCAAGAATTATTTTTAGTTTTTCCTCTTTGTAGGGTCTGTGACATTTCTGTACAGAGATTTTCTGTGTAAAAAGTGTGTGCGACATAAAGCACTTTTAAAATGTTTAGAAAAAGTAGCTCAGGGTAGCACAGTTGCAACTTTAGAAGTAATTACAAGTTGTAAAATGTAGTTCTCTCCAGTTTACTTTTTTTAAATTAAAAAAATTCTTTAATGAAACGCCTGCAAGACGCACTGCGCTTTACATTTACAAGTTATGCAGTAATCTTAATTAAACTTAACTAACAACTGAGCAGACAGCTTTGCAATTACATGGTGCTAATTCTTCTTCTTTTCTCTCCTCTGTCCGGTCGCGCCAACGATGAGGCCCTTACATGACTTCTCCACCCTGGGTGTAGTCACTGTAGTTATCATCCTTGTTCTCCTCCGTCCAGTCGCGCCGACGATGAGTCCTTTAGATGACGTTAATCGTCATATAAAAGTTTCTTGGTCCTTTTGCCAGGCAGTGACCATTCCTCTCCTGGTAGGGTAAGGAGGCCGTTGGGTCCTATCGGACCTCCTCCGCCCTTAGGTGTCCTTGCAGCACCTGCCGCCTGCATTGGCCAGCTGTTTCAGGGTTCTTGGTGAGCCTGTCCACCTCGTGCGTGACGCCCTAGGAGGTCTTTCGGCCGAGGCCTACTCCCCTGATGGCATAGCCTCACCAAAGCATTCCCCTACTTGGCTGTTCACCCTCCCACCGCTCTGAGGTGCAGGTCGGACTTTGGGGGGACATGGCGCTAATAGCAGCCTACAAATCAAATCCACCCAACAGGAGCTCAAACTCACTACCTCTCGCACTCTACGCCATTGCGCTATCGGGCAAGGAATCCCACTTGCACAAAATGTTCTTTACTGGTCTTTTGCTTCTATTTAAACAGTTACAAGAAAATAATTCAACTACAACTGTTGTCAGCTGAAATGGAGGCAGGTCAAGCAACATTTTATTCTAGGCACCATCGTGCCAGCTTTGGATTGTGCATTAGACTAGTATAGGCACTTTCACATCATCATCATCATCTCTTCCTTTCTCTCTCTCTTCAATAAGACTATAAACTAGAAAACATTTTACCAACACTGTTTTTGTTGTTGTTGCACAAGAAAGACATTATCCATCTTCATTTTGTAAAGGCAAGAGTTACTCTAATGCCTCCTCTGACCTTCTAGTCACAAGTAACATTTTGACATTAGGTTGGAATCATTTAACTAAACATAATATCAGCCATCTTGTTTACAACTGCATTAATGCACCCATGGGCGTCCGCAGAAATTTTTCTAGGGGGGCGCAAATTTTTAAATAATTGTCACAATGCCATGGTCTAAATTTAATGGGTGACAGTTTGAATTTCCATATTAACAGAATCTTATAGCGATAGTATAGCCTACCTATACATTATGCACCCAAAGAAAGATAATATTATATAGGTTCAACTTGTAGAACGAATCGATAATCACATGGAAAATCGCATTGTAACAACCACAACCAAATAATCTAAATTCATGTGCAACTATGCGAAAAATCCAGGGGGGCGCAAGTGCGCCCCCTTGCGCCCCGCTGCGGACGCCCATGAATGCACCAGCAGTACATGGTCTTCTTCCTTCTCCCTCATGAGGCATGTGCTGACGATGAGGCTGTAGCAAGATGTCTCCAAAATGTTCTGTTCCTGGTTTCATTTACGTACATCTCTCATGTCCATTTGCTCATTGTGCTGTGTCTTTCGATCGTCCATCACATTCATCATCCATGTCTTTGCCTGTCTTCCTCTGCTTCTTGTTTGATCTACATGGCCATATAGAGCCGGAGCTGGCAGCCTATTAGATCTGCCATCCTTGTTACATACCCAAATAGACCATGTAAGTCTTCTTTCCTGGTCTTGTCGATTATGGAAAAGGAGACTCGCATGGTTTTGGCATGTAACAATGGCAGATATGGATAACAGTACATATCATATATACATCATACCCTTTTATTTCTTGCTTAATTTCTGTATGATTAGGCACATTAAAAGCAGAAGTATTCATAATTACTCAATGATCAAACATTTTAATTGTGATTAATATTGCCATTAAAGAATATCGTGATTAATCATGAGAGAAAACAATGCATTACTATATTATTATCTAAATACTTTTCAAAAATATGATTAGAGAAAAAATTGTCGGGTTCATCTGTTTCTCATATACCCGGTAGTCCTTTTTGAGACTAACTTGTTCATAAATATGTCAAGTGAAAATGCTCGTCCTTCAGAATTCTTTCCAGCAGCAGAAGCCAGTCTTTCGCATGGAATAGTAGTAGCTGGCGAACCTAGATATTTCCGTGCTGACTTCGCCAGCATCTTATGCGAACTATCATGGGATCACAAACTGTCACAAATCTCGGACCCCCCCCCCCTAAAGTATGTCACACTTTCGAACAAGGCTATACAATATACATAAAACAAGGCTTCGCAACAGCATTACTAGCGCTCCTAGCGAGAGGAATCGTGAACAACACATTCAGGAGATACGCATTTCATGCTATTTTGACATAAAACTAATTCAAATGTTTCACAAAATTTTTGAAAAATATTTTTAAAGCTATTCAATTCTACTAAAAAAATAAAAAATAAGTTAGAAATAAAATTTTAAAAATAAATAAATGTGTGACGTCACACATGGCCTGACCCCCTCCCCCTGTCACAAACTGTCACACTTTCTTACAACCCCTCCCCCCTGGAGCGTGACATGCTTTATGGATGGCCCCTTACTCATTATAGTGTTCAGTAAATTCCTATCCATAAAACGGCGATTAAAATGTAATAACATTAATAGTAAAAAATTTAATACATTAATCATGGCTGTTAAACGCAAGTAAACAATGGCCCTAGTCAATGCAATGCATGCATGGCTCTTGTATTGTCTTTTCAGAAGAGCCACAAGCTGATCTTAATATTAATTACTTGATCAAAAACATATAATATCAAACATGCATTTCATCATTTATTTTCACCACCTGTGCATTAAAGTTACACAATTTTGCTCAGCAAATTAAAAATACGACTCATTTAATTACAATAGCAGGATCACATACTAGGCTGACCGGGAAAATTTGCTAGCATAGCATGATCACAGTGAATAAAAATGTACCATACACTGTAAAAAGGCAGAGAAGCTGAAGAAGAATGCAGGGGAGACACATTTATGTGGAGCACAGTTATGAGCAAATCCACGTCAAGAATGGATACATCACGTCTCCAAACAACAACAACAACAACAACAACAACAATGAAGATGCATTAATATGTGCAGTACAGCATCCTGTGAACTGGATCAGTTCTTTAAATATGGATGCTTGGTAGCTGATGCTGGTTTAATCTGCAGGTGATGGCATTATTATAGTTACAGTGAATGTTACTTCATAATTATAGTCGCATATGTCTGCACTCCACGAGTCCACATGCCTAGTAGCAGCTGTAGCTCAGCTAAAATTAATTATAGTACTTAGCCCTTGCTTGCCATGCCACCAACCTCCTTCAGATGGGCAGCAGCTTAGCAGCAATTAGCTGACCTGTTCCTGTACAGGATTGCAGTTTGTCAGCTTGAATGCCTTATAAATGAATATATACTGTTACATTGACAGTTCAATTCAGGCACTTTGACCTTCAAATAATGTCTGGAAATGGTAGCTATTAATATGGCCAGAAACAAATCACATCAGCCAAAATCACAGGATAGCAGTCTACAGTATAAGTGCATACCGGTATGGACATCTTTGAGCTCCTAGTGTGGCCCTCTTAACTCATAAGATTTGTTTAACTCGAAATCTTGGTCCCGTTGGTTCCCAGCGGCCATGCAAGAACAGCAGGTCTGTTCTGTATTAGGGCCCATCCATATACTACGTACGCAAAAATCGTATTTTCTACCCCTCCCCCTTTGTGGCAGCTCGTACATTTTGTGGAACCCCCACCCATCCCCCCACAATACATAAGTATAAATAAGCTTCTCTACCACCCCACCTACAAAAGTTGATTTGGCTAGTCATCTTTAAAACATTTATTTTACCAATGGCCACTATTTATTTTTGTTAAAAATCGTATTTAATAGCTATAAATTTTTAGATGTTATGGTTCACTGTCTAGATCTTAACAGAATATAATTATAAGTAATCAAATGCCATTGGATGACTATAGGATAAGGATGACTACAGGATAATACAGAGTTATAAATAGGCTAATGTGGACATTATAATTAGAAATTCATTTTGCGTACGTACATTTTGCTACGACCTCCTACGCACGTTGCACCTGTATGCAAATCATCTAAATCCAGTGACTACCTCCCTGCGTACCGTATGTAATATATGGAAGCCCCTTACAGAATACAAATAAAATCATACAAGACATAAAAAATGCACTTACATTTTTTACAAACATTAACTACAATTTAAAAAAATACTTCTCTACAAAGTTAAGGCACAGATCTCATTAAACCAGCTGGCCAGTAGACCAAAATTACATTCAACAACAAACACAAGTCAACAGTAAAAGTACACTTGGTTCAAAGTGTTTGATTAATACACTTTTGCAAAAATTGGACCCCATCTCATTGAAAAACATCTTTGTCTTGCAGTAACAATCTGAATTACAATTTAAAATAAGAACATGCTACAAAGTTCTGCTATGTTTACAAATATAAGCTGCAGGGTCTGAAATATACATGAAAAAGATGTGGCTTTATATTGATGTTCTGGTTGCAGCTCCTGTAGTTTATGTGATTGTGGCTTGTGTGGTGTGCAGCCATCTTAAGACTGATGCAAAATAAATTTGAAAGCCACCCCAGCCAACATTCAACGAAAAACTTTTTGTCAGTTGATAACAGTGTAACACTGAAATAAATGAAATGATAAAGTGAGCGAAGGTTGAAGTGAAACTCCTGTGGCATACATTCAAACAATGGCAAACATAGATAATAAGTGTGACATTATTCTCGTGGACTAGATGCACCTCCACTAATAATGCTTGAAACTGTCAAGAGAAATGTCCAGAGAACAAACCAACTGGTTAGGCATAATAGACAAGTGATGGATAACTTTGAAGCAAAGCAAATGGTTTCTCATTTGGATAATGTACCACAAAAGTAAATCAGAACACAATAGCATTTCATCAGTTTCTTCCACAATAGTTTCAGTAAAGTTTCAAAAATTTATATGTATTGTGTAGTTGTGTACTGCATAAGCTCTTATTGCACCTAAATGAACATTTACGCATATAAATCTACAATGGGTAGATGGGTATCTTATTGGTACCATAGAAAAGGAAGTGCAAGTAGATGCAATTAGATGTATTGTATTGCTTGTATTGCAGGTGTCACGAAATAGAGTATCCCCCCGTATTAAAAGTATCCCCCAAAATGAGGAAAAGTCGAAAAAAACACTTCCGCATGCTTTTATTTTTGCAAATTAATTTTCATCTGCTTTGTTTTGAACAATGACACTAACAGGTATGTTTATTCCTGCTAGATAATTTGTTTTGCTTTGTTTTTATAGCACTTAAAACACTTAAAAACACTTGGAGACACTAAATAAATTCGAATTGCCTTTCTCTTGGCATTGCTTAGGCCACTTAAAACAATTAGAGTCACTTTAAATTTTGATTAGAGTATAATTGTTTTAATTATACACATTTTTCATAAAATGGGATAGAATGGTTTATCCCCCCGGATAGTCTAGACCGGTTAATTCCATCTGGGGGGGATAGATTAATTCATCCCCCCGGATAGCTTTTGGGGGGATAATCCTTTTCGTGTCACAGGCTGTCTGTTCTGTTAATAGTTAAGATTTGTGTTCTTGTAAATTGTTTCAATTGCATAGCTGTACACTGTAACCGGTTGCGGTCTGTCAATCGGATTGTTCAATAAAGGAAATTATTATTAAATTATTATAGTGCAAAATATTACTATTTCTCAGCTCTCAAAAGAAACTTGACAATAGTTGCATCCTTCTGAACTAAATATGAATTGAACTACAGTGACTATACACAGATCCACGTGAAATCAGTCGTACATTATATTTGATCAATCAATTTTTATTTATTCAAAAAAATCAGCCTGCCAGAATGCTGCTTGTCACAAGTAACTAGTAATTATTTAAGGTTTTCTATGTGTGCTCAGATTATATGCCACAACTAATCCTACTAGGTTTTATTAATAGAGTACAATGTCATGTTGGTTTGATTTTGATATAGGAATTAGTCACAATGTTTTTGTGTAAGACAATTTGTGTAAGATGAAGTTGTAATAATTGTCTATGTCTGGACGAGAGAAGTCATGAATGAGCCCAAGGACAGACCACATGATTTCAGATGTACCAAATCGTATGAAAATTGGTCAATAAATGTGCATGGTAATTGGCTCGGATTGCTCCAGAAACATATGAAACATACACCATCATCAGACAAATAGTGACCAAAGTATAAAAGTAAACATATGCAGTGGCAGGCACTTGACATAATATCTCGAACACCATATGATAAACAATATCAAGCCTTTTAGAACAATACGCTAAATTATTGTCAAGATTTGCATCCATTAACATCATCTTTAATGATGAGCTGCATTGGCTTCGTCTCTTTTAGTATACTCTCATCAACATTAAAGCGTTAAACAGCACTAACTACCTTCTCTTGCATAGATAGTTTATCAGATTATTGACGCAATAGATCTTCAAATGTGACACAGTGTTCTAATGTACTTACTACTTACTAAACTTTGGTGCCTACTCTGTCAAACACCTTTGACAAGTCAAAGAAAATCACTGCAGAAAATAGATTGTCATCAATCACTTTGGAGATTTTTTTCTCCATTGCGATCAGGACTACAGAGTGGAATGATGTTAATAGCATCCTAGATGTCATGTAATTAATCAGTTAAACGATAAAAGATTCTCTGGACTTGGCATCTGACTTCACATCCTACAGTGGAATCATGGAATGGTTTAGTTGACAATTCGTTCATACTGTTTCTTGCTTCTGAAAGAGATGAGTGGTTGCTGGAATAACTCTTCAACCTCTTCCAGTTGTTTTCCTTTGGTCTCAGGAAGGCAGATGCCAATGAAGACAATGCCAAGGAAAGCAAATCCACTGTACAAGTAAAAGGCACCTGAAACATCATGACAACAGTCATTAATGCTTATTACTGGCATGCTAAATTTTCTTTTAAATGTGTTGCCTTAGGTCGTCTTATGTTCTCTGATTGGCAGAAATTCCACTGGGCTGCCTTCTTGCCCGCGATAATCTTATAAACTACATTCAGGGCTTGTCAGCTCCATCTTCCAGTGCTGTAACCAACACCCTTTGAAGCCTTTTTCATAGATTCCTGTTAGCCCAAATTATTTAGAATAACTCCTAAGGAACGTTCCATTTGTCCCATGTCATGATTAAGATTTATGGATTCCATAACTGGATGGAGAATTGCAACACAAGGTATTACCTGTGATTTGTTTAGCCTATGCAATGTCTCATTGTTTCGGCGACTTTTATCCTCTTGATCAATGATCAATGATCATACCAATGGCTGGGTTAGCTTCTTTGGCTGGTTCGGCAAATAGCCTTACTTTCTTACTTTCTCACTTACTTTCAGTACCTTAAATTCCCATTTTGTTTCATTTCCCATGGGAATTCGCAATGGTTACCACAGACAAAATGTCATGAAATTTTTACCATGACCATTTTTATATCAGCATATGGAAACTGTTAACAAGTCCATTCCCGCCAAGTGCCAAGTGATTCCTTCTCTCGGCCGAGGTCACATGTTAAAATACCAACTTAATATTATCATAAACAATATTAAACATGATTTATACCATAATATTACATAGCAGAAAATCAAAGTTTTATGCACAGCACAGAGCAAAAGGTATGCATCCAGTAAATGATTTGAGTGCATGATTACAATGCAGAGAAAATAATGCAGTTGAACATTTCAATGCTAGAAAGCGTGAAAGAAACTGGAAAAGTGACCGTGAAACAACAATTACCATATCTAGTGATGGCTTCAGTGAGCGTTAGAAACGTCATAGAAATGAGCAGATTCGACAGCCAATTGACACATGTCGCAATTGCATTTCCTTTGCTTCTCGCCCAGATCGGATAGATCTCAGAATTGATCGTCCATGGCATTGGACCCATGCCTACAAATAAGCAGGTAAACACTCAAAAAACACAGCTAACCATCACAACTGATCAACACCTCTCATTATAATTCACCCCTGTTTTGAAATAAGTTTTTACTCTAATTTACTGTGTTTGTCTAAGTAACTAAATATTCACACTTTCGAGCCTTCTGTGCTACCTTCCTTTACAAAAGCTGAAAACGATCTAGATCGTACAATGATAAATTGTGTTCTCATGTCTGAAGCACTGTTAGTAGTTACCAAACATCAGCACTGAGCATTCACGTATGTATTTGAACACACAAGCAGTGCTTTTTAAGAAACTCATTCATCTATGATTATGCTAGATCTGTTACGTAATAAAACCCACCGTTATAATGAGGTCGCAATCTAGTGATCTATTTAACTTAGGATCCGAACACATCATAACAGCATGCATAAAAGGTTATAGCCAATACCTTTTGTGATGTTCTTAAAGCACATTCTAAAAATGTCCAGATACATCTAGCACATGCAATATATTTGAAGAACATTTCCAATGAATTAATAGTAGCCATACCTGGAGCAAAAAAGATCAGATAGAGAATGAGACCAAATGTTGCCATCCACGAATAACTCGAAGGACAGTAGTCATACGCCCAATGCAGTCGTTCATTCATGTGACCGCTACAGCGTCCAGCCGCTGATTGACCTGTCACTGGATCTCCGTATGCATTCGTAGCGACAGAAAGACACGAACCATTTGCCGCGAGCATAGGTGACGAGACGTAACAGTAGCCGCAGTAGTTGTCCAACATGCAGTTGTTGCAATTTCTAACATGAATAAAAACCAAGGCAATTTAAACATTCTCCAAACTCTCATCAACCACACTGAAAGACTATTTGGCTGAAGAACTTCTTTCCAACTTAACAGTGACCTGCAAAGTTTGTATGTCATTCACATATAGGATTCAAACCTTAACCATATCTCCAATACGCGTTTCTGAGCAAAATGATCTAAAGTTAGTCAGCTTGACTGGATATTTACTGGCAAGCAATTACACTGTTAACAAGTCTGTCCAGTTGGAATAAAATGGTGGAACTTATTTAGCTCTATAGTGGGAACTGTTTAAATGCCCAGTCTTATATTTCATGTACAAAGCCACCATGTAGGGACCTTGAGCAAGTCCTTCACTTGCAATTGCTCATGCGCCTAGGTGTGAAACTAAAATTCAGTGTCCGTGCTGTAGTTGGGAGCACCTCTGAGTAGTATCTTGAATGGGTGCTATAATAAGTGCTCATACATACAAAGGTTGCTTATAAAACAACTTTACAGATCTATGCTTCTGAGCTCTAATAAAATTATTCAAAACCCTCAACTTGCAAAGAACCTAAGTGACCAAGACATGGTGTAAACATAGCTAATTTTGTCATATACCCTGTTTATTTAACAGGAATATACTGTAGTTAGAACGAAGGCAACATTTAACTGTAGGAAATTTAAAGCATCAGCAAACCTTCATACTCACACACAATATTTCCTTGGCTTGTTCAAAAATGCACCTTTTATATTTCAGTTTTAAAAACCTTTCAATTAGATAGTGAGTGGTATCTGCTGAAGTTACATACGTGTAGTTACTGCAGGCACTTGAAGCATTAAGGGATTCGCTGAAATCAACCGCAGGAGAATGAACAGCTGAGAGTTGGAAACCAACGGCCAGAACAATCAAGCTAAACATCGTTCCTAGACACAAAATATGCCATAACACAAATAAAATGTCGTAAAATGTTTCAAATTCTAATCAGCGCATATTCTAGTACAAATACATGCTTACACAAGGATGAAATGCAGACACATGAGTCACTGTTCAAAGTGATCTAACTCAACATCACAAATGCAAACTATCTAAATTTCAGAAGAAGCGCGTGATCACACACAACAACAAAACCCAAATGAATAGTGTTGCACGACATTATTTTGGTATAGCTTTCATTATAACTTAAAATGTCCTACAAATTGTGAAATTATAAACAATATTTACAGCAGTAAGCAGTACAGGTCCTTTTACTCACAAATTAACAATATAATTAAAGTACAACCTCCTCCAGAATTTCTATCCTAATCCATCCAATCCTCCTCCCAAGCTTTCTTTTTTTTCAACAACACCACATTAGTTGAATAATGATCATGATGATTTCTGCCAATGTTTCAAAGCCGCTTTGTCAAAACAACACAATGCTATGGCTTTAAACTCCAATGTGGTTTCCGAATGCATAAACGGTTGGATATGGTTCCAGCACCTCGGTCCAGCCCAGAGAAAGCATGGTAGCCAAGACAAGTCTTTAAGTTCTGCACTGTCAGATCACCATTCACCTCAAAACAGACACATATTGTTTCTGACACAAATAAGGACACACCACAGAGAACAGACCAAGGAGAGACATCAACTGTTATACTCAGTCAGCTATAACGTTCTACTCAGCTATCTGTAAATGCAAAAATTAAGAGTTCCGCATGATTCCCAAGAGCAGGATTGTGCGTAGGTTGGTAATTGCTACTCACCTGTAAGACTGATTAAGGTCAGAGGTCGCCTGCCAATCCGTTCCACAAGAAAGAAGCCAACAAATGTAAAGAGAAAATTGACGGCAGCTGTAATGGAAGCCAGCCAAATGGCAGATGACGTGCTACTCACTCCAGACATGCGAATTATTGTAGCACTATAATACCTATGAATAAAAACAGTTTAACAAATCTAGCATAAGTCTCAAATGCATGCATTTATCTATATTCTACTTGGAACTGTTGATACCAGGTGAGCACAACAATATTGTTGTAAGCAAGTTCAAGCATCAGTGGCTGGATGCTGATCATGGATGGAATACCAGGTGTCACCTGGTCCAAGCAGGTGAACCATCCACGTTCAATAAGTAAAATGCATTTTGGAACCTTACTGGATTGCTGCAATCAAGTTAGTACTTCAACCGAAATTTATTGGACATTCAAAAGTTCTAAAATAGACAAGTGAACTAGGGTTTCAAGCCAACAACCCCTGGAATGTAACCTTTGGCAAATAACCCCCCTAGGAAATAACCCCTCTTGCAGCAGCCTGCAAGAACAACAACCCCTGAGAAAAATAGTCCCTTGTAATAACCCAAAAAACCATCAGTGATTAGCTAATCTAGTACATAATCTAGTACATAAACTGCTACCGGGTAATTCAAATTCTACACCAATGCTGTCCAACCTGCGGCTCATGGGCCCCAGGCTGTAAACGTACTGATTCTAAGTGGCTCACCTAAGCTAATGACATCTTTGCAAATTTTGCAAAAATGAAGAAAAGCAAAACCAAAGTCCTGCTTGCATGGACATCCTGAGAATCTTACATGACTGTGTTGATGCCTGTTATCTGCTGAAATATCTGCAGCATGCATCCAACGATGAGAGCCCTTCGAACGTGACCAGTTGCCAGCATTCGCAACACACCTCCCTCGGAATCTGATGATCGACCAAAGTTTAACATTAGTTAAAACTAAAGAGTAAAGTAAAAAAAGGTTGATTCAAATGTCACAAGGAAACTTAAATCCAAATCATCATCCAGTCTCCATATCAGATCTCACAGACGATACATACTGTAGAATAACCTACACAACGTTTCCACATAAAACACCAAATGGCATTTCCACCGTTTCTGCAATGATTGTCATACATAGCCTCAGTTCTGGCTTCTCGGATCTCACACGCTGAATCTGTCCATCTGACTTCCATTGATAATCTTCACTTGAAGTTAACCGTTACAAACGAGCGCTTTAATCAATTAGCTACATATGATGCTCACAGGACCAATGACCATCCTAATGCCCTTCATCTTTTACCCGTTTGCCCTGAGAATATCCGCTGAAAATTTTAAAAATGAACGGGTAAAGGGTTAAGCATAGTGACACAATTTGGCTCTTTATTGGTATCTAGATTCAAATAACAAATGTAATTTTATACCTTACCTTAAATTGCCTATTCTCACCAACTGCACTTAATAACAAAAGTTTCACAGCTGAACTGAATTTAAAACAGGTGACAACCAACCGGAGTTATCAACAGTTTTCTGAATTTCCTCGACCTCCTGCTCCACATCGTCATGACCTCTGATGCGAACGAGGATACGTCGCGCCTCCTCGCGTCTGCCCTTCCTCATCAGGAATCGAGGCGACTCCGGCATAAACAGGAAGCCAACGAACTGCAAGAAAGACGGAATAGCAGCCAGGCCGAGCATAAACCTGCACATGTCAATTCACACGAACAACCAATACTTTTAATAATACAACATCATTGTTAATATTACATCATTTTGACATATATACACCTGGAAGTGATCGTGGGCAGAGTTTACTAGCCATCCAATCTATATAATTTGTGAATAACATATTTCCGGTTAGGGACTGCACCAAACAATTATCTTTCATTTTTAAAATCTTTGGATACAACATATCATAAGGGCTTTGAACTGTATTGCTCCCGATTAATGTTATTATACCCATGGACTGAATGCATTACACGCCCAGTTTGAAAATGGCGCTTTGCCAATTCTGACAGTGCTCATGAATATACTGATTATAATTTTGACAGTACTTATGATAACAAAAATAATAATTCTGACAGTATAATATTAATTAATAAATTTTATAATTCTGACAGTTCAATCATAATAATTATAATTCTGGCAGAATGATTAATGGAGCCTAAACTAATTATGATTGACAGTATGAATATAATAAAATTTGAATTCTAATACGATTATTGATATTTGAGGAACCACTAGCTGATTGGATAAGTATGAAGTTCCAGAGGTTTGTGGTCTTCTGATCAGGCACATTCTGATGAAGGATTGTTTAGATCCAGCTTCCATCCAGCGACCATGTCTCAACCTTTCGCCAGAATGACTATGATACATTGTCTAGGTCAGCGGTTCCCAACCCGTGGCCCGCGTGCCAAAAGTGGCCCGCGAGGCCTCAACAATGGCACTCATCTCTCAAAGAATTAACAAAAAATATATGACAAAATTGACAATTTGGACAGGATAGAACATATAATCATTTTCTATTACAAATTAGTTTATTTTGAAGTCTATAAACATCAAACATTCTACTTTGAATTAATTATAACAATTTTGATATGTTTTTAGTTAATTAAATTTTAGCATTATGGCTCCCTAAATGCCCTAATGTCCTTTAACTAAGAAAAAGTGGCCCTCGTGTCCTCCAACTTCGAAAAAGTGGCCCTACAGTCAAAAAAGGTTGGGAACCACTGGTCTAGGTGGTCAGTTATATCATTCATGGAATCCAACTGCTTCAGAAAACCCTCAAACTAAGCACTGTCAAGTTTCTACTAGCGTTTGACAGTCACCAGAATTAGCACCAAACTTACCAAAGTCAAGAATTATCAACCTTCAAATAAGTAGGTCCGTAACAATTATACACGACTAAAATCTGTTCTTACCTCCACCCGTTTGTCAAATCTCTGCTGAATAGTCCATCGATGACACTGGCCACAAACTGACCACCTGTGATGAAAGCATTGTTCAGAGTGACCAGCTGACCACGCAGATGGCTTGGAGCGCATTCCGCAATATATATCGACACAGTTGATGAAGTGAAGCCTGTCAATTCAAACATGCGATTTCAATATAACATTCAAAATGAATATCTCATTCTAGACGTAACCTCATCATAATGCAAGGTTGTCAATTTTTACGTATGCATGGGGAGTCCCACAAAATGCACGAGGTGCAATAGAGGGAGGGGTCGGAAAAATTGCATAAGTATTATATGGATGGCCCTAACTGCATTATATTCACGTTCCCATTTCATAAAAGTATTTTTTAAAGCGATTTTAAAGTGCACACAAGTGGGCTAAGTTTGGGCTTGCTTTGGCAGGCCACGTTAGCAACCCACGCTAACTACATGCAGAGAGCTTTTTTAATGCTAACACCCACAATCGAACATGACAATAATTAACAATATTTTTAATGATGTCAAAAAATAATGTGTAAGACCATGTTTAGACAGTTGAATGCAGGTTTCGAAACCAATAATATTGCAAATTTAACTTTTATACTTGGTATCTAATTTCCGCTGTGATCGCCGCTGGTCAGACTGCTCTATTCTGCGTCTATCTATGGCCGCCATACTGTTTACATTCTACCGAGCTGTCAGTAACAATAACCCACCAGTCTGTCATCGGCTGCAGAAACCATATACGAGACATCGGGTACATTGTTGGGAAGATAGCCTATTAGTACTAACCAATTCCAATGCCAAGGATGCATCGACCAGTAACCAGCATCCAGCGTTGATTTGCTGTTGCAAGCAGTATGGCTCCACCAGTGAACACTATGCTAGCCATTATAATCGTTGGTTTTCGGCCTGTGAGGTCATTCAAATATCCGCCAATTATGGCGAAGAGGGCGGCGAAACCCATCGTTACGCTGATAAACGCTTCCTGCCATACAGAATTCAACGAAAACGTTTCCTTCAACAGAAGCAAAGCCCCCGCCACAACTCCAGTGTCGTAGCCGAATAGAAAACCTCCGATAGCAGACAGAAACGTTAACATATAAACAAAACACGGCGTTTTCTTTGACTCTATCATTGTCGCTTTTTTATCCATAGAATCCCAGTTACTTGCGACCTCGGTGTCCACACGAATGCTGCTTCGTGGTGAAGGTGATAATGGTGCGCCCGTTTCATAGGTGTTGGGTTCGGCCTCTGACCACGACGCAGATCCGCGACGTTCACTCAGCTGCTCCTTTCGATTCGAGTTGTACAGTAGCTCCCTCGTCACAACACTGTCATCGTCAAGATCACTGACAGAAGCACTGGCCGCATCATCGCTGTACATAATTGACACAATATTAACAAAATCA
Source organism: Lumbricus rubellus (assembly GCA_945859605.1). Taxonomy (NCBI): domain Eukaryota; kingdom Metazoa; phylum Annelida; class Clitellata; order Crassiclitellata; family Lumbricidae; genus Lumbricus; species Lumbricus rubellus. The sequence goes on from OX243816.1 coordinate 23,385,777, forward strand.
CAATCGGAGCTAGAAGTTAAGAAAAGCACAGGTTTCAAGTGTCATTTAATTACGTATCACATAAATTTCAACGACCGTTTTTAGTAGCAACCCACTCCAATAAGTCAACGCCACATCTATGGTCAGCCATCGATATAATAATTTTTATTAGCCTATAATTTATAAATCTATGTACCATAGAGATGTTTAATCTTATCTAACACAACAGTATAAAAATTATAGGCTTATATAATAATAATAATGTATAATTAGGCTTAAATAACAAACAGTGGCCTACGTCGACTCGGAGCCAGACTCCGTCACTGGTTGTTCTCTGCCAGTACGACGCCTGGATAAAGGAAGAGGACGACACTAATCATCTTTGTATGCAGTGTTACAAGGACGACTCGCGGCCTCTGTTGCAGTCAGAATGTGTGACTGATTTTAGAGTAGTCCGCCATTTAGAGAGGAATCTGTGACGTCCCAATGCGTATAGTGCCCATATTGCCTATAGCAACGTTGTAAAGTTTTATTTTACTGCATAGCCTATTATTATAATATCTTAGCCTATGTGTGATCATCACCTTTAAAATGGCGCTGACCAGTAAAACGTACTCAACAGGCAAGAACGCGAGTCGACGTACGTAGTTTGTTAGAAACTATATCTAGCCTGGGCGGGCACGGGTAAAATGCTGATTTGCTGATTGCTGATTTGCTGATCGGCAAGGGGTAAAATGCTGATTAGCCGATGCTGATTGGTCAGCATTTTACCCACCAGCAGAATCAGCATATCGGTGTGTAAAATGCTGATTGAGGAATACAGACAAAGATGTAAGTAACTAAGTACTTAGCAATTATTCATTTGCAAACGCATAATGGGTAAGTAAGTAAATATATACCATTTATTCATATGCAAACGCACAATGGGACATCGATCGACAAATGATACAATATAGCACATTCATCCACGCATATTCAACTCTGAACATTTAAGCGTGCAAACTAGGCCTAGGATGCTTTTGCACATCCCACAGTGATAAAACAAGATTTAACTTAGTAAATTTACCCAGTGCGAGCTTGAACTAGTTAATTTCAAAGGTCTACTCTAATTCAACTGCATGAAGAAGACCGCCTCTGCAAGACATAGGCCTGTGCAATCAGTGAGAGCCAGCAGACTTTTTAGCTGACGAAACAATAGCCTTATAATGTGATGTATTTTTACTTCGATTTCCCATGCATTATTCGTTTGCGATTGGAATAATAAAGGCTGTACTTGCTTACTTACTTGTTGCAATCAGCATTTTCTGACCAGCATTTTACCCACCAATCAGCATGAGAAATCAGCACTTTCCTAATCAGCATTTTACCCCTTGCCGATCAGCAAATCAGCAATCAGCAAATCAGCATTTTACCCGTGCCCATCTAGCCTACCTTCAAAGGTGTAAAAATCAGCAGCCGGAACTAGCCTACCGATCATTTTTGGATAAACACATCACAATTTGATGTAGCATATACTATAGCATACCTAGGCCCTTAAGAAATTTTCTAAGTAAATTTACCAAACGTGCGTACATAGTACGTTGATCGTCAGAGGCTATATAATTTATTAGGCTGCCTAGCATTTAATGGCTGCTGAGCCAAAATAATCCGCCGAAATGAATTAAGGCGACGCGTGTCGACCACCGATCCATCCATAGGTCTATAATTATATAAGCTTAGTCTGTAATATGCAAAAGATAATTATGTGGGCCACTATACAACCTCGCCAGACTCACAATCTTAAGGCCTACCATTCGTACGTAGACTACAGCACGGTGAAAGAAAGTCAATTCTAACAATCACGTGATGAATATATAGTGAGCTACGCATATAATAGCCTACAATAATTATTGTCATCCTATAAGTAGGCCTAGATTGCATGAAGCCTATAGGGCTACCGAAGTCAAAACCGTTGGTTCAGAGCGTAGTATAGCGTATTAGCCTATAGGCCTAAGCATGGTCCCTTCTTACACCATGGGCCTAAGCTATAGGCGAAATAGCCAGACTGCCATCGATCCATAGGCGGCATGATCGATAGGCCTACAGGCTTAGCCTACCATTGCTGCTAGCACATAATTCGAATCAATAAATATAGAAATTGTAGCATTATGCAGCCACTTGAAGCGCATAAAATTCTTTAATGCCCTGCGATAAAACAATTATAATAAACAATCCTCAGGTAGACATATAGGCTATCTATAAAGCAGCACCGATACCATAATTAGGCCTACAATTGTCTATCGTGCCGATAAATAGGCCTAGGCCTATAGGCTACCGAGCAGTGCGAGCACAGCCGATTGCTTTATAGGCTATTCGATACCAATTAATTACGAGCTCGAGATCGTAGTAAATTGGGATTTGCGACGGCTTATATATTATCTGGTCGATGAACCGGTTATCGCCATGCAGTTATATAGGCCTAGTTGCTATTTTCACACTTTCCAATTAGGGTCACCCGGGGGGTTATGGACACCCTGGGTGTTATGGCCACCCCTCTTCTACAGCTTAATGTGATAATATAATAAATTCTAATCTGTTTATAGCTCTATGCACATTCGTCCTTCACCTTTCAACTATAAACTGATGTCCCGATGGTAAAATTAAGATTTATACGCGTTGTTTTTAAAATTATCCCATTTCTATAAAATAGCTAACCCTGATTATGAAAATTGTAAAAAATGTGCCTTTTTGAGGAAAAATTTAGAAGTTGGCAGTTTTAAATAAAGGCTATTTGACATAGTATATAATTATGTCTTTTAATTCACGTCATGTGCTTCCTAAACGTGCGAAAACAACGATCCGATATACCTTTGCTATTGGGGTGATATGGACACTGAGACACCGGGGTGATATGGACATTGTCCATATCACCCCTGGTGATATATAATACATAGTGGGGTGATATGGACACCCTAATGTCCATATCACCCCGGTTGAATGTTCATACCTCCCCAGCTGTGTTTTAAAGATGTTTTAAACAGACTTAATGATGTTGGTATAATTTAATTGCTTTTTGTGATCATAATTATTGCAAACAATGCTACGAGAGTTCCAAAATAGACACATTAGGGTTCAGTGGTCTTTAGACAATGCCAAATTAGCAGGTGCACCACTGATGCGCTGGATCCATCGTATGTGCCGCTCAATGTACACCTACAGTGCAGGAAGAGATCTGGTATATCTCCAATGTTAGGGCATCCTGATGTACCGGTGATGGCACCGGATCAATCCTATGCCTTTTTATGCGGTATACCAGAGGAGCCACTGGGACCATCATCTATGTAAGTTTTGCTGAACTTACCGGATGAGGCACTGCATGGATCCATCGCATGTGCCACTCAATGTAGGTCTACAGGAAGAGACATCTGGTATATCCATCCCCAATGTTTGGGCAGCTTAATGTACCGGCGATGGCATTGGATCTATTGCCCATGTCTACGCTACTCAACGAACCGGAAGATTTCCCAGGGCCAGCACCCATGTCCGTGTCTTCAGAGATGGACACAAAGTGTTGCCTTTGTTCTGGTTACCAATGTTCTCATAAAGTTAATGACTGTTTAATGTTTCTTAATAACTTTCATATCAATCAGGTGCTTTTGGGTGATATCGACATTAGTGGGGTGATATGGACACCCCATGTCCATATCCCCCCAACCTCGGGGTGATCTGGACACAAAACAAAAATTATATTTTCGAATTTTCCACAAAAACCTGTTTATATTTTTCAGCTTTTAATAACGTTCCAAGTACCTCTCTTAGAGTACCTTGAAAAGGAATAGTCACATTGTAATCTTTATTTAAACTTAAGCATATAATAGCCAAAATGCTTAAGGGGTCCATAACCCCCCCGGTTGACCCTATTCTTCTATTGCTTCTTCACAACACTCCGACTTTCTGCAGATGTGCTGCCATGCAGTAGGCCTACTTACTGTACTTTCAATGTCTACCGTCCTCCCACGTCTTCTTCACCTGCCCGCTGCTAGAAGCAACGAGGTATAGGCTAATAGAAGACGAAGACGACTGCCTTCCATAATAGATCTATGAGCTCATGCACTCACTGCCGCTACTCCCAAGAAATAATCGCCACCAAGCTCTACTCGACCAACCATGCATGGATCATGTGGCGGGGTTTAATTGGTTTCGGGTCTTGGGAGGCTCAAAATAGCTTTGACTTTGACTTTGGGGTGAAGACGTTTCAAGGATTTTCTATTATTGAAACTGTAACTTTTGTATTTTCACAATTGTTAGACAAATATGTCAGAATAAAAATGTTGTTTGAATTGTAAAAATCGACGAATATTTACTATTTATTTTCATATTTACAAAATGGGTACCGGCCGTTTTCCGGACATAGTGTATATACGGGGTGGGCCAAAAAAGTAATCCCCTACGCTTTTTTCTCTATATCCTGGCCAGACGTAAGAATTTCGAAGGGGGAGGGGGAAGGGGAGGTGGAGGGGAGGTCTTTTCTGCCACAGCAACGCGTGGCCGGGTACAGCTAGTACACTATAAATACAATGCGACGCATGATATTATATGCAGCGTCGTCGTCGTCGTTGTCGTCGATAACCATTGTTCACGAACCGATAATACCGATTAGTCGTCGGGGGCTATAGAGGTCAATTATTCATCCAGTTGCATTGGCGCTCGCTGCTGTTTCTGCGTATCAGCAGCAGCAACAGCAGCAGCAACAACAGCAGCAACAACAGCAGCATCAGCATCACCAGCAGCAGCAGCAGCAGCAGCAGCAGAGAAGCTGACGATAAACGATGCCCAGCATCCTGCAGTCGTGGAATAGAACTGTTTTTTAAAGGACAAGTACGGTATAGATAGGAGGGAAAGTAGTAGGCCTGCTGTAGGTCCACTGAATGGAGACAACTTCGATCAGTCGCTGGACATATTATCTGCGTGTTGCTCATTTCATAGTCATTCGATCGAATGCGTCGCTGAAAACTGGCGAATGAATTAATTGGATTTTGAAAATGCTGAAGTGCTGACATCAATCTTATTATGATTAAGTGATTAACGCTCAAACAGCGAGAGTGTACTAAGGATATTGCATGGTCAATGCAGTTCGTCGCTAAAGTGTTAAAGTGGAATAGATAATTATCCTCATCGGTGGTGGGTGGGTGCATGGTGGCCATGGTTGTGAACTTGTGATAAAAGAGCAACAAGCTCTCACTGACGCATATATCTGTAGCTCGTTCTGAATCTTCTGATCAAATTGAATGGTGGCGGTGGACGAAAACCATCGGGAGAAAGAGCAGAGCATGATCTGCCGAATGGCATTGCGAGTCGACCGAATTGCAAGCACCCCCTCCTTCCCCTTCTCTTCCTCTCCCCCCAATCCCTCCAATCCCTCCTTCTCTTCCTCTTCCCCCAATTCCCCCAGATCAGCGGACTGTTCGCCCAACTACTTCTGCATCAGTTCGATTCTAATTTTCGCCGGAACGACCGTCCTCTGCATTCTTGGATTCACTGTCGTCTTGCCGTACGAAGCGACGAGCGACTGGCCGGAAGTGACGTGTCGTGTCGTCAGCGTCGACTACAACACGAGCATCTGCGCATGTCGACACCCACCGACCATCGACGACAACTGCGACGGTGACAAGATCCCATGTCTACTCGTCACGGTCGCTTTCAGACCAAGAAGAGCAAGCAGCACGATGCATCTGATGATGAAGACGACGACGAATGTGGTGGCGGGTCATAAGTTCACCGGAAGCTGCAGTCGAATGTCGCCAACGACAACGGAACGTTCTTCCGTTACATCGCGGAGCAACTACTTCCGGTCGATTGACTCGATCGTCTCTACTTCCGGTTTATCTGAAGAAGCGTTTCGACAAAGTACGACTGAAGATGAGGAGTCTACTACGTCTGCAAGTCTGCATTCTTCATCAAGGACTGCTGTAACAGGACTGGATCTTCTGTCATTGATATTCGACAGATCACGTCGAGAGACGACAAGTGATTTGACAACTGTAGTCCAAGCAGCACCATTAACGCATGCATCAGATTCTGGCTTACTACAGCTGCAGCAGTCGACATCAGCCATCGTGCGACGAAAGTCCGAGTCATTCAATAACAATAAGACATCATCATCCATCATCCGCAACGATTTGGAAATGGAAGTCCACGACGTGTTTCCTTCTAATCAGACCAGAACTAATCCCATTCTCATAGAGGCGAGACTCTATCGATCGTGGTATGAAGCTTTCTATGAAGAGGTAATTTTTAAAAGAACATCTAAGCTTATCCATAAATTCCATAACTATAAGCATAGGCTAACTAATTTACATCTAGGCCTACTTAACTGTTAGTCTAAGCCTCTTAGGCTCTAAGGCACAAAAGTCTAATATGCAGGCATAATTATAATTATGTTAGCGACACTCAACTCATTTCATCGATCGAGCTACAAATGACTATACGTACAGACTCATCGTATATGTATATATATGGTAACGTTAACCTGAGAAAGAAAGCAGTATATATATATATATATATATATATAGGCCTATTCAATGCAGCCAATAATTATTCATTAGGCTAACTTAAATTACATTTGATAAAACTAGCAATTCAGATAGGGCCTATATATAGCCTACGACATTACTTTCTCTATCTCGGTCTCCTGTCTACAGTTTCCTCTCCAAAATGATACCACCGTCCACGCCGTCCACGGCTCCTTACTGTGCTAACTGTTTCAGCTCTTTGGAATGAATCTCAAAAGATCTCCACCAGTTTATTGTTCATCGTCCGACCGAATAATTATATATATATATGTATATATGTATATGTATATATAATATATATGCTTCTATCTCGATCGTCTGTTTATAACAATTGCACTTTCGCTCTCGTCGTCTGCTGTTTTCCAATCACGATTGACGACCGAACTCTTCAAGATACCATGATTATAATATATCTATACGCCATCATACAATGCGATCCACCCAACAACACCCCTTAGACCTACAGTGATGCATGGCAATGAAGCAGCTCATGGTGAGGTTCGTGGCATGATAAGCGTGCAGTCTTGTTCATGGGCGAATTGGACCTCATATTATTGACTCTCACGTCTCATCGTCCATGCAGTTGTAGGCAGCTTGATGACCAATATCACCTGAATGTGGTGTCATTGTTGCTGTGAATGTGGTGTCATTGGTGGTATCCCACATGCATCGATCGATGACAGCAGCTGCTATAGGTATATCGAGGCATGGAGACCGGAAGCAACCGCTTTTTGCACCATAGTGTGATTGTGGATAAATGGTGTACGTGAGTGTTCTATTCTACTCTCCTCGCTCCAACATAATTATAGATATGACATGCTGCAAAAATGGCACTCTAAAGCGCACACTGATCACCGCATATATGCCCACTTAAAACGCTTAAATGCCTAAAAGGTATACATTACATTACATTGCCACTCAAAGTTATGGCCATTCTTATTACACAGAGAAGCAAAAATATGGGTTATGCAACTTGTTCCTCGAAGTTGGTACCTGGCATTATTTCTTTCATTCTCTTCCCATAGTGAAATAATGAATTACATGCATCATGACAATTAGCCTACTGTATATAGATGCATTAAACAATGACCTTGAGTCATTACTCAATAGACCGATCGATATCTAGCAGAACTTCTTCTAGGTCCCCGTCTAAATAATGACTGCCTCCGGTTATTGTAAGTGCCATGGCTGCGTATCATGCAATTGCAACGGCAAAGCTATACAGACTTACAGAGGGAGAAGGAATCTGCTGAAAGCAATAAGCAGTGGCGGCGCTACGGGAGGTCGCGGCAGGTCATTTGACCTGCCTATTTTGCTCACGACCTACCTAATGACCTGCCTAAAAAACTTTGGAATTTTTCATATATTTTGCATTTTATTTTATTTAAGGATTTAAAATGAAAAATCAATATTAATTTTTCCTCGCCCAAAAGACAAAAGAGATTGGAGGGGGAAAGAATGACAGGAAGACCGAGACAGATGATGCTGGGATGGATGATGACTGACGGATACAAGAATTGCATGAAGAGAAAACACAGCGAAGAGAAGAATGGCGTCATTGGAAGTTGAAACCTGCCGAGATGCAAAGAACTAAAAGAAGTTCTAGAAGAAGGCCTTTTGTGCTTCAAATTCAATCATCAATTTCTTCGACCTGCCAAATGGTTTCCATGACCCCGACGCGACCTGCCGAAATTTTAGAGCTGGCGCCGCCACTGGCAATAAGATTTGCAGATGATCAGGCAATGGTAGGCCTATAGCAGGTTCAAATGCCGAGCTGCAGAGAATAATACATATATTAAAGGATAATGCTGGAGAAAACATCTGAAGAATATGGTATGAAAATAAACAGAAAGAAACAAAAGTGATGAGGATGAGTAAATACGGATGAAAAAGAGCAGAAATTGTCGTCAATGGCGAATAGATTGAACAAAATTGAACAATTAAGTAGGCTACATCAGTTTTTTTATTTTGGAAGTTTGGTAACAGAGGACTAGACCTACATCCTACAGGTGTAGGCTACAGCCGATATCATGAGAAGAATTATAGCAATGGGGAAAGGACTCATTCTGGAAAAGAGGAGAGCTGCTAAGAAGACAATTGAAAATGGATCTAAAGAAGAGAATGGCAAAAAGCCTTATATGGAGCTTGACACTATATGGAGCAGAAGCATGGACTATAAGAAAGACAGAAGTGGAAAGACTTGAGGCTTTTAAAATGTGGCTATATATGGAGAAGAATGGCCAAAATTAGTTGGATGGACTAGGCCTACAAAGCCAATGAGGAGGTACTGCAACTGGTGCAAGAAGAAAGATCGCTGATTGATAGCTACATGTAGCCTACAATATGGATAAGGCAGATGTATGTATGTATGTATACTGACTTGTATGATGAACTGACTTGGACACAATGTCATGCTGAGGAGAGATTTGCTCATGATGAGAGTACTCGAGGGAAGAATGGAGGGAAAGTAACCACCAAGGAGATCAAGAAAGATAGGCTAATTATGGACCGGCTGATGGACGGAGAAAAGGATATAAAAATCAAGGAAAGAGCACAGAATAGACAAGAATAGCATTGTTGGAATCTTGGACCTGCCTAAGAGCAGAACACTAATTAAAGAAGCAGAGATCAATTATTGCAACAGCATGCAGCCACTATACTTGTCTTGTTTACATCATTATCGCCTATAGCTCTGCGCTAGTAGTTTAGAAGCTGAAATATTTGAATATAATAATTATAGGCCCTATATATAGGCCTAATAGCCTACATTGTGCATTCTCGGTTGCTGGTCCCAGAAGTTGGAAGTCTTCCGCCGTACATCAAATTGGCAACCTAGGTTCATTCTTTCAAATCAATGTTTTTACCTTGTCTGTTTGCTAAGGCTTATCCCGCGGTTAGCCGTTTGTGAGGTGCCCTAAATTGTAGCGGTAGGCCTATGGCCGAGTTACGGCGCCATATAAATTGTCGTTATTTCTGATTAAGTTATTATCTATATTATATATGATGATGATGATATCCCGTCTAGCTAGCCCGGAGGGCTAGCCAATGGGGATGAAGTGTTATAGCGCCTTCATTTTCAATGCCTCGGCATATGAGGGCGGTGGCCAATCCTCTCCCTCGCCGTCTCATCATCCACTGACCGTGAGGTCAGTGTACTCATCATAGCTGAGTCGGCTAGGGGGTGCTTGTGGAACAGAAATCTCGTTGCAAATTTCTGCCCCGGCGGGGATTTGAACCCCCGACCTTTCGGTCGACAGTCCAGTGCGCTAACCGCTGTACTATCGAGCACCCCCTATTATATATACATACATACAAACACAATAAGTTCACAATATCTTATGTTTTTGTATTTCTCCAGTGTTCCGTGCAAGAGTGCGGCGAGGAATTCGTGAATGTGAAGGAATCAGTGAAATTCTATCGTGGCTGGGGGTCGAAAGGCCAGACTTTCCCTTGCTACTACAATCCGCACAACACTTGCATTGCCGTCGTAGAGCGCACGTCCTATTGGCTGGCCTTCAACGCTGTCCTCTGGCCGTCTCTCGCCATCGGCGTCGGACTGGCTTTCTGGGTGACATGCATCTGCTTTGGATGGTCCACACAACAGTCGTCGTCTGCGGCCTACAGACTATCGAACGTAGTCACGTGACACACTGCGCACGATGAACGGAACGAAACTTCATGGCACACTCTGCAACTGAAATAGGTTGTAAGAAAAGAAGAACAGCATCTCTGGAGACTCTGGTCTCTGGGATGGGAGGGAGAAGTTCCCTCACAATCTACACTGTGTCCGGTTAAAAAGTAGCCCCCACAAAAAAGTGTCATAACTCGGTCAAAACGTTTGGGATTTGTCTGAAATTTCAAACACAGCAACAGCGGCCATATTTACACGAAATTCTAAAACCGATTAGAAATATATCTGAGTTTGTCAAATTTATGAGCGTTTGCGTTGGAGCACCGACAAATTGAACTTTCCAACATGGAAAACCTGAAAGGAAGTGAAATTCAGCTAAATATAGTGTTCAAAATGTCCATCTTGTTCACGGACACACGGCCGTAAACTTAGACGCTACTGTTTGATGGTCCTGCATGTCGATGATCACCTGGTTAAGCAACTGCCAATCTTCAAACAGACGCGCCCTACGGTTATCAATGTCATGAATACGCGGCTACGCGCGAACGAAAAACACGCTCCTCCAGTACATGTACTCCGGATCAAAGTCTGGACTGCTGGACGGCTACAGCTGCAGGATATGAAGCCGAGTGTCTCCCGGGATAGCTATTAACCTACTACGTCTACAATCGTGTGTCCGAGAACAAGAAACACATTTTTAGGCACCATAATAGCTGAATTTCAGTTCCTTTCAGGTTTTCCATGTTGGAAAGTTCAATTTGTCGGTGCTCCAACGCAAACGCTCATAAATTTGACAAACTCGCGAATATTTGCAAACGACTTTGGAATCTCGTGTAAATATGGTCACTGTTGTTGTGTTTAAAATTTCAGACAAATCCAAAACGTTTTGACCGAGTTATGACACTTGTTTGAGGGGGCTACTTTTTATCCGGACACAGTGTAGTATGGTTTCCCCTCCAGACACATTTCACAAAATGATAATTATAATAGTTTTCAGTTGCTGCCTACATTATTTAATTATTGTATGAACCCATTGGCTACTATGACACTATAGTCTATAATAGCCTAGGCTTATTTACTGTAGCTCTCAGTGTAAGAATTGTGGAAAAATAACTGGAGGGGGTTGGAATCGGGGTGTGAAAAAGACTTTAACATGGGGCTCTAAGAAAGACTTGGGGGTGAAACCCCCGGAAATTCTCACCCTGGTAGCTCTATTAGGCCAATGATATTTAGGCCTATTATTATAATGCATGATTCTATCATATTATTAAACGAGTAAAATTTACTGTGAAAATAATATTTGTACAGAATTTTTTACAATTAATAGACTTCTCCTAGTGTTAGGCCTATCTGTCAAATTTCAGGCAGAGTCAAATTTAAAATATTAATTGATCCTTGAACACTTAGTAAAACAACATCATTAGGCTACTACATGGCTTCTCAGTTTGATAGCAGCACATTATAAATAAAATTTATATTATATATAAAATATATAAAATTATTATATAATAATACACATGTGTATAATATTATAAGCTTACATATTCTATACATAATAGCATAAGTTCACGGCTTCAGAAATGTCAATGCGGCGCACGAGTCGATTAGCGCAGCAGTGATCGACGTCTGCCAAACAATAGGGCGCAAGGGGGTGAGGGCGCAAGGGGGTGAGGGTGCAAGGGGGAGGGCGCAAGGGGGTGAGGGCGCAAGGGGGTGAGGGTGGGGGGGGGGGGTGTCAAGAGGGTCGATTGCCTGGTCGCCGCCGTTCTGTTCGCTTCTAATCCGGCCATGCACTGCATTGCACTGCTGCATGTCTGCAGTACCGACGATTAGCAGTCGCATTAGCTGCATTAGCTGTGTACTGTTACAACAGTAGTGCATCGTTCGTCTAATCTGACACGGTTGTTTAATGGACAGCTGCAGCTGCTGCACGCAATCCGGGTTCTGCACGCTCCTCTCCAGCAAATGATCGGCTGACAAATCCCATGACGATGACTCATTGACTCCCTTGAGATCATTTTACTAATAATTACGAGAATGACTCTGCTGGCGAACACATCTCTGAACAGGCCTAGGAGAGGGGAGCTATAGGCCTACCCAGGGCTTAAAGTATGGCAGGACGGTCATGGACGGCGTCCTGGCACTTATTTTCAAATCTGTATGCCGTCCTGCCACTTATTTGGCCAGCACACCTGAAAATGTAAGGGGCGTCTTGGCACTTCTTTTGGAAAGGTAAGGAGCGTTCAGGCACTTATTTTTTACACTTTTAGCACTGGGCCTACCCCGCAGTTGATCGAGTCGTGCGCTACAATCGACTTGACTTGTCCGATGATCGACTCGATCAACTTGGATCGATTATCTGAACTGACTAAAAAGTTTACATTTTCAGAAACTAGGGCATTCTTGGCACATATTAATCGCTCCATTTTCGATGTAAAATTGTGAGGAAAGTATATCTGTAGTCAATAACTTACACAGTTCCAAACACACAAAAAGCGTCAGCGACCAAGAAGTTCATTACTTGTATAATTATTGATGTAGGCCATTCGTGAATTGTGACGTAGCTGTACAAAAATGAGTAAAATAATTCTAAGTCGAGTCAAGGAAATAACGATAGACTTGACAAGACTCGCAAGACTTGCAAGTCGATTGAGTCGACGATTTATCCAAATAAAACTGGCAATCACGGTAAATCATTAACCTGAAAGAAGAAATTCCTGCATCATCTCCTGACAATTATATGCAAAATCCTTACAGTCCATGATTGACTAAGAGCAGCAAAATTGAAATGCTGGGCAAGGTATTTGATGTACAACAACAACAATGAGACAAACTATATTGAAGCTAGAGGATGCAGTGTTGCAACACAATTGTCTCTTGCCACTTTAGAAATGAGAAAGTGTACCCTTCGATGACATTCTGCCCTTTCACCAATCTTTGACCAGCTTCGTTGACCAGCTTCCTTGAGCGATCAAGATTACTGACTTTGGCTGTATAATTATTAATTAATGTCACAAACAATGACCATTTAGCCCTACACCTTAACACAGTTGAACAGACTTTTGACACTGTCAATGCTCTGACTTTCCAAACTGTCATGACCTAACCAGTGTTTCTAAGAGACTTTCCTAAACATACTCGGACTGTCTTAGTCGAAAGCAGGCCAATCAGAAACCTTGTATTTTGGAATAGTTCCTTCGTAGAATCGGTCCAGCCAGATATCGAGATCTCTCAAAAGGCCAGTCGCTGTTGGTTGGTGATGATGAACAGTTTCAGAATCAGACTCACTGTTGTCTGATTCACTGTTGTCCATTCCAAGAAACTCTGCCCCTCCTCCTCCTCCTCCTCCGCTTCCTCCTCCTCCTCCTCTTCCTCCTCCTCCTCCTCCCCTTTGATTCTCACTTGTTCTTGCTGTATTCCTCTTGCCATGAAAGATCCAGTAGTAACGCTTCTGGCCATAAACCGCTAGCACAGTTCCATTAGCTTGTGCGTAATAGCCATCTATGTCTTCGAAGTTGAGCATCGAAGTGGACCTAAGCAGCTTCAGGTACCACATCTTATGCTGCTCGTCTAGATCAAGATATGCACAAGTTGTGCCTGGCTGTAACCTGCAAGAATAAGAAACCAAACTTCATGACGAAACCTTCATTGTTTGCATTTCTAACTCATGCGGGCAATTTAACATTGACAGAAGTTCTGTCACAGGCCATATGATGTATCTAGAAAGGCATTGGATGAGTTATGTTATGATTACAGTCCAATCTGAGCTGACATTAAATAAAGCCAGAAGAGAGATGCACCCTGCATCCATAGCACCATAGAAATCAGATAAGAAGCGAAGAAAAAAAACAGCCTCAGTAGCATGATTCTTACGGAATCCAGATTGAAGGGAAGGGAGCAAACCATTTACATCCAAATAAGCAATTAACTGATTAGCAATGATACATTCAAGAATTTTATATATAAGAATGGATATAATGGCAATCGGGTGACAGTTGCCTGGATCATCTGCACGTAGACCACATCCTGCTTCAGCATCGAATTGCTTCTGCGAAACTGGAAAAACTGCATGTCATGAATTATTGAGAAGTTGCACATCATAGCAATAGCAGAAAGCAATAAACATACAGCTGGAAATCTGCTTCAGAATAATATTGCCGATGCAAAAAATGCTTATGAGGACAACCTGGACAAGTCACCGTCTGCCAGCTGACTCGGACCACAATTGATTTTACTATTTTCACAAAAACATACCAGTTATTATATAGGCTTAAGCTCACCTTACAGAAAGCAGTTTTAAATTAATCTCTATGTTTTTCAAGATGGTCAAATTGTATTTTGAGATGTTCAAAAGGAAATAGAAACCTCTCTGCTGGACTGATCATCAACTTAAAATCCCGAAGTAGGTCTTTTTTGGACCGTTCTTCAACCAGCAAAACCAACGTGACGTTGCGCGACTGTGCAGCAACCACCAACTTGTCGTAGTTCTCTCCTGTCAGCCTTACAATCTCTCTCGTAGACCTACAGATAACAACAGAATTTAAAGCAAATTCCTGACTCTGTCAAAAGCACGACTTTCACTTCATCAACATGTAAATAGGAATTTGTTAGACAGTGGTCTTACACAACTTATGGCAAATGCGACACTTTTGCCATCACGTCATACAAGGAGAAGGTCAACTGCAACAATCCAACTTTGTCAAGTTTACTGATGTGCATCAATTGCCTCAGGACAACCCATCACTGCCTTTGATAGACTTGCAAAACTGCTAAAAATTTAACAGGCTTGCTATAGTTCATTAGCCCGCTAACAATGAACTAGTGAGCTGCATTGGCTCCCCAAACATATTACTATATGTATGCTTGTTGACAAAGGGTTAAGCTTCCCCCCTCCCCAGAAGGCAGCCTGAGTAAGAAGCATTATGAGCATCACCTCTTAGTCTCGACAAGTCAAGGCCTGTCCAGTGTCCACTCATTCATCTGTTCTTTCCAACAACATTTTTGATCTGCATAACCATATCACAGCAAAGTTTGCTATTATGTAGTAACATGTTCGTGCAATATCTTACTGCCCTGGTGGGCTACTCAAAGCTTGACCTCTCTCCCTGCATCTTTTCATTGTACCCAGTTGATTATGTCAGTAGTGGTACAAGGATCGTTTCTGGCCCACTCATGACATCGAATGCACTAGCGTCCTACTTTCAGACCCTGAACACTAGTACCTTAGAATCACATCACAGCCATGTGAATTACACTGGTACCCTAATCTCCTTAGCACCTGCATGTTGGTGTCTCTGGCTTGTGGACAGAAAGTATGCAACAGCCCACATGGCCTACGCTGGCACCCTAAAATAAAAGTCATACATTGAAATTAAATGTCAAAGATGCACAGTGGATGGATACACTGAGGGTGAAAATCACCAACTGTAGGTTGTGAGGGTTCAACACCTCTTAGTCTTTCTTGGAACCCCATAGTAAAGGCCTTATTGCAAACCCCAAGTCCACATAAATCAACGTCTGACTCTCTTCAGTCATTTTTCTACAATTTAACATAACATCTGTGGACCGTGTTTCTCAATTCTCACATTGGATACATTGCAGCAACCGATGGCAAATATATAGTTCTTCCTTATCTGGCTGAAGACTACCAATTCTCTACGGAGCCATCATACACAGAGGACTTACCTAAGGACAGCACAGTTCCGGCGAAAAGGGTTCACAGATATTAGAACTTTATCAAGCATCAACAATGAAGAGCAAGACATCAACTAAAGAGTCAAATCCAATCAAATTTTAAAAGAGAGCTGATGTGAATATAATCACATCTTATTGGTCCTTTCAAGTAACATCATTCGCCATAAGCAAAGTTTACTGTTGTTGAGCCATGTCAAATCAAGATCCAAATAGACGATTTGCTATGACTTTTCAAAGAAAACATCAATGTGTCAACAAAGTCACAATAGAAGCAACAAAATGTCGTGTGACCAAAAAAATTAAACACACAATGCAATAAAACCCAATTGTAGAAAACATTAGGATCTATCACAACAGTAACAACTGACATAATTTTAAAAATTGTCACCTTGTCTGATGTGAAGGAGATGCACCAGGAGCCACCGTCCGACGACCTTGCCTTTCCTGCTGCTGCTGCTGCTGCTGCTGCTGCTGTGCACCTGGCTGATCTGGCTCTCGTGTCCTCCGTCTCTGCCTCTCTCCAGCATCATCGTCAACAGTAGCCACGCTTCTCGAGATGCACGCAATTATCACTACTACAACAACTGCTGTCACTAACGTCACTAGAGTCACATCTTCAGAACTGAAAAACAAACAAAACAAAATTACTACCACGTTTTTTGCTTAATATTTGGCAAAGCTAATTGTCTTCAACACTAACAGTATAAAAACAAAAGCACAAAACTTATGTTAATTATAACAATCAATCAGTTAATTCACAACCATAGAAATATGCAAATATATTTCAGGAAGATGATCCAAGGTATAAGTTCATGAAATTTTTGGGGCATTTCAATAACACATTTGTGATGATCATCCAAATTCATGAATAATTAATTTGAGGCAGAAGTTGCCTTTTGCCTCATCATTGGTTGTCAATCATTCTGTTCCATTACCAAAGTCAGTCTGGGAGTGCCTCTGATGAAAAGTTTCTTTGACACTAAGCTGCATTTAATACAGTGATATTTCAGTTCTAAAAATAATTCCCAGTTTTAATTCTAATTCTAATTGAAATGATTAAATTTCAGTTCCAATTCTATTCTCCTCCCGAAAATAATTCCTATTTCGGTTTTACTTCAAGTTGTGAAATAATTTCAGCTCCAATTCTAGTACTCAAAAAGCATTTATTCAAAGTCAGTCATCAAATGACAGTGCAAAAACACACAACAGCTGCTAGAAAATTCCGGTCTGTTACATGGACTACACTTCAAAATAATGTAGCAGCTAAGTTTAAGAAATAATATAATTTCTCAAGACTACTAGCACATTCGAATTTCTTTGCAATTCCACTGCAACTGTGTCATTCTATATTGCTGGAATTGTTTGCAGCACACACTGTCGCACACAACATGACAGCTGACTTTGTCCTCTACTGTCCATGTTGATTTACCCACATTTTCATCATAAACATAAAACTGCCAAATAGTGCTATAGACTCATTGTTGTGAAAAATAAACTTAACAATCAACTTAAACTTTGTCAATGTAAACCATCAGAAGACAATCCCTATTTCCATTCCAATTTACATTTTCAGAGGCGTATTTCCATTCTCATTCAATTTTCATTCTTAAAGTAACCCTTCATTTTCGTTCTTACTTCTGTCAACGGAAATAAATAATTTCACATCTGATTCTTAGTTTCGTTACCAAAAATCCCAGATTCAATTGCACAATTTAATATTATAAATTTCACCAAATTGTTTAGCAGCCACCTCCAATGTGCAGACAAAAGTCAGATTGATGCCACTGAATAGGATTCAACATTCAGGCATATAAGACGTCAGGAAGTAAAGGATGATGATTGTTAAGCAGAGTTTAAGAGAAATTTATCCATCACATGCACTAAATAGTGCCTTCAAGTGCACTGGATGTACAATTACATAACGTAGAGAAAGAGTTGAAAACTTTTCTGGTGCGTCGTCCAGTCTCACCTGACAATTCTATCGAAAATCCAGTCATACCAATCGAATAAACGCTGCAGCATTTGACCCCACAGATTCTAAAATGTAATTGATCAAATAAAGTTTTATGTATTGATAATGAAACTATAGATCTCAGATCTCTTGTATACTACAACAGTAGAAGCACAGTCAACACAGCTTAAGTGCACAGCCTCAGGATGGCCTTGAACCTTCGGACTAAGCTGCCATGTAGGGACTCTAAGCAAGTCCTTCAGTCGCTCATCACTTCGGCAAGAAACTCTGATTCAGTGTCCGCCCTGCAGCCAGGAGTGCTTCTGAGAATAAATCTTAAAGGGGCACTATAACATGTGCTCATACATACATACTTAGATACTTCTGCACATAAGAGAAGTTCACATGTTCTACATAAAATGGGTCAAATATACTCGTATAAAATACAAGTGATTCAACCTATAAGGTCCTATATACTATCATAACTCCAGTATCCAGTCATTTAAAGACAATATTATTTTTCCAGTCATTTAAGCACTTAACAGTTCATGGGTAAAAGTCTAAGCACTTGGTCAGAATGTTATAGGCTTCTTATTCAATCAAGCGGCATTGACATACAATATTTACAAAGCATAACAGACCTATAATCAACAATGCACATAACCGAATTATGCATATATGCAATAAGTACCGGTACATACCATTGGTATACCCTTTACCGGCCAGATTCATGCACACAAATGAATTTGACTCATTCGTTATACATGTACTTAAGTACTTAAGACTGCACAAAAATTGTATATTTTTTCTCAGCTGCTAAATGCCTTGGCACAGGGTTGCCTTGAACTAACAAACTAACAAAGACTTAATCTGGCCTCTGTTGAAAATACAGTGACAGACGAAAAGTGGTCATGATCTTTTACTTTTTCATCGACTGTTTGAGATTTTCTGAAAAGGCATTCATACATTCGCTATGAAGATTAATAAAGAGCCCTTCAAGTTAGACTGCTCCACAGCGAGGAGCTAACCACTGAGAAGACAGAATTCTGCCAAGTAGCTGTGTGGGCAAGAGGGATCAATGAGCAAGTTGAGCTGGGTCTGCTCAGTAGAACAAAGACATGGTACACTCAAGGTATGGCAGCAAAGGGCGTGAAAGATCAAAGTGATGATCCAGTATGAGCTCTGCTATTGGGGGAAAAGTGGAACACATCCAGCATATAGCCAAAGCTGTGACCAAATCTGGGATATGCTTCTGGAAAGACATGCGGTAGATTGCAGGACCTGGACTAGGAAACTCCAACAGCCGAGCTGGGAGGTCAGCATAGATTGAGCAACAGTACTCTGTCTGTGGTGAAAGTGTGCACAATTTGATAATAGCTTGCCTATCCTCCTATTTAACAAGACTAATTATTACCTGTGCATGTTCATCGATCAACTCATTTGGCAAATCCAGTGAAAATGGAAGAATGTCACTGCTTGCCAGCAACCATTCCACCATGCTAGTTAGATGATGCCGGCTCTCTTCCAGTCCCTTTCCAGACGAATGCCATCCATCCTCCAAATAGTCATACTGAATAGATTTAGAGCTTTTCCGCCATACAACAGCCACCTGTTCCACCAGAAAAAAATACAATCAGGATACTACTATCCACTAAGTCATTTTATACAAGCAACTATTCACCAACTGTTCCATGCAATACACAAGTAATATTTTTTCATTACAGCAGCTTCAGATAGCACTGGGGCAGTCATGAGTATGACATCAATTGAGTAATCTGCTTCATTTCGTAAGCATTGCTAACACATCTTATTTAAACCTTTTATGCTATGCAGCTGGCATGAAGAGCTGAAAGTATACCAGACTAACACAATATAGCAAGAAGCAGAGGTGTCCTCATGTCAATCATTAATCACATTGCTATTGAACTATCATAGTGCTAGCACCTACCTAATGTAAAACAACAATTTGCTCAATTTCTAAATAGTTACTTAACTTCCACGCTTATCTAACCTTCAGGGTTCCAAGACTGTCATTGACGACTCCCTTGCCAAAGGTGAGTGACTGAACGAAATCAGCCTGTGAATCTTCAAAGACATAGGCAAAGCGAACACGGTCGCTAAGACTGGCTTGCTGTTGGGCATACTGTCGAAACGTCTCTCTCGACTCTTCATGCTGTGGAATGTCTTCACTAAGTAGAAGTACGCAGAGTCTGTTGCCATAGAAACACACATCTTTAATAAGAATATGCACCACATGATGATGATGACGATGCAGCATATATTCAGCTTATTTCAATGGCACAACTATGCAAATTTAAACAGTTTCAATAAATACACAAAACGTTTAAAAGCATATTTACAACGCAAACTTTGAATGTCATTCAATGGGAACAATCTAAACAGTTTCTGACCAAATGCAGTTCCAAAGCAAATATTTCATCCAGATGTTTATCTGTAAAAATAAGCCTAAGCTATTGGAAGCTCACTGGGTAAACATTCATCTAAAAAGCTCGATTGTCATTCCTTAGTCTTTTTTATTGTCATCTCATATGTCAATGTCATTACCAACGCTGCACACATAGTTCAAACCAATAGTTAACTGACACTGATGCGCAACTGTTTTAACTTCTTGGTTCTGACCTCTTGCTCCTGATGGTGGATTGCGGAGGACAGAGATGGTCAAACATTGTCTGACATGACAGACGCGGTAGAATCAGAAACTGATTGGACTCAATCACCTCACTCATCGTGCTGCGTGATATTGAGTGCATCTGGAACAATCAACAACAGTTGGATATCCTTCTGAAAGACAATCACTGCAATCAAATTAACTGATATCACATATCTGTACCACGGCAAATGTCCTAATATTACACAGAAAAACCACAAAAAGCAGATCAACTAAACAAGATTCTCCTGCTCATATACATGAGCACTCCGTGTTAGATGTTTCTGCCAACATAAAAAGTTTCTACATATATTTCATGCGTCCTTGTCACATACTTTTGTAAGATAAGATTTTCAAGCCACTGCACATCATTGATTCGTTAAGCAGCTCATTGTTTTGTATGTCTCACAGGTTTCTCATTCATATATTCTCTAGGTTACTGCATCTCTTCCCCCATTCAGTTCCTTCTATGAAGTTGTGAATATTTTTGCCTTTCTTCAGAAGTGACACATAAAAGTAGCCAACTTTTAACTCATTTTCCTAAATTAAACTTTTTATCAGCTAATAATCAAGAAAGAAAAGTCATTTGGTGATAAGATGGAGCACAGTTATTCAGGGTAAAGATGTTTAAAAGTAAATTATGCAAATCTAATGCTTACTGATATTTGAGCAGCAGGAACTTTTGTGTTTTCTTTAAAGATGAGTAAATTCTCTTGGCTAGGAGAAATTTTGTACTCAGTCAAGAGATTACGAGGCATCCTGAAATATCACAGATAGTTCTTACATGTTGCAATTTGAAACCAGATTTATTATTTCATTTACAAGTATATTTCTAATTCTGGCAAAAATAATCTGTACCACATAATGCACCAGAACACTTAGAGAATAGTCACAAGCTCTACACACATCACAAGGAATACAGCTCATCATAAAAATAGTTTCCCCAACAGATTTCTTGATTAGTCTGTTGTAAGTCGGTCTTTCAGAAGCTTAGCATGTCAATAAATGTCAAACATAACACGAAACCATAACATGTAGCGAGTACATAGTCTGCTACAGTAGAAAAGAAAACTGCAGGACATCACACTCCTGAAGAAGCGATGCATAAATGTCTTAAATGGACTACTTACATGACAGATATAACAATAATTCTAATGTTACATGTTTTGTCAAGCTGTTTGAGATCTAGAAGCCGATAACTGCACTGCTCAACATTTTCTTGTGGGCTGTTTATAATACAAGACAGTGAAGTTGGGTGCTATGATTATAGACTTGCGGTATGTTGGGTAAATTTGTAGGCAGTGATTCTCAGCCATTCCTACCATGCTGTGTTGACAAATCCAGCGCAAACACGGTCTCTAAATGCGAAGGCAGTAAGCAGGTAACGCAAACATGGCCGCTTCCTTGTGTCAAAAAATAACATTCGCACTCGGTTATCTGTCCATCCATTCAGAAAGTCCTGCAGGTTCTTCGCTTGCACCTGAATAAAATCACATGAATCGATGTATTACTACACACTTCACACTTCATTCCACTGCCTCAACCAGTTCAAACACTCTCCATTCAGCATTTGCAGACAAGTGCATTAAATCTAGTAAATTTGACAAATCACTTTAAATAAATTAAATAAAGTTCAGAAAGCATACGATTAGCGGTAGACAACAAACATGTCTGCATGTATGCTTGTGTGCACTTAATATAGTCCATCCAAAGCCTTCTTATTGTCTAATGCTCATTGTCTAGAGTTGAACACTATCAAGTAGAGCAAGCATGACTATCAAGCAAACTTTGTTTCCATGTGCTAAACCATTTTTTAGAAATTACACCCTCGCAGTAATACTCCAAAATTTTGCATACAGGTTCCTCTTTGCTTTCTACCATCCTTTCAGTTGGCATCTCTACACTTTAAAACCCTCCTTTTCTCTAGGGGGAACATCACACTGGGAGCACTTCTGAAAGACTTTTAACCATGAGGAGCACTCCATAATTGATCAAATACAATACAATATAATAAACATAATTACCAACAGTCTGATTGAATTGTGATTATGGGGGTGCGGTAGCGCATTGGTTAACACGCTGGCATGGAGAGCGAGAGGTAACGAGATTTGCGCCCCGCAGGGCAGGTGAGCTTTGTAGGTTGACATTAGCACCGTGTATTGCAGACTGACTGTTCTGTTAGTAGTTAGGTTTGATGTTAACTCCTTTACCGTGATCCCCGAGTTACCTTGTCCAATTTTTACTATTAAAATTTTTATTACACGGTAAACGGGTTAATTAAAATTACTGTATAACTTGTACCGTGCTGTGCGTTTGCAAGCATTTCATTAAAGAAAAATATTTTTGTTATTATTATTATTATAGACTTGTGCATTGATCTCAAAATTCAGTGTCTAACATCACATACAAAACCTTAATTAGGTTAGAAAGAAGTTTCTCATCATCAGGATCTCATCAAGATGAACTGTAAGTATGTCAATAATTAGTTAGAGCTAATCTACAAAACAGTGACATGATAATTATTCTCCATATCTTGTAGACACAACAAAAGAACACATAACATGGATTCACGTCTCAACACTTAAAACTGATCTGTCAAAAAATGGTGTCTAGTGTTTCAGCAGATCTCACCTCTGTAACTAAATTCGAAGGTACAAGGTCTCGGATGAAATCTCGAAGGTACTGCACAGTAAACGGCTTGCTGAACCATCGAACCTTTCCGTTGACGATGCCGAGTATTGCCGGGACACTCCTCAGCTTTAGCTTCTGACTCAGTTGGCTCTCCACATTAGCATTGAGTGTCCCAATTCCCATGCCTGGAAAATTGTCAACAGAGTTTAGTATCAAACCATCTAATCATAAACAAATGCGAGTTTCATACACAATGGCACAAATACATCAGGAGCAGCAACCTCACTCATCAATTGCAACTACATGATAGTCAGACAATATTAGCGTTGAACTCTATCCACATCAAAATGAATTATAATATTAAAGGTGGATCCCGAGTCTGGTAACTTTAAGAGCACAACAAATCATTTTCAGGAAACACTATGAATCTCTTAAGAATTCCTTGATTTTTTTCAACTTTTTCAGCAAATTGATAGTCAAATCTTCATGTAATTTATAAACCACATGTTTTGTGATAGCTAGCAAAACTTTTATGTTATTATCGCAAGAAGAAAGTTTTAAAGTAGTTAACTTGTCTGCCAATACAATAATTGCGAGCAGGGTTATATATTTCGCAGATGATGCACAAGCACAGTTAATTACAGAGTGCTGTCTTTACTGTGTACAGCAACTTTTGAATATAATAATGAAGAATTGCTCGATTGATACCACTCAAGGGTACGACCAAAGGATACTTACATTGCAAAAGAAATGACTGAATTATTTTAACGTAAGTCTGCATGTATAACTTTCAGCTTTCAGAAGCTTAAAAAATAAACTTGAGTAAACTGCTCATCATGTCTTCAGTTCTGCTTAACTTTGTGTCACTGAATTATATATAGCAACGTTAACTTATGTGGCCTGCGAACACACATACGGGTGTTCTTGGTCCTCAGAGCAATCTTAGCTTGAGACGTCTGATTTAAAACATTAATAGAAATCAGAAGTATCAGCTGCATAGATCAAGACTGAGACATTAGCAACCTGTACTGAGAATCTAGCTAAAGATAGAGCGGTAAAGCAAATGAGTACTTGACCTATCTTCTCCAGATCCTGAACGACCTGTTCCCAGACGGGAGCAACTTGGAAACACTGGAAGCAGAATTCTGTGAATGCATAAATCATCGTTGGCTTCGTGTAACTGTCAGGAAGGACTTTGTTTTCGTAAGTCCTAAAAATCACAAAAAAGTGTTAACACCTCATCGGTAGTCAACTGAAACCAACAAACCACTTAATGAGTAAGTAAGTAAGCAAGTAGGCTTTTAATAGTGCATGTAAAACACCAACATCTTACAGTATAGACAGCTGATGTTAAAATGCTAGTTGTTGGATCATGAAAAGTCTAAAACCTGAAGCAGATGTCAGCAGCACCCATAGTAGCTGCAAATAGCTCAACTGTTTGAGGAATGGTGAAATTCATTAGTAGCCGATGCTGCAAGGTCTACATATTCGAGGTATAATGCCATCCATCATGTGGCAGCAGCCATGTGGTGTAAAATGTGTTATTATAGTCTTCTATATTAAGAAAATTGCATGCCGATCAAGCTTCACTGAAGCGGACTCAGACACAAAGTACCGACAAACAGACAAGATATTTGCAAGCAAACAACTCAAATCAGAAAGAAGTATCCATATTCTTTCCTCATGAAATTCTGCAGCAACCAGATGTTCCTATGCCAGACAGATTATAGTCACATCACCAAATTTGTACACAGGTCTGCATCAATTGATGAAGTTCTGCTGCATGGAATTTCAGCTACTATTCAGTTCAGCATATTCAAAAGAAGTTACAGTGAAACAATATTATCAACAGAGCTATAAACTAAACGGTAAAGTCTATTCTGCACTAATGTAAACTCAAATGCTTAACGAGTGCTGGGACAAGTTAAAATAGCAGTTGCTTCGTGTGATATGCTATTTTTAAATTCAATATTTCTTTCTGTTGGATTTCATTTACACCACCTCATCAGTCTTCACTACCAACAGCATGCTAATTTGTTTAAATAATGAAGAAGGGGTCAAACGTAATTTCAGCAAAATGAGTTTCATCCACAAGTAAAGACAACTCGTTAAACAAATGAGACGAAAGCTTAAATATGCGTTATTGAAAATGGCCGTGAGTGAGTGATGGAAGCAACTATTTAAAATCTGTTAACAATTTACCAAAGATTGAGTCTATGTTTAGACATGTCCGATCCGTGGAAATTCCTGAATTGAAAGGGAAATCCACCAGGAAAGGAGTTCCAATCATCTGGACCTCGTCTTGGCTGCGAAGTTGTCTCTCCAAAGTTATCATAGTTGCTTCTCTTTTCAGGATCACCGAGAGTCTGCAAAAGAAAGCACAGTCACGCATGACTGGCCTAGTGGTCTTCATTTTAATTAAACCAGGATTTCCTTAAAAATTATGCTCTTCCTCATTTAAAAGTGATTTAGGGTCTGCTACACAACAGAAAATGTGAACTAACATAGTGTGCCCGTTCAATAGATAATTATTTCTGGTGAAAATCATTTATCCAAAATCAATTTCTCCATGTCAGAAATGAAGCCATGTTATATGACTGCTTGACAGGACGGAAATTAGGGAGCTATAATTAATCCAAGGCATATAATTATAATCTAGAGTCACACACATCTCTTTTTGGTCTGCTAATTTCTCCTTGGAGCTGATGTTTGTTGTTTATGGCTTTTCTTGAGTGAAAGAGGGCTGGTGTAGTGATCATGACTGCTGTCAGAGAAATTCAAGAGAACAAAAGCAACATTGGAATTTAATATATCAACAATATATAACAACTTGGTAAAATCCATCTAGCATTAAGTAGCAAATTGTCCACTAGCCTGAAAGAAAAATGTTTCAGTATGTAGTGAAATAAAAATCTCCACTTCCTTTTAGTTCGAGGACCAACAATCTTTTGAGTGTTGTTCCAAAGCCAAGGGTAGTCACGATAATTAACCAATTTCAAACTGCAAGAACTGACTGACATACTTTGCATAGTGATTATAACCTATTGCTACATTGGTAACTAGCTGGGGTACCCGACGTTGCCCGGAAAATTTAGGATTCGCCCCGCTCCCAGCCAATCTCCTACTTCCCTACCCTCACTTGACCCCATCCACACGCCTACTGAACGCCACACCTTTTTTTCCCACCTGACCCGACCCCACTCACCCCACTCCACTCCCCCCCCACTCCACTCATCCCACGACACCCCCACCCGACCCCACCACACTCCAACCTCCAAGAAATTTTGGTTTCTGGAAAAATTTCTTCCCCCACCAACCCCCACCTAATACCATGAGTTCAAATATCATGATGTGAAAATTAACATTCTCATTAGAAAGTCCACACATTATGTACGCAGAGAGGGTGATCTGATTTAGGCAATTTTGTGTACAGGCACATGCATTACGGGTTCTCGACAAATGTACATTTGCGCAAAATAAATTTATAATTATGAAGTCCATATTTGTCTATTTATAACTCTTTATTACCCTAGAGTCGTCAAAAGATCAAACCTCATAGGCTTCATTAATTTTCATAAACTTCTCATTGGATGAAGGATGCTTGTTTTTATCGGGATGCCTACAAAGACAACACAGCATCCTTGTTACACGTTTAAATCAACCGCCATTAGTATAACTCCCATTACTTACATGCAACACAGATGCATACACCAACACACACACACACACACACACACACACACACACACACACACACACACAAGAAACAGGATTTAGTTATGGAAACCTCACCCAAACAAAGCATATTCTGGTAGGCCTATACTAGAGAGACAATTTTCTTGCCATCAAAAACCGGGACACTTTTGGAAAAGCTTTCGAGCAATTCTTCTGTTGAGTTGAAATTATTTTAAACTAAATTTTCTCAAGGAATCTCACATGGAGTTATGACCCGAATACGAGACATCTTTGTCTTCAACTCAGAGTCTGATTTATGTGTAACAACACATTCAAACAACACTTTCCAATTTCCGCATGGATCCCTAAAGATTCCTTGCAGGGCTTTTTTAGCATTCAATTGTACACAAAATGTGCAGTTCTAAATGGATTTGTGCAGTTCTTGTATGTAGTTAAAACTAGCAAAAATGGCCATTGTCCTCCAATTGGAAGTAATTTACCATGGAGGATGGGAACTTGGAAGGAAAAGAAGGAGTTGTGCAGTTCTAAAAATTCCTTTAAAACAGCCCTGATTCCTTGTTCACTACCCGAACCTTAGGGAAACAGCCTTTGGAAATCCTGCCATAAACACTGATCGCTACCCTTACCTCACATGAGTAAGCTTACCGACGCGACGCACCCTTAAGTTTTGGTTGGGTGATTAAATCAAGACTGATCTCACATGGAGTTCATGACCCGAATAACGGACATCTTTCGGTCCGCAGTCCTATCAAAATGTGCTTGACTCTGGCACAGGTAAAATAAAATTTGCAATCCAAAAAACTGATATTTACCATTCTTTGGCGAGATTCTTGTAAGCATATTTAATTTCTTTTTGGGTAGCTCTTTTGCTGACTCCCAAAATTTTATACAGATCCTCTTCTGAACAAGCCAGGCAAACTAGAATAAAAATTATAACAAGAAATGCGGTTAGTTTCATTGTTTTCTGACCACATGAAACCCTAAAAACGTTTCTCCATTCTTCCAGCGAGCGATCTTCTTCAAGTACCCGAAAAATTTGCAAGCGTTAATCGCACCGGATGAGATACGGCATGCTTTACACTATGCAAGGGGTAGCCTAAAGCTAGCTACTGTTGCAAAACGGTCATTTCCCAAGTCTGTCAGTTTTTGAAAAAAATGTGTTATAATGAAAACAATAATAGACTAATCTTCATTTAATTTAAAACTGACACGATGCAGCACAACAGTACTGTTTGTAGCCTAATGAATGGAAGCTGCTTTAAGCAAAGTGTAGGCCTAAACGCTTTTGTATTGCAATATTATTAGTTATATTAGCTAAATTAACGAAGTTTAACAGTAAAAATGAATAAACGGCTTAAGACTTAATCCACGCATGTTGTAGGCCTACGTGTGTTTTCAATTATTCTGTTTTACTCGGTATGCTAAATGTATAATTTCATTTTATATTGCATGGGGGCTCGAGATAACACGCGGGTGTAGAGTGCGAGATAATAATCAATCAATTTTCGTTTAATCAGCACTTCAGGCTGGCAGATCGCAACGTGCTACATAATAATAGCGATTTCCGTTCTTGTTAAAACTGTAACCGGTTGCGGTCTGTCAACCGGATTGTTGAATAGGCTAAAGAGAATTATTATTAGCCTATTACCAGAGTAGGCCTTTATTTATACTGTGCTATTACTGAAACAACCCGCGTTGACAGACGCAACCGGTTAGGCAACAGTACTGTGAAACAATTCACAGATGTCTAGGGCAGAATTGGGTCGACTCAGCCTATTAGCCTATTAGCCTAATGAGATGTCGAAGCGGCTTTATTTTTACTTATTAATAACGATATTGCTATAGGCTTAATTAGATATCAATAAATATCAATTTTTTGATTATGGCACGGTATGTTATTTATACTGTGCCTATGGTAACAGTGTGGTTATTTTTTGTATTCTGGCTTTATCACAGCCGAATTACGTTTCGTTTTAGCACAGAATAAAGAAAGCGTTCTTTATTCTGTGGTTTTAGCATTCTAAGTTAGGCTACTCAATGTGATTTTGCGCGTTCTTGTGCAAGACTTGTTTTGTTAAAGCGCGGTATAAATTTATATCGCTCTTTAACAATACAATTATTGTACAATGTATTATATTGTATTTTATTATTAATAACATTGCAGTGTATTTTGTGGGATTGGTTTATCACAGCCGGATTACTTTTTTACACCTTGTGCTTTAAAAACTGAATTTGATTGGATAGTTTTTGCTTATAAATATTCATGTAATACTTAAGTAGGTTAAAGGTGACAAATCTCGTTGCTTATTGGTTGAGACCAATACTTCAAGGAGAGCGGTAGTTAGAAGAAGTGCTTTGTAGTGTTAAAGCTCCTCTTGATATTTATTATTATGCGGGTTTAAAAGACGAGCGCTCTGATTGGTCGGCTTTCTGTTATATAAACGAAGTCTCTCTAAGTTTCTGCCTCTCAGAGTTTAGTCGATTGCAGGAAGAGTTGGATTTTGTGTTACGACAATATACAATTGGACTTTAAAAGCCTTGTATTAGGTAACAGAAAGCCATCGAGTCGGTACTTATTGTCAGTAACGTTATATAGTATTTACAAATCGGCATTAGTTGAAAATGCTTTTGACCGGAACAACCGGCTCATCAGCTGGTGCAGACGACGCACGTTGTTTTTCTCTCAAACTGCCGGGTTTTTAAAATGCTGCGTGTTGATACTTATGCTCTATGGTTCGAACGCCGTCGGATCGTATGATAAAACAGCTTATATTGATTATTCTATTAAATGCGAAATTATTCTGTGGGTTTATGCAATGCGCAACGGCATTTTTGGCAAATCAGTAACGCATTGAGTTTCAAATATCGCGCTGCAGATTAATTTAATAATCCATTGAAGTGCACATGTAAGAACGAAAGTAGTTTTATTTCCAAACGAATTCTACTGATGTTTGTCGCGTTTTTGTCCAGGCATGGTGTTTTGGGGCAATATTATATCGTTTCAGCATTCTAAATTATTCGCCAGTGCATGGGCTTTGACGTTGGTTAAATGCAAGTTAGATTGACGAAAGGAATTCTTGCTAAGAAGTCTGATTGATCAAAATAAATTCTCCTTAAATACAAGTTGGATAGATTACAAATAATTGTTTTATAAATACATGACAAATAATTGTTATATAAATATAAGTTACGGTAGATTCTTGAGAAAATGATTATTGCTCAAATAGAAGCTGGATTGATTAAGCAAATTCTTGCCTACATGGAAGCTGGATTGATAAAAACGATTGTAATTCAATTCATAAGCTTTAAAGTAAAATTCGGATCGATAAAAAGTTTTAAAAGCTGCATTCGACAAATTATTTAGAATGGTTAAAAGATGGATTACTTTTTTTACTTGAACCAATGTGATTGCAAATGTGGCATCTTTTTCTAACTTAAGGTGACATTATATTTTTTATTGCAATTTGCAAATGCAATGCTTTACCTACATTTAAATAAAACACAAGTTTCTCATGGCTACAGGCATGAAAGGATAAGCTTTTTGCTGGTTTGTTAATAAAGAGATGCTGTGCTTGAGCTGAAACTCGTTCAACTCATATCTCATGTATATATTAATGTGTGTAATCAGTGTATGCTTGATGCATGCATGTATGCAATAATTTAGCACCTCTACATCTTTCAAATGTTGTAGAAAAAAAATTGTTGGAAATTTTGTATGGACAATTACTGCAGGTAATTTACGTAACCTAGAGAAAGATTAGTTTTTAACATCCTTAAAGAATTCCACAGAGCTTTGGACATGAGCAGTTGTGATTTGGTGATCGTTATTTGGAGATGAACGATTGTATTCTGCTATAATCATGCTAAAAGCAAAATGTGATAAAATTCTCTTTGTCATCTAGTTAGTGCAGAACGTCGTTGAAACAATGTTCAAGATCTATTTTGTATGTTGTTGATTGAGTGCTATGAAGTTTGAAATGTCTTTCAGAGGTTTCTTCATTGTCCATTTATATGTTTCATTTATAGCTTTTATTTGAAGATAATTTTCCAAGATGTCTGCCGCATTGGTCAACGGCAATGTTCACTCTTCTAACTGCAATGGTGAATCTACAGACAAAGAGTTTCCAGGAGTTTCACAGTTGCTGCCATGCAAATATCGTTGTCTGATAGATAAAATCAATGATCGGATTCAGAGTGGCACAAAATTCTTCTCTTTTGAGTTTTTCCCTCCTCAAACAGACAGTGGTGCCGCCAATCTGATTGCCATGTAAGTGCTTGGAAGTTTGTTTTTTCAATTGATATAAAGTTACTTTCTGATACGAAACATTTCCGTCAAGTCTTTCACATCTGTGTTTTTTGATGAATTTGATTAAATGTTATTATTAGTTCATATCAAATTAAGCACTTTATGTATTTTTTATTATCAGCTTATTTTTTATTATCAGCATGTCAGTTTGTTCTTCATTAATTTTTTCACCAGTATTCTGCCACAAAAATGCTGATCACCTAATGATGCTGCTGCAGCCGTTAATGTTGGCATTTTATTTCATGTTTTCACTTTAAGGTCTAATTTGATGAAATGAGTTGAGTGCTTTATTTTGCTTTGTTTTGGTTCTCGTGTCAATTACAGCTGCGATCGTTTGGCAGTGACTCAACCTCTTTTCTGTGATGTGACATGGAAGGTTGGAGGCGACAATGCGTCTGATAAACCAAACAGCTCTCTGACAATAGCCAGCACCATCGTCAACTATTGTGGATTGGATGCCATGCTACATGTGACGTGTGTCGGCCAGACTAAGGCTGGCATACTGAAAACATTAAACAAAGCCAAGGAACGTGGAATTAAAAATATCCTTGCATTACGAGGAGGTCTGTTTTTGTGCAGTTATTTGATTTCATGCATTTGATTGATTCTGTGCTGTTGATTGATTTTGTGCTGTTGATTGATTTTGTGCATTTGATTGATTTTGTGCTGTTGATTGATTTTGTGCTGTTGATTGATTTTGTGCTGTTGATTGATTTTGTGCTGTTGATTGATTTTGTGCTGTTGATTGATTTTGTGCTTTTGATTGATTCTGTGCTGTTGATTGATTTTGTGTTGTTGATTGATTCTGTGCTGTTGATTGATTTTGTGCTTTTGATTGATTCTGTGCTGTTGATTGATTTGTGCTGCTGTTTCATTTCATGAAGTTGATTGATTTTGTGCTATTGATTGATTTTGTGCTGTTGATTGATTTTGTGCTTTTGATTGATTCTGTGCTGTTGATTGATTTTGTGTTGTTGACTGATTTTGTGCTGTTGATTGATTTTGTGCTGTTGATTGATTTTGTGCTGTTGATTGATTTTGTGCTGTTGATTGATTTTGTGCAGTTGATTGATGATATTTTCACAACATTCTAACATGCCCTGTTTTTTACATGGTATTGATCTAGCTGAACTCTTGCCCTTCCTCGCTCGCTCAATGCAGCGGCACTGTTTTTCAGTGGCTGACTACCGGTATGTAACCTGAAATGGGCTCCCAGTGCGCTCCCTGTTACACTTCGCTTTGTGCCTAGAGGAGGTGATACCACTATATTCCTTTCATGCTTACGACTGCCTTGTTTAGCCATGATTGGGCTGCGAGCACTTCTGCATAGGTTACCTTGAAAGTGCGTTATATAAAAATTCAATATTGACTTACCGGGATTTGCAAAAATGCCTTTTTGTGCACAATCTGTGAATTTCTTAAGCTAAAGCAATGATTTGTGTGATAAGTTCCAGGTTATTGACCAAGTCATTTTTTAATACATGCTGAGGTTGGACTGCTGTAAAGTGAGGTGGAAAACATACACCGTGGTTCAATAAAAAGTAGGCCAAACTGTTTTTCATATATCTCTAATGCCTGATGATTAATCATACTAAAATTTTCCAGATATTTAGAGAATTCAACCAACAATATGATTCCAACATCATGTCATAGATTTGAACGGATAGAAAGATTTGAATCTTTCAATTTCATCTGCCAAAATTTAAGTTACAAGCAATTTTCTGTTGTGTTTTGTAACAAAGTACTTCAAACATGAAAACTGTCTAAAGTTAATATTTTTGTGAAGAAACTCTAAGTAGTATGGGTGGATTATTTCAAAAAAGAAGATGTTCAAATGTTCTTCTTCTGCTTTCGCACAAGCCTTGGAGGCTTTGACACCATTGGGCAACAGCATCGTCGATGATCCTCTAATCCAGTCCATCCCATACTTCCAGCAAGCATTGCTTCAGATCAGTTACATCGACATGGATTGCTGTCTGGTAGATTCGCTTTTGCATCACACTCCACGCATTCTAGTCGACAAGATTTAAATCTGGATTGTTCGGAGGCCATAATGTGGGAAAAATGAAGTCCGGTGTCACTCTTCTTAACATTTCGATGGTTTCCCTGGCTCTGTGGGCTAGAGCACTGTTCTGTTGAAAAAGAAAATAGCCTTCTGGGGCTATAGATTTCTGATACAAGTAGAAGATGTTGTGGCAGCAGAACGTTGCGATAATAGACTCCATTAATTTTTACTCCAGGATCACTGAAAACCAAATGGGAGTGACCAAGCGTCGAAACGCAATGAACACCATAACAGACTTGCTGAAAACTTAATTTTCGGCATATGAATTTGAAAGATTCATATCTTTCTTTCCATTTAAATTTATGATGATGTGTTGGAAGCATATTATTTGTTCAATTCTCTAAATATTTAGAAAATTGTACTTTGATTATTCATCATGCATTACAAATATATGAAAAACAGTTTGGCTTACTTTTTATTGAACCACGGTGTACACATGGTCCAATGATTTCCATAATGCATGTGTGCTTGTTTGCTAAGAATGCAATTGCTATATTATGGCTAGAAATGTTTTCATTTTTGGTGAAAATATTTCCTTGTTTGTGCATAATTTGGAGAGAATTACTTTTCGATTTTTTTTTTTCGAACTTGTAAGTTTTCTGTTGCAGATCCACCGCGTGATTGTGACGACTGGAAGCCTCCAAAAGACGGATTCTCATATGCATCCGATTTGGTTAAGTTTATTCGTGAAGAGTTTGGGTCATATTTCGTCATTGTTGTCGCTGGTAATTATATCCTCTATATTCTTTTCATCAGCTAGAAACCTATTGCATAAATTTCTGATAAATAGATGATATTGCGGGTGGATGAGAGGAGTTGTTTCTTGGAATTGCTTATTGATGTGTATTGCTTCTTAACTACTCAGCAGTGCTCCTGACCTGACTGAAAATTACATGTTATCTATGTTCCAGTATGAGAGATAAGTTCTGCAAAGCTTCCATGTTGAATTATGGTAGCATGCAATGGATGAATTGAATAGCTAGATTGCCTTATGCACATGTTGCAGAATGAACTTATCTACAACCAAAGTATTAATAACATAGCTCTCTCCACAACCAGATGGAACTCAACCATACAGGGTGTTATGCTTCAGCATCTTAAATGCAGTGTGTCAATGCATGGGCAACCAGTGCTGCTCATCCTGCAACCAGTGCTGCTCATCCTGCAACCAGTGCTGCTCATCCCACAACCAGTGCTGCTCATCCTGCAACCAGTGCTGCTCATCCCGCAACCAGTGCTGCTCATCCTGCAACCAGTGCTGCTCATCCCACAACCAGTGCTGCTCATCCTGCAACCAGTGCTGCTCATCCCGCAACCAGTGCTGCTCATCCTGCAACCAGTGCTGCTCATCCCGCAACCAGTGCTGCTCATCCCGCAACCAGTGCTGCTCATCCCGCAACCAGTGCTGCTCATCCTGCAACCAGTGCTGCTCATCCTGCAACCAGTGCTGCTCATCCCGCAACCAGTGCTGCTCATCCCGCAACCAGTGCTGCTCATCCCACAACCAGTGCTGCTCATCCTGCAACCAGTGCTGCTCATCCCGCAACCAGTGCTGCTCATCCCGCAACCAGTGCTGCTCATCCTGCAACCAGTGCTGCTCATCCCGCAACCAGTGCTGCTCATCCCGCAACCAGTGCTGCTCATCCTGCAACCAGTGCTGCTCATCCTGCAACCAGTGCTGCTCATCCCGCAACCAGTGCTGCTCATCCCGCAACCAGTGCTGCTCATCCTGCAACCAGTGCTGCTCATCCCGCAACCAGTGCTGCTCATCCCGCAACCAGTGCTGCTCATCCCGCAACCAGTGCTGCTCATCCTGCAACCAGTGCTGCTCATCCCGCAACCAGTGCTGCTCATCCTGCAACCAGTGCTGCTCATCCTGCAACCAGTGCTGCTCATCCCGCAACCAGTGCTGCTCATCCCGCAACCAGTGCTGCTCATCCTGCAACCAGTGCTGCTCATCCCGCAACCAGTGCTGCTCTGACATCCTGCAACCAGTGCTGCTCTGACATCCTGCAACCAGTGCTGCTCATCCTGCAACCAGTGCTGCTCATCCTGCAACCAGTGCTGCTCATCCTGCAACCAGTGCTGCTCATCCCGCAACCAGTGCTGCTCATCCTGCAACCAGTGCTGCTCATCCCGCAACCAGTGCTGCTCATCCTGCAACCAGTGCTGCTCATCCTGCAACCAGTGCTGCTCATCCCGCAACCAGTGCTGCTCATCCCGCAACCAGTGCTGCTCATCCTGCAACCAGTGCTGCTCATCCCGCAACCAGTGCTGCTCATCTCGTATGCGATTAGATACATGCTTCAGAATCCCAATAGTTACTAGCCAAGCTGCAGAGTTTTATGTGAATTGAAGTTGTTGAATCCAAGAGACAGACACACAGACAGACAGATGGAGAGGATGGAGAAAGGTCTGCTCAGCCACAGTTAAAGCTTCAATGTTTAATATGTTGAAGATGGGACACGAAACGGAGAAACTTGTAAGCAAACCGCCTTCTGGCGGTTTTTCTGGAAATGAGATTTACACAATTTCACTGTGTTCTTAAGTTTGGTTGAATTTTATTTGTGGGAACATTTAGGAAGATATCAAGCACTGTTCTAACAGACAAAATGCAGTTACATTAATGTGCATTGTACAAGTCTTCTATATAGCAGCCGGAAAGAGTTGTTGACATTGCACATGCCATGTTTACTGACTTCCAGCTTCTGATCCTTTGGCTGAGTTGATTATGCCTCTCAGAATCAGGCTTCAGACTCAAATGCAATTCTAATTTCCACTGTCTTTATTTGTTGAACTTTCAAGAGCATTATGCAGAAGTTTAGATTTCATTACTGTCACCTCTGCGATTGATTTATGGTTTTAATTAAGTAACTTGTGACATGAACATGCATCTGAATCGAATCCTGTGTTTGAAGAACTTTCGTTGTTGATCACTTGATGAATACACGTTGTTGTTGTTGAATGCAGGATACGCAACAGGCCATCCAGCCGCTGAGTCGTACGAAGAGGATTTGCAGCATCTGAAAGAAAAGGTGGATGCAGGGTCAGACTTTATCATCACCCAACTCTTCTTCGAGGCTGACACTTTCTTGAAATTTGTGCAAGACTGTCGTCAAATTGGAATTGCTTGTCCCATTATTCCTGGAATACTTCCAATACAGGTTTGTGGTTCTGAAATTTATGAAAATTAGAAATGATCACTGTTTTCCTATTTTCCTTTTATGCTTGTGGGAGTCTCGTCAGCCATGGAAGTTTGTTGTAATTCTTGAGTCGAGTGACAGCAATGTCCATTGGTATCTGAGCTATTGCAGTTGAATGCAACAAGATCAGAGATTTGCAGAGATTGGCCAACCTGTGTGTTTTCATTGGCAGCTCTTTGTTGATAATCAATCACCGCTAAGTCAGGCACTTTTTAAGATAGCGGAACCATTGAAGACTTCAGCTTTAGCTCCCTGGTAGTGAATGGGTCCAGTTGGCATCTCATTTCAATCAAAATTAATTGCATTTGTTTGCATTCATTTAAGTAATTCCGACGGATACATTCCGCAATGCACTCGAACACACAGAGCACACAGTCTGTTCAGAGCAACAGCTGAAGAAACGTAAAAAGGACAAACTGAGCGGTATGAGTCTCAACTCTCGAGAAAGTCAATTCGAGCTGATGACTTTGTGAGTTTAGAATAAGTATAAGTTCAGACTAGAATGGAACAAAAGACTTGAACGTAGCCATCATTTGCAGGATGATTGGTTTGAATAATGATGATCAGTCTGAGCAACGAGACCTGATTCTAAAGACTGTTTGGTCAGAGTGTTATGTTTCATGAACTATGTGCCACAATATGAAACAAAACGTCTGTAGAACAGGAAACAAAGGCATAAGTTTTATGTACAAGGTCAGTGCTGTCCAACCTTTTTGGCCTCGTGGGCCGCAAAAGCCTAATTCTTGACGCCGAGGGTCACAATAGTAAGGTCAAAAGCAACGGCAAAATTTACTCATGATTATCAACTGTTTTATGAAATTATTGTATTGTGTAATTATTATAATTGAACAGTGCAGGCCTATCATACCACGATTAACTTGCACATGGCACGTTTGACATGATTAGCCTAAATATAAATCAGCACCGAAATTATTACGCGCGCTCAGCTCGTTTTTAAGTTTGTCGCTCAGCCACCATTTGGCAAACTCAGCTCCTCATTTCGTCGCCCATCTGTGAGTATATCGCCATTCATCGCTTCTGTGGACTTTCATCGATATAGGCTACAGCTATAGTTTCCCTTCAACCCCCAGGACACCAAATGGACAATCTCTCGAAAGGAACTGTTGCAGCTACATGTAGGCCTAGGCTATACTTACAGACGTGCTGAAACGCTGTGCACTTCTCATAAACAGCACCGGTACTGACTAGAAATGGACTGTATGCGAGGGAAGTTTAGTTGAGTAAGCTTAGGCCTATATACAGGGATAAAAGTTGTTCAAAACTCGAAGTCGTTTATCAGTCTTTTTACAGACTACGGCAACCTAACCTCCGATATAAATAAGATTTTAGCTGTCGAATTGGCTTTTCGGGTGGCTTTCCAAACACCAAATTATAAAAAAAACCGTTAAGTTCGACTAGACTTTGTCTCTTACTCCAATTTGCACACAGTGCAAGAATTTAGCATGCTCTGGCGGGCCACTTGAAATGACTCCGCGGGCCGCACGTTGGACAGCACTGTACAAGGTTATATGGTTGCATTAGATCCAATGATTATGGCTCCAGCCTCTGAGTGGCACTATATAAACTTCAAATGACATTACATTACATTTTGCAACATGAATTCTTGTAGAACATTGTTTTCATGTAAAAGAGCAGGGCTGGATGTTGTAGGTTGCCTTAGTATATGCTTCTGTAATTCTTTTGTCTGGTGATACTGAGACAAATACTGGTCCTATGAGATTTCAGTGTTTTCTCAATTAAACATTAGTTCATGCTAGATTTCTTTTCATATTAAATTTAGCTAAGTTACAATAATTTCATTGTTGACATTCCTGCTCTTGCATGTACTTGCATGTACTTTCACTCCTTGTACTTCTAATGAGACCTGGCTTCAGCATAGTGCTACATCAGAATTCATATCTGATCTTACTCCTTCAGCCGTCCTTTTTCATTCATGAATTAAAGTCAGAATTGTGAATGCCTGTTAATGTTGTTCATCAAGTAAAGAGTGGATTTTCTTTTCCTAGGCTTACCAGTCACTCCAGAACATTGCAAAGCTGTCAAAACTGAAGGTTCCACAGAAGATCATAGACACAATCGTTCCTATAAAAGACAATGACGAGGCTGTTCGTCAGTATGGTATTGACCATGGAACAGAGATGTGTCGCCAGCTGCTCAACAGCGGAATCGTTGGTGGCCTTCATTTCTACACGCTCAATCGTGAATATGCTACGAACCAAATTCTGCGGAACCTCGGCCTCTGGACCGAGAATCCGACGAGGCCGTTGCCGTGGAAGACTTCGGCGAATCACATGAGGTGCATGGAGGACGTGAGACCGATATTCTGGAGTTCACGACCCCAGAGCTACATTTATCGCACAGCTGACTGGGAGGAATTTCCTAATGGCCGGTTAGTAGTTAATGACAGGTTGTTTCAGTTCTTGCACTATTAGGAATTCAATGATGGTATGAAGCAAGGATATGAATTCAAGTTAATTCAAAGTGTAGTAATGTACACAGAAGTCTGACTTACATGGGGTTATTCTAAGGAAAGATCTGAAGAAACTTGTCAGAGTGCACATGCACCTTCCATGAAGCAGTGCTTAAAGTGTGGAAAATAAGTGCCTGGACACCTCTTACCTTTCCAAAAGAAGTGCCTGGACACCTCTTACCTTTCCAGACTGTGCTGGCCAATAAGTGGCAGGAAGGCATTCGGATTTTAAAATAGGTGCATGGACGCCGTCCATGACCATCCAGCCACACGTTAATCTCTGCCATGAAGTAAACACATGATTGCAGCTCAATTTCATGAAGCATCTTTTGCTTGGGAGGTTTCATAGGATGAAAGGCGACCTGAACAACGAGTGGCATTGTATTCCATCAATCTAAATTAGCTCATTTATCCTGTTAATGCTATAACTTAATGTGAGTTTGCGATTGCTTATTTTCACTATTACTCTTAGTTAATTGAGGATTTACTTATCATTTGCTTTTTTAAATGAACAGGTCCCTTTGTTAAAGGCGAGCAAAGCGTTCATTGCTGCTCTATTGTTTTTTGTCAGATGGGGAAACTCTGCCTCAGCATCTTACAGAGACTTGAATGACTATTACCTCTTCTACCTGAAGCCGCAAGCCCCAAAACCAGAATTACTGAACATGTGGGGCAAAGAGCTGACATGTGAAGAGGATGTTTGGCATATCTTCACAAGTTTCCTCTCAGGCAAAGAGAATCAGCATGGCTTCAAGGTGAATTAAGTTGCCTATTTGGTTTTAAACTCAAAACGCAGGAATTTGTTGTCATTCTTTGACTATTAAGTGCCTTTTCCTTTTTGCCAACTGATGCTTTAGTGCAGCAGTGTTGTGGGGCACAGCAGCCACTTGATTAGATTAGTAGAAAGCATGTAAACATGGCGAATACGAGCTCAAACCTACACTGAGGACATTACTCTGTGGCGTCCTTTGGCAAGTAGTTCATGCAAAAGTAATTATACTCAGCACCTTCGATGTGTTGTCGTGATTACATGGTTGTGTAGATTGATTCTGAACTTTAGAATGAGAGTAATACCAAATGCAGCAAATTACTTCAGTATGGCATTCATGATTTAATTATATGTTCATTATCTCATTACAAAATAGTTGTTGAAAATGAGGTTAAGCTGCTGTAACTGAAGCTAGCAATGTTCAAGATATAATGCCAAAATGAGCTGATCTTCGTTTTTTCTACGGTCCATCTGACTGATATTTTCTTGGATGGCTTATAGGTGACGTGCATTCCATGGAATTATGAGGTGCTTTCAGATGAAACTACGCAGATGGTCAGTCAGTTGACTGAGATCAACCAGCAAGGTGTGCTGACGATCAATTCCCAACCAAATGTAAATGGATTGCCTTCCACAGACCCAGTCCATGGCTGGGGAAATCCAGGAGGATATGTCTATCAAAAGGTAATGAACTGTTTGATTGTATCAATTGTTATTATTATTATTATTAAGAAGTTTTTATATAGTGCTCTTCAAGGTAGGCTACTCAGGACTGCTCTCGACTCAATGATTTACATAGGAAGGTTTGGAGATTTTTAGGAAACAGGGTGGAGTGGCCTCTGGGCACTAGGCACAGTTGAGAGGCCATTCCAGGTTGCAGTACCAAGGATGAACGGCGTTGTCAGAGTTCACGAACACGGAACTAGAAGCTCGGCTTGGTCCGCCGGCCAAAGGGTGGATCATCTTTAAGCACCCAAGCTGGAACAACAGAGTTCCTGCAGATGCAGGGGAGACAGTCCCTCATTCCTCAATGCACTGTCAAGCCAATGCACAGACCCTGTCGGCAATCCACTGCAGGAAAGAGAGCCAATGCAAGACATCCTGATGATCCTGCATATAAGATCCATGAGACATTACCAAATTTTGGGATATGACCAATAAGTTGTGCTTCAGTACATAGGATTCGTCGTTCCAGACAGCCAATCCAGTGAGCCGGTAGGCCATCATTTAGGGTGCTGCCGTAGACAAGGCTGGAAACTACGAAAACATGGACAAGGTTAGAAGCTGCACCGAAGTCAAAGAAGTGGGATACCACCCTAGGCTGGCACAACTCGTAATAGCATTCACAACAGACAGCAGGTTTATTTGCCATGTAAAGCTCTTGGTCGAGAGTAATACCAAGGTCTCGCACAAAGGGTGAGTAAGTGATCCAAGGATATTCTAATGTTAAGGCTTCCATGTCTATGTTTGTCAGCTGTTGGAGCGTCCCAAGCCAGATGTATTGCGTCATGGTCGGGTTTAGCCCCAAACATTTCGAGAACATCCAGGTCTCCATGGGCCTAAACAAATTTTGAACTGCAGCGCTACAGAATCAGAATTCTACGGGAATTGTCACATGCTTTTGTTATTGTAGGCCTACTTGGAGTTCTTTACTTCCAAAGAAAATGTCGAAGCACTGAAAACCGTTCTTCAGAATTTTCCAAACGTCAATTATCACATCGTTGACAACTGTGTGAGTAGATACGTTAATAGTGTTCGCATCATTGGAATAAACAACTGTGTGAGTAGATACGTTAATAGTGTTCGCATCATTGGAATAAACAACTGTGTGAGTAGATACGTTAATAGTGTTCGCATCATTGGAATAAACAACTGTGTGAGTAGATACGTTAATAGTGTTCGCATCATTGGAATAAACAACTGTGTGAGTAGATACGTTAATAGTGTTCGCATCATTGGAATAAACAACTGTGTGAGTAGATACGTTAATAGTGTTCGCATCATTGGAATAAACAACTGTGTGAGTAAATACGTTAATAGTGTTCGCTGCATCATTGGAATAACCAATAATTGTCAGTTAGTCCCAGGATTTCATCTGATCATAAGATGGGGAGCCATGACATTAGGGTAACATCGTGCATGTATGTTTGTGCACTTGTTATAGAGCCCCTTCAAGATTACTACTCAGAAGCATTCCCGACTACAGCGCGGACACTGAATCGGAGTTTCACGCCCAGGGCCGGCCTTAGCCCAAATGGCGCCCTAGGCAAGGCATACATTTGGCGCCCCAGGCATAGGCCTGCATTTGGCGCCCTTCGATTTCCAAATTTTCCACTCAATTGTTTAGCCCACGCCATAAGCTAAAGATGAATTAGCCAGAGCCGGTATACGCTCACAAGGTCGTAGCCAAAATTTTATTTCTGGGATGTTTTCTTGACCGTGAATTTTGAGGTGCGTAGGCCTACACGCTGCGGCCGACTTTTTTGGGCGAAATTTCTGGCGACTTTTCCTAGTCGTCGAATTTTCTGACGCCCAAAAAACACTATTTTCCGCGATTTTCGACTATTTTCTGCTCACAATTACATTACACACTGTCATGTGCTAGCAAATGCATAGATTAATTACTTCATTTTCACACCATTTCATTTCGAGGGTTGTTCAAAACACCCAAACCATCCCTCTAACTAGGGCCTTGTATACATACGCTCAACTGAGTAATTCATTGTAATTTCTTTATTAGGTTAGCCGTATACACTGAAGGCTGGAGAATATTCAATTTTGTGGAGAACACACTCTTGTGGAAAGGGCGCCCTCTTTGATGGAAATGGCGCCCCTAGAACTTGGCGCCAATGCA
The DNA here is from genome assembly GCA_945859605.1 of Lumbricus rubellus. Lineage (NCBI taxonomy): Eukaryota > Metazoa > Annelida > Clitellata > Crassiclitellata > Lumbricidae > Lumbricus > Lumbricus rubellus. Next base: position 23,428,266 of record OX243816.1, read on the forward strand.
ACTGCCTGCTTTGCCTATGCCTAAGGTCGGCCCTGCCTCAGCTACTGTCCTTTCTTCATCGTCGTCCCTACTAGACTATTTATTTAAATCTGAATAAAGGGCAGGCTGTAATGGTGTAATCTCATCTTCATAGGTCTACTCAGCAAGGCACACTCCCATTTCGTACATTTCATTTCTTGCAACATCTTCACTAGGCCTATCAAAATTGAGCGTCGCGTATTCTAACTTCTGTCTCCTAAAGCAAAGAGTACGGAATGCCGTCAAAAATCGAATTTTATTTGTCGATATAAAATTTATGCAGTCCTTGAAATTGAATTAGGCCTGTAGCCTGAACAGGTGCAATGAATCTAAAATTATTTTAAATTCTTTCCATTAGCGAAAGTCTTGAATTTAAAAGAATATAGTGTAAAAAATTAATTCGCCTGTGCCGCGGCGCCCCCTGAAGCCTGCGGCGCCCTAGGCAACTGCCTACTTTGCCTATAGCTAAGGCCGGCCCTGTTCACGCCGAAGCGCTGAGCAATTGCGAGTTAAGGACTTGCCCAAGGTCCCTACGTGGCAGCTTGAGGTGGATTTGAGCCTACAACCTTTCAGCCGCATGGCAACAAACATACCCACTACACCACCGTGCCTACATGTATGCTTATTATTTAATTAAACCTAATTGTCTTACCACTGCATTTAATTTAATATCTAAGTTGTTGATTTGTTTAAACATGTCCTTGGAGTTTCTGCTTTGAGACTGAATGTAAGACATTTGTTTCAGCATCTACACAGTGAACATTAATCTTTGATCTCTGGCACTGAGCAGAAAAATGTAGACAGTTGTTTTAGTGTGACTGTAAATTTGTATGCTAAGTGTTCTTCTGCATATTTACGTGCGTTTCAGTGCGACACCGATTACACCAACTGCCATGAACATCAGCCGATCGCTGTCACTTGGGGAATTTTTCCTGGAAAGGAAATTGTTCAACCGACTGTAGTTGACCCTGTGGCATTCAAGAGCTGGAAGGTTAGCAAGCGATTGATGTTTTCGTTTTCATTCTTTAAGAAAATAACCAAAGTGTATCATGAGTGTATCTTTGGCTGTAGTTGAGCTGTAATTGTAGAACTTTGTAATAATAATCGGACTTTTGTAAAGCACCACTTCAAGAAATAACTCTGTAGTGGTGCCTCTGGTCGTAACCAGCGAAATTACTGTTTAATAATACAGACATCATGTGTCTTGGAAACTGTGGAAGGTACAAACAGAGGAGTGTGAGCCACAGCTCTCAAGAAAGGTCACTCCATCTGTTTGGGTCAAAATAGGCAAAACTTTGGCATCTCCAGTAAGATAGGCAGCGAGATTGAAAACAGCCAGAAGTCTAAAAAATGTCGCTAGTGAATGCCCAGCAAGGATGTCATTTCCAAAGTCTACCCTGGTGCAGATAAGGGTGTAAATAAAAGTAATGACACTATGAAAGAAGGACAGGCGTCAGTAGATGGTATGGAGCTGACCGAGGTGGTAAAGCATGAGTGGCAGACGCCATTGACATGGTCAGTTAGGAGAGCTCCCGGTATATGACTGCGGAAGAAGAAAGCTTGCCTGGAAACGTCTGCCATAGACGCATCATGACAGGGTATCGTTCTTAGTGATGCGAGCACTTGTGAACGAGTATTATTACAGTATTATCAGAAGGTTTGTTCGACAATTGGACATCCATTGATGAACAACACAAGGTTCAAGTCCACGTATATCAAAATAAAGTATTTAATTTATAGAATTATGCAGAAATTAATGGAAGTTTTTTATTCACGAAAAGATTGTTTCCAGTAAGCATTACTCGATTTGATTTGATGGATTTGACTTATATTCAAAAGTCGTCAATTTCTCACGCTATTTTTCTCCTAAAAGTGCACTTTGACTTATACTTGAATTGACTTATAGTTGAGCACATGTATGTTGCATGAGAAACGTTGTTTACTGAAGGAAGTGCTGCATTCGACAGGACATGAGCAAAGAAGGCTTGGGTGTTGTCCACAAGCTGATCCATGGACAGAAACTCTCATAGGAAAGGGAATCCACCTAAAGTCAGTCGTGTACGGAATGTGTAGAAGTGGGTTAGGACAGAACCTCAGGATGTCCATCGAAAAGCAATGGAGAAGCAGGTGAAGGATATGGGCCAAAAAAGAACAGAGTGCAAGACGTCTGAGACCAATTGTTGGAAACGTTGTTGCCAATCTGTCCGAAATTTCTTATAGAAACTGTGCAATATGACCAGCGTTACTTTATTATAAGATTAATTATAAATAATTGAGTTGTTTCAAAACACAGTTGCAAAATTCAGATGCGTTGGCATGTAAACCATAAAGCCTTACTGTTTTTTCATAGCAAACATTAAAGTATTATAATTTCTAAGCAAACTTAATGTCAGTGACCACTGACCTTCAAGTGATAAGGCACCAGTTCCAATTATCCAATATTTTGTTGAATGCTGTTGACATTGTCTGAAATCGTAATTGTGTTGTTGTTGTTGTTGTTGGTTTGTTGTGCTAGGATGAAGCGTTTGGACTGTGGCTAAGTGAGTGGGGCACGCTGTACAGTGACGAATCTCCATCAAGAGGAGTCATCCAGCACATAGTCGACGACTACTGTCTCGTCAACCTCGTTGACAATGACTTTCCAAAAGAATCATGTCTCTTTCACATTGTTGATTCCATGCTGTCTTTAAAGAAACGCAAGTTATAGCATGCTACTTCTGGTGAGGCTCAGCTTAAGTCATTAGTTTCCTGTCTTACTGTCTTTCTCACCCTCCCCGTCTTGCTGTTTGCTGTCTCTCTCACCCCCTCAGTCTTACTTTCTCTCTCACCCCCTCAGTCTTACTGTCTCTCTCACCCCCTCAGTCTTACTGTCTCTCTCACCCCCTCAGTCTTACTGTCTCTCTCACCCCTCAGTCTTACTCTCTGGGTGGTTGTATGCTGTTGTTTTAGCCACCCCTATAGCCTGCCACTCTGCGTGCCAGCTTTAGTTGTCTTGGTTTGAGTTGTGTTTTATATCATATTTCTGTTTGATTCATCTCACATTCTCACACGCATTATAATCTGTGTTTAAAGTTGAGCATGTTAGCAAAGAAATGAACAAATAACTTACAAACTATTATGTATTTACTACAACAATTTGATATATTGGTATTTACTCTGGAGCGCTTCCAGTCCAACCTCCAGTCGAATCGAACAGTCTTAGGAAAGTGAAGTCTGGGTATTTCAGGGATGGGGATGCTACATCTATTTTAGAAGGCCAGATATTGGGGGATGCAGTTCCCCCGCTTCCGGGTTGCGACTTAGATCGCTCGACAAAAGCGATCTTCGCATACGGCAGATGAGATCCACTTTGGTGATCGCACTTTCTCGGTGGTCGGCTCCAGATACTGGAACAGTCTTCCTCCTGCCCTGCGAGCGGCTGACTCAGAACTTTGACTCCTTCAAATCTGGACTCAATACTTATTTATTTTGTAGGGCCTCACCTGCTGTTTAGTATAGTATGTGTTACGGCGCCATAGAAATCATCATTGTTATTATTATGATTATTATTAAGCTGAGTGTTAAGGCACAGGTGGTTTAATGGCTTATTATTCCAAGTATCGAATCAGCCTGGACTGCAAGTGGACATAGGCTTTCAGGTTATCAGCTTAAGTTTGGCTATGGGCATTGGGCAGCTGTTGGCATGTACCACAGTTCAGCAGTGTACCGTAGATTATATAAAGGATGGAGCGAAGAAGAGTCTACCCTGTCTTCTATGCTGGTATATCTTGCTTGAATTGATCAATAGATCACAGAGCAGACTTGCTGCTGGTAATACAATTATACGCTATTATGCTTACAAATTTGTTTAACATGATTTGCACCATCATGTGACCTTGTAGTTGTTTCTTTTTGTTCCACGTTTTGTTCGTTAGAATGGAATCAAAGAACTGTGCATGCATTATAACTCCTCTAACTGGAATTCCGTGTTGAGCTCCAGTATCAGAGGCACAACTAGACTTTGTGTTTGCATTTTTTTCTATCTATACTCTTCAGGGGAAGCCGTTTCTACTGTAGTCAGCTGGTAGGTCATTTTAATGCAGCACTGCTAATGTCATTGTTATGACGTGACTGCATCAAGAACCATGTTTTGTTCCATGTACATTGTACAAAATTTATAGTGTTTTGATTACATGATTCTTCCACTGAAGCCTTGTATTTATTTTGTTTGAAATATTGGATTTTAGATGACATAGGTTTTAAAATGTTGCAGGATGAATTCAAATTTAGTTGTGCATTAGTGGTATGAGACGGACAGTTCTGTTGAGACATGCCATGCAATTTGCTGCAAACTTACATTTTACGCATTTCAACGCATATCTGAGCTATGCATTTTGGTTATGTGAGAATATGCATGTAAATTCGGCAGTTTTACATGTGTTTGTATAGTACTGCAATAAAGATAGTAACGGTACTGCATATACGACTGTCTGACTTCGTGCTTTCCACTCTTTTTTTCCTATAAAACCTTTTGATCTGGAAATATTTTGGTGGAACCTCGACTCAGCAGACAATTCTGGTGTAGGTCTACTGCCTCTGAAGCCACCTATGTTTGTACATATATATATATATATATATATATATATATATATATATGTACATATATATACACCGTGAGGCATAAAAAAGGAAGCCCCTAGAAAAATCGTTATTATTTTTAAAATTTTCAACCAATGTCAATGAAATTCAGGAAAATTATAGCTAAGTAGCAAGCAATGTAGAAAAATTAAAGTTTTTACAATTTGCTGTCAGCATTTAGCTTCTACGCATGCGCGAAGTCGCTTGCGCCATTCACACACCGCCGAGTCAATAATTCGCTGGTCAAGATCGTTCCAAGCTTGCAGTCGCCTTTTGTTGCATCACTACCCAGCCTGCCTAGTGCATTTCATCTGGTTCACGGACGAAAAATTATCCACAGTTTCTTCTCGTAGCAACACTCAAAATGTAGCAGTTGGAACTCGAAAGAGAGATATTGCAGCCTACCGCGTTTTACGCACACGTCCGACGTTTATCAAATCTCTGATAGTGTCGGTCGGTGTTTCTTCTCTGGGGCGCACATCAATTCACTTTGTTGAACCGGGGGTAAAAATCAACGGCCAATACTAGGCATACAGAGGCGTTTTATTCATGGAAGGCCTACCTGAAATTCGAGAACTCTCTGAATTTTATATTTTCCTGCAAGTTGATTTCCTGCACACAGAGTTCGAGAAACGGTTGCACTTCTGACGAATGAAACTCCTGACTTCACAATTCCTACACTACGGCCCCTAACAGCACAGACCTGAATCCTATCAATTATAAAATATGGGGATGCATGCAGGAAATGGTGTACAAAACAAAGGTCCGTGATGTTGAAGATCTTCGTAAGCGAATCATGCAAGCTTGGAACGACCTGGATCAGTGAATTATTGACTCGGCGGTGCGAGAATGGCGCAAGCGACTTCGCGCATGCGTAGAAGCTAAAGACGGACAGTAAATTGTAAAAACTTTAATTTTTTTACATTGCTTCTACTTAGCTATAATTTTCCTGAATTTCGTTGACATTGTTTGAAAATTGTAAAAATAATAACGATTCTTCTAGGGGCTTCCTTTTTTATGCCTCACGGTGTATATATATATATATATATATATATATATATATATATATATATATATATATATATATAGACTCATAGGCGTACGAGGTGGGGGTCCAGAGGGGGCAAATGCCCTTCCAACTTTCGGGCAAACACAGACCCAAACGACTAAAAAAAGGTCATCAACTTTTTTGACGGATATATTAAAAATTTTCGGGCAGAAGTTCAATCTTTGCCCCTCCCCCACTGCTGAAATCTCCCGTACACCTATGTATAGACTATAGTATATATGTACATGTAATTATATAATAGGTTTAATTAATGGCAGAGAACTTGTGAATGGCTGAGTTCTCTCTTTCAACAAGCAGATTTCAAACAAAATGACTGATACAAAGAAATGCAAAACTAAACTGAGTTCCTTGCAATCATTCTTTGTTGTATAAATACCGGGAATGTTCAGCCCCCCAGTAACCCCCCTGTCAAGAAATTACTTTTCCCCATTTAAAAATATGATACTAGTTATGAATTGCTGTTTACTTTAAATGTTACATGAACTGTTATAATATGTCATGATATCATTTAAGCAGTGCTTAGAGTGTAGAAAAAGAGGTGCCTGGACACTCCTTACCTTGCTGTGGAGGCAAAATAAGTGGCAGGACGGTGTACAGATTTTAAAATACATGTAAGTGCCTGGACGCCGTACATGACCGTCCAGGCACACTTTAAACCCTGCATTTAAGTACTACTACATGGTATGATTCTATTTTGCACTATTACAGCGTATGGTACTAACATATTATTATGCATACTGTTTGTACAAATATTGTAGGCCTATTTGTGCAACTAAGTTATTTCCTAGAATGGCTCGGTAGCAATATTATTGTTATACTCCTGTCTGATGAAGTTATTCATTATTATAATCGTCCATTAGAACACAGAACCGTGCCAGTACAGTTTTAAAAAAAATCGAAAACCACTCTACATCGGTAGCCGACATAAACACATCCAGGCCCGCCGAGAGGGGGGGACAGAGGGGGCAAATGCCCAGGGGCCCGGCGACTTTTAGGGGGCCCGGCTACACTGAAAATAAAAATAATAATTACTATTATTTATTATTATTTATTATATATTATTATTATCATTATTATATTTTAATATTATTTTAGGCCAATTATTATTATTAAACTGTCATTTAGGCTATAACCTAACGCGCCTAAGCAAAACAGAATATTGCACTAAATCGCGTTACAGGAATTTCTGTTCAAAATAAATCTTAAACAAACAAGTCTTCAGGTTTTTCTTGAAGAGTGATAAAGAAGATGATTTGCGCATAAGCTAAAGTTTGGACGTCTATTCAATAATAATATTCTCTCGGGTCATAAGTTGATTGTTGGAGGCGGCGGGCCCAAAATTGAAATTAGGCCTATTATCGAAATTGTAGAAAGGTTTGGTTTTGATGTTAACACTCTTATCTTCCTTCAGAGATTGTGGGTGTAATGCGGAAGTTGGAAGTTTTTCAGCAAGTTCAAGCAAATTAAAAGTAGATCTATTCAACGAGCTGTCACGAAGCAAGACAGACTGAATGGTCTTGCAACTCTTGCAATCAGTAGCGGCGCCAGATCGGTTAGGGGATAAACCCCCCAAAGGCTATCGGATTTTTACATGTAAGCCTTAAATATTTTCACGTTTAGCCCCCCCTAAAAATTCGAGATTTCCATGAGATTTCGACCAAATGACCAAAAAAGGTCGTCAGAAATTTTGGCGGATGGAAATATGAAAATGGAAAATTAACTGAAATCCTGGTGCCGCCACTGCTTGCAATAGAATATGATCTTCCAAAATAATTGACCAACAAGGGTATTTGAATTTTTTTGCTGCAGTTGAATGTAGAAAAAATGCTCTTTGATTACCATGAATTCATTTTTTTCATAATATATATAGCCTATACTTTTTGTGTACAATCGACCCACACCTTTGTTATTTCTTTATGTTTTATTTAAAGTTGCCCATAAAGCCTAAAGATAGTTTAGGGCCCGTGACTGCTCTGCCCAGGGGCCCGGAATTCCTGTCGGCGGGCCTGAACACATCACTTATTACTGCACCTGGGTATTTATAGTACCTTGGAAATTTGTTCGTTTGGCATGCAAACAGCAATGCATTCAACTTAATTCAAACTTTTTGGAAAGCACAGTTGCTATTGGAATGTTTTGATGTAAAAGGAAAAAAATACAATAAAGTTAAAGATTTTTGTCCTTGTTAACAAATGAACTTATTTTGTAGTTTAAAAAAATTAATTTAATTAAATGTCTGGTTTGCTAGTATTATTATCTGCAGTCAAACTCGAACGTGTCTGAAACTACATCTTAGACTCAAACGTGTCTCAAACTACATCTCAAACGTGTCTGAAACTACATCTTAGACTCAAACGTGTCTCAAACTACATCTCAAACGTGTCTGAAACTACATCTTAGACTCAAACGTGTCTCAAACTACATCTCAAACGTGTCGGAAGCTACATCTTAGACTCAAACGTGTCTCAAACTACATCATATATATTAGACTACAACTCGAGCGACGTCTGATTCTGATCATTCAATGCAGCGTCAAGATGAACTCATGATGATGATGATGATGACAACGATGATGATGATGATGTCAAAAGTATGGATCATTTGGGTGAAAGGATCAGTGCAGTCCTAAAGCATCGAAACCTCTCAGCACCAGCACCATCAGCAGCAGAAGCAGCAGCACCAGCAGCAGCAGCAGCAGCATTTATATGCCTAGCAGCCGATTGTGCATCGGACGCCTTTGCACGGATGTTTCGCTGCGTGCACTAGCTGTGTGTGTGCGTGTGGGTATGGGTGTGTGTGGATGTGTGCAGCCTCTCTCCGTCTCTCTCTCTCTCTGTCCCTGACTGCTGCCACCTCTGTCGTCAATGGCGTCAATGGCAATGGCTGCCACCGCCACCACCGCAGCAGCAGCAGCAGCAGCAGCAGCATTCACTGGACGACGATGTTTGCGTCGTTATAGAGCATCGTCAGCAGCAGCAGCAGCAGCAGCAGCTGACGATGTCTGCGTCTGTGATACATGCGAATAATTCAGCGCACGTTGCTAGTGGATGAGAAGGAGGAGAACGAGGACGACGAGGACGAGGAGGTTCTTCTGCTAACTGGTCAACGGACCAACCAACCAACTGACCTTATTACGACAGAAGCTGCTGCTGCTGCTGCTGCTGCAGACAACGAAAGACAAGGAACGCCGCTTCCGCAGATCATGCGACAACACAGAACGACGACGACGACGACGGTGACTGCGGCTTCACATCTCCTCCTCCTCAAGCTCTGTCCTCCGCCGCCTGCACCCCCGACACCGAAGAAGGTGGTGCTGGTGATGCTGGTGCAGCAGCAGCTGCTGGTGCTGCTCCTCCTCCTCATCCACACCAGCTGCCCCGTCTGCATCTGACTTGTCTTCCTGCCTCCGTCTCCAACATCGTCGACGTTGCTCCTGCAGACCAACCCCACCCCACCCACCCACCCCGGCAGCTGTCCCTTCAGTTGCTTGTCTATCCAATTACCTAGCGTGGATAATTATACTGTAACTGTGAGACTTTTTCTACATCGACGGTGACATCCTGTTTAGCTTAGCTATCTAACCAGCTAATCGTCCGTCTGCTTGGATGTCTGCCTAGATGACCTACTTTGTCGCTATGTCATCCACGTCAGTAGTCTAGGCCAACTTCTCTCGTTGTTGAGTGATCATTGTCAAGTGGCATAGCAACAACAATAGTTATTCGAATGAACTTGTTGAGGAGAATGAAGGAATTCGCTGGCATTCTGGTGTCCATCGCATCTGCCATTATCATCGGTGAGTATAGTTTGCCCTATAATCTACCTATCACCTATCAACACTGTATAGCCTACTTGTATAGGCCTAGTGTATAGCCCTACTGCGTATAGTCCTACTGTGCATAATCCTAGCATTGTCCAGTTGCCTACAGTCTACTGTTGGTGCTGCAGAGAAGTTTATCAGAGTCGACATGTATAATTATTCAAATGTCCCGTTAGAACACAGAGCGTGAATCCGTAAAGGAAAAAAAATGCAAAAGTGTTGAATTTAGTCTGAATGGTCGCCACATCTTTTCAGCATGAGAATATAATTGTAGAGAAATAACGGTGCGGCCCGGAATCAAGCGTTGATTATGTGGACTTGGGTTTGATTTGATTTGATTTGATTTGTTTATTTATTGCACATATACAAGTCAAACAGAATAAACATGGGTTGTGCAATAAGACTTTACTCTGGGGTTCTAAGAAAGACAATGGGTTGAACCATAGGCGTAGGAGACGGAGGTCCAGAGGGGCAAATGCCCCCCAAATTTTGGGCAAGTCTGATTTTTTGGGCAAGCAGACCCGGAAAAATTAAAAAAGTTAAACAAAAATTTCGGGCAAACGTACCGGATGACTAAAAAATTTTTCGATGACAAAAAAATTTCGGGCAAAAGTATCATTTTTGCCCCCCCCTCCCACCGTGCTGGAATGTTCCCTACGCCTACGGGTTGAACCCCCACAAACCCCTCCCCCGTAATTCTCACCCTGCATCCTCCGGCCTCCACTTCGTCCTCCGCTTCTGCTTCACATCTGATTGTCTCCTTCTGCATATCTCCTCCTCCTCCTCCTCCTCCTCCTCCTCCTCCTCCTCCTCTTTGTCTATTCCTCTTTTCCATTATTTTGTCATTTGCCCTATAGGCCTAGGCCTATTAGAAATTCTCTCGTCATTTATCTATTTATCTCTTTCTTTCCCTTATTTTTCTCTCATTCGTTGGTTTCACTGCCTTCTTTCTCCGCTCTCTATCGCTTTCTATCTCTTCTTCTTTCTCATCTTCCCTCTTCCAACTCTTCTTTGTCTGTCTTCTTCTTCTCTCTCTTCCACTTAATCGACTTCCTATTTACTTTCTCGCCTTCATAATCCTCCCTGTTTCTGCTCTCCGCTATCGTCATCCCCTTTCCTTCTCCTCCTTCTCATCACACCTCGTCCTCCTCGTCCTTCCCTCCTCGTCCTCCTCGTCGTCCTCCTCCGCGTCCTTCCCCCTCCTCGTTCTACCCCTCCTCCTCTTCTTCGTCCTTCCTCCTCCTCGTTCTTCCCCTCCTCCTATTCCTCGTTCTTCTTCCTCCTCGTTCTTCCGCTCCTCCTCGTTCTTCCGCTCCTCCTCGTCCTTCCGCTCTTCCTCCTCATCCCCTCTCCTCCTCCTCGTCCCGCTACTCGTCCTCATCATCATCATCATCATCCGTGCTTCTTACATCAATCTGCGCTTACTTATATGCTGTAATCTGCAGTCCGGCATAATCTACGCGTATACGAAAGCAGACGCGATACATTATTTTGCCATCGTGATCAGCGCCTCATCGAAGGGAAGAAGATAGGGAAGAAAAGGCGAGTGAGCGAACGAGCGAGTGAGTGTGAGCGAGTGGGTGAGTGAGTGAAGATGCTAAGAATCTCGCCCAATTTAAAGTAGAATTCCTTGCGCACTCAACTAGGCCCCTAAAATGTCAGATAGCCTTGTAGAGAACCAGAGGCATGGGCGAAACACCCAGTAGGCCTATGACCAATACCAGCCCCAGTCGTCAGGGTACCCTCGAAGTCCGCGGAGTAAAGCTTTAGCTGTAGACTAAAGACTAGCCGACTAGGCTTGAACACGTTTTATTGAAGAATCACGATGATCACAGTATAATTTATGTAGCGCCACGATCACAGCTCAATGCGGAGAACAGCAATTGCTATAGCGCCACAATTCGGAAAGTCAGTTGCAGCAGAAAGTGAAATGTCAGACGGCAGCAACAGATCGGAATGTCAATGCAGATAACAGCAACTTCTGCAGCGCCAGAAGGAGGAGCAGATCCTGTACGTAGAACCGTTGGGGGCCGAACCCCATACAATCGTCTGCAGAGAGACACCGAACCTCTAGACCGATGCTTCGCTCGAGGCCGAGTTTCAGGTCTTACACCCTCTACAAGTGAGTCTTTGCCCGGCCGGCGTCTTACCGCTACTTGAACCTGATTTCGACTGCACTCCAACAGTGGCACCAGCCTCCTTATATACACTGCCAGGCCGAGCGATGCATGCTAGGCAGTAGAGGTAGACTAGGTAGACTAGGTAGATGTAGACTAGGTAGACTAGGTAGACTAGGTAGATGTAGGCTAGGTAGGCTAGGTAGATGTAGGCTAGGTAGACTAGGTAGATGTAGGCTAGGTAGATGTAGGTAGACTAGGTAGATGTAGGCTAGGTAGACTAGGTAGACTAAGTAGATGTAGGCTAGATAGATGTAGATAGACTAGGTAGATGTAGGCTAAGTAGATGTAGGCTAGGTAGACTAGGTAGATATAGGCTAGGTAGGTGTAGGTAGACTAGCTAGGTAGATGTAGACAGAGCAAAGCAGACACCCATACAGACACCCATACAGTGCAAAAATCTCTACAACCTAATATTGAACTTGTTAAGTAGGCTAATAATTTGTTCTTTTGATTTTCGTGTTTTATTTTGATTGTCGTGTTTTATTTTGATTTTCGTGTTTTATTTTGGTTTTCGTGTTTTATTTTAATTTAAGTGTTTTATTTTGATTTTCGTGTTTTATTTTGATTTTCGTGTTTTATTTTGATTCTCGTTTTTTATTTTGATTTTCGTGTTTTATTTTGATTTTCATGTTTTATTTTGATTTTCGTGTTTTATTTTGATTTTCGTGTTTTATTTTGATTCTCGCGTTTTATTTTGATTTTCGTGTTTTATTTTGATTTTCGTGTTTTATTTTGATTTTCGTGTTTTATTTTGATTTTCGTGTTTTATTTTGATTTTTGTGTTTTATTTTGATTCTCGCGTTTTATTTTGATTTTCGTGTTTTATTTTGATTTTCGTGTTTCATTTTGATTTTCGTGTTTTATTTTGGTTTTCGTGTTTTATTTTAATTTAAGTGTTTTATTTTGATTTTCGTGTTTTATTTTGATTTTCGTGTTTTATTTTGATTTTCGTGTTTTATTTTGATTTTCGTGTTTTATTTTAATTCTCGCGTTTTATTTTGATCCTCGTTTTTTATTTTGATTTTCGTGTTTTATTTTGATTTTCGTGTTTTATTTTGATTTTCGTGTTTTAGTTTGATTTTCGTGTTTTATTTTGATTCTCGCGTTTTATTTTGATTTTCGTGTTTTATTTTGATTCTCGCGTTTTATTTTGGTTTTCGTGTTGTATTTTAATTTAAGTGTTTTATTTATCCGATGTAAGGTGATGGGAAGGTAACCCAACGCAGTTATTTGCTGGATTCACACAGCGGCGCCGCCAGGATTTTATTTCTGTACGCACAACTTGCACAAAATAATTGAAGCGAACAGCGATCGATACGATTCAGGGGCGGATCCAAGATTTCTGGTTAGGGGGGGGGGCGTAAATACTAGGGCCTACCAATGCAATCCCAAATATATATATATTATATATATATACATATACAGTGCTTAAAGTGTAAAAAAGTGCCAGGACACTGTATTGTAGGCCTAATTGGTCGTCAGTGGCGGCGCCGAAGGCGGGAAGTTGCGAAGGCGGGAAGTTGCGAGCGCCGAAGGCACGAAGCCCATCCCGACTAGGGAGTCTGGGGGAGCGTCGTAAGCTCCCCCAGCGACCAGCGCATTTTTGGCTGGTTCGACCTTAAATGGAGCCATTTTAGGCTCTTGTTTGCCAGCTATTTGTGAACGACAAAGTCGCGAAATTTTTAAGAATAAGTCGTTTTTCAGTGTCGCAAGCTACCAGGATAACAATAAAAATCAAAATGTTATTGTAAAAGAGAAAGGTTTTGTCTTTACAGTAAGCTCCCCCAGCGGGGTCTGGAGGCGGAGACCCAGCGACCAGCGCCTTTTTGGCTGTGTCAACCTCAAATGGAGCCATTTTTAGGCAGTCATGTTGAACCCATATAATATATCTTTCTTTGGGCGCATAACGTATAGGTAGGATATAGGATTCTCTCGTGGTAATATGGAAATTCAAACTGTCACCCAATAAATTTAGACCATGTGACAATTATATAAAAGTTTGCGCCCCTAGAAAAATTCCTGCGGACGCCCATGCTAAAGGCTTCAAATTACTACCCCCTCCTAAACATTACCCCCCCCCCCTGCAAACTGTAATTTGCATCAATCGTCGCATTTATTGGACTAAAAATATCAGAAAAATAATCCCGCTTCTTGTTTTGGTCTGAAGATTTTCATCCGTTATCCCACTTCGTGGTTTGGTTTGTTATAAATATTTTCATCTGTAACTAAAATACTAAATCGCCGCTGAAGTTACATGGAGAAATGGCTTCGAGGCTATTATTTATTCCGAGTAAAATATTAATAACAAACCACAGTGGGGGATGACGGATAAATCTATGCAAATCTAGTGTCCGGGGGTAATCTGAAACCGGTTACGGTACAAGTTGCCGGGGGGTGATGTTTAGGAGGTGCAATTTGATACCTTTAGATCGGCATATTGCTATGCTATCGTCGCCTTGAAGCCGGAATTGTCCAGGTTCGAATCCACCTCGCCGCGAAAGGACCTTGGGCAAGTCCTTCACTCACAATTGCTCAGCGCTTCGGCCGGAGTAGAGAGCTTGAAGGGGCGCTATAACCAGTGGCGGATCCAGAACTCTTCCAAGGGGGGGGCAAAAATCTTAGAACCTGGGATGGGACAGGTGAAACAAATTTCGAAATTTGGTTGTTGGTCGAAAATAAATAGGGATCAGTCTTTGGCTGAAGTAGGCCTACTTTTCATCCGCCAAAAAAGTTGATGAAGTTTTTTTTTAGTCATCTACCAATTTTTCGGGAGAAAATCAAACATTTCATCCGCCAAAAAAGTTGATGACTTTTTTTTACTCCTCCACTTGAAAACCGACTTGGGGGCCACGTCCCATGCCATTTTCCGAATAGGGTGGGGGGGCAATATGCCATTACACTCATATGCATATTGCTAATTTCATACCAAATGGGGGGGGGCCACGTCCCATGGCAGTTTTAAATGGGGGCCATGGCCGGATTGCCCTCCCTGGATCCGTCCCTGGCTATAAAAAGTGCACATAAAAACACATACAAACAAAAATTAAATTTAAAAAAAAGTTTTAACGGTTTTACATCCAGGAATCCCAGGATCCATAGACCTCTAGGGCCTAGGCGGCTATAAGACGCTCAATGCCAAGAAGGCTCTCTATTAGAGTGTAAGTAAGTAAGGAAGTAAGCATATTCTATAGGCCTAGATTATAAAATTTCAATAGAATTTCATCGCTTATAGTAAATTCACAATTTGTGAAAAAAAAATTTTTTGCCTTTCCGCGCTGTACGCACTTGCGTACGTGCGTACGCCTAACGGCGCCCCTGGATTCACAAGATGTTGCCTGTAGCCTGCATGTAGAGCCTATACTAGGCTATATAACCTATTATATGGCCTATACTGCCCTATAGTATCTGTTAGCATTGTTGGCATTGTCAATATGATTGTGATCATCGGTGACATGTAGGCCTAGGGTTTACTGTGCTCCTTAGAAAGACAGATCTATCTATTGATGACTATAATTATTATTGTGCACCAGAGGTTATTTTAACGTGCAGCTGGACACAAAGTGTGTAGTTGGAAAACGAATTTGTGCAGTTGAAAATCAGGTTTTGTGCAGTTACTTTTTTACACACAATCGCATAAGCAATGTAAGTAGATAATATATTTTAATTAAACTGATTGTAACAAACAAGATTATAAGACATTTTTGCCCTGAATATAACTTTAAACTTATATATTTGTTAAGTGTTGCTTATATTTATTGAAGTCTTAGCCCACACTTATAAACACTGAAAAGTACATGTATTTTTTTAAGATGACACCATAAAATGCTGCCATTGCAATGTGTAAATTCAAAAAGTTTCTTATTAGGCTCTGAAAAATTACAGATATTTTGCTAAAATGACACTTTAAAATGCTACCATTGCAATGTGGAAATTCAAAAAGTTTCTCATGAGGCTCTGAAAAAGTAGAGGTATTTTGTTAAGATGACACCATAAAATGCTACCATTGCAATGTGGAAATTCAAAAAGTTTCTCATGAGGCTCTGAAAAAGTAGAGGTATTTTGTTAAGATGACACCTTAAAATGCTACCATTGCAATGTGGAAATTCAAAAAGTTTCTGATAAAGCTCTGAAAAAGTAGAGGTATTTTGTTCAGATGACACCGTAAAATGCTACCATTGCAATATGGAAATTCAAAAAGTTTCTCATGAGGCTCGGAAAAAGTAGAGGTATTTTGTTAAGATGACACCTTAAAATGCTGCCATTGCAATATGGAAATTCAAAAAGTTTCTGATTAGGCTCGGAAAAATTACAGATATTTTGTTAAAATGACACCTTAAAATGCTACCATTGCAATGTGGAAATTCAAAAAGTTTCTCATGAGGCTCTGAAAAAGTAGAGGTATTTTGTTAAGATGACACCATAATATTCTACCATTGCAATGTGGAAATTCAAAAAGTTTCTCATGAGGCTCTAAAAAGTAGAGATATTTTGTTAAGATGACACCTTAAAATGCTACCATTGCAATGTGGAAATTTAAAAACTTTCTGATGAGGCTCTAAAAAGTAGAGATATTTTGTTAAGATGACACCTTAAAATGCTACCATTGCAATGTGGAAATTCAAAAAGTTTCTGATGAAGCTCTGAAAAGTAGAGGTATTTTGTTAAGATTACACCATAAAATGCTACCATTGCAATGTGGAAATTCAAAAAGTTTCTCATGAGGCTCTGAAAAATTACAGGTATTTTATTAAAATGACACCTTAAAATGCTACCATTGCAATGTGGAAATTCAAAAAGCTTCTGATGAAGCTCTGAAAAGTAGAGGTATTTTGTTAAGATGACACCTTAAAATGCTACCATTGCAATGTGGAAATTCAAAAAGTTTCTGATGAGGCTCTGAAAAATTAGAGGTATTTTTTTGTCAAGATGACACCTTAAAATGCTACCAATGCAATGTGGAAATTCAAAAAGTTTCTCATGAGGCTCTGAAAAAGTAGAGGTATTTTGTTAAGATGACACCTTAAAATGCTACCATTGCGGGAATAATCTTTCGGGTGGGGGAGGGGCACATCCCTTCCCCGTACCCCTCCCCTACCAGTCTAGGCGCTACGCGCCTCACGAGAGTCCTTCGGACACTCGATTGTCTGCTCCCCCCAGAAACCTGATTTTCTCCCCAGCGGAGGGGGACTAGATTAAACACTGCTCTTTGGAAGGGTAGGTTTATAAGCTTAGCAAGTTACACTATCATGATAATAATAATAATATTAATAATAATAAAATAATAATAATAATAAATTAATAATAATAATGATAAATAATAATAATAATAATAATAATAATAATAATAATAATAATAATAATAATAATAATATAAAAAAACTAGAAGAAGAAGAAGAATTAGACCTTAGTCTCAATAATGACCAATCTACCCGATGTAGGATGCTATTCTGATAATTATGTGAAGTTGAGAAATTTCCTTAAAATAACCCCTGTTGTGCACGATACGACATCGGTGTTATACCGAATGTTTTTCAGATTGAAATTTGATTGGATCAGTCAAAAAACTATCTTGTGGTCATTCTATATAATTTATTATTGAGTGTCGTACGTGTTACCTCTGCTTTGCAAATACAATAGTAATCATAAACTACAAATTTGCAAAGCGCAACTTGAAAGCTAGGCCTATATAATATATAGAATTATAGACCTATAGGCTATAGCCTATAACTCAGGGTACAAGCTTGTTCACGCTATTATAGGGAGAATAAGCTGGATATATTCTCCCCGAATAAATTTTCGAGCCTGGTCCCTCTTGGGGGAAGGGTTTGAGGAGTGGGGGTAACCCCTGGAAAAGATACCATTTTCATGGTAAAAAAACTGAATCTGGACCTTCTTGGGGGGAGGCTTAGTTTCTCCTCCTAGCCTCTGATAAACTCCGCCCATGTCGCCCGTGTAATGGCGATTATTAATCCAAATTCTGCAATATTTCAGAATAAATTATGTCAGATAGGCTATACAAAGGGTTGCATCATGCTTTTGAAAGACTCTAATTCAGTATCCTGCTTCTGTATGGTTGGTGGGTCAACTCTGCCAGGTTACGAGACTTGATCTAATGATTCAGGCGGAATCAGGCTAGGCTATATATAGCGCATAATTGTATCGGCATTACAAATAAAGAGACAACAATAATTATTATTGTAAAGGCCGGGTAGCGCAGAGTGTGAATTTCCGAACCCAGTTTTTCTTATAGGACCCCATGCACTTCTTTGCACACCCTAACTCCATGTAGCCTATGTGGATGATCAAAGTCTGACTTTCAGATATTTTTCTACAATCAATTCTCATTTTGGAGTAGCGTGTGAACGATAATAAGTAACGGTCATGAAAGCCACCCATGCACCCCACTGCATCACGACTAGCCTAATGTTCCACTGTCTAGAAGCAGCGTGTCTGATAAACGAGAGAGGATAATTATGATGACCTTGCTTTTATGAACCACGTTTTATCGACTCCAGCGATAACTCCGATAAAAGTCTATTTTATACGATTACAGTGACATAATATGATTATGTGCATTAACCGGAACTCTGCAATTGTTCAGCGTTGACCTGTAGATGCCAAACTGAGTCAGAAGGAGCATATTGTATTCCACCCCGGATCCCAGCATTCTAATAGGCCTAGCCTAACTCATTCAGTCGGTAACTTGAGAACGAGTCCAGTCAGCTATAATCAGCTAGTCGTTCAATAAGTTAGTCAGTCATTTAGACTATATTTATATGCAGTCAGTAGGTATAACGATAATAAGCGGATTGTCACCTGATCTCTTCAACCTCATCCTGGAAGCAGTGATGGGACTCGCAATGAGAGATGTCGAATCAGGGATTAGTCTGAATGGCCGCTTGCTCGCCAACCTGCGCTTTGCAGACGATATCGACTTGGTAGCAGACGCTGAAAAGGACCTGCAAGAACTGACTGACAGAGTAGCCTAGATAGCAGCAGCAAAAGAATGGGACTTAAAATCAATGCGGGAAAGACGAAAACTATGGCCATCGGTAAACTTCATAAGGAAGTGGAGGTCAGACTGGATGGCGAAGTACTAGAACAAGTGACAGAATTTGTGTACTTGGGTGGTCTGATAACAGAGGATGCTCGCTGTACAAATGACATTAAACGCAGAATAGGTTTGGCGTGTGCAATGTTCGGCCGTCTTAGCAAGGTGTGGAAGTCAAACAGCGTGTCGACAGGAACCAAGATGCGATTGTATGGAGCTCTGGTAGTGCCAGTACTGCTTTATGGATCGGAGTGCTGGTGCTTGCGCAAGGAGGATGAAAGAAGACTACTGGTGGCTGAAATGAGTTGGCTGCGGGGAATATTGGGCAGAAGTAGAAGGGAAAGGATCAGAAACGAGAAGACAAGAGAAGAACTGGGAGTGGAGGAAACAATAGTGGACAAGATCAGGAAGAGAAGACTCACGTGGTTTGGACACGTATCAAGGATGGATGACAGAAGATTACCAGCTGCAGCCCTGCACGGCAACGTGGAGGGAGGGAGAAGCAGAGGGCGCCAGAGGAAAACTTGGATGGACAACATAAGAGAAGATCTGGAAGAAAGGAACATGGATATGAGGAATGCCATGGATATCATCAAGGACAGAACAGGGTGGAGACGCCATGTAAAGGCCTCATCGTCGGCGCGGCCGGACGGAGGAGAGCAATGATGATGATGATGAGTAGGTATAAGTCAGTTACGGTAGTCATTCAGTTAATTAAGTAGTCAACCAAGAATTATTTTGTTCCACTGAATCCGCTCGCTTGCTGTCTGTCTTTATAAATTTGGGGGGATCTTTCATTAGTCTGAGTTATATTGTTAGAGCTCAACTGTTAAAGTGTAGCGTATAGTTTAGAAATCTGAGGAATTGTGTGGATGCGAATTAATACGGTGATGTTTAAACGCTTAGTGCTCAGTCGTCGCTCATCTATAGGCCTACATATGACACTTCACAATATAATAATTTTATAATATAGACTATATATATAATTTTATATATATATATGCTAGTAGTGACCTGACTATTTAGTTTCTAAGAGCCTAAGCCACTTATATATATATTTATATATATACAGGGTGGGCCAAAACATACCCTCTATAGGTTTTTGGCCAATATCTTGGCCAGCAGTAAGAATTTCGAAATGAAATTTTACAGTCTTAAAGGCAATTTTTGGCGGCGAAAATAGAAAATTTTCTTGACTTTCGGGACTTTTTGGGTGAAATGACTAAAAAAAGGTAATCAACTTTTTTGGCGGCGAAAATAGAAAATTTTCGTGACTTTTCGACCAGACGACAAAAAAATTCTCACGTCTTTCCTTCGGACACACTCGTCCGTCCCCCCCCCCCAAGTCTCCGTCCAGATTTCCGCCCCTGTTCTCTCTGACACAGGCGCATTAATTACAACCGGTACCTGTCACTTTGGTCCCTTCAGCCGCAGGCGCTTCGTCGTTGCAAACCTCGCTGCTATGTGTCCCCCTCATTCACGCATTGGCTTTGCAGCAAGATCTATCCACACACATGGGCTTTGCAGCAAACTAGTCGGGTGAATCGGCCATAATGGCCTCCACGACATCCGATTATCACCAAACAAGAAAGTAGTAGCATCACCACATTCAAGCGATTGGCTCTTAGCACTTATTACCGTCAGTACGAGTCTGTGATCCCTCAGAATCGATGATGAGACCGCGTCCACTTAGCCACTGCAGCAGAAGGTCTGCACCTTAGGGCTGGTCCTTTGCGTTGCACACGAATGCCTCTGCAGTGATGCATTCGTCACAGCAGACTGATCACGTCGCCTCTCGATTCGTCCGCATCGACAATATTATAGGACACGGTCGGATGGACATAGACGCTCGAATAAATGACAATTTTGAGTCGTCTCATTACGGGGTTTCCAGACATTGATGTATGTATGTATGTATGCCTATGTATGTATGTATGTATGTATGTATGTATGTAGGCTATGTATGTATGTATGCCTATGTATGTATGTATGTATGTATGTATGTATGTATGTATGTATGTATGTATGTATGTATGTGTGTATGTATGTATGTATAAGGGCGGCCCAGGGAAAACCTGAAGGCGAGAATCAAGGTGAGACAGACACGAGGCAAACAGGGAAGAGGATTAAGACATAGACAACAGGAGGGCAAACAAACCAGGCCTGTTGTTGGAAAACGGCGGAAATACAAAGCTAAATTTAGAAGGGTAGCACCTTGAACGTACGGGCAGAGAAAGACAAGACAGGAAGAGGAAGACGGCAGGTCGCAGACACTAAGAAGAAAGGTGACAACAGCTAGACAGAGTAAGCAGTACACATGGATGCGTGCGTGGCTAATAGAACTTAGTGGTCGCGCCCAACCAAATATATTCGTTAAATATATGTCTGTGACGTCATGGCGTCATGTCGCGCACATAGGACTGGAAGGCAATAGAAACGGACACGGACGAGACTGAAACAGACGCAAGCATATTATGAATAGTACTGATACTGTTTTACAATAGGATTTGTAGAGTTATGTTTCTGTAACGCTTTTGTAAACTTCTATGTATGTATGTGCACTTGTTATAGCGCCCCTTCAAGCTCTCTACTCAGAGGCGCTCCCGATGCAGAGCGGACACTGCATCGGAGTTTCACGCCGAAGCGCTGAGCAATTGTGAGTGAAGGACTTGCCCAAGGTCCTTACGCGGTTTGAGGGTGGATTCGAACCTCGGACCTTCCGGCTCCAAGGCAACGACGCCACCACTACACCACCGCGCCCCATATATAAGGAATTTGGCTGTTTCTCAAGAGATCTTCTTTTCGGGCGGAGATCGAGTACTGTAACTACATCGCAGTACAATAAAACTTTGTGAGAATCTCTGAACGAGATCGAAGCAGTATAGAATCTTACAGAACATTGAATGTTTATTCAAGAACTCTTAAACAACGATATAGACGACTCGATTAGACAGAATGTAAAGTCATCCGTTTAACCAATAAAGGCAATCTGAACTCAAATAAGCTAGTTCCCATTTTGGCTAGAAGTCGGCATAGGAACAGAAGAGACGTAGCGTACAAGAGAGAGAGAGAGAGAGAGAGAGAGAGAGAGAGAGAGAGAGAGGAGAGAGAGAGAGAGAGAGAGGACGTTATAGATAGCGGTGTGTAGTCCTGTATAGAGGGTGGAGAAATACAGAGGAGACCTGTATATATGTATGTATGTATGTATGTATGTATGTATGTATGTATGTATGTATATGTATGTATGTATGTATGTATGTATGTATGTATGTATGTATGTATGTATGTATGTATGTATGTATGTATGTATGTATGTATGTATGTATGTATGTATGTATGTATGTATGTATGTATGTATGTATGTATGTATGTATGTATGTATGTATGTATGTATGTATGTATGTATGTATGTATGTATGTATGTATGTTAGTATGTATGTATGTATGTATGTATGTATGTATGTATGTATGTATGTATGTATGTATGTATGTATGTATGTATGTATGTATGTATGTATGTATGTACGAGGGTCGAGAAATGATCAGTGCAGTATCGCTGGTGATGATAGAATTGATGCGGAAAGATGTCTAAAGTCCAGCTGCAGCAGTCGCTTAAGAAGCTGAAGTCAGAATGGATCGTGGAAGATGGAATATGGAAGAAGCGGGAACAAGTGGATGATCCGTCGAGAGAGCAATGGTGGAAATGATGATGATGACGACGACGACGACGATGACGACGACGACGATGACGACGACGACGATGACGACGACGACGACGACGATGACGACGACGACGAAGGTAGCATAGACTATATGTAAAGAAGACTGAATGGGAGTTGCATGTCTGCTGGTATTTATTTGATCCCATTGTGGCGATCGGTGAATAGCTGCCGAGGTCGTAAACATTGCGGCGACGAGATGGAGCAGGTTGGGACGTTAGACGCGAACGAGATAGGAATAATGCATGGTCACTATATATATACTACCACTATTACTACTACTACTACTACTACTACTACTGCTACTACTATTGAGGAGGAGGAATAGGAGGAGGAATAGGAGGAGGAGTTGGAGGAGGACGAGGAGGAGGAAGAGGGAGGAGGAGGAAGAGGAGGAGGAGTGGATAGGGAAGACTGGATCGCTTTGTGAGAAGACACTCAGAGTCGTCGCTTTTAGTGTGACGAATGAGAATGATTGCTATTGCAATATAGAGAGAGTTGTATACAGGGTGGGCCAAAAAAAGTGAGAACATCGCGTAAAAAGTAGTATAATTGCATCAAAACTTGTTTCACTGTATCCAAAATGGCTTAAATTGTTTGCTCATTCACTTACTTACCTTTTTAGCTATATGATGTCTTTATTTCGACGCATTTTAAGCAAAATTTACAACTCTAAACGTACGAGCGTGTAATCGGGCAGAAGCTCAATGAAAATGTCACTTTGAAACGCTTGCAACGCAGTCGGTAGCTACTTGAGCGGTTTCCTAATGAGAGAAGTGTACGATCGAAGCATCTGGTTTACAGATGAAAAGACATTCACCGATGCCACTCCAGTAAACTGTTCATTCCGTTGAAACAAAGAAAAATGTAAGTTTAGGAAAGT
>OX243816.1:23456619-23549119 GCA_945859605.1 Lumbricus rubellus
CAACATTATTATTATAATTAAACAGCAATAAGCATGTACCGGCATACTACGTGAGAGGATCCTGTTCCAACTAACCTCCTAATTAGTGCGATCGACTGTTGCCTAATTTTTGTGTCATTTGTTCCTTCGCATGCAATTAACATCAGTTACCAAGGGAAATCGGCTGTTAACACATTGTCACTTAGAGACACAGAGGCAGAGGCAGAGACAGAAGCAGAGGCAGAGGCAGAGGCAGAGGCAGAGGCAGAGGCAGAGGCAGAGGCAGAGGCAGAGGCAGAGGCAGAGGCAGAGACAGAGGCAGAGGCAGATACGTATACGCATACAGATGCTGAGATGCAGGACATACATGTAATATTATATTCAGCGAAAAAAGTCAAATGAAGGATTAGATGCAGCAAGACAGACAGTGGTATATACGTAGAGACAAAGGTAGACGCATGCAGAGACAGAGGTAGACGCAGGCACAGAAGTAGACGCAGGCATACATGTAGATGTAGACGCAGACACAGATGTGTGCTGGATGTGTGTCTAGTAATGAGAGAGGCGAATATGCATAGGCGTACGAGGCGGGGGTGCAGGGGGGCAATTGCCCCCCCAAATTCGGGCAAGTTTGGTGGTTTTTTCGGGCAAAAAGTCGCGGACAACTAGAAAAAAAAAAAAGGTCGTCAAGTTTTGGGCAAGTCTGGTTTTTCGGGCAAAAATCTGGTTTTTCGGGCAAAAATAGTCGCGGACGACCAACTTTTTGGCCGGATAAATTTTTCGGGCAGAAGTTCAATCTTTGCCCCCCCCCCACTTCTGAAACCTCCCGTACGCCTATGCGAATATGGATGAATGAGGTCAAATAATTTTTCCTCTGTCAACCGACGCCTGAGAAATCCAAGATGGAGACGACGACGACGGTGGCGCCACCTGCTTCTGCTGCTCTTCATCCCATTCACTGCTAAGCATCAGCAGCAGCAGCAGCAGCAGCACCACCACCACCACCACCACCACCACCACCACCACCACCAGCCCAGAGACAGCTATATGTTCATCTGAATATATCAGATATTATGGTCGGCTGTTGTGAGGTTATAACAGCGATCCTAGCATCTTTGCTCCATTCAATCCAACAGCTAACACGATGAAACCACGACTATTCTGCGCAAACGATCACTGTCTTGCATGATAAATAATAATTATATACAAAACACTTATTACACTGTCTTGCATAAAAAATAATATATATATATATACAATATACTTATTACACTGTCTTGCATATATAATAAATAATATATATATACAATATACTTATTACACTGTCTTGCATAATAAATAATATATATATAGGCCTACAAAACACTTATTACACTGTCTTGCATGATAAATAATAATTATATACAAAACACTTATTACACTGTCTTGCATATATAATAAATAATATATATACAATATACTTATTACACTGTCTTGCATATATAATAAATAAATAATATATACAATACACTTATTACACTGTCTTGCATAATAAATAATATATACAATACACTTATTACACTGTCTTGCATAATAAATAATAAATACAATACACTTATTACACTGTCTTGCATAATAAATAATATATACAATACACTTATTACACTGTCTTGCATAATAAATAATATATACAATACACTTATTACACTGTCTTGCATAATAAATAATATATACAATACACTTATTACACTGTCTTGTAAATGCGTTCTCATGATTGCAAACGTTGGTGTCGTAGGTTGAGAAAGAGTGACTGAGTGACTGAGTGACTGAGTGACTGAGTGACTGAGTGACTGAGTGACTGAGTGACTGAGTGACTAAGTGAGGCGCGGTGGTGTAGGAATATGTTCGGTGAATTGGAACAGGAAGATTGAGGGTTCTAATTCACCTCAAGCCGCCTCGTTCGGACCATGAGCAAGGTCATCACTCGCAATTGCTCATGCACTTCAGTGTCCGCGTTGTAATCAGGAGCACCTCTGAGTAGCAATCTTGATGGGGCGCTACAAGAAGTGTTCATACATACATACATACATACATACATACATACATACATACATACATACATACATACATACATACATACATACATACATACATACATACATACATACATACATACATACATACATACATACATACATACATACATACATACATACATACATACATACATACATACATACATACATACATACATACATACATACATACATACATACATACATACATACATACATACATACATACATACATACATACATACATACATACATACATACATACATACATACATACATACATACATACATACATACATACATACATACATACATACATACATACATACATACATACATACATACATACATACATATATACATACATACATACATACATACATACATACATACAATTACACAATACACATATCACGCTATGAAGTGACGTGTCATTGCTTCTCACACTGTATCCTCAACGGAATCATGATTGAATCAATATTTTCTGTCAAAATCAAAAGACGTTGACTGCTCGAAATTCTTTTCCACCTCATGCGTGTGTGTGCGTGTGTGTATGTGAGCGTGTGCGTGCGTGTGTGTGCGTGTGTGTGTGCGTGTGTGTGTGTGTGCGAGTGTGTGTGTGTGTGTCGCATAGATGCTAGAATCGTTGCAAGACTATATATATAAATATATATATATATATATATATATATATATAATTATATGAGACGCATGCAGCCATGACGTTGATATAACAGACGCCGTCGGGTTATCCCACAAGAATGGGCGGCATAAGAAATTCAGAATGCTAGTATAATAAATATAGCCTATAGTCTGTAGACAGTGTAGAGAAACAATACATATCGTCGCCTCAGAATTATCTTCGCTTATCTCCATTTTTGTCGAGATCGAGTTTAGACTTGTTTTGTAGCAAAACATTGTTTATCTTTCTTCACTGTTAACCGTTAGGAGATACGACGAGTCGTTTTTTACGGTTTTAAAGATATTCAACGAAAACTACTTGTCGTACATGTAGCCTATGTCCAATTTCAGTGTTGTTTTGTCGTATCTCCAATTTATTTTTGCCGTATCTCCAGTGCCGCATTCACGGTTAAAAGTGCATTGTCGTATGTCCAGAGAAAGCTCGTCGTTGATTGGACGATAAGGAGTTACGACACCAATAGACTGCCCACTTCGTTGTATCATAGTGTCGTATGTCCAGAGAATAAAAAACATTCTTTTTATTAAAAAAGGGTATTAAACTTGCGAAAATTGAAACGAACAAAGTCGCAATTGATTGTGTATTGCTTTCTTTTATTATTTCATATTTTATTTAGTTATCACGACTTGCAATTGATTTAAACCCATTTTATACAGCATTTTCCGAAATTTCACGAAAACCATTCTAAGTTTCAGTTTAATTTTAGTGCACCATCCTTTAATTAATGTCGATGCTTTAATAATGACGTCTTTGCTTGAAGTTTTATTGCACTGAATAGGTCTATATTTTTTGCGTCCAAAGTTGCGAAACTTCTAGACCTCGTTTTTCTCGGAATTCACAAAGTGGACATAAGCTTACGCTAAGACAATTCTCAGGCGACGATAGTTAGGCTACAGCTAATATTACGATTTAGATGTTTAAAATGTTTTAATTTTCAATCTGTTATTGCGATGTGTGAGTCGCGGTGGTGTAGTGGTGGCGTCGTTGCCTTGGAGCCGGAAGGTTCGAGGTTCGAATCCACCTCGCCGCGTAAGGACCTTGGGCACGTCCTTCACTCACAATTGCTCAGCGCTTCGGCGTGAAACTCCGATGCAGTGTCCGCTCTGCATCGGGAGCGCCTCTGAGTGGAGAGAGCTTGAAGGGGCGCTATAACAAGTGCACGTACAAACAAACAAACAAACAAAGATGTGTGATGTAGCTGTCCACAAAACTGATTGAATTTAAACTGGAAGGCGGATTAAGCGTCTGCAGGCTTGACCTAAGAGCGATAGGTTGCAAAAGTTGGGTAAGACTGGTAGCACTACGGAAGTGATACAATAGCTACGAACATAGAAAGAGACACGCTGCCATTGCAATGTGGAAATATAAGAAATTATGATGAGGAGGGGCACACCCCGTTTTTGACTAGGACATTTACCCCCCCCCGGACAATTTCCCCCCACTCTGTACATATAAGTTAGGCATCGTGAGGGTCGGTTAGGATCAGGTTAGGCATCGTAAGGGTCGGTTGGGTCAGGTTAGGCATCGTGAGGGTCGGTTAGGTTCAGGTTAGGCGTCGTGAGGGTCGGTTAGGGTTAGTGATAGGGTTAGTGCAGTCATTCATTAACATCTATAGGGACCCTTATGAGGGGGAATGTCCTAGGTGGGGGGAAACCTCCGGGGGGTAAATGTCCGGGGGAAATATGTCCGGGGAAATATGTCCGGGGGGAAATGTCCTACATCCCTTTGGTCATACACGGTCGTTAACAAATACTTTCCGCTGGACGCTCGTTTGCCCCTCCTTCTCCTCCTCCTCCTCCTTTTCCTCCTACAGAGTCCTCCTTCTCCACCTCCTCCTCCTTTTCCTCCTACAGAGTCCTCCTTCTCCACCTCCTCCTTTTCCTCCTACAGAGTCCTCCTTCTCCACCTCCTGCTTTTCCTCCTACAGAGTCCTCCTTCTCCACCTCCTCCTTTTCCTCCTACAGAGTCCTCCTTCTCCACCTCCTACTTCAGAAACCTTGATTCCGTCGAGATGACTACAGATGAAACACTGTTGATTGCATGAATTTGTTTGACTCTCTTTTCATTCGCTTCTATCCATTCAATCTATGAAGCGCTTTCAATGTCGTAATTATAATTATATTATAATTTATTATGTCTATACATGTATATTAATTGTATATTAATTGTATAATTAATATTATTAATGATGCGTTGTTTGTTACCATTGTTTATGTCATCTCCAGATACACCTAATTCATGCTAAATTTAACGCCATATAATTTTGTGTCTGAGAGTTTTGAACGATCAGATTTAGCTGCTAAGCAAAATGCTAGACACAATAATTATTTTATTTTGTTGGAGTCGCAAAAAACCAGAAAGTCACAAATTCTTTTCATAAGTTTATATTATTTGCCTTACAGATAATTCTGTATGACCTGCAGTGAGGCAATAATTGGTCAGCCATGGATAGACTTTCACATAATAGGCCTACTGTACGTTTATTTGTCCATCTGCCTGCCTGCCTCACTGTCATTCGGCCTGTCTGTCTGTCTGTCGGTCAGCCTGCAGTGCATTATGTCTTTTGGTCGTTCTGTATGTATCGACATTATGTATCCAAAAGACTCGAGATCTGACTGAGTGCAATGCATGGTTGTCAATCGGAGCAAGGAAGGAAGGAAGCGCATGCATGCATGGCATTGCATTGCATGGCATTGCATGGCATTACATGGCATTGCATGGCATTGCATTGCATGGCATGCATGGCATGGCATGCATGGATGGCGGCAATATGCATTTGACGACGCAGAGGCGTTCACTCTCTATGTATATATATATACATATAATGCTGCACAGTTGCATGCATCGCCTCATAATGGGATGGGATGGGGTGGGGTGGGATGTGGTGGGGTGTGATGGGGTGGAATGGGGTGGGATGGGATGGGGTGGGATGGGATGGGGTGGGGTGGGATGGAAGGGCAGAGAGGGAGAGGAAGGGAATGGGGAAAGCGGACGGACGATTAATGAGATGCGAGCATCGGAAGACGCAGGGCTCCTTTTATTTATGGGTCAATAGATTTATCCACAGCAGCGACAACAGCAGTGGCAGTGGCGGTGGCAGCGACAGCAGCAGTGGCAGTGGCGGTGGCAGTGGCGGTGGAGGTGGCAGTGGCGGTGGCAGTGGCGGTGGAGGTGGCAGTGGTGGTGGCGGTGGCGCCATCTACACAGGAAGCATAGACACGTGACCACATGCAGAGGCATCGAACGCAGAGATGCAGATACATATAAACGCATAGTACACACACATGGAGATAGAAACAAAGGCAGCAGATATACAGAGGTACATGAAGCCTCCCACGTGGAGGCATTGATCACTGTAGAGGTCGTCTTAAGATAGACACATGCTGCAGATGCAAAAAGAAAGGAAATGTTGAGGAAGTGGCGGAAAGACAGGTGCACGACAGGATTCTGTCGCTGTAGCCTTGTGCAAGACTTGTCTTGTTAAAGCGTGTTACAAATAATAAATTGTATTGTATTGTATTGTAAGCCCCAGCTGATGATATTATTCTCGACATGATTGTGTTTCACAAGCATGCGCGCCTATACTCTTGATCCAGCAGAAGTCATGACATAATTATTGCGCCATGGACCAGGACAGCTTCGCAAGTGTGATCCAACCGATCATGCAGTGCTTGAAGATGACATTGTCGTTCCTCAGCTACATCTGCATGCTACAGCTGCTACATCTGCTACATCTGCTACAGCTGCTACATCTGCTACATCTGCTACATCTGCTACGTCTGCTACATCTGCTACATCTGCTACGCCTGCTACATCTGCTACATCTGCAACATCTGCTGTATCTGCTACATCTGCTACATTTGCTACGCCTGCTACCTCTGCTACCTCTGCTACATCTGCTACATCTGCTACATCTGCTACATCTGCATGCTACATCTGCTACATCTGCTACATCTGCTATATCTGCTACATCTGCTACGCCTGCCACATCTGCTACGTCTGCTACATCTGCTACATCTGCAACATCTGCTATATCTGCTACATCTGCTACATCTGCTACATCTGCTACATCTGCTACGCCTGCTACCTCTGCTACATCTGCTACATCTGCTACATCTGCATGCTACATCTGCTACATCTGCTACATCTGCTACGTCTGCTACATCTGCTACGTCTGCTACATCTGCTACATCTGCTATATCTGCTACGCCTGCTACATCTGCTACATCTGCAACATCTGTTATATCTGCCACATCTGCTACATCTGCTACATCTGCTACGTCTGCTACATCTGCTACATCTGCTACATCTGCTACATCTGCTACATCTGCTACATCTGCTACATCTGCTACATCTGCTACATCTGCTACGTCTGCTACATCTGCTACATCTGCTACATCTGCTACGTCTGCTACATCTGCTACGTCTGCTACGTCTGCTACATCTGCTACATCTGCTACATCTGCTACATCTGCTACATCTGCTCTTTATCATCCATGCACTGCAAGTTGAAGTTGTTGTGTTTCTGGCATTTGCGTTCATGAGGGCGTAGTTTTCTCAGCACAATGAATCAATGATGGTAACAAGGGCATCTCAACTGTGGCACAGTCATCGCATTAGACCGCACCACTACTTCGCGTATGACCTCTCTGAGTCCCCTCCCTGAATGTATACGGTTACTATACGATATACAACGTATTCGACATCTTTGTCGTTAATGAGACAACGAACCAAACTGAGAAATCAGTGAGCATGCATATGTAGCATTGCATGTGTAGCATTGCATATCCGACGAGGCTGATGCCATCGAATGCATTGTGGATGGAGACAGTGCTCCAGGCCGAGCACCAGCGACAGTCGTTTTAATTATACATAGGCTACTGTGCTCTCAGTGCTAATAATAATAATAATAATAATAATAATAATAATAATAATAATAATAATAATAATAATAATAATAATAATAATAATAATAATGCATAATAATAATAATAATAATAATAATAATAATATTAATATCGGCCGAAAAAGACAGTCACTCGTCGTGTGTTACGTTCCTTATAAGAGTGGACAAACTGTCGTCGCATAATAATAATACATTTTCTTTCATAATAATAATAATAATAATAATAATAATAATAATAAAGGCACTTTTGCCTCACACCCTGAAGACGAGGCCTGACCCACCAGACATACATTCTTCAGTTAATAATAGTCCATAAGTCCCTGGGGGAATGAAGTACCTCAGGGCAAAAAAAAAAAAAAAAAAAAATAATAATAATAATAATAATAATAATAATAATAATAATAATAATAATAATAATAACACATACCACATACTTGGTCTTGTGGCGCACCAGTTACCGCCAGAGGTGAGCATGGTATGTCTTGCCCGCTGGGCCTCGCCCGAGTGCCACGCCACGGTGCCATCAACGACCTGGTCTGTAGAGCTCTAACGAAAGCAGGCTTCCCAACAATCAAGGAGCCGCAGGGTTTGTCTCGATCTGATGGTAAAAGACCTGATGGCCTCACCCTGATCCCATGGAAAGCTGGAAAGAGCTTGGTGTGGGATGCAACTATAGTCGACACTCTGGCACCGTCGTACCTAACAGCAACAGCAGCCCGTGCAGGAGCAGCGGCTTGCTTGGCAGAGGAAAGAAAGACACAAAAATATCAAGCCTTCCGTGACTCTCACATTTTTATCCCATTGGCTCTGGAAACGCTTGGCCCCATTAATCCTGCAGGCCTCGATTTTATTTCGGACCGGGTCGCCATCTCACGCTAGATACGGGCGAACCAAGAGAGACAAGCTACTTTTTTCAGAGAATTTCAATCACAGCAGCGCTTCAACGACGTAGCTTTTAGGGGCACTTTTATCAGACCCACGCCCGATATGGATGAGGTGTAATCGTTCCAGAATAAAGACAGTCCCTAAGGGAACGAAGTAAAAATAATAATAAAAATAAATAAATAATAATAATCATCTTCATAATCATAATCACAATAATAATCATGACAATAACAATAATAATAAAAACAATAATGACAATAATTGAACTCTCGGGTCACCGGAGACCCGAAAGAAACTAAGCCACCTTATACATGTAGATTCTTCTAACGGCTTCCATGCAGCAGCAGCTGTCAGAAATGGAGCACTGGCAGCTGGAGAAATGAGCAGATGATGCAGTAGGTGGTCGCCTGTCGCCTGTCGTCGAACGGTCGAACAGTGGGGTTGGACTAACCGAGGCCAGCAGGTGGTGTAGCAGTAGCCCATCTAAAGACAATGAAGCTGTAGGTTACCAAGGTTACGTTCGTTGGGAGATTAATAATTATTTGTTTGAGGATGTGACACAATCATCGGTTTAACTTATAAAGACCGACGAACGGTGCACGTCAATGAAATGAGGATCCGACGAAATTATACGCAGATGATGGCCAGCCTCCTCCTCCTCCTCATCCTTATCCAGTCGTGTATTAGGATTCGGTGAGGAGGAGGAGGAGTATGTGAGGAGGAGGATGATGATGA
Organism: Lumbricus rubellus; assembly: GCA_945859605.1. Taxonomy (NCBI): domain Eukaryota; kingdom Metazoa; phylum Annelida; class Clitellata; order Crassiclitellata; family Lumbricidae; genus Lumbricus; species Lumbricus rubellus. The sequence goes on from OX243816.1 coordinate 23,465,879, forward strand.
TGATGAGGTGAGGAGGAGGTGAGGAGGAGGAGGATCAGGAGGAAGAGGAGGAGTAGGACAGAGTATACTTCTGTCGAGCAGCTGGCGACGCTGGACGTCGAGTGGTGGTGCACCAATTGAACTCAGACTCTGATCGATTAAGATGTCTGAGACATTTGGATGATTGCAGCAGACATTGCAAGCGCTCCATACTCAACAGCAGCAGCAGCAGCATTAGCAGCAGCAGTAGTAGCAGCAGCAGTAGCAGCAGCAACAGTAGCAGCAGCAGCAGCAGCAACAGCAGCAGCAACAGCAGCAGTAGCAGCAGCAGCAGCAGCATTATCAGCAACAGCAGCAACAACAGCAGCACTCGATCAGTTGTATAATACAAAACTATTATGTTTCTGCATGAATAGGATCTCATATCTTTCCGTCTCGTTCAAGTCTTTCAAAAGAAGAAAGACGAATAGAGGATACGACGGGAAAGAGAAGCAGAAGATCAGTAGAGCTTAATTATTATGATGAGGATGAGGATGAGGAGGAGGAGGATGATGATGATGAGGATGATGATGAGGAGGAGGAGGAGGAGGAGGTTGTGGATGAGTGGGAAACTGGGCATTTAGCATTCATTCACTTCACCAGCTCACCGCCACTGTCACTCGCACCTACTCGCTCCTCTCATGATTCGTTCTACCATTCCTCTCATGACTCTATCTGTCATTCCTCTCATGACTCGATCTGTCATTCCTCTCATGACTCGATCTGCCATTCCTCTCATGACTCGATCTGTCATTCCTCTCATGACTCGATCTGTCATTCCTCTCATGACTCGATCTGTCATTCCTCTCATGACTCGATCTGTCATTCCTCTCATGATTTCGTTCTGTCATTCCTCTCATGACTCGATCTGTCATTCCTCTCATGATTTCGTTCTGTCATTCCTCTCATGACTCGATCTGTCATTCCTTTCATGACTCGATCTGTCATTCCTCTCATGATTTCGTTCTGTCATTCCTCTCATGACTCGATCTGTCATTCCTCTCATGACTCGATCTGCCATTCCTCTCATGACTCGATCTGTCATTCCTCTCATGAATCGATCTGTCATTTCTCTCATGACTCGATCTGTCATTCCTCTCATGACTCGATCTGCCATTCCTTTCATGGCTCGATCTGTCATTCCTCTCATGACTCGATCTGTCATTCCTCTCATGACTCGGTCTGTCATTCCTTTCATGGCTCGATCTGTCATTCCTCTCATGACTCGATCTGTCATTCCTCTCATGATTTCGTTCTGTCATTCCTCTCATGAATCGATCTGCCATTCCTCTCATGACTCGATCTGTCATTCCTCTCATGAATCGATCTGTCATTCCTCTCATGATTTCGTTCTGCCATTCCTCTCATGAATCGATCTGTCATTCCTCTCATGACTCGATCTGTCATTCCTCTCATGACTCGATCTGTCATTCCTCTCATGAATCGATCTGCCATTCCTCTCATGACCCGATCTGTCATTCCTCTCATGAATCGATCTGTCATTCCTCTCATGACTCGATCTGTCATTCCTCTCATGAATCGATCTGTCATTCCTCTCATGACTCGATCTGTCATTCCTCTCATGACTCGATCTGTCATTCCTCTCATGACTCGATCTGTCATTCCTCTCATGACTCGATCTGTCATTCCTCTCATGATTTCGTTCTGTCATTCCTCTCATGACTCGATCTGTCATTCCTCTCATGACTCGATCTGTCATTCCTCTCATGATTTCGTTCTGTCATTCCTCTCATGACTCGATCTGTCATTCCTTTCATGACTCGATCTGTCATTCCTCTCATGATTTCGTTCTGTCATGCCTCTCATGACTCGATCTGTCATTCCTCTCATGACTCGATCTGCCATTCCTCTCATGACTCGATCTGTCATTCCTCTCATGAATCGATCTGTCATTTCTCTCATGACTCGATCTGTCATTCCTCTCATGACTCGATCTGCCATTCCTTTCATGGCTCGATCTGTCATTCCTCTCATGACTCGATCTGTCATTCCTCTCATGACTCGGTCTGTCATTCCTCTCATGACTCGATCTGTCATTCCTCTCATGACTCGATCTGTCATTCCTCTCATGATTTCGTTCTGTCATTCCTCTCATGAATCGATCTGCCATTCCTCTCATGACTCGATCTGTCATTCCTCTCATGAATCGATCTGTCATTCCTCTCATGATTTCGTTCTGCCATTCCTCTCATGAATCGATCTGTCATTCCTCTCATGACTCGATCTGTCATTCCTCTCATGACTCGATCTGTCATTCCTCTCATGAATCGATCTGCCATTCCTCTCATGACCCGATCTGTCATTCCTCTCATGAATCGATCTGTCATTCCTCTCATGACTCGATCTGTCATTCCTCTCATGAATCGATCTGTCATTCCTCTCATGACTCGATCTGTCATTCCTCTCATGACTCGATCTGTCATTCCTCTCATGACTCGATCTGTCATTCCTCTCATGACTCGATCTGTCATTCCTCTCATGACTCGATCTGTCATTCCTCTCATGAATCGATCTGTCATTCCTCTCATGACTCGATCTGCCATTCCTCTCATGAATCGATCTGTCATTCCTCTCATGACTCGATCTGTCATTCCTCTCATGACTCGATCTGTCATTCCTCTCATGAATCGATCTGTCATTCCTCTCATGATTTCGTTCTGCCATTCCTCTCATGAATCGATCTGTCATTCCTCTTATGACTCGATCTGCCATTCCTCTCATGATTTCGATCTGCCATTCCTCTCATGAATCGATCTGTCATTCCTCTCATGAATCGATCTGTCATTCCTCTCATGATTTCGTTCTGCCATTCCTCTCATGAATCGATCTGTCATTCCTCTCATGACTCGATCTGCCATTCCTCTCATGATTTCGATCTGCCATTCCTCTCATGAATCGATCTATCATTCCTCTCATGAATCGATCTGTCATTCCTCTCATGATTTCGTTCTGCCATCCTTTTCGTGCTGATCAGCGTTTCCTTCATCCTCTGAGGTCGTCCTATGTCATCGTCGTTTATGTGTAGCGCCATGCCATCTATTTCTTATTCATAATTTCGCATCATCTTCTTCATGCAAACATAATAAAAATTATTATTATTGTCCAAACAAAAGCAAGAGACCATTCCTCGGTGTAAGCAGTGCACAAGAAACAGATGCGTTTCTTGATCGAGACATTTGCAGTTTGCAGGCGACTCATCTAAGGTGATCGATTGCCATATATATATATATATATATATATATATATATATAGGGTGGCCCATAAAAAGTGGGACCGCCTTGTTAAATCTTTTATATAATAATATTATATTATGTTTTGGCTGTTTTTAAACTTTAAAATTATCCTCGCTCATTAACTCAGCGTATGACATCAGTATTTCGTGAACTTCCGGTCGCCATCTTTATATTTTATGTCAAATTGATGCCGATGGTAAGCTACGACAGCGCTTAAATCATGAAGCGGCTACCAGAAGTTCGTTGGAATGGTACGGAATATTCTGTGTACAAGTGAGCTGATTTTCATCCAGGATGACGATTCTCACAGCCACAAGAGTCAACTGGAAATTTAAGGAGAAACTGGCATATCACGAAGAACAGTGCAGCGCATTATAAGCTTGGAGCAATGTTTGCAACTTCTACCGAAAAACAAACGCGTAATAGCGCAGGTTATAAACGACAACTGCAAATTAAAACACCGGTAGCGAAGTTGGCATTTCTCAAAGAGAAAAATGCACTCAGCATTTTGTTTACAGACGAAAAGACATCTACTCTTGTCACAATGGGTTAATTCTCAAAATGATTGTGTTTATTCTGATGCAAGAAAAATGTTCCAGCAACGAACTCGTCACTCAAAAGCGCACGTGAACATTTCAGTCGTTGCATCATGGTTTCGGTCGGTGTGTCTCGGATGGGGAAAACATGTGTGGTGATTGTTGAACCTGGAGATAGGGTGAACAGTGAGTGTACGGTACCTACTACCTATTGTGATCACGTTTTAAGACAAGGATTCGAAACTGGCCATTGTTGAAGAGTGGCAGAAAGTTCTTCGGCGATTTATAAACAGAAGCATTGACCAGTGATGCCTACGTTTAGACAAAAACTGCTGAAAACCGACGTGGACACATTGAATTTTATTTCTGATTCTGTACGAATAAACATTTGGCAACAATTTACATGGGTTTTTTTTGGAAGAAAAAGTGTTCAAATAATTTATTATTTGACATTATGCTAGGCGGTCCCACTTTTTATGGGCCACCCTGTATATATATATATATATATATATATCTCACTCACTCATTCACTCACTCACTCTGTCTGTCTGTCTCTCTCTCTCTCTCGCCAGCCTTCATTCAATACCTTATAGCCCCTCCTCTTCCTCCCCCTCTCCTCCCCTCCCCCTCCCCCTCCCCGTTCCCCCTCCCCTCTCCTCCCCTTTCCTTTTCCCCTCCCCTCCACTCTCTCCTCCTTCCTCTCCCGCCCCAGTCCCATTCTACTCCCATCCCTCTTTCCCTCTGCCTCCTTGCATCCCTGCCTTCTCCATCCCTCCCCTCCGGTCACTCCCCTCCCTCTTCGTCCCGCTCCTTTTCCTTCTTTCCTCCCTCACACCGTTCCTTCCCCACAGCGATAAAGTTGGTCATTCGAGACTTTTGGGCGACTTTACAACGTGATTTTTGGACAAAGCGTTTCCAAAATCCGGCAACCCTCCGGTTTTGTAGAATTTGCAAATGGCGGTCGAATGGAATGCAAAGTTCACTTTTTGTGGAAAAGATTGCGTTTTTTCGGGAAAAAGCATCTTACAACACGGTCCTATTGGAATGGAAGGTTTTGGTAAATTTTCAAAACAATCGGTGCGTAACTTTCCGAGAACACTGGCAACAAACTATTGGAAAGTTTCATTTTTATTTTTATATATATACATAGATTATGCATATGCGGCCTCACGACTACAAACAATGTTGCATATGAGAAATGATTACAGCATCGAATGAGGATTTATTTCAATGCACGACGATTCGACGAATGTGCAGACAAGAGTGGGAAAGCGGGAAAAAGCTTCAGCTGAGTTTTGTTTATTGTTGTTTGTTGTTGTTGTTGTCTCCAGGAATGAACTTCATCAACGGAAATGGATCATCGGCGTTGGCAGCGAAAGATGCAGCGACGACGACGACGGATGCTAAACCTGTCTTCAAGTCAACATCTAAAAATATCACAGTGGGACCCGGAGATCGGGCTGTCCTCAGATGCAAGGTCGAAAACCTAGGAACGAAAACAGTAAGTCAGTTGTACAGCTATAACTATACCATAATTATAGGGCCCCTATATAGCAAGTGTTCAAACCCTATACGCTGGTATCTCGCTTCTGCATGTCAGAAAAGAAGTTGGGACTATTATAATAGGCTAACGACTAACGGCATCCATTTTGGCATGCATGGGGGTAGTAACCTAACTCACAGCCCGAAGGGACTTGTGGCGTCTTTTCCCTGTCAGGTATATCACATCTTTGCAGAAATTGTCTTTTTCTCAACGTCGATATTCGTCAGGATGGAAGACACAAGAAAAACCGACATATATGCATAATACATATATATATATATATATATATATATATATATATATATATATAGTTAACCACTGAGACGAGACATATAGATCATAGATCTAAGCCAAGAGACTGATAAAGCCTATACATAGCAGTTAGAGAAATAGAGACAGGGATAGAGACAAGGATAGAGAGAGGGGAGGAGAGAGACATTGAATCACGGTGTACATGTATATTGTATAAGAAGAAAGCTATTTTCATCACCCGATTTCGTCTTCTTGCGTTCGTTCGTTCTGTTCTACACATCTAACTGAATGCACACTGCACAGGGTGAGCCATAAAAAATAATCATCGGCGGTTTTTTGACAATTTCTTGACCAAAAATGAGAATTTTACAAATCAAATTTCACGGGTTTAAAGGTAATTTATATCTACGAAGGCCTAAAATAGCCAAATTTCATATAAATATTTTAAAAAGATCAAAAGTTATATCATCTTTAAGTCTTTAACGAACCCACCTACCGTTTTTGGACGATTCAAAAACGTAACGCAACAAAAAATTTTTAAAAGATTTTATCAAGTCAAACAATTGCCATCAAATGAGCTTGATATTGCTTCACAACTTGTGTACAATGTGTTCACCACCAATGCTCACACTTAATTGTTCTCAGTCTCTTTGTAAAGTTCTTGATGGTCTTGTTGATGTGTTCCAGAGGTAAGGCTCCCCATATCAAGTCCAATGCGACCATCAATTCTCTTATCACTCTTAGTTTTGGTCGCAGATAGTTATGGGATTTCTCCGGCATAGCTCTCCACACTTGATAATCTACCGGGTAAAAATCCGGAGATTAGGGGTTATTGGTTCTTTTTAATGAAGCCAGAACAATAATATTGACGTTTAGCCGATCTCCTTTCATCATGGCATAATATTTCTTAACTCTCAATTTAACTCTTAATTTCAGGGTAACTGGTGACTACATTATGGTGGGGGTCTGTAGCTCAGTTGAGAGAGCGCTGGTCGTTAAACTGGGTGTCAAAAAACGGTGGGTGGGCTCACTAAAGGTGATATAACTTTTGTTCTGTTTCAAATGTTTATATGAAATTTGGCTTTTGTGCGTAGATATGAATTACCTTTAAGTTAGTGAAATTTGATTTGAAAAATTTATTTTTGGTCAAAATACTGGAAACAAACCGTAGGTGATTATCTTTTATGGCCCACATACATAACGACCAGCCATCTAAATTTCTTTTCCTTTATTAACGGAGGCTTGAGCCTGGAAATGGATCATTGAAGGCGCTATACAATGTCCAGCTAAGCATACATGTAGATGGAACTAAGACAACAGACACTGTCATCTTCCTACATGTATAGCTACAGTGTATAGCTTTTGCGTATCGTTGTGCATGCAATGTGCAACGACCATTTATAAGTTTTCTTTTATTAGATTCAGTCTGGCTTCTCGTCTGGCCTTTATATAGGCTACGGACCATCGATGTCTATAACGCCTGGTTTACTTCCCTTGCCGCTGGTTGCCACCATACCTTCATGGGACCATGCATACATAGTCCAGCATTTTCAATCCATATATAGATCCAGTTCTGCGCCATCATGTCGATAAACGGGTATGCTGGCATGGTCAGACGAATGGTCAAGCATCGATGGTAAACGTCAAGGTTCCTTACCATGCAGGACCCACCCCGTCCAGCAGCGCCTAAACCCAACGCTCCTATACTCCATCGTTCAAGATAAGGATAGACATCATTACGCATCATAGGGAGCAAGAGCCATCAATCAGGTGATGGTCGATTCTGAACACACTCTAATCTCCTCCTCCTCCTCCTCCTCCTCCTCGTCCTTCTACTCCTCCTGCTAATCTCTCTCCTCTTCCCTCTCTAACTATCACTCTCACTGCATCTCCTTTCCATGGCTTCCACCTTCTCACTAACCGATCAATTTCTCTTTCCCATCATTCAGGCGCCGGAGTCTACAGGGTGCGCCAAAAAAATACCCCCCTAGGTTTTTTGCCAATATCTTGGCCAAAAGTAAAAATTTCTAAATAAAATTTTACAGTCTTATAGACAATTCATATTTACACATGATGACCAGATTTTATCAAAATATTTAGAACAGAACAAAAGTTATGCCACTTTTAAGGAGGTCACCCACCGTTTTTTGACGATTCAAAAACGAAACGCAACGAAAACGAAGTTTTTTGCCAATATCTTGGCCAGAAGTAAGAATTTCAAAATATGTCAAACGGAACAGAAGTTATGCCACTTTTACGGAGGCCACCCAACGTTTTTGACGATTCAAACACGTAACGCAACAAAAAGTAACAAAAACGTGATTTTATTAAGTCTCATGATCTCATCTCAAATAACTGTTGCCATATGAACTTGGTAGTGCTTCCCAACTTGTGCTCAATGTGCCCACCACCCGTGCCATAACTTATTTTGAGTCTCTAGGCAGAGTTCTTGATGGACATGTTGATTATCTGACAGATTCCTTATTATTTCTTATTTTAAGAATTTGATTGTCATCTTGCTAAGTGACTTCGCAATGACGTGCAGCTACGCTGGTACCCTGTTTCTTTTTTAAATAGTAATAATGATGATCATCTGTCAATATCAAGGCTATTTGATAATAATTATTTGAGATGAGACTTAATAAAATCGTGTTTTTGCTGCGTTACGTCTTTGAATCGTCAAAAATGGGGGGGGGGGGGTGGCCTCACTAAAAGTGGTATAACTTTTGTCGTTTTGGAAATATTTTGATGAAATCTGACCGTCATATGCAGATATGAATTGTCTTTAAGCCTGTAAAATTTCATTTCGATATTCTTACTTTTGGCCAAGATACTGGCCAGAAATATTAGTTTGAATTTTTATTACTTTTTGCTGCGTCGCGTTTTTGAATCGTCAAAAAACGGTGGGTGGCCTCACTAAAAGTGGCATAACATTTGTTCTGTTTGAAATATTTTTATGAAATCTCGCCATATGGTGTAAATATGAATTGTCTTTAAGACAGTAAAATTTCATGTCGAAATTCTTACTTTTGGTCAAGATATTGGCAAAAATCTTAGGGGGGGTCTTTTTTTGGCGCACCCTGTAGATTGAAATTCGCCGCTGCTTCTGCATCTGATCATTATGCTGCTTCTGCTCAAGCTGTTTCTGCTGCTACAGTTACTGCTGTTTCTGATGTCTATGCTGTTTAGCTGTTTAGCTGTTTCGCTGTTTCTGCTGTTTCGCTGTTTCTGCTGTTTCTGCTGTTTAGCTGTTTCTGCTGCTTCTCTGTTTCTGATGTTTAACGGTTTCTGCTGTTTATGTTGCTTTGCTGTTTCTGTTGTTTTGCTGTTTAGCTGTTTCTGCTGTTTCTGATGTTTAGCTGTTTCTGTTGCTTTGCTGTTTCTGCTGTTTCTGTTGCTTTGCTGTTTCTCTTGTTTTGCTGTTTCTGCTGTTTCTGATGTTTAGCTGTTTCTGATGTTTCTGATGTTTATGTTGCTTAGCTGTTTATGTAGTTTTGCTGTTTCTGCTGTTTTGCTGTTTCTGCTGCTTCTGCTGTTTCTGTTCTTTAGCTGTTTCTGCTGTTTCTGATGTTTAGCTGTTTCTGATGTTTAGCTGTTTCTGCGGTTTCTGCTGTTCTGATGTTTATGTTGCTTAGCTGCTTAGCTGCTTTTGCTGTTTCTGTTCTTTAGCTGTTTCTGCTGTTTCTGATGTTTAGCTGTTTCTGCTGTTCCTGCTGCGTCGACTTTTGTGCATCGCTGGCACGACGCTCACTAATGCAATCACACGTTCTCCCCTCTCAGTACGATACAGTCCAGTAATGAAGCTAGACACTCTGTCTGTCTGTCTGTCTGTCTGTCTGTCTGTCTGTCTGTCTGTCTGCATGTATTATGTATGTATACATTACAGCAGGTTATGTTTATCTCCCTATTCGTCTGGCATATGGTGGCACTGCCTTAAGCCACTGAGCTGTCAGCATACACGAAAAGTCTAGCACGCATCTGAGAATTGTCAACGGTATGATCGGTCATACAGTGTTCGCAGCGTTATATAGTTTCTTGTTATAATTATGAAGAAATATCTTAACTGATTGCGTTATATTCGCTTAAATAACGTCTTTAAATAATCTGTATGACTTATCATTATGATGATGATGATGATGATGATGATGATGATGATGATGATGATGATGATGATGATGATGATGATGATGATTATGATTATGATTATTATGATGCGTCCTGTTCATCCGAATGATAGTATTATAATGATTGGATGAATGATATGATATCACTTCAAACCGGTTGTCCACCATATATGATTGGTTCCCCGTTCCATTTACCACATCTAGGCCTATTGGTTGATGACACGGGTCTCCAACTCATCTAAAGAGCCTAATAGGAGAAAGACTAGCCAACTTGAATATAATTAATGCCTTGATAAATAGAGTTAAGTTAAGGGTGAAATCAATAAGCGATTATACAATTATCATGACATTTAATCATGCAGAAATTCTAGATATCAAGATAATAAATGTTTAATAACAATAATAAGTCATAAGCTTACATTACAATACAGGGCGACAATGCAAACTTTGTCGGAGAACGCACGGTGACATTGGTGAGACTGGGTAGGCTAATTTCGCTAAAGCGAAGAATCAAAATTTCCCGGGCAACGGCGGGTGCCACAGCTAGTTACATATATTTACATTAGCAAATTTAGACACATTACCGATTTCAGAGACCATATTATCTTGTGCATCGTTATCTCTAATGGCTCGAAACGAATTACGATCAGTTTTAGCCTACTTTTTGGCCTAGCAGTTAGGCTAACCAGCTTTTTCTCAAAGATGATCAAAGCAAAAATGTTAGTTTAATTCGCTTTGTAAACAAGTATAGGCTATACATGTATGAGCATCGATCGTTAAGCTGTTCATCATGCAGAGGTTCATCATCATCGTCATGTCGTGTATATAGTCTACCGTCATACAACCAGGACTAGTATATAATTTATATATATATAAATATAGGCTATGCTAATAAAACACTTTAATATGGCGCGCATTGATCGTATGTACAGGGTGGCCCAAAAAAAGTGATAACACCTCGTATAATGTACTATAATTAGTTCAAATCTGTTTAGACTATATCCATAATAGCTGAAAAAGTTCACTAATTTACTTACTTAACTGTTTAGTCATATGACATCATTATTACGACAACTTCTGGTCAACTTTTTTAATTTTTTATTTGCCAACCGTCAACTTCTGCGTGTTTTGAAGATATTTTAACCAGAATGACAAAAATCACAACAAAAGACCGTATTCTGATTAAAAATTTGCGAATTGAGAAACATTGGAGTGCAAGGCAAATGAAAAATGAGTTTCCACACAAAGCCTGTTCGTAGGGTCAGTCGGGTTATTAAATAAATTGATAATGACGGTACAACAGAACGTAAACGCGGAAGTGGTCGGCCAAAGTCTGCTAGAACACGACAGAACATTGAGCGGGTGAGTGAGCTGATCTGCAGTCAAGAAGATGATCCTCGCAGTCACAAAAATTCGTGGGAAATTCAAAGAGACACGGGTACATCACGGACGTCGGTGCAACGTATTGTAAGGCAATATTTACAGCTGAAAACGAACAAGCGTGTGATCGGGCAGACACAACGAAAATTGCAAATTGAACTTTTGCCACGCAGTCAGCAGCTAGGCCTACTTGAACGGTTTCCTAATGACAGAAGTGTCAGAAGTGTACGAACCATCTAGCTGGTTTACACACAACAAGATATTCACCTTTACCACACCAGTTAATTCTCAACATGGTCGTATTTATTCAGTTGAATCAAAGAAAAGACAATTAAGTTCCAGAAAGGAGACATACGAGAACGTGAACTTTTCAGCTGCGGTACGTATCATGGTATCAGTTGGTGTTTCTCGCTTGCAAAAAGTTGTTGAGAAGCAAGGGGGACACACTGAACATGTTTTATGAGTAGCGTAATTACTACTTGGCATACGACAGTGAATTACAACACGTTATATTGATTCAATTATGTTAAATGACCCTTTATTGCTACGAGGTGTTATCACTTTTTTTGGGCCACCCTGTATATAATTCTATTACTGTATACAGTGTATAGTCTACACGTTTCGATGTCTTCTTTTTATCACACGATTATTAAGCTGCAGATGCTGTGAAGAAAATGAGATGCAATCGCAATTGCAACTGCTTTCATGGATCGCGGCAATTCCAAATTATAACGATCGTATTATAGCGCACGTACATGCAGTATTGCTTCTGCTAATGTAGGCCTACTATGCACGCTACTGCGTATATAGACAGACATAATGATAGAATATTGGCCAATTATGTCTTGGCCAACCAACTAAATCAACCAGCAAATTTCTCTCCATACACAGCAATGCACGATCGCACGCCGTTCAGCGGATATAGGGCCTACATATAGGTATACTTACCCAGAGGACAGACAAAACGTTTCGATACAAAACAAATGTGGATGCGACAAGATAAAAAGAGAGAAGATGAAATATAAATGATCTAGGCTATCATATCAATTGAGACAAAATAAAAAGAGATATAAATGATAGCATATTAATTGAGACAAAATAAAAAGAGATACCGTGAGATATAAATGATAACATATTAATTGAGACCAGATAAAAAGAGACAAGAAGATTATACGATTACGATGATCTAAGAAGTTAAAGCAAAAGAGAAAACCAGACAACAGCGGAAAGAGGGGAGTAGAATAAGTAGTAGAGGAAGAGGAAGAGGAATGGATGAGAGAAAGAGGAATGGAAGAGAGGAATGGAGAAGAGGAATGGAAGAGAGGAATGGAGAAGAGGAATGGAGAAGAGGAATGGATAAGAGGAATGGAGAAGAGGAATGGAGAAGAGACGACGCCAGAGGAGGAGGATGGAGGACAATGAAGATTATGATTAGGTAGCAAAATTGTGTAGGTCGAAACGACCGATGACCATCATGCAGATTGAATCATTCAGAGTGAATCATTCAGAGTGAATCATTCAGATTGAATCATGCAGATTGAATCATTCAGAGAGAATCATTCAGAGAGAATCATTCAGAGAGAATCATTCAGAGAGAATCATTCAGAGAGAATCATTCAGAGTGAATCATTCAGAGTGAATCATTCAGAGTGAATCATTCAGAGAGAATCATTCAGAGAGAATCATTCAGAATGAATCATTCAGAGTGAATCATTCAGAGTGAATCATTCAGAGAGAATCATTCAGAGTGAATCATTCAGAGTGAATCATTCAGAGTGAATCATTCAGAAAGAATCATTCAGAGAGAATCATTCAGAGATAATCATTCAGAGTGAATCATTCAGAGTGAATCATTCAGAGTGAATCATTCAGAGTGAATCATTCAGAGAGAATCATTCAGAGTGAATCATTCAAAGTGAATCATTCAGAGTGAATCATTCAGAGAGAATCATTCAGAGTGAATCATTCAGAGAGAATCATTCAGAGTGAATCATTCAGAGAGAATCATTCAGAGATAATCATTCAGAGTGAATCATTCAGAGTGAATCATTCAGAGTGAATCATTCAGAGATAATCATTCAGAGTGAATCATTCAGAGTGAATCATTCAGAGTGAACCATTCAGAGTGAATCATTCAGAGAGAATCATTCAGAGTGAATCATTCAGAGAGAATCATTCAGAGTGAATCATTCAGAGAGAATCATTCAGAGTGAATCATTCAGAGAGAATCATTCAGAGATAATCATTCAGAGAGAATCATTCAGAGTGAATCATTCAGAGTGAAACATTCAGAGAGAATCATTCAGAGAGAATCATTCAGAGTGAATCATTCAGAGAGAATCATTCAGAGTGAATCATTCAGAGTGAATCATTCAGAGTGAATCATTCAGAGAGAATCATTCAGAGAGAATCATTCAGAGTGAATCATTCAGAGTGAATCATTCAGAGTGAATCATTCAGAGAGAATCATTCAGAGTGAATCATTCAGAGTGAATCATTCAGAGTGAATCATTCAGAAAGAATCATTCAAAGAGAATCATTCAGAGATAATCATTCAGAGTGAATCATTCAGAGTGAATCATTCAGAGTGAATCATTCAGAGTGAATCATTCAGAGAGAATCATTCAGAGTGAATCATTCAAAGTGAATCATTCAGAGTGAATCATTCAGAGAGAATCATTCAGAGTGAATCATTCAGAGAGAATCATTCAGAGTGAATCATTCAGAGAGAATCATTCAGAGAGAATCATTCAGAGTGAATCATTCAGAGTGAATCATTCAGAGTGAATCATTCAGAGATAATCATTCAGAGTGAATCATTCAGAGTGAATCATTCAGAGTGAATCATTCAGAGTGAATCATTCAGAGAGAATCATTCAGAGTGAATCATTCAGAGAGAATCATTCAGAGTGAATCATTCAGAGAGAATCATTCAGAGATAATCATTCAGAGTGAATCATTCAGAGTGAATCATTCAGAGTGAATCATTCAGAGATAATCATTCAGAGTGAATCATTCAGAGTGAATCATTCAGAGTGAATCATTCAGAGAGAATCATTCAGAGTGAATCATTCAAAGTGAATCATTCAGAGTGAATCATTCAGAGAGAATCATTCAGAGTGAATCATTCAGAGAGAATCATTCAGAGAGAATCATTCAGAGTGAATCATTCAGAGTGAATCATTCAGAGAGAATCATTCAGAAAGAATCATTCAGAGAGAATCATTCAGAGAGAATCATTCAGAGTGAATCATTCAGAGTGAATCATTCAGAGTGAATCATTCAGAGAGAATCATTCAGAGTGAATCATTCAGAGTGAATCATTCAGAGTGAATCATTCAGAGAGAATCATTCAGAGTGAATCATTCAGAGTGAATCATTCAGAGTGAATCATTCAGAGAGAATCATTCAGAGTGAATCATTCAAAGTGAATCATTCAGAGTGAATCATTCAGAGAGAATCATTCAGAGTGAATCATTCAGAGAGAATCATTCAGAGATAATCATTCAGAGTGAATCATTCAGAGTGAATCATTCAGAGTGAATCATTCAGAGATAATCATTCAGAGTGAATCATTCAGAGTGAATCATTCAGAGAGAATCATTCAGAGTGAATCATTCAAAGTGAATCATTCAGAGTGTATCATTCAGAGAGAATCCTTCAGAGAGAATCATTCAGAGTGAATCATTCAAAGTGAATCATTCAGAGTGAATCATTCAGAGAGAATCATTCAGAGTGAATCATTCAGAGAGAATCATTCAGAGAGAATCATTCAGAGTGAATCATTCAGAGTGAATCATTCAGAGTGAATCATTCAGAGTGTATCATGCAGAGTGCATCATATAGCCAACCAACATGCATGAGAATGAGGAGGACAAGAGCGGACACGAAAGCAGGTCAGGCTGAGAGAGAAGACAGAGCGGGAAAGCGGGAAGAGGAGTAGGCCTACACGATGGGCAGAGAACGATCGAAACTCAAGGATGTCGACTATGGCATGAAAAAAAGAAGAGAGTTGGTGTCTGTTTATTATTATTATCGACTCCGTGACATATTATCCCACATCGATTATCGTCTCGGATCATCAATCATGGGCGCCCGCAGGATTTTTTGCAGGGGGGTCAGTCATGACCAGGAGAGTTAGGATATAAAATGTCATTAAAAGCTAAGCAGCTTACACAATTACATTGTCTCAGTATAACGTACCACTATTTATGAGACTTTTGCAATGAGACGAACAAAATATTTCAACAATTTCCGACTATTAATTTAGGGTATATAGGCTATTAGTCATATATTATTCATGTATACATTCATAGTAAAAAGCTATAGCACTAATAACTGACTAACAGTACCAGGGACATCATTTCTTTTCTTCCAGGGCCATAAAAAAATTCAGGGGCAAAACTTGGCCAGCTTGTTAAAATATTTTCTACAAGACACTGTGGTTGAATGATCAAACTTGTTTTCTTCTTGATCTTAGATCTATCTGTTTTTTACAATTCACTCATACAGTCATTCCGGGAAGTTCTTTAATGGCCTTCAAGAAGCCTGAACATAGCTAGGTGCTCCCAGTCCACTGAATCAAGGCTAAACAGAAGACTTGAGTTGAAAAAAACAGGCAGATAATGATGGGTGAGCGCATATCAACCAGCATTCCTGGACGGAAGTTACGGAACAATGTTCAAAGAAAAGAAATTATTAATAGTACAGGACATGCATGTCTGACAATTAAAGTCTATCCAATCATTACATTTAAAAACACTAATTACTTAGTCTTAGTGTGATTTCCAGTTCAAACGACCTGGCCTATATACCGTGGATCCGTTGGGACGATGGCGGAGTGGTGTGCGGTTGGTGGGGGCGACGAGACAGACCAGCTAGTTGACGACTGGCGTAGCGTTCTGCAGGGCATTAGCCTGATGGCAGTTCGAAGATCTTTGTCTCTGAACTCAGTGTGTCGTTTCGGGTAATGCAGTTAATGCTCCGCTCTCGTCAGATTGTGCGGACCGTAACGTATGATTAACGTACAGGTTATATGAACTGGACTCCGTGTCCCGGTCAGTTTTTCTTCTCGATATGCACTCTCCAGTTTTGAAGGAGCTCTAATCATCAGGGATTACGATGCCTCCTAGACAATCTGTTTCATTTTCTTTCTTTCCAAGCCGCCCTTCCACTCTCAGGGCGGCCTTCCTTCTCCCCACATGAGTTTGGCTCGATGCTGATCCCTACTCCGTTTTTCATCTGGCTCAAGTTACGCCCGCCCTGCACAGTGATAGATGCCACTGCTAATTTTCGGCTCTCTTGTGATCCAATTTTATCAGCCATCCCCCTCATCTGTCACAGTCAGTCCTTTGTGGAGTGTGTATCTCATCTTTCACCTCTCTGCCATGTCAACTTTATTCAACACCTTATTCGTCCTTATAGGTCGCCGGTGTTGAGGGAACGCATCTTGGCGTATAATGCATATGCTCCACTCCCTGTCAGACAGCGGCGCCGCCAGGATATTTTTTCTGTACGCACAACTTGCACAAATAAGCGAACAGCGGTCGATACGAGCTTATATTATATATATATATATATATATATAATTATACCGTATATCAGTGCTTAAAGTGTAAAAAAAACTAGCGGCAGGACGCTGTATTGTAATTGTTCGTCAGTGGCGGCGCCGAAGGCGCGAAGTTGCTAGTGCCGAAGGCACGAAGCCCGTCCCGACTAGGGGGTCTGAGGGAGCGTCGTAAGCTCCCCAGCGGGGTCTGGGGCGGAGCCCCAGCGACCAGCGCATTTTGGGCTGTGTCGACCAAATTGAGCCATTTTTAGGCTTTTTTGCCAGCTATTTGTGAACGATAAAGTCGCGAAAACTTCAAAAATAAGTGAGTTTTTTAGTGTCGCAAATTAAGCTATACTACCAGGATAATGTAATGTAGGTCTAATGTGAATCTTCGATAATTTCCGTAACTGCATGGACGCCGTCCATGCAGTCATGGACGACCGTCCAGGCAGTGCTGGCCAAATAAGTGGCAGGACGGCGTCCAGCCTCGAAAATAAGTGCCTGGACGCCGTCCATGACCGTCCTGGCACACTTTAAGCCCTGCCGTATATGCCTACTGGCGATTATGAGGTATCACCAGAAAATAGATTAAATAGAATTTCATCGCTTATAATATTTCACGCTTTAATTCTTTAATTTACAATTTGTAAAAAAAATTTTTTTGCCTTTCCCCGCTGTACGCACTTGCGTAAGTGCGTACGCCTAACGGCGCCCCTGCTGTCAGATGGTGGTTGGGGGACCCATCGGTTGTAAACGATTCATAGGTTACGAACTATAGACATGTATATATATATATATATATATATATAAATTATATAAATATAACTTTAAACTACTGACTGAGAGGGTGAAAATAGCTTGCACGTCTTTTGAGCATTTATTACCCATGCAGAGGTCTTCGCCTGGCGGATAGTGCCATAATTAGTATTGAGTCCCTCCTGTGAAGTCTGCATATCGGGCAACGCATCTCCTCCACTCCATCGCCAGCTCCCCGGTCTCTTCCCAAGATAACTCCAAACATCCCATACAAGTCGTATCTAATTACAATGCCAGACACCACAACCACATAAATTATGCGTCTCTGACCCGGTGTAGGTCCTATCATATTATATCCAACAGGCAACAGCATGTAGTTCCTACACCGCATGGCATAGTCAAAATAGGTGAACTGTTGGAACAAATGGCCAAATTCAGGTAGTGGCAAATGCATCATTTCCCGTTTTACCACTGACATTTTCCCAGAAGCTGTCATTATCAATATTTTGTCATGATTTCCAGGGGGGTCACGCGACCCCCCTTGACCTGTGCTGCGGGCGCCCATGTCATCAATCCATTCGTCCAAATCGATCGCATCATCACCGATCGATAGAACTAAACCATGCATCTGCTGCTGCATGCCTCCTCCTCCTCCTCCTCCACCTCCTCCTTCTCCTCCTCCTCCTGTGAGGGAGACCTCCTTCTGAAAAGAATCTCGGTCGTCAATCGCTGCATGCCCTGCCTGCCTCCATTCACACCAGACCCAACCCCCCCCCCCACACACCCCGCTGTCTTTTGATCCTATTCACTGTCGCAGTCACTTGTAATTGACAGACGGACAGGCATGCAACCAGACATCCAGACATCCAGACATCCAGACATCCAGACATATCTACACATCCAGACATCCATACATCTACACATCTAGACATCCAGACATCTACACATCCAGACATCTACACATCCAGACATCCAGACATCCAGACATCCAGACATCCAGACATCCATACATCTAGACATCTACACATCCAGACATATCTAGACATCCAGACATCTACACATCCAGACGGCCGGTCCGGGCCGGATGACCAGAATTCTACAACGAAAAGTGGAATGGAGGCAAACGAGGCATGCAGAGAGGGAGAGGACTGGGAAAACCGGGGCCGAGCAATTCATGAGGCTTTAAGGAGGATCAGCCGAAACTACATGTCATGCAGAAACCGAACTGATTATCTGAAACACCAATTCACGTGTCTTCAATCTCATAACAACCTCTCTTCTTCCACTCTTCTCCGTCCTTCGATGTTCGGAGTCGATGCATTCGTAATTCACTCGACATTTAGTTTCTTTTGCTAATGTTTCGCTATCTATGGTTAAATTGTTATTGGTCGGATAATACTTATACTAGCATTAAGCTTATACATCAGTAGCAATTCAGCACGAAAGACTTGCAAAACTGGATCCACTTCTGGCTTTCCTTCTTCGTGAGAGTGTCAACACCCTTTTTTCATGACCCTTTTAGTGTTTCACCTTTTTTCATGACCTTTTTTTAGTGTTTTACCCTTTGGCCGAACATTTTTTCACGACCCTTTTTAGTGTTTCACTCTTTGTTCGAACATTTTTTCATGACCCTTTTTTTAGCATTTTGATAATAGGTATTGAGTTTATGAAATAATAAACGAAAATGTGACGAATGCGCATATATGCCTAAAAGTTAAACGCGCGATCAAAGGCAGGTGGCAATAATGAAATACCGGGGCGCACACCAGGACAGACCCGACTCATTTTCAGCCGTGCTTTAACGGAAGTTCTACCTGTAACCCAGAAGAGATCCATCTTCATTCCAGTACTCAAAACTGTTGGTCTTGATAATACCGAGTCTACCAACTTTGGGTCAGTGTAATTGTGTAATAGATAACCGTGTACGTGTGATCTCGCTGCACGGATGAGTCGACTTTCAGCCACGACCGAAGTAGACCTATCTACACCGTGGTTCAAAAAAAACTAAGCCAAATTGTTTTTCATATATCTCTAATGCCTGATGACATATCACGCTAAAATTTTCCAAATATTTAGAGAAGTGGACCAAGAATATGATTCCAAAATTTCAAGAGATAAAATTGAACGGATAAAAAGATATCAATCTTTCAACTTCATATGCCGAAATTGCAGTTTACAAGCAATTTTCTGCCAGACTCAGTAAAAAGTAAGCTAAACTGTTTTTCTTATATCTTCAATGCCTGATAATTAATCATACCAAAATTTTCCAGATATTTAGAGGATTGAAACACGAATAGGATTCCAAAATATCATGTCATAAATTTGAACAGATAGAAAGATATGAATATTTAAACTTCATCTCCAGAAATTTCTTTTTTTCAGCAAGTCTGTTATGGTGTTCATTGCGGTTTCGATGCTTGATAGTTCCCAATTTTGGTCTTCAGGGATCCTGGAGTAAAATTAACGGAGTATATTATCGCAATATTCTGCTGTCACAACATCTTCCACCTGTTATCAGAAATCTATAGCCCCAGAAGGCTGTTTTTTTCAACAGAACAGCGCCAGCCCACAGAGCCAAGGAAACCATCGAAATGCTGACAAGAGAGACGCCAGACTTCATTATGGCCTCCAAACAGCCCAGATTTGAATCCTGTCGACTATAAAGTGTGGAGCGTGATGCATGACCGATTCTACCAGACAGCAATCCATGATATAAACGATCTGAAGCAACCAACGCTTGTTGGAAGTGTGAGAAGGCCTGGACCAGAGGATAATTGATGATGCTGTTGCGTAATGCATGGCGACAGCGCTTCCAGGCTTGCGTGCAAGCAGGAGGAGGACATTTTGAGCAACAAATTAATTAAATAATAAAACCATACTGTTGGAATCATATTGTTAGTTCAATTCTCTACATATCTGGAAAATTTTAGAATGATTAATCATCAGGCATTAGAGATATAAGAAAACATTTCTTTGAATCTGACAGAAAATTGCTTGTAAACTGCAATTTCGGCATATGAAGTTGAAAGATTCATATCTTTTTATCCGTTCAACTTTGTCTCATGAAATTTTGGAATCATATTCTTGGTCCACTTCTCTAAATATTTGGAAAATTTTAGCTTGATATGTCATCAGGTATTAGAGATATATGCAAAACAATTTGGCTTAGTTTTTTTTGAACCACGGTGTATAGTATCTACAACCTCCTTAGTAGCTGTTCCACCCCTCTGATCCTATGGTAACTCGACCCGCACCACCTCGGACTACTCTTACGGACAACCCTTTTGACTCAACACAGCGCTCGTGAATAAGCTGGTGCCTAGCGCTTGGCTTTCAAGTAGCGCTTTAGAAATTTGGAGATTATTATACGATTACAATCTATAGATAGGCTTATAGGCCTAAATTATATATACGACTATATTTATAAATTTATTAGCCTAGCACACAATGACGCTGTGCAGCACGTCTCATGGGACACATCCTCAATTTGGTCACGCCTCCAGGCTATAATTAAGTCTCCAGCTATATACAGTAGGCTATATACGTCGGATACATTACGCTGGCTCCCTATACCCGGCATTGAGTATAAGATCGTTTCTGTGGCGCGGCGATGTCAGCTGGGTCTCGCTCCAGACTACCTGAGAGAGTTTTATTGCCCCTCGGGTATCCATGGTCGCCGCCCCTCCGCTCTGTAGAGGAGGAGATCTACTTTTTGCACGAGCTACAACTATGCTGAATCGAACCTTTCCGTGGTGGGTCAAGCGGCATATAGCCTATATAATGTCCTTCTAAAGAACTATGCCTGTATACTAACTGATAATCCTACTGAAGCATCTGTTATTCAACTCAGAATTGTTCTTGTTTGCCGTTCTCGAGTCGGGAGTACATCTGAGCAGTTCCTTTTAGATTTAAGAAAGAGTGAACGAATAAATAAAATAGATCTACATAGCGCAAGCCTTCGTATAAATTCAGATTGCATAATTTACGAAACTATTCTAAATATAATTAAACAACATAAATAGAAGAAAAGCTGCGCTACATCACCCACCACTCCTGCATTGGATTATTTAGAAGTTAGGACAGTGAGTAGGCCTACATGATACATTATGGGTCCATTTTGCTCATCGTGCTCTAGTTCACCCCTTTCATCAGCGACCTCTGTTGATCATCATCATCATCATCATCATCATCATCATCATCATCATCATCATCATCATCATCATCATCATCATCATCATCATCATCATCATCATCATCATCATCATCATCATCATCATCATCATCATCACCACCACCACCACCACCACCACCACCATCATCATCATCATCATCATCATCATCTATATAATGATTATACGACACTCAATTCATCTCGTTCTCTCTCCAAGCAGCTTCTCCGAGACTCCGACTACATTGATCATCTTCTCCGCGTGGTTACTCATATGCCATATCCCTCCAATCTACTTCTGCATGGATGACATCAATGTCGTATATATACATTTGTAGAGTCTCGATCCCGCCAAGGGTGTCATCTTTGTCAGGGAGTTTGACACAGTGCGGTCTTGTGCGCAGGTCATGTAACACTAACAGCACTGGCATTCAGTGAATATTATAGGGTGAACAAACTTTGTAGGACACGTTAATAGATGTTCATGACTGCCTTCAACAACCGTCCCTCCATCTCTCAATCATTGCCTTCATCTTCATCTGCATGCCACGCCGTGAATTAGTGCTATCGGAGGAAGGCCATGCATGAGATCTCAGCAGGAGTCTAAAGGCATGGAGGGAGCTGGTTCACGTGCCAATGAGTCACTTGATGTGCTGAGTAGTACGGAGGTCCCGGATAGTGCATGGTGACTTCTCAATGTCTATGGTGCGATGGGGCTCACCCACTCCTTGACTGCACATGTCAAGTAATCAACTTGCAATCAAGACAATTTATATAGCATCGTCGGTAGCAAGCTACTTCTAGGATGCTTTACACACATAGGTGACATAGCCTAATACAATTGTCAAGGTTCGGCATGAATGCAAACAGCTCGAAAGCAGGTGAAGTTTTAACTGTTTTCTAGAAGCAGATTGAGTTTTTATTTCTTGAATTGATGCTGGAAGACTGTTCCAGGCGCGTGGGCCTGCGACTCGAAAGGTACGATCACCCGCTTTAGTTTTGTTTGCAGGGACAGATAGGCCTACGTCGGCTGTCTTGGACGACCGCAGACGTGACCTACTAGGATCGACTGCCTGTCCACGAGGTATGGTGGTGCACGGTTGTTCAGGCATTTGTGCATCATGGTGCAAAGTTTGAACTTGATGCGCTCGCCTATTATACCAAGCCACTGAAGCTGGTCCTGGATTGCGGTGGAAATAAATTATGGTCGAACTTATTTAATCGCAGGACTAAGCGAGCTGCAGCATTGATGACCGCCTGAAGCCGAATGATACTTCACTGTGGCAAGCCAGCAAAGGCCTACATTGCAGTAAAATCAATTCGGCTCAGGATCACACTTTGCACGAGATGGCGTGTCACGTCTTGTGTGTGAGAGAGAGAGCGAGATACAGATCTCAGCTGCCTCAGTCAGTGGCGTCTACCAATGGGGGGGGGGGGGGGGGGGTGGGGGGGGGGTGGGAGAACGTTCTCCCACGGCTTCTGAAAGTGGGGGGGTTGGCGTTTTTCGGGTGTAAATTGGGGGGGGTTTGCTGAATTCCTATTAAATAAAGGCATGGAATACGAAAATTATTTTCGAAAGCACAAATAATGTCATGTTGCCTCGAACCAACGAACCCACGGTTCGCTTGAAGTCACATATTTGTCAGGGAGTACGAAAATTCATAGACATTAGTGTCAGTCAGGTCTCTAGCTGGCATACAAGGGTGGAACGCAGTCATTCGGAATTGACCCCTTATCACTTGTCATGCTTACTGACGGAGCCAAGCCGAAACCCACACCCTGGCAGGTGATGAAGGGAACAAATTAATGATGCGACGGTCGCGCATCAAGAATCAAACGACCCGTTAGACACTTGCTGTGCAAGTGCAGCGCCTGCCTCAGTCTTCTGATACGACGGACAGTGGTCCCTTCTGTAAAAGTAACATAAGCCTAATTAAGCTAATAACAGATGTTTCGTGTTAGATTCCCAGCCATGCAGCAGATCGCTGAAATGGATAAGAGCAGGTCTGGTGTAGCCTACATGTAAACAGGGTCTTTCCATGCTAGAGATGCAGCCGTAAAGACTTAGTGCTAGAAGCGAGATGACAGTCATTAAACTATAGACAACCGAATTTGACTGTTTATGTGTTAAGTTTTTCTTATTTCGCGAAGATTTGCATCGACATCAGCAGGAGTTTTCAACAGCTAAAGTTCTGCCTACACAGAGAATTTCTGTGGAGAATTTGAATTCTTAATTTCGAGTTTCTAAGCGCATGGACGGAGACTTAAAGGGGGGAGGCGGAGATGCTTATATCGTCCCAATGTTTCAGAAATATTTCAAAAATATTATAATTTACTATGTACAGTGTTATCCACTATTTATCTATAATGAGAATTCGTATAAGATAGCAGCTTAAAAGCTACCATAACATTTTACAAATAAAAAATTAAACAATGGGACATTTATTCAAGTCTTAAACCACATCTATGAGCCCTGAAATCATGACAGATTAAAACGCTACGGCTACAATGTGCAACTCCAAAAATTGTATACAATTAGAAGTCAACACTCTAAAGTGGCTAGGCTATCAGCATTGAAAAACGAAAAATCTTACCATGACACTATGGAAATTCAAATAAGCTTAAGTTAAAAGAAAACTAAGAGTAGGCGATGTATTTATTGAAGTCTTAAACCATCCCCTTCAACAATGAAATTATGAGAATTTTTGACATGACGGCTTCAAGTGTTAGCCTACCATTACAGTGTGGACATGTGAAAAATTTTAATATTTGGAGGGGACAGTTTTGATGTCTCAAGCCACCACTATCAGCACTGAAATGATGAGCAATTTCGTTAAAATGAAGCCTATTATAATTTTATGCTACCATTGCAGTGTGGAAATTCAAACATTTTCAACATTGGGGAGGGAAACATCCTCCCAAACCCTTTCGGCTTCGGCGATCGTCTTTCGGCCTCTCATTTGTCTCCACCCCCACCCCCATATAGGACCAAGTCTCCGTCTGTGTTTAAGAGCAATATTTCTTTTCGGCTACTGCAGCAACAGGATATTTCGAAGTGGTGATTTTTAATGATTTAGAATTGTACAACTTTTCTACTTGCCTATTAAGCATACCATTTCAGGCATATTTAGCCATAGGTAGCCTAGAGCTGAGCCATATTGTGTCTTGATTTTGCTTAGGCCCTTAATGCTCCTAAATTTCCTGTTCTTTGCTCAAACATTTGCGTTTGAAATTCATCACAGAATTAAAAGCCAGACAATATGACACGCTATCGGTCAATTGCAGTCTATTAATGACCATCCATATATTACGTATGCAAACAATCGTATTTTCGACCGTGCATTTTTTGACACCCCCATATCCTATTATCTTTGCTATTATACTATTAGCCTAATGTAGGCCCTATATGTCATAATCAGACATTTATTTGGCATGCGTACATTCGGCCGAACCTCCCCCCTCCTATGCAAATCGCCTAAATTCCGTGATCCCTCCCCTCCGTGCATACGTAATATAAGAACAGATTCTTATAAAAATTTAAGTTGGCGAAAATGGGGGGGTTGGTTCTCCCACTCCAAGTGGGGGGGTTAGACGCCACTGGCCTCAGTATTTACAATTGCGAAGCTGGTTCGCACAACAGTGCAGTAATAATTTATGTGATGTCACTGACAGGTCGCCGTCGAGTAAAAGACTGAGATCAGGGCCGGTGTCGCGTGACAGAGTCTCCCCCCTAAAAGTCTCCCACCGGAGACTTTATTTCGAAATAGATTCTCCCCCGGAGGATCTGTTCTGGAATAAATTCGCCCCCGGAGACTATATTCTGAAATAAAGTCTCCGGGGGGAGAGAATATTTCCTCCGCCCACGAAACAAAGTCTCCCCCGTTGATCGTGAAATCGGGTATACAGTCGCATAAAATTAATAGATAAGCATATCAAACCGTTAGTTTACGTTGCTAACCCGATAACACGTTATTTAACACGAACATATATGTACTCTTACACCAGAAAAATGTTTTCCAAAACAGATTTTCAGCCAGAGGGAGACTCTGTTTCGGTAGGAGACTTTGTATCGGGGGGAGACTTTATTTCGTGACACCGGCCTTAGCCCAAATGGCGCCCTAGGCAAGGCATACATTTGGCGCCCCAGGCATAGGCCTGCATTTGGCGCCCTTCGATTTCCAAATTTTCCACTCAATTGTTTAGCCCACGCCATAAGCTAAAGATGAATTAGCCAGAGCCGGTAGGCTATACGCTCACAAGGTCGTAGCCAAAATTTTATTTCTGGGATGTTTTCTTGACCGTGAATTTTGAGGTGCGTAGGCCTACACGCTGCGGCCGACTTTTTTGGGCGAAATTTCTGGCGACTTTTCCTAGTCGTCGAATTTTCTGACGCCCAAAAAACACTATTTTCCGCGATTTTCGACTATTTTCTGCTCACAATTACATTACACACTGTCATGTGCTAGCAAATGCATAGATTAATTACTTCATTTTCACACCATTTCATTTCGAGGGTTGTTCAAAACACCCAAACCATCCCTCTAACTAGGGCCTTGTATAGGCCTACATACGCTCAACTGAGTAATTCATTGTAATTTCTTTATTAGGTTAGCCGTATACACTGAAGGCTGGAGAATATTCAATTTTGTGGAGAACACACTCTTGTGGAAAGGGCGCCCTCTTTGATGGAAATGGCGCCCCTAGAACTTGGCGCCAATGCAACTGCCTGCTTTGCCTATGCCTAAGGTCGGCCCTGCCTCAGCTACTGTCCTTTCTTCATCGTCGTCCCTACTAGACTATTTATTTAAATCTGAATAAAGGGCAGGCTGTAATGGTGTAATCTCATCTTCATAGGTCTACTCAGCAAGGCACACTCCCATTTCGTACATTTCATTTCTTGCAACATCTTCACTAGGCCTATCAAAATTGAGCGTCGCGTATTCTAACTTCTGTCTCCTAAAGCAAAGAGTACGGAATGCCGTCAAAAATCGAATTTTATTTGTCGATATAAAATTTATGCAGTCCTTGAAATTGAATTAGGCCTGTAGCCTGAACAGGTGCAATGAATCTAAAATTATTTTAAATTCTTTCCATTAGCGAAAGTCTTGAATTTAAAAGAATATAGTGTAAAAAATTAATTCGCCTGTGCCGCGGCGCCCCCTGAAGCCTGCGGCGCCCTAGGCAACTGCCTACTTTGCCTATAGCTAAGGCCGGCCCTGACTGAGATCACGGACCTCATTCTTTGGCACGACAGCATCCCCACCGATTACGAATGGACTACGGTCTAGCTTTTCCACTCTGCGTGAAGACGAGCACCAGAGAAATAATTCCGATGTCAAGACTGCGATCGTTTTAATTTGAGTTTGTTCGGAAGGGCCATGCATGTCGAGACGGCTGTCAGTTAGTTCATCTCTTATTGAGACAAAACGTCATCAGACAAAAAATTTAATTGTCATCGGCAGCTTTAACATAGGCTACATCTTGTTGCGTTCATTGGCTGAATGTAGATCCGATGCATGATAAGTGGATGTAGACCAATCATGGAACACTGAACAACGCTTGCGTTATAAATCGTAGCAACATTCGACAGCAAAACGTATAAAAACTTAGGCCTAATAGCTTACCATATAAGCTTATGATGCATTATTATGCATTCTCGGATCTTGAAGGAAATCGACGAGATCGAACTGTAGATGTTGCGTGGAAGCCAGTGGATATAGTTGTGAGGAGAGGTTGAGAGGAGCAGGAGTTGAATGTCGGACGGAGTCGAATGACTTTAAAAAATCGAAGATAAGAGAGTGACAGAGGTTTAATCTGACTTCAGATGGGGGAAATGGTGACGAGACACTGTGGCGGCCGTCGTTTATCGTACGTGCAGTCGGTCGGAAAGCGAATTGGTCTTCTGGACCACGAGTGGCGATGTTGTATATATATATATGTATATGTATATATATATAGCTGAACTGGATGATGGATAAAAATAGATATATGCACCATTTATTTACTCTCTTCTGCTTCTGTCTCTCTGTCTCTGTCTGTCTGTCTCTCTCCTTCTCTCTCTATCTTTCTCTGTCTGTCTCTGTCTGTCTGTCTCTGTCTGTCTGTTTCTGTCTGTATCCCCTATGTGTGTCTGTCTGTCTCTGTCCGTCTCCCCTCTCTGTTTGTCTGTCTCGTTCTCTCTCTGTGAGCCACAGTTTTTTTACATTCAAAAACGTAAGGCAGCAAAAAGTAACAACATTTGATTAAGCATCATCCCAAATAATTGTTATCAAATAGCCTTGATATATCCAGATAATAATTATTATTGTTATTTTGGAAAGAAGCATAGTACCAGCGTAGCTGCACATTACTGTGAAGTCATTTAGCAAGATGACGATCAAGTTGATAAACAACGAATCTGTCAGATTAATAATTTTTCTATCAAAGCAATGAAATTCAAATTTCTAAAAATGAAACTGGCCAAAAAGTCAATGACAGAATCAGACAGACAAGTTGTGTATTCAGACACACTTCCTGAGCAACCTGGGTTCCTGTAAGTAAACCTCTAATCACTGATTACTCTGATAAGCAGTGAGTGCAGAAAAACTTAAGAGTTAAATTGAGAGCTAAAAAACATGCAGTTGATGAAAAGAGATCAATCAGTTTAATGTCAATTGTGTGGGTTTCATTGAGAAAACCCCAATGACCCCAAAATATCTGGATTGGAACCTGATGGATTATCACGTTTAGAGAGCTATGCTGGCGAAATACCACAATCTGCGGCTAAAACCAAGAGCAATAAGAGAATTGATTCTTGCATTGGAGATGATCTGGGAAGATTTACCTCTGAAGCACATCAACAAGGCCATCAAGAATTTTACAAAGAGACTCATTGCAGGTTGGAGCACTGGCGGTGGACACAGTTGGGAAGCACCATCCAGTTCATTTGATAACAGTTTTCATTTGAGATATGACTTAATAAAAAAAATTTGTTACTTTTTGTTGCGTTACGCTTTTGAATCATCACAAAACGGTGGGTGGCCTCACTAAAAGTGATATAAATTTTATTCTGTTTGAAATATTTTGATTAAATCTGGTTATCACTTGTAAATATGAATTGTCTTTAGGCTAAGTCTGTAAAATTTTATTTGTAAATTATAACTTCTGGCCAAGGTATTGGAAAAATATCTTAGGGGATCTTTTTTATGGCCCACCCTGTAGATCTAGGCATAGAAGCTTATACATGTAATTAAATCCGTTTATTCAGCACAATATGCAGTTTGCAGAACAGTCTCCCAATTGCGCTGAAGTCGTCACCATATCAAAGAGAATTTAGGCTTTGAACTGTTTAGACATCAAGGTCTCCAAAGAAAAGGAAGACATTTGCTGCTGATAAAGACGCTACAGCACACACACACATACAGACAACTATGGTTCAGTCGTCGGTTTCGTCGCTTTGAATGATCGTCCAATGCAGACCAGTAATTAACCTGCAGCGTCGTTTAGTCGTCCGCATCTATTCATCGTCCTATGTAATTATATATATATATATATATATATATTATACTGTATGTGTGCGTGTGTGTGCGTGTGCATGGGTCCTGCAGGGATCGCTATAGCCGTTCAGCGCATGCGCATCCAGGTTCGCCTTCCGTTGGTCGCGTATATTTCAGGGTTCAAGGGATCAGCAGCTGCAGGGACACATGGGTCCTGCATGGGTCCATAGACATGAGCCCCACACGGGGACGTTTGGCTGCATGAGACGCACGTTTACACGGACAACGGTCACTACATGTATAGACTACAGAGCAATGTGCACATGAACATCAAATGCAGGCCTATAAAAGAACTGACGCATCGAGGATCTTAATTTCTTAAACAAGTTAAGAGTCTAACACTCTAACTATAAGAGCTTCACGTCATAAACGAAGACCTGCTTTAGACTCGAGAGGAATGTATACCTATCAGGCTATCAAGCAGTTCACTTGCATGCAGAACAGATTATTGAAGTTGTTTGACAGCAAGACTTTTGGCTGGTCTATATCAAATGCTCCACTGGTCAGGAACATTTGCAGAAGCGAAAATCTCTACATCACTTTGAGACTTAAAGATGAACCGCGGACAGATTTTTCTGGGAGTGGATTTTTGCATTTGAGGAATCAGACGAACCCGTCAAATTTCAAGACAGGGAGGGGAGTCCCTTGTCGACCCCGTGATATACGGCATTGAGCAGTTGTTAATGAAAATATGGACATCTGGAATCTGTAGGCGAAGAGAATTCGGCGGAGGTTGTACGTGTGTGTGTGTTTGTGTGTTTATGTGTGCGTGTGTGTGTGTGTGTGTGAGTGTAGGAGTTTGAAAGATAAATAGATAGATAGATAGATAGATAGATAGATAGATAGATATACAGACAGACAGACAGACAGACAGACAGACAGACAGACAAATAGATAGATAGATAGATGCGGTTGATGGTGACAAATGAGACCTCGTATGCAGATGTCAATGGTGATAACGACGACAATTTAGATGACAACAACGATGACGATGATGATGACGACGACAGAAATGATGACGCGCAGTTGTTTCATGATGATGATGATGTGGCTGCGGTGGTGCAGGTGACGTGGCGCAAGCAGGACGAGGTGCATCCGCTGACGATCGGACTCTTCCAGTTCGCTCCAGACACGCGGATCACAGTGGACCACAACCAGCGAACGATGGAATGGAGTCTGACGATACAGGACATCAAGGCATCCGATGAGGGAGTCTATCGATGTCAGATCAGCACAAAATACGACAAATACTCTTACGACATCCGACTCAACGTCAAAAGTCAGTCTTCTTCTTTGCATGCTTGCACTCTAGGCTATATATCCACTGTATATATATATATATATATATATATATATAATCACTATAGTGTATTTAATACAAGTGCAACTGCGACGATTGACCCTGTATATGACATCGACTGAATGCATTTCTCACCAGCCACACAGCAGCAGCAGCACTTGTAAATTATGTGTAGGCCTATGCGGCTCCTTAGTTGACTATTATAGCCTGAACTTCCTGACCTATTGTCATGGCATTTAAAACGACCTCAAATTTTCTTGGCAGTGAGCAGCCAAGAGGATTTCCTCCGCTGACTGGAAAGATCTTGCTATATCTATCCCACCATGTTCCAGTTGAAATGAGAGTCATCTGCTGTGACCAATGCATTGCATGGTCATCCATCATGCATGAGGTTGAGCATGCAACGGTCCAATTCGAGACGCATGCAGTCCATCCAGTGCTGATGCGGACGGCCTCAGAATGAAGCATCTGCAGACGCTGATGGACAGTGGCAGTGCTAAGAACCAATCACATAGGCCTATACATCATCATCATCATGTGCACGGTGTTGTTACCGAGTCCCGGTGTTTTATTCTGGCTTAAATTAATGATAATTACGAATGTCAAAGAAACTGTTATGACTGTCAGGTCCCTTTTAATGATATTTATGGAAGACATGGTGAGAATTGTTGAGACCCCGTCATCATCATCAACGTCATCGTCATCTTGTTATTGTTGGTAAACTGATAATAGAAAGTCACAAAGGAGAGTAGGTAGGCCTACGTTAGTAAAGGCAGAAGAGGCGCAATAGGCCTATAGCGCTTCTTCCTTCCTCGACTTCCAATCATAGTTTGGGGATTTTTGAGTCGCCAATAAATTATATTTAAAAAAATTATTTTGTTTTTCTTCTGCATTGGATCATTGCTTGTGCGCATGAATGTAAATGGATCCAAGACACTAACTACTGTAGCGCCTTTTCCTTTTCGCCTAGTGTTTCGTCGTCATCTGTTCCATCTGCATACACATGACATCGTGTAATTTGTGTTGGTGAATAAGAAGAAGAATTGTTTCTTCATTCGTCAGCCATTCAGGTAACCGGCACAGAGTACGTCGAGCGTGCAACACCGATCCAGCTCGTATGCAACGTCACCGGGAAGCCCGACCCTCCTCTGAATATCGATTGGTACAAAGGTCAGACGAAGGTGAAGTCGGACACACAGAGCGGCGTCATCATAACGAAGAAGATCGAGACGAAGGTGCTCGTCTCGATGCTGCTCATCCGAAACAGTCAACCGCAAGACTCCGGTGAATACACATGCAGATCATCCGACCGCGAATCCAGCTCTATACGAGTCCACGTTCTCAACAGTAAGCCAGTGATAGACTTATATATATATATTATATAGGCCTAGGCCTATATAGGCTATATTAGATATCTATAGGCCTATATAGGCTATATATAGCCTATAGTCTAGTGATATTTGAAGTAAAGCTGTCCATGTCTGTTTTGT
This sequence comes from Lumbricus rubellus, assembly GCA_945859605.1. Classification (NCBI taxonomy): domain Eukaryota; kingdom Metazoa; phylum Annelida; class Clitellata; order Crassiclitellata; family Lumbricidae; genus Lumbricus; species Lumbricus rubellus. The sequence goes on from OX243816.1 coordinate 23,497,786, forward strand.
TTCAATTCACAGGCAAAGTAGGCCTACAATTTATAGGCTTGCACTCGATAGTGTAGTTGACATTTAAAATAATTATAGACAACTCTCCGTTAGTCCCAGGTCTAGGCCTACCTCTTAAATTTAGTTTTTACACCTGATAAAAGGTTGGAAAATTACCGAATGAAATCGCTGATATTATTAGCGCCGATTATAACAAGTTGACAACCTACTTTTCGTTCCCGTAAAATAAGACCTGCACATAGGACAATAGGACCAGTTTTAGTTGTGTAGGGCCTAATTATATTGAACTTAAGATTGTCGCTACAACGTTACTGTCACACTATCAAGTACTTATTTATTGACAACAGGCACAACATGCTTCATCTTCAATTCCGATTGTTACAACGTTACTGTCACACTATCAAGTACTTATTTATTGACAACAGGCACAACATGCTTCATCTTCAATTCCGATTGTTACAACGTTACTGTCACACTATCAAGTACTTATTTATTGACAACAGGCACAACATGCTTCATCTTCAATTCCGATTGTTACAACGTTACTGTCACACTATCAAGTACTTATTTATTGACAACAGACACAACATACTTCATCTTCAATAATTCCGATTGTTCTACTTGTAGCGACGATGGCCGAGAGTCGGCAGGTCAAAGGTTACATCCGGTCAGCGAGCAGTACATTCAGGAGGTCACCGACAGGTGTCGCAGGTCTACTGAACACGTGTGCTTTGACATGCGGCGCCGCTGTCTGTCTGCTGCTGCTGCAGCTGCAGGTCTTCGTGAGGTAGCGCACGGCTGATGATCAGATGACCAGATGATCGTCAGATGGTCAGATGATCAGATGGTCAGATGGTGTCGCGTCTATTGCAGCCTAACACACGCAGCCAATGAACAATTATTGCACTGCGCATGCTGCTGCTGCTGGTGTTTCCAGTGGCGTTGTATAGGCAGGAATGGACAGTTATCGCTTGACTGCATTATAATTATTATTATTATAATTATTATTATAATTATTATTATTATTATAATTATTATTATTATTATTCTGTCCGTGTGAATACGATTACGACTCCTCATGATCCACCCTTGCGTTGGTCCACATAACATAAGATCCTCTTCAATCTTCAATCTTCAGTGAACCGGATGAATCGATCCACGACCCACATCCGATCGATAGTCACCGACCAGACAGATCAGCTATCTATAATACTACATCTTTTCTATGGAGAGTGCATGGCGGAGGCAGTATGACGACGACAACAAGAACAACAACAACATGAAGGCAGGTGACAGACAAAGAGCCTTCGCAGACAATGGCATCAGCAGTGGATGCGGTGGCACAACTGCATGTGAAATTCGTCTACTGTCACAGTGGTCATTCGTCGTCGTCGTCGTCGTCTGTGGAAGACAGCGTGCGTGCGTGCGTGTGGGTGGGGGGAGAGGTGGCAGAATGATGATTGCCACTCATCCCGTGATGAAGAGATTCAAACGTTTCGATGATGTCATCATTAGACTATGATGATGACATCATCTCATTTCTGTCCGTCAGTCGCTGACCACTCATGACTGGTCTTATTGCATCTTATACTCTCCCTCTGAGACCCTCTCCCTCTGTCTGTCTGTCTGTCTCTATCTCTGTCTGTTTGTGTCTCAGTCTGTCTCTGTGTGTCTCTAACTATCTGTCTCTATCTCTGTCTGTCTGTCTGTCTCTGTCTCTCTCTATCTGTCTCTGTCGCTCTCTGTGTCTGTCTGTCTCTCTATCTGTCTGTCTCTATCTGTCTGTCTGTCTGTCTGTCTCGTTCCTGTCGCTAACTGCCTGAGTCAAATTAATTTTCATGACAGTGCTATCTCAGTTTTCTTTTATTTTTGATTCTGATTTTTAGTTGTTCAGTTAGGCTTACTGAAGCTGATGCTTGTCTAACAAACCACATGGAACATTTGTTTCGAGTTCTACTGCTATTTTGTAATCGATAGATAGATTTTAAAAAAAGATTCTACAAAAAATTTGTTTTATCTTTAGCACCAACAGACATCGTCCAGGGCCTACACTGCCCTACAGTATATTATTTACCGATTGCATATTTTTTTAATTAACATGAAATATTAACATTAAAAACTAAAAGATGTTACCATTACCATTTAGTTATTAACTAAACAGCTATGCAGAGGTAACGAAAATCGTTTTCGCTTTTGAGTTTTCATGGTGGTCACGGTAAAAAATCCGAATTCACATAGGATAGCGAGTTTAAAACTGCAATAGAATTTGCATAATGCCTTTCTGGACAATAGATGGGACCTTGGGGGTGTTCTGTTTTCGTCAATATCCTAAACGAGTCTAACATGCAGCTCTGCGTGTGCTTCAGTCTGAGCATTCTCTGCACTCGTGATATCATAGCGAGTTCTCAACAATTTCTTTTCGATTTGAAAGTTTGCATATCTCATCCCAACAACACGTCATGAGTCGACTTATTCCTATAGGACCACTAAATGTTGTACAATGACATAATATACAAAATATGATAGAATCCGTTCACATAAAAATGCCAATTATTCTGCTAATTAATTCTGAGCATAGGATCGTTGTAAGCAAGAATGACTGCAAGAATTTTGCAGTAACATGAATTACACAGCAAAGACAAGAGAACTTAAGCAACCAGCGATTAAAAGTTCAATGACTGCTTAAAACTGTCATTGCATTTTTAGAATTCTAGGTATCTTGACAATTAGACCTGTGCCCATATTCATGACAGCATTGTAAGTCTTAGTCACTGACCAAATCTGGCTAGTTTATCTTATCTTATCTGACAATTTATAAAGCGCCTCATGCAGCAAGAGCCTTTCAGAAGCGCTCCCAGTACGTTCAACTCCGAGAAAAAAGGCAAGTTTTTAGACGAGAGAAAGATGAGGATACACTACCAGAGAGGATGGCAGAGCGAACTGATGGGGGAAGCCCATTCCATAGGGAGGGACCAATGCAGGCAAATGATCTGGATTGCGCCATGGCGGTCCTGACTCGCGGGACAAAGAGGTCAAGCCAATCAGAGGACCTAGGAGGACGCAGCGAAGTGGCAGAAAGGGGGCGAAGTATCTGATCACACAGATACTTTTGGGCAAGACCCATTTGAGACTTGATGACCAAAATTAGGACCTTAAATTGTATAGTTATTCAACTAATGGATAAATTGACTGGTTATGAAGAAATTGACATAAAACCACCAGTTTGCATTGTTGGACAAGAGACTAGTAAGTTGAATGTTGGGCATAACCCGGAAAAAGACACGAGTAAAAGACCAAGCTTGCTACACATCGAAGAGTGTTTTGATGGCACCATAGTTCATTCCACTAGCTGTGCGATGATGAGCTTATCTGTGCTTTTCATTTTCAATGTCACAAAATGCCATTAATGTATGAAAAGATGCATTTGATCGCATATAATGCACCGACTGAGAAACTTGCTGCGAGTGATGCAACTGTATTTATATCTTTGTTTATTTCAGTCTGTAGACGACCGCCTATTAATATCCCTTGCACTGTTGCACTGCACATGCACATTTACTATAACCAAGATTTAGTTGCCGACTTAGTAATAAGTGGTCCTCAGAGTGTGTCTTGTGAATACCGTTTGTCCCAAACTCTAAGACACGTCTTTGCTAATCGCAAGATGTAGCGCTTTGTCAGCACGTAGGTTAGGTTACCGTCCTGAATATGAGCCAGGCTAGTCACTGACTAAATAAAGGCAGTGACTGACTTTTTCCTTTTCTTCCATATCGTCTTTTACTACTTCGAAGGAACAAAGGGTATCAGTTTCATCTGGTATGACATCTGAAGCATGACATCTCATACACAACTTAACTGTCTGGCTCTTGACTTCTGAACTACACCTTAAGATAGACTTCAATTATAGTCCTTTCAAAACTCAGCGTAAAGTTGACATAATTATTAAAAAAGCAAAATAAATTAATTAAATTGGCACAATGAGATTCTACAGACATCCATCCATCCATATGATTTACATGTCTCACAACACAAATAACTTTCTGTATAGCCATTGAAAACAACTGACTTGAAAAACATTTAGTGGTCTATCAAATATCTTCTACTTCTAACAGGTCAGCATTGTCTAGTCTATGACTTGCAGCAGTTGGACTAAAACTAGCAAAGTCTTGAAGGTGAAATCGCGACTGGAATTGGCCGTGTTTCACCAAGAGATGTTCGCTCAGATCTTTCTTGTACGCATATGCCTTGTCGCAAAGATGACATGCAAACTCGCGGATGTTTGTGTGCACTGCGAGATGTCCACGAAGGTTCGTGCTGCCACTGAACGACTTGCCACAGAATGGACATCTGTACATGCCCGGCTGGTGCTTTCGAATGTGGCGCAGGTACATATTCCAGTTCAATGAAACCGTTCCACAAATAGGACATCGACGGGCATCAGTTTCATCTGGTCTGACATCTGCCGAATCATTTCTCATACACGACGACTGCTGTCTCGCTGCTTTTGACTTCTGAAATCCAATTCAATTCACTTGGATTATGATATCAGCGTTACATTGAAAACGGTTTCCCATACCATGCGCATCCATCCATCATCGTTTCATCAACAACCATATTCTAAGAAGTTCAATCAGGGTCAGCTGTGTCACACCATCATTACAGTAAAATCAGTTGAGTATAAATAAAATGAATATCTTTCGATGCTCAAGAAACTCAGAGGGATAACATATTTGGATGTGAAACATTCCATTTCTACCCGGGAATGCCTGTCTGTGAATAAAAGGTCTGTCAGCACTCAGCAGGCAATCTGAGGCAACCCAAGCACTGGCGCCAGTGAAGCCTAGGCAAGTGGGCATCCAGGTTGTGAATGGATGATCTGCAATCAATTGTTTCTAGATATTATCTGAATAGTGATGAGCACACAGCTGACCGATATAGCCAGCATGCAGCTGTTATCACTGCCACCCAGACGGCAATCATCACAGCAATCATCACAGGCTCATAGTTGCTGGCAGGCTGTGACCTCAGCAAGTTGATATATATATATATATATATATATATATACACTGTGTCCCAATAAATCGAGACCCCTTTTTATAATGTGAATAAAACAGGCAAATCTTGATCGATTTTCAAAATTTTAAAACTGTTTTTATCCTGAGATAATTATCTTACACTGATTCAAATATGAAGTTTCTGACATGAATATTGACGTCACAATTACGTTATTTGCATCAGAGAATTCATATGTTAAGCACCGAACACAACTTTTTCGGTACTTAACATATGAATTCTCTGATGCAAATGACGTAATTGTGACGTCAATATTCATGCCAGAAACTTCATATTTGAATCAGTGTAAGATAATTATCTCAGGATAAAAACAGTTTTAAAATTTTGAAAATCGATTAAGATTTGCCTGTTTTATTCACATTATAAAAAGGGGTCTCGATTTATTGGGACACAGTGTATATATATATATATATATATATATATATATTAGTGTGGTCCATGTGACAATGGTAAAAAATCATCTTTAGCAGAACTTTGCTCCACAAGTCTAAATCTGTTCTACCTCTTCTAAGTCAGATGTGTACCAAATTTGAAGCTGATTGGAGCACGTTTAGAGGTAGCTTAAATCCTTACAATTTCCTCATAATGATTGTTTATTGAAAGTTATTACATTGCTATATAACACTCAGAAAAATCATTATTAGAACTGCTTACTTACATAATTTTGAACTGTTGGGTTACACTGGTGTTTAGAAATACCAATACGTCATTATTAACTACTCCATTGCGTTCTGATTTCATTGACTTCCTGCTCCTCTGATTCTGATGACGAGTTCCAAGCTCGTCATACTAGCCTGAAATCCCAGCCAAAGCGCGCAAAGTTCAATATCCTTACAGATCCAAATGTCACTGCTGCTCTGGACCGAGTCAATGTACCAGACCGAAGTGCCACATATATTCTTGGTGCAGTTGCACAAGCTCTTGGTCATAATGTCAATACGATGACTTTGTCAAGAAGTTCCATCCGACGATCACGTTGCAAGAACCGTGAAGAGGAGGGTGAAGTCATGAACAGGGCGGTCATTGGCAATGTGCCGCTGTTCCTGCACTGGGATGGTAAACTTCTGCCTGACATTACTGGCAAGAAAGAAACAGTCGACAGAATTGCAGTACTTGTCACAGGTGACGGGGAAGAGATTTTGCTGGGAGTTCCAAAAAGTGGTCGTGGAACTGGTAAAGAACAAGCGAAAGCCTGCCTGAGCACACTGGATGAGTGGGGTCTTCAGAATCGAGTTCATGGATTAGTGTTTGATACCACTGCCAGCAATACTGGTCTCAAGAACGGTGCCTGCACTTTTATTGAGAATGCGCTTGAACAAGTATTAGTGTGGGTGGCTTGCCACCATCATGTCATGGAACTTGCACTTGCTGCTGTTTTCGGATCGCTTTTTGGACCGACTGGAGGACCATGCGTTGCTATGTTCAAGAGGTTTCAGCAAAGCTGGCCCAGCATTGACAAGGCGATATTTGAAGTGACATATTCATTGCACACACTTCTGCTCTTCGAGAAGAAATGGTAAAATTCTGCAAGGCAGCGCTGGAAGGATCACATCAAAGAGAAGACTACGAGGAATTCTAGAAACTCAGCTTGATTTCCTGGGTGGTGAAAATGGGTCAAGGGTCTCGTTTCGGGCGCCTGGAGCTTTCCATCACGCGCGTTGGATGGCAAAAGCCATCTATAGCCTTCAAATATTTCTTTTCCAACAGCAGTTCTCTCTAACTGCCAAAGAGAAGCGCAGTGTAAAAGAGATGGCACTGTGTGTGAGTCTCGTCTATGTTCGATTCTGGTATGAGGCTCCTCTGTCTATTAGAGCGCCCACTTAATGACATACTACTTCTTGAGGAGCTCAAAAAATATCCAAATGTAACAGTGGCAAAGGCGGCCTCGACTGCACTTAGCAGGCATCGTTGGTACTTTTCCGAAATTTTGGTTGGCCTGTCATTGTTTGACGACAGAATAGGAGCGGATGTGAAAACACTGATGGTGACAAACCTCCGCCTTCCACGATCCATCAGTTCCGTGAAACGCCTCGACCATCCACCAGAACCCCTCAGCTCTCTTGGCCTTGCATCTTGCTTCACAGAAAGAACTTCTGTCATCTTTGACGCTCCGCACTTTGATGGAAAAGATAAGGCCCAAGGCTTTCTGGCAAAGGATCCTAAGGAATGGCACTATGATACCTCGTACCAGGATGTCTGGACGGCAGCTTCGGTCATGACAGTTGTGAACGACTCTGCTGAGCGCGCCATTGTTTTGATGCAGCGGTACAATTCATCACTGACAAAGAATGAAGAACAAAAGCAGTTCCTTCTTCGGCTCGTGAAACGGCACAGGAAGATCTATCCATCCTCTTCCAAGGCCACGTTGGTGAAGATGACAGGATAGTCAAGGTCACTGAAGGTGCTATCTAAGAATAGCTGTATGTGCCCATAGAAACATTTGACATTTTGAAATCTTCATTTATTTTTATTTGCAACAATTACACGTTTTTATTCAACTCAAATTCAAGCATACATTCTTCAACGCAGAACACTGATTTTATGCTCGAATGGTGAAAAAACATTGACCTTAAGCTACCTCTAAATATTTATCGATCGCTCTAAAATTTGGTAGATGTGATACTGACTTGCCATAGAACAAAACTGGGGTTGTGGAGCCCAACTCTGAGAAGGTTTTTGTTTTTGGACCACACTAATATATATATATATATATATATATATATATAATGTTAACCCAGTTAGTGATACAACTGATATATTTATGGTATTCATTCATTCATTACAAGAATTTGTATACTGACTCTTCAAGGGGACTACCACTAGTCTAACAGTACTCAGACTCAGAGGTGCTCCCAACCCCATCACGGCCAAATAAAACGGTCTTAAGATGAGAGAGAGAAAAGCATGATGAGTTCTAGAAAGGGGGAGGAGCATCAAAGGGAAGTCATTCCAGGGTGAGCGTCCTACCGCTGAGAAGGCTGGTTCTGCATAGTGGAGGTACGGGCAAAAGGAACAGAGAGCAGACTTTGTACCGCCACACGAAAGGAGTGGAAATGGCAAGCACTAAGAGTAGGGCTACAGATATCGCAAAGGTAAGCAGGAGTCAGACAAGGGCAGCAATCTTATACTCGAATCGCTGCTAGAAGGGATCCTGTGGAGAACGTCACGCATGGCAGAAGACGTGGTTGAATTTGGGTATGTGGTGAATAATGCAGAGCGCAGAACAATATCGATGCAACTCAGTTGGGCAGTTGGTACATTAGGTCAACAGAGAGCAGCAGCAGTCAAGTCTGGTGGTAAGGAAAGAATGGACAAGAAGCCAGTGCAAGACCTCGCACATATATTGGGATACACGGTCGGACTTTGGTGAATCCCCCAATAAGTCGCGCGGCAGCCCAATGGATCCTCTCCACCCTCTCAATCTGAACCCGCGGGAGACCAGCAAAGATGGAGGTGCAGTAGTCGAGGCGGCTCAACACAAATGCATGGACGAGGCTAAAGCACTGAAAGCTAACCAGCTAATGTTCCTCAGCCAAAGCCAAATCCACAGTCTGCAGCGATGTGATTGACACTGACCTGTGATCGTGCATTCCAAATAGAAGTGCTGCTGCTGGTGCTGCACTGATGGAGCTGTTTGTCTGACGTCATCTTCTCTGACGTCCGCTTTCGTCTCCAATGGTTTGGCTTAAACGCATTTGCATACAAAGAACCAACTGCTATATACGTCGAGTTCTCACCATTCTCATGATCCACAGCTTCATCATCATCGACAGCTTCTCTCTTCATTTCAATCACACAAGATTCAACACTCGTCTCCGTCACATCACATTCAGTATTCTCAGTTTTGAACACAGCTGGGCTTGAAGTACTGAAATTATTCTTTTGGTCAAATTCCACAGTCAAAGAAGTCTGACTGCTATTGTTGCTGCTATTGTTGTTGCTGCTATTGTTGCTGCTATTGTTGTTGCTGCTATTGTTGCCTCCACGACGACGACGCCTGCATAGTGTTTCATTGTTGCACGATAAGATGTCCATCGCATCGTCAATTTCTTCAAACAAAACCTTCGCTTTTTTAGCACACGAACTGCTGTTGTCACTGGTACGAGATTTTGTGACGGAAACTGTATCATTGTCAACCACTACACTATAACTCTTCTGATTGCTGCTTTCGCTTTGTTGTGTGCCCTTCAAACATTCTTTTCCTAGAAAGGTTTGAAGTACTAGTGAAGACTCAACAGATTCCAAAGCTTCTTCTCTAAAACTAGGATTTGCTGATGAATTATGAATAGTTTCATATCTGTCTGAAAAAATAGTTTCCTTGATGCTGACAAGAAATACTTCTTCCTTGTCTAGCGTAATTCCTATAAGCGCTTCAATTCCAAGTTCCTGGTTGAATTGAAGACCATTTTTGCAAAGAAGTGTCACTGTCTCTGTCAGAAGATCTCGAACTTGCTGCTGTTCCATTGTTATCCCCATTGCTTCAGTTTGTGATTTTCAGACTTTTAACTGCGAAACAGAATTCATATTCCACAAGTAAACCATCTAATCTGAAATTAGTCAGAATTCAGCAACAAGCAATAAAGCAAGCTATTATCATTCAGTTATAGAGGACAAGAATTTGCAGATGAACATTCGTCAATGATTATCAGCACATATGTCACGGCACTGTCGTCGGCATATAAATCGCGCCATGCATAAATGTTAGTTAAATCGAAGTGGGATCGATGAAAAGACTATTGCTTCAATTGGAGTCGGATTGACTAAGAGCTCATGGACTGTGACCAGCAGCACTACACAACATTGTCAGAACTATAACAACAGCGCACCTTCTCTACATCGCTCCGACCTGGTGGCACCTAACAACTGCTGGTGACCGCCAACCATTCAAAACTTGAGCATCTTCATTTTAAGATGCAGCGTTTCGATTATCTGTCGTCTGACATTAGGAATGTAGAAGCACTTGTACTTGCCATTGAAAACCGGCTACTGTGTCTGTGAGCTGTTTTCTCGCAAATTCACACACACACACACACACACACACACACACCTATACACACACACACCTACACACACACACAGTGTCACACACGCACACACATCCTGGTTTGCCTGTTCCCACCAAGGGTCCGTAGGCCACATAGTCTGCGTCCTCGTCCTTATACCTTTACTCTACCGATAAAGAACGATAGAAGCTGACGTTTGCCGACACTCGTTTCGCCATTGCTCCTCTATCTGACTTGCAGAGATTGGATTGAAATTTCATGATTTTCTTTGATCAATTCTTTCATTGTAATTGGCTGCTATATGTCAGCAAGAGTTCAATAAAATGAAATTCATCATCGCTCATGACCGCATTACGTTACACTGGATAACTGTTCATGAAATTAGGATGACCCTGTTAGCAGAATCTTAGGTTATTTTGGGTCTGCACATTGGCACCGCTGTACATGTCTAAATTATCTGTTTCTTTGTGCACTTGTTATAGCCCCCCCCCCTTCAAGCTCTCTACTCAGAGGCGCACCCGATAGCGAGAACACAGCATCGGTATTTCACGCTGCAGCGACTGTGCAATCGCGAGTGAAGGATTTGCCCAAGGTCCTGGCAAGAATTCGTTTCATCAGTCCCGCTTTTGTTTAGTCAGAAATTATTTTTCAACAAAATCACTTCTATTTAATTGAAAATTGATGTTCATCAATCCAGCTTCGATTTCAGCAAGATTGTTTTAATAAATCCAAGTTCTATTTAAGTAAAATTACTTTTATTAATCCGACTTCTATTTTGCAAATATTCTTTTCGTCAGTCTGACATGTGTCTGATAAGCACTGAAACCCATGCAACATTTGGCGAATAATTAAATACGCTAAAATGCACTTTTACCTCTACTTCAAGTCGCCGCGTAAGGACCTGAATGGACCAATGAACATACTCACTAAACCACCGCGCCCCATGTAAATCTGCTTGTATTATGGTGACTGACTGCATATACAAAGCAGTGCGTGCATAACGATTCATAAATAAACAAACACATACAAAGTTAATACGCTCAGTCGCGAATAGGCCTAGGCTACCCGTGTACTCTGCAAATAAAAACAACTCGTGTACCAGTTTCCAACTTTTTAAAGAGTCTTAGAAAACGCTGTAGAAATTAAATCTTTATAATATGATCACGATTAATAAATACCAGCCAGGGTTGTCTGATTTTGGAAATGCTTTCATGCTTTGTCGCGCCGAACACACGTCAAAACGTAGCCCAAAAGTCGCGAAATGAGCAGTCCTATGTAGACCATTAGCAAATTTTTATGTACATTAACAATAATTATTATAATATACTGCTGTATGGCTTCGTTAGTCACGTCAGAAGACACTGATAAAATTAATATAAACTAGGAGCTATTGTTGAATGATGTTGCAGTTTGTTGGGGGATGTGTCAACAATGCCATATGGAACGTAAACGTCTCAACAGTCTTTTCAGAAAATTGACCCTTTCAAGTTTCCTCCCTACTGATTTTCCTAGTTTTGACACACTCTGTTCTAGAGCTGACTCTGCTCTTTTCCGCCTCTATCTTCTTAAATCCTTGTCACGTTCTTCACGACCTCCATCCTTCCCATAAGCCTCTGGGTGACATAATATATGTTTCAAAGATTTGGAATTCATTGCCACCACAAAATGAGCAGGATTGAGACCACATGGTTGCTATATAAAACGCATGTCTACATTATTTCGTACAAGTTTTCGTTATAATCTGCGAGAACTTAAAATTAAACTTGCAAGTTGCATGGGGGCGTTCTTCATATGTAATATTATGTCCAGTGGTGTAGTATCGATGATACTGTGTCATTGCTCTGTTGCTGGCCACGATCAGTGATACCGCTCCTTGGCTTTTTCCCCAAGATCTTGGCTTTTTCAATCGTATCTTGGGATATTGGCTTTTTTTCAAAGGACCTTGGCTTTTTTACTTGGCTTTTTTTCTGCCAACTAAATGACAATAATCTTAGCAATAATCCACGAAATAGCAATAATTTAAGCAATAATCCACTAAATAACAATAATCTTAGCAGCAATAATACAACTATGGCAGCGGCTCCATCTACTGACTAGGATTTATCCGACTTATTACTAATCTCTGAAAGTTTATTTCTCAAAACTAGCGCACTATGTTCCAAAATGTCGTTAGTATGTTAAAAAATCAGCGAACGGAACCAATTATTAACATTAATTTCAGGATTAATTATACATAATTTCATAAATATCACAATTTATTGGATAAAATAGCTTCCGTTGAAAGAAAATAGGTGACATAAAAAATTATAGACCATAATGATAAACTTGGCTTTTCTTGGCTTTTTTTAAGACCCCAGCTTGGCTTTTCTTAAATTTTGGAGCGGTATCACTGGCCACGATTTCTGCGGGGCAATGAAGCAAACAGAGACGGGGTTTTAGTGATCACGCAATGTCCGCTGTTTTAAAACCAATATTTTCGTGTATTGTGCAACTTTAAGCGATCCAGTGACATCAACAAGCACATCAGTTTTCTTAGCATAATTTAAAAAGTTAGAATGGGGGTTCCAAAGTTTTACCGATGGATTAGTGAGAGATACCCGTGTCTGAGTGAAGTGGTTAAAGAATATCAGGTCTGTAATCCGCTAGTTGATAAACTTTTCATCTAAGCGTATTCAACGAGCACATCAAAACATTGAATGTGCAAGACTGTTCGAGTGTTCAGTAGTGTTTGAGTGAAAACTGTTTGCCGTATGCACTTGGATATGTAGCCATGTGAACGTAAATCTGGTGTTTGGAAGTGCAATCAGTTCCATGCGGGATAGATTACACGTGTGTTAATTGTTTCCCCCAGTTTTCCGAAGGCGCAATCTGTCGCTTAAACGTTTCAAATTTTTCCTCGTTGCATGGGTTGGGTTTTAGCATTGCTCGCATACAAGATACAAGTTGGATTGGCGATAATAATTCTCGCTAAATAGATGTCGGATTGATTAAAATAATTTTTACTTAAATGTGGGATCAACGGAATCTTGCTTAAATTGGAGACGGATTGATAAAAAATTATTGTTATTTAAATAGAAGTTGGTTTAATAAAAGGCACTGGCTACGGAACCGTCCGGACGGTGCCGTATTTTCTTTTCTACGGAACCGTGTGGAAGAGGCGAAGACCGTAGGGGGGAGAAGGTAGTTGATGTTAGCAGTTGATGGTCAAGCTATTAGGCTAGCTTGGCCAACAACTGCTAAACAAAAAACGCAAAAATCATAAGAATCTAATGACGACACTAACCCTAACCGTAACACTAACCCTAACCGACCCTCACGACGCAAAAATCTTAAGAATCTAATGACAACACTAACCCTAACACTAACCCTAACCGACCCTCACGACGCGAAACCTTATACCCTATACGCGAACGACACCTAGGTCTTCTATGTTATAACCATGCTTAAATTTAACGACAAAGAGCGCTAAAGTGAGACATAATTACCTGTGCAAAATGTTCCTCCATACGTAGGGTCATTTGTAAGACATTTTAAACGTTTTACATTGCAATTCGTCTAAAATCGTGAGACCCTGCGTGTCGCACGTGCTGTTGACAGTAGGCTACTGTTTACAAAGGGATGGGCATAAATTGTACTCGACAACCTCCTCCCCTACGGTCTTCGACTCTTCCACATTGTTTTCCGCTAACCTAATTGGCCGACGGGTGTTAGTGCGAATGGTAGCTCCATAAGTGTTGGACGGTTCCGTAGAAGAAAATTACGGCACCGTCCGGACGGTTCCGTAGCCAGTGCGTTAATAAAAAGTTATTACTTCTATATGGCTTGTAGGTATTTTGTGATTGAGTTGTCAAAAGTAGTAAGTAAATTATTTCAAAGTCGAGTCGAGAAACAACGATCGACTTGGCTTGGCAAAATCAATGATCGACTCGACTTGCAAATCGATCGAGTCGACGATTTTTCTATCGACTCGACTTGATCGAGTTATGATTGACTCGATCGATTGACTCTAACGTCTGTGGGGAAGTTCTGGCCTTTGAGTATGTTTCTTGAAGGGGTGCTAATATAACTTCTTAAAATGAATGAATGAATTTAACATGAAGAAACCAGCTGCTTTGTTAAGATTTGTGATTTTCGTCAGAACCATTAAAGAAACCTCAACATTAATTGTCTGGTATTAAATCTGAATAACTTTTTCCAAATACCAGATGACAATGTAGGCTTTTGAAGCTATTAGACAATTTAATTGTCTGAAAACAGATTACTGTGCAAGTGTATCAGCCAGCCATTTTCTCAGAGCTCTTCAATCGATCTGAATGGGCACTATAACAAGTGCACATACAAACAAACAAGCAAAAGTAGTAATCCAGAAAACTGGGTCAAGTTGGATTGACTATTTTTTTCTATACACAGGCACTCAGTCTATGGAATTGCCTCTAATTCTTAGATAAATCATACACAGTTGCACTTGCGTATGGCTCTTTTTATGAGTTTACGGTGTAAATCATTTTGTTTAATTTACAGCTTCCAGAATTCGACAACCTGTATCTAGACATGAATGGAATTATTCACACATGTTCTCATCCGGATGACAACAACCCTCACTTTCGAATCACAGAAGATAAAATTTTCGCTGATGTGTTTCACTACATAGAGGTAAGATAACTTTAGACCGCTATACGCCAGACATGTGAAAACAATTAATAGAGGTTGCTTCCTGTTTATCAGAAAGTCCTGTGGATGCTGTAAGCTAACAACCGTGCAGAACTTATGGAGACATAGCCAGTATCTTTATGCAGCTGATGTTGGAACTACTTTCACGAGTGGCATCTCTACGCATCTGGCCATGGGTCACCACTGGTATACTAAGGGTCTCCAGTTTAAATACCAATGATGTCCACGCTTTCGTGCATAGCCTGCCCTGAGAGCAACTCGCTCTTACCCATCGACTCTCTCTCATGATCTCCATCTCTCGATGTCTGCTAATTGGCTTTGCCTTTACTCCTCTGATACCCAGCTGATCTGGTTTGGTGCTAAAGTTATAGCCTGCTTCTGGAATTTTGTAGCGACTGCTTCATTCAGATGTGTGCTTCGTCAGATTTTGTACTCATGTTGTTAGATAAAATTAAATAAATCGTGATTTCGTTAGGAAATATGTCAGACTCATTGGTTATATATGCCTTGTTACATTGCATTAATATTAGATTTATTTATACATCTATCAATTTTGTCACATATTTAACAAAAACTAGACATTTGCCTGCCCTAACATGGTTAAACATATACATTACCTGGTATACAAGTTTTGAGAATAATGGTGTACAAATATTGAATTGATGAGTTAGCCATTTGTTAGTTGTATGCATGAAGCTATTAAATGGAAAATTGATGATTTGTAAATTTTACAAATTTGCATATAAACATAAACACTAAGAATACTCCTAGTCAGAAATTATTTATTGGAAATGTGAAGTAAGTACTAGATTAGTGGTTCTTAACCTCTTCAAGGGAGTCGAACCCCAAGAAAAATCCATGACCACTCACCGAACCCCTCAAGTGTGAACAACAATTTTTAAACTAATGGGAACAAAAGGAAATAAGAATTGTACCAAAATGTGATACAATATTAATACATTCCATGCATGAAGTACTTACAGTTAGCTAACCGTACCAACACTACCAATTGCATCTTCATGTGTCCTTTGTTATTAAATAAAAGTCGAAAAATAAAAATAAAATAGCACTCACACTCAGTGACCCCGAATATGTATATATTTCAGAGGGCCTCTGCCGAACCCCTGGCACTGTCTCATCGAACCCCAGGGGTTCGGTCGAACACTGGTTAAGAAACACTGTACTAGATTCATATAGATTGGCATATATGTTTGTCTGTTACCTCGTTGGTGCATGTATCAACTTTTGCCTTCACCTGAATAGAAGTTCTGACCTCAGCTTCAGATTTGAATTTTTTTTCAAAAATGTTGCAAATTATACTTCAAGTGTATATGGTAGTTAGAGTGTTAGACAATAGGTTTATTTCTGCATGAATCCGTTTTTCATTCTGTCTGGTTTACACGCTGTGTTGAATATCTTGTCCAGACATTGACTGTCTTGCTTGCCAGCTTTGTTGAAAGAGTATGTGGAACCTCCAGATGCTTGAAACTCAACTTCTACATCTGCATTGGGATCAGTTGTGTACAGAGGAATGCGTTCAAGTTTCAGACTATAGCATCAGTTAGGTTAATGCAAAACACTTTTGAGGGGATCCCTTAGAGTTGATTTATGGAAATTTTTGGTTGCACAGCTATTGCTCATACAGCATATATAATTATTGTGTTTTCTGATTTAATCGTTATATTATCTTTCTTAAAGGTGCTTTTTCGCATGATCAAGCCAAAGAAAGCGTTCTTTATGGCTGTTGATGGCGTGGCACCAAGAGCTAAGATGAACCAGCAAAGAGGAAGACGATTCAGGTTTCTTCTTTGCATATTTTAAGTTTGTCAGTTTTCTTTTTACATTTCAACAAGTTCCAAGTCCATTTCTTGAAAAAGGTTGATTGGAGATTTCTGTTTTATATGAAATTACCATTCTTGATCTTTGACTCTGTGTATCCAATCATATAATGGTTGCTCTTGTGTATCCAATCATATAATGGTTGCTCTTGTGTATCCAATCATATAATGGTTGCTCTTGTGTATCCAATCATATAATAGTTGCTCTTGTGTATCCAATCATAAATAATGGTTGCTCTTGTGTATCCAATCATATAATAGTTGCTCTTGTGTATCCAATCATAAATAATGGTTGCTCTTGTGTATCCAATCATATAATAGTTGCTCTTGTGTATCCAATCATAAATAATGGTTGCTCTTGTGTATCCAATCATATAATAGTTGCTCTTGTGTATCCAATCATAAATAATGGTTGCTCTTGTGTATCCAATCATATAATAGTTGCTCTTGTGTATCCAATCATAAATAATGGTTGCTCTTGTGTATCCAATCATATAATAGTTGCTCTTGTGTATCCAATCATAAATAATGGTTGCTCTTGTGTATCCAATCATATAATAGTTGCTCTTGTGTATCCAATCATAAATAATGGTTGCTCTTGTGTATCCAATCATATAATAGTTGCTCTTGTGTATCCAATCATATAATGGTTGCTCTTGTGTATCCAATCATATAATGGTTGCTCTTGTGTATCCAATCATAAATAATGGTTGCTCTTGTGTATCCAATCATAAATGATGGTTGCTCTTGTGTATCCAATCATAAATGATGGTTGCTCTTGTGTATCCAATCATAAATAATGGTTGCTCTTGTGTATCCAATCATATAATGGTTGCTCTTGTGTATCCAATCATATAATGGTTGCTCTTGTGTATCCAATCATAAATAATGGTTGCTCTTGTGTATCCAATCATATAATGGTTGCTCTTGTGTATCCAATCATATAATAGTTGCTCTTGTGTATCCAATCATAAATAATGGTGGCTCTTGTGTATCCAATCATAAATAATGGTTGCTCTTGTTTATCCAATCATAAATAATGGTTGCTCTTGTGTATCCAATCATAAATGATGGTTGCTCTTGTGTATCCAATCATAAATGATGGTTGCTCTTGTGTATCCAATCATAAATAATGGTTGCTCTTGTTGATCCAATCATAAATGATGGTTGCTCTTGTGTATCCAATCATAAATGATGGTTGCTCTTGTGTATCCAATCATAAATGATGGTTGCTCTTGTTTATCCAATCATAAACAATGGTTGCTCTTGTGTATCCAATCATAAATGATGGTTGCTCTTGTGTATCCAATCATAAATAATGGTTGCTCTTGTGTATCCAATCATAAATAATGGTTGCTCTTGTGTATCCAATCATATAATGGTTGCTCTTGTGTATCCAATCATATAATGGTTGCTCTTGTGTATTCAATCATAAATAATGGTGGCTCTTGTGTATCCAATCATAAATAATGGTGGCTCTTGTGTATCCAATCATATAATGGTTGCTCTTGTGTATCCAATCATATAATGGTTGCTCTTGTGTATCCAATCATAAATAATGGTGGCTCTTGTGTATCCAATCATAAATAATGGTTGCTCTTGTTTATCCAATCATAAATAATGGTTGCTCTTGTGTATCCAATCATAAATGATGGTTGCTCTTGTGTATCCAATCATAAATGATGGTTGCTCTTGTGTATCCAATCATAAATGATGGTTGCTCTTGTGTATCCAATCATAAATAATGGTTGCTCTTGTGTATCCAATCATAAATGATGGTTGCTCTTGTGTATCCAATCATAAATAATGGTTGCTCTTGTGTATCCAATCATAAATAATGGTTGCTCTTGTGTATCCAATCATAAATGATGGTTGCTCTTGTGTATCCAATCATAAATAATGGTTGCTCTTGTGTATCCAATCATAAATAATGGTTGCTCTTGTGTATCCAATCATAAATGATGGTTGCTCTTGTGTATCCATTCATATAATAGTTGCTCTTGTGTATCCAATCATAAATGATGGTTGCTCTTGTTTATCCAATCATAAATAATAGTTGCTCTTGTTGATCCAATCATAAATAATAGTTGCTCTTGTGTATCCAATCATAAATGATGGTTGCTCTTGTTTATCCAATCATAAATAATGGTTGCTCTTGTTGACAGACAGCTTATCCTTCATACAATTGGTATGAGCTGTTATAGAAAGTTTTTTCTATTTCTAGATCTGCACGAGAGGCTGAAGAGCTGATCAAGCAAGCGATACACAAGGGCGAGACTTTACCAAAGGAAGAAAGATTCGATTCCAACTGCATTACTCCTGGTTTGTACTGGGTTATAGAGTGATTTTTACTTGGGCTGCTGACGAATCATGATTAACACATGTGATTAATGTGTTAAGAGATGTTGCGATTAAAATTTGTAACACATTAATTGTACACGTTAATTATATCTGATTAAAATGGAATCAAAGGCCGAAAAAACAGTTTTTAACGGAAAGTTTATACTTAAAACCAGTGATGCTTTCTGTTCTAATATTCCAAGAAGGAATTTGAGTATCATGATAGCAACTTGTCTCTTAATTATCACCTGCATGCGAAACAAAATATTCGTGTATCGCTAACGATGAGCCGAAGACATCAGCAAAGGACAAAATAGACAAAGTTATTTCTTCACGCCGTCAAACTACATTGGTTGAGCTCCATGAGATGGCAAGACCAATGGATCAAGGATCAACGTTTCAAATATTTACATGATTGCAGACAAAAGGACAAAAAAGACAAAGTGTGGCAAGAGCTGCAGACTTCTTGTGAAAAATTCTTACAAACTTGATGAGGTTCAATACACAACAGAATAATCATCCCAAAAAGTTCCTTTCTGGCGTTGCTGATGTGTTCATCTGTCATTTGACAGCATTTCTGTCCACGGTGTTTTTAGCAGCTTTCTGATGCAATTGTTGTCAATTGCTTGAAAACACCTTTCTTTTTCTTCAGTGTCCAGGACTCGCATCCATACGTCGCCACTGGCCACACCAATAATACCTTCATCAACTGCAATTTAATATCGTTGCTGATCAACTGGTTCTTCCATATCTGCTTCAGTTTGATCTTAACCATCAATACTAGAGCGATATTATAGGCCATAGAGTCAATAAAACCAGTTATTTCGGACTCAACTGTAGGAATGAGGTTAGGACTATGATCCATAAGTTTTCTCAGGATAATCGCTGTGGGCTTCATTGCTTGGGGCAAATTGTTTAGAGGTTAAAAGCAATGATGATGGAGTTATTGATGAAATAGCAATAGTTTTAGCCCAAATGAAAATTGAATGATGATAATAATTGAATATTCTGTACAAAGTAAGACAATGTTTAAGCTAAATGTTATATTTTGTTATATTTTGCTTCTGATATCCAGGGACTGAATTTATGGCCAGGCTTCATGAAGCACTGAAGTACTTTGTTGTGAAGAAAGTTTCAACTGACCGTCTGTGGCAGGGTCCTAGGATCTATCTTTCAGGCCATGAGGTAAACTACCGCATTGTGCCAGATATTTATATAGTGCATGTTTTGAAGACCATTGTGAAGCCTTGTAGAGAAGTGTTTCACGGCTTTGTTTTTGGAATGTACAGTAGTGTTACAAGAAGTGCAGAATGATAACTCTTTATGTATGCCTCATGCAGATGTGCTTCTTAAACCGATTGTTGTCGCTCATCATGCACATTTCTGGAGCATTGCCATTGTGCTAATGCTTAGCCAGTCATTTCTGTCCACTGGTCTCTTCTTCAGTCCTTATGCAACCCAAAGTTCAGAGGGGTGCAGGTTTTCCCTTTCAATGATGTGGCTGATAAGTTGCTGATTGCTGATGAACATGAACTGGCAAATTATGTGGATGTAAGAAAAGTTTTCTGCTTGTGGTCAGTGACAGTGCATATGCATATGCAGCAACGTTAATTATTCACTGCCAATGGATAACATGCTGGTATAGAGAGCGAGAGGTAAAGAGTTCGAGTTCCCATTGATTGAGCGTACATGCTTTGTAGGCTGCTATCAGCGCAGATTATTGCAGGCTGTCTGTTCTGTTAGTATAGTTAAGATTTGTGTATTCTGTGATCTGCATTCTTGTGAATTGTTACAAAGTTCTGCATAATTGTACGCTGTAACCAGTTGCGTTCTGTCAACCGGATTGTTAAATAAAAGGAAAATTATTATTATTATTTACAGTTTATATAGGAAATGCTTAAGTTGCCCTATTTACTGTTTTCCTTGGAACTGTTGTTGTGTTGATGGATTGTTAGACACCAGGGGAAGGTGAGCACAAGATCATGGATTTCATACGGAGTGAGAAAGCAAAGGTTGACTATGACCCCAACACGCGACACTGTCTCTATGGCTTAGATGCTGACTTGGTAAGTTGCTTAACTATCTTCTTTTTCTGCTTTCTAATTCTGAATCCACACAATATTTTCGCGGATAAAATATGCCGAGTTTAGGTTAGAATCAATCGTTGTTGTATGTAATGGTGAAGATATATTTTTGTTGTATTTTTTAAAAATTGCAGTGTGGTCATGTTAACATGAATGATCTGTGATTCACTGTGTAAACCATGCTGCATTGAAGAAGCATTTTTATGTTAAATTATAATCATAAAGAAGTTAATATTGAGTGCTAAACTGCAGTGCATGAACAAGTACTATACATGTATGTTAAGTTAATAGCTTTGGAGGACTTGACATCACTTTTCATTAGGCAGAATGGCACATAGCGAGGTTAAGACGAAAGTCAGGGTAACAGTAAGACAAACTCTTGCTTAAGGAAGTCAACGATGTAATAATAATTTTTTTCCTTTTTACTGTATTTATTTTCTCCATTAGTCAGCATCATCGGTACTAAAAGCTGCAGTACACAGAGGAACAATTGCTGTTGTCTAAAATTAACCTCAATGTGCTGTTTGTGTTACATCTCCCCAGTTCTGTCTCTGTTAAAGTGTCACAGAAAGCCACCAAGTTGAAATGTTGGATAGCAATAAAGAGACAGTGCTGTGCAGCAAGAAGCGCGTCTGTCTGTCTGTTGTCTTCTGTAGACATCGTCAGACTGCGGTCTTGATCTGATTGAAAGTTTTGTCCAGTGATGTTGATTGGTCCTATTAGCTAAGGTATCCAGGGCTAGAGGCACAAATCATTGCGTGCTTAAAAGAGCATTGTTTTTGGCCTTTTGTTTCTCCGTGGTTGCTGTGCCTGCCATCTTTACCGTGTCCTGGATATATTATGGTGCACAGTGCACGAGTGTCTACCATGCTGCGTCCCACTCTAGATGGCATCCCACATGCCATGGGATCATTGATATTACTATTCTATTGATTGGCATTTTAGTTTCTTGATCCTTACAGCCATGGCTATTGGATTATGCATCAATAGACATTGTTGTTTTCAATCCTTTTCTCAAATTCCTCTTGTTGGTTGTGAACGTCAGGTGGGAAGCTGTTCCAGAGAATGTCTAGCAAATGCAGAACTGATCACAGCTGCATATTAATCTCAGATGAAACTAAAGCTGAAAATTATACTGAATGTTGATGATGAATTACTGTCTGAATACAAGTTTTATTCATATCAGTTTCTAGAAATTGACATTGTTCTGATGATGAAAACTTTAGATAATGCTTGGGCTGGCAACTCATGAGCCTCACTTTTCGCTGCTGCGAGAGGAAGTCAAGTTTACTGGTCGCATGTCTCAGAAACGTAGCTCAGCACCTGAAGAGACGACCTTTCACCTGCTACATCTGTCGCTTATGAGAGAATATCTTGATTACGAATTTGCGGAGCTCAAGGTATAATAGCCCATATTTACAGCTCTAGTTTATGTTTGTAATATTTTTTTATGGCTTATCATGGACTTTAGATTTATTCAACGATACTCAAACGGATATCTATGTAGACTAATATGAATCAGAGTATAACAGTGTTTTTGTTTGAAGAATGCTGTGTAATACAGATCTACAATGTTTTATAACTGATAGATATTATCTATATATATAAAAATCTAACCGCGTTTGGCACCTGACGCAAGATCTCCGAACTTTCTTCATTGATTGCTTTCGAAACTTCACCAAAACGTTTAGTTCCAACACGGCCGGGTTTGCAGAATGCTTTTTGGGAAAAAGCGCAATCTTTTAAGCTAAAAAAGCAACTTTGCAAATTCCGCCGTTTTCAACACATAGCCTACGCCGTCAATAAGCCTTGCATACCGATTCGGGCATGTTTGTTCCGTAAATTTCTTTAGCGCATTTCATTACGGCCTTCGCATTTCATTACGGCCTTCTTGCTCAAGCGTTTTATGGCGTGATCCGCGTCGCCATCGCGGAGGGGGAGGGGGAGGGGAAGTCTTTTTTGCCACAGCAACGCGTGGCTGGGTACAGCTAGTTTATAATAAATAAGTCCGCCTTTGAGCATATCAGGTTCCATAACTTTTGCACTTGCGAAAATGCTATTTGCAGAAGATACATACCGGGCATGCAAGTTAAGCAATATGCATCATCTTGATGTGGACATTGTTTAATGGCGTTGTGCAGATGGTTTACATTTTAATGTTGATCTTGAACATTTGAATGCCATCTGGTGCATTGGTCTGTGCTGCTGTGCATGTGACCTTCATGTTTTTGCTAGACAGCAAGGCACACCCTTGCAAGCGACAACAGGTGTGAGGTGTGACCTCATAATGGCCAATTTTCCTGCAGAAAAGCTTGAGACAGTCTTGCCAGGTTCAATGGGAAGCATCGTGTGATGGTGATGCCATCTAAGAGTGTGAATGTCTGACTTGAGATGTCAATGTTCATCGTGTGATGGTGATGCCATCTAAGAGTGTGAATGTCTGACTTGAGATGTCAATGTTAATCGTGTGCTGGTGATGCCATCTAAGAGTGTGAATGTCTGACTTGAGATGTCAATGTTCATCGTGTGATGGTGATGCCATCTAAGAGTGTGAATGTCTGACTTGAGATGTCAGTGTTAATCGTGTGATGGTGATGCCATCTAAGAGTGTGAATGTCTGACTTGAGATGTCAATGTTAATCGTGTGATGGTGATGCCATCTAAGAGTGTGAATGTCTGACTTGAGATGTCAGTGTTAATCGTGTGATGGTGATGCCATCTAAGAGTGTGAATGTCTGACTTGAGATGTCAGTGTTAATCGTGTGATGGTGATGCCATCTAAGAGTGTGAATGTCTGACTTGAGATGTCAATGTTAATCGTGTGATGGTGATGCCATCTAAGAGTGTGAATGTCTGACTTGAGATGTCAGTGTTAATCGTGTGATGGTGATGCCATCTAAGAGTGTGAATGTCTGACTTGAGATGTCAATGTTAATCGTGTGATGGTGATGCCATCTAAGAGTGTGAATGTCTGACTTGAGATGTCAATGTTAATCGTGTGATGGTGATGCCATCTAAGAGTGTGAATGTCTGACTTGAGATGTCAGTGTTAATCGTGTGATGGTGATGCCATCTAAGAGTGTGAATGTCTGACTTGAGATGTCAATGTTAATCGTGTGATGGTGATGCCATCTAAGAGTGTGAATGTCTGACTTGAGATGTCAGTGTTAATCGTGTGATGGTGATGCCATCTAAGAGTGTGAATGTCTGACTTGAGATGTCAGTGTTAATCGTGTGATGGTGATGCCATCTAAGAGTGTGAATGTCTGACTTGAGATGTCAATGTTAATCGTGTGATGGTGATGCCATCTAAGAGTATGAATGTCTGACTTGAGATGTCAATGTTATTGACATCTTGGCAGAGTCTCATCATCCAAGAAACTGCTGAGGCTGCAGGTGCTGCCTTTGAAACAAGCAAAACATTGTGATGATTATTATATTGTACTTAATTCATTCTTAGAATAATTATTTTTATTAACATTCGAAGTCATGGTGTTGATGAAGATAGATGATTGTCAGTATGTTGTTGGATATGGTTTTCAGACAACTCTACCTTTTGATTACAACCTTGAGAGGATAATTGATGACTGGGTCCTGATGGGCTTTCTTGTTGGCAATGACTTCATTCCACATCTGCCACACATTCATATTCATCAGGAATGTCTTCCACTGCTTTGGTCTACTTACAAACAGGTCCTGCCAAAGCTTGATGGTAGGTTATATATCACATGTTTTAATAAATATATATGTTGTTTATTCAAAAACTGATCCTTGTTGGTTTTCCAATTTGACCCAATTGATGTGGCATTGCATTGTGTTGCTCCGTGCTGAGGTAATTTTGTTACCAGATTGCGTCTATTTGCCATGTTGATCACAACAATTAATTTTGCTTATAGTTTACGCATAATTTTAATTTAATAGTTATGCTTTGTTTTGTAGTGTTAACTAATCATTAGTGCAGTATTGTTATAGAAGTTCATGCCACAAAAACCTGATTGGCAAAATACTTTTAAAAAAATCAATTTGACTTTTATAATGTTGAACATTAAATTGACATGTTCTAGATATGGTTTAAAATTTGAGTTGATCTTTTGAAATGTATGCATGATACACATTGATACTTCATTTTTGGATATGAAGTATCTGCTTATAAATAGCACTTTTGTAGTATAAATAATTATGCTATAATATTATATTTGTCTTTCTTGTCTTGTGGGAATAGAAGATATTAGCCTGTGACAGACACATTATGCTCTACCAGATGTGTATATTGTATTCTCAGTTATTTTATTTTAGATTTGATGCATGTGTATTTGTCATTTAAGGATATCTAAATGAAGGTGGCTTTCTGAATCTCGTTCGCTTTGAGAAATACATGACAACACTTGCACAGGTTAGTTAAAGGCAGAACAGATCATGCGCTCTAATGCACAGTAACTTTGCTATCAGTGTTGGAGCATTTAAACTTCTACAAAATGTGTTACAGTATTTCATCTGGTAGGCATTGGTTTTGAGTAGTACGATAATTGTAAATTCATTGCTGAGTTATTGAATGAAGCCAAAGTATCATGTCAACCAGTTATTCGGGGCAAGACCCCACTGGGCCTTGAGGATCAGAGTGCAGGTATTAAATTGTATGTGAGTACATGCAGGGAGCCAGTGAATTCATCAAACATAAAGGTAGAGATCATGTGAGAGAACTGAAGATGGTGGGTTATCAGTCTATCATTAGAAATGGACCGTAATGTAATGACTGAGTTTTGGTAACTGAGTTGAGTTCTTTAGAATGACAAACTGTAGCATTTGAGAGTTGTCAGAAGATTGAATGGAGTTTATTATTGTGCATAAGCAACGTAAAAATGAAGAAGGATCCATATGAAAGAAGAACATTGACCAGTTCAGTGAGTGTTTGTTTGTTCAACACTGTAGGATATACTCAGGTCCCATAGATTAGAATCCACCCTGTTTAATTTTATATTGCATAATGATTTTTTGTGGTTTGTGTAATTATTTTATTGGTTGTTTTCTAATAGTTTGACATAGATAATTTTCAAGAGCGTTATGCTGATATGAAGTGGGCTGAGGGCAAGATGAAGCAACTGAAAGAGAATGTGGATGGAGCTGCAGGTCATGTCTCAAACCCAATTTCATACAAGGTGACAACACACTGCACTCATATGTATTTGTATATTTACTTGGATTTAGGAAATCTTTGGCTAAATGTTTACTTGTGCCAGTGTTCGCTAACTGTTTAACAATTAGGGTTAACTGGAAGTCATCTTGGACATTACATGTGCCTCAGCCGAATGTCCCGTTTTTTGTCACTATTTGCTTATAGAAATACTACAAACAAATAGTTATACACAAGTTTTATTGCATCCTTCTTCGTTGATTTATAGGACCAAACATTAATCCTTAGCTTTTATTGCATCTTTGGTTGCTTCAAGTTGCAGTGCGAACTCATTAGGTACCGCAATGTCCATTGTTTGGGGGTCATGCCTTATGATACAGCATGTTAACCAGGTCCCATGCTCAAAGGGATAACGCTGAAAAAGGCAATATTTGTCTCTACACTATATTTCTTTTGTGGTACATTAAGCAGCATGTGATGCTAAGTAAATAGCTTTGGATCCTAACACCAATTGACATTAAACATAATGTAACGTAAACCAGAAATATGTTAATGAGTCAACGCTTAATTATTTTTCTGTTCAAATTAGACGAGTTCTTTGAGCAGTGAGAAGGTTGGAATTCCAACAGCAACCGAATTCATGGAGCACAAAGGACTGAATGATGATGGCACAATTGTCTGTGATGATAAACTTCTCAGTCTTGGTAATTTACACACAATTTGGTTCTGTGTTTAACTCACGTAATTGTAATTGTACAGAATAGTTGCACTTTAAAATATATGAAAATGTTTTTTATAGTGCATTCTGGTCTTGCACTTAAGGTCTTCTAGATTTCGATCTAGAACATGGTGGCAGCTGGACAGCTAGAGTTGGACCACGAAGAGCTGGTATATATACTAATTAATATGAATTCAGAATTTAGCAAAACATTATGCATCTTAAGCCAGACACGTGTGATACAGCGAACAAGCCTTCCCAGAAGTCCGTTATAATACTACCTGCCGACCCTATGCGCCTCTTCTTCATAATACTTGGACCATGTCAACTCTTCTCACTTTATCTCCAGAGCCTTATTTTTTAATTATTTATCAGTTCGTTAATCACTTGTGACAACTTTCAATATTTAAACATGATTCACATCTCTTGTAATAGTAGCATCTCTTATCTCAGTAAAATCTTAAATTCACTCTCTGGTTAGCACATCTGCGTCTTACCAGATTGTTTTCTCAATAAATGTTTGGTTGCACTATAAAAAGATTATGAAAGTTATGGACCATTTAGGCACAAGTCTTTGTCAGAATGTGTTGAGTGTATCTGGGTAGTGGCAACATTTGGTTTGTGGACTTTCTATGCAGATTGATAAGCATTGTGCTGCGTTGCATTGTGTGTGAAAGCTGTTGCTGTTTGACTGAATATAGATGACAATGATGAAGATGAAGCTGGAGATGATACTGAAGATGAAGATGAGGAAAGCTCATCTGAGCTCAGTAATGATGAAGATGCCACTTTTGCCTCCGAGTTCAAGAAGTTCAAAGCCAACTATTATGTCGATAAGATGGACTTCAAGAAGGTTACTCCGTAAGTGGTCTTGTATTTATTATTATTATTATTTTACGCCCTAGGGTAAATATAATCAGTCATTGATGCAGGTTTGTCTGCAATAGACCCTAATTATCAAGGTTCAGGTTGATAGACGTACCCGTAAAGACCACAGTGTTGAAATGCTGAATCAGCAGCATAAGGCATTGAAGTATTAAATAAGTCGTTCATGGACGTCCTCACCTGCATTGATGCTGATTTTCTGTTGGATAGCAGAAAGAATAAAAACCATGCCTTGTTGTTTATTGGACCCCAGGTTCAAAAGCCAGTAAAAGTTAGATAGCAGACACTTGACAGTATTTGGCATGTTTGACGGCCGCTGCCCTCTCAGCCTATGCACCTACTGCCCAAGAAGTATTGGCAGATGGCAGGCGATTGAGTTATAAGTCATGGTCGCATCTCAGATAAGGCGGCAACCAGCTTGCCATGGAATGAGAGTGGAGTCATTTGGTCTCTTTCTGTTAACCCTCAAAAAAACCGATGCGATCTAGTCTCTTGTGGTAAGGCATCAAAAGGCGTTAGGTCATTTTGTTCGAATCAATCTGATTGATCAAATGAGTCTTCAGCTAAAGCTGTTGTAGTACAACTTTGACATAGACCATACAGAGATTTCGTGTCCTAGAAGAATGTGACATTTTCAGGACTTCAGAGACCGCAAACATGATATTGTACAACTAGTTAAATTAATAATAAAAATAGAATGGTAAATATATAGCGACATCATCATCACTTGTTTCTATTAATAATCAATATAATAACCAATTTCATAGCGTTTTAATGATTTGGACCAAGTCTTAGGCTTAAGTAAGGAGTATGATAGATCTGCAAGTTATTATTGAGGTAAACCCTGTAGACTCAATTGCCACCATAATCTAATTTTTCTAAGTTACTACCTACAGTGCAACCTCAGTTTTGTCAGATCATTGTGACAAGTTATCATTACTTTAAACGACTGACGGGCCGTTGAATATGTTTCTGAGTCATTGGTTGGTTGTTTGCTGTTGTTAGTGCCATTCTTCAGTCACAGTCTCACGGATACATCAAAGCAATTCAATGGATTCTTCATTATTACTACAATGGTGTACAGTCGTGGAGCTGGTGAGTACTGGTGTCAAACTGCAATGACCTTGGAAGTGGCACAGTCCATCATGTACTTTCTTATTAGTAACGATGTGATTTTGTTGCATTTCACTTGTTTTACAATGACATCTGCAAGTATGAAGTTATTGAAGTAGCATTTATTAATAGAAAGAAGTTAATGAAATAGACAGACCTCCAAGAGCTAAAGAAGTGAAAACTGATCTTTGTACAGCAGTAATTCTTAACCTATGGGTTGTAACCATCCCCCCCCTATATATATATATATATATATATATATATATATATATATATTCATTTATTTGAAAATGAGACATATCCAGGTAGCACACCACACCCAGTTACTTGGTGAAGCACCCAAGGAATGGAATTGGCTTCCGCTCTCTCTTCGTAGCTCAAACTCACTTCCGTCCTTTAAAAAGCGACTCAAAACTCACATATTTCTCTTTGGCTTTCAAGCACATGGATCTCTGACTGCATCTTTTTCTGGCGGCTGACTATCCGCGCCTCAGATTCACATCTCGGTGTGACCTTGCGTGCGTTACAAGTTTATTTAATAATAATAATAATAGTAATAATAATAATAAATAGAAACCAATTTAACCAGTGTGAACAGAGCTATATGCCTGGAGCTGAATATGTTATAAAATATTTTATGTTAAAAATTATTACTAAAGAAATTAGAAAATTATTTTGTCAATTAGTAATTGATTATTTTTTATGTATGCTGTGTATGGATTAGAAGTGAAGTACATCATAATAGTATTAAAATGGGATAAAGGTAGCAACCCATTGAAGTTTATTATTAGGAGTCACCACAACATTGGAAATATGTGCAAGGGGTCGCACCACTAAAAAGGTTGAAAACTACTGCTGTCTAGGGATCTCCATTTATACAGTCAGTGGTCTTGTCTGTATAAATGTGACATGGATAGATTTAATTCTGTGACCTAGTTTGTTGCTGATCTTGTTGTTCTTTTAGGTATTACCCACATCACTATGCGCCTTATCTGTCAGACGTCAAGAATTTCAGCGATATTAAGTTGGAATTTGGCATGGGAAAACCATTTTTCCCATTCCAACAGTTAATGGCTGTCCTTCCAACAGCGAGTAAAAACCTTCTGCCGACAGCTTTTCAGGTAATGTACTGCAGTGACACAGACACCTACAATATATATGCAGAGCTTCAGTTCGTAAAAATAGTCATTTTTATCTAATATTTGCTCTTTGGCACAATAGTTTAAACTTATATGTAAATTATAAACTGATGCTGATACCTGTCATTGATATCACAAGCAAATGTGCTATTGTTTATAACTTACTAATGTACATGTAACATTGTAACGGTATCTTGTTTGACTATCGCTTAGTTGCCGTTTGGAATGTCTTCTTGTTTTTGTTTGTAGAACCTGATGGTGCAGGATACATCGCCTGTCATTGATTATTACCCTGTCAACTTTGAAACGGATCTGAATGGGAAACAGCAAGAGTGGGAAGCTGTTGTTCTCATACCATTCATTGATGAAGTGAGTCCTACACAATCTCTTTGCTCCTGTTTTTCTGCTTGAAAATGCTGACATTGACTGAAGAGAAGGTGTGAAATAATTTTTTACACTAAAAATTACTAATGGAAGTAATTTTTCTATTATGTCTGTTTTGTCCTCAGACTGTCTATTTCCGTTCTGGAAATTTTTTAGTAGCGTATTTTTAATACTGAACGCTGCCTGCTTGTTCACTGATACAAGAAGAAAAATTAACTTGGTTTTAGCATATATTTAGAAACAGCAGCAACACAAGTAGCAATTCCATTGTTTGAAAAGTAGTTGTGGAATGTACTTTTTTGGCAAAATTTAATGTGTACAATCTTGAAATTAGAACTGGCCAATGTCATGTCTTCATGAGAAGCATGTAAAGAAAGGCAAAGGCACCAGGTGTCCACTTGTTTTTTCTGTTGGTTGCACCTTGATTTGCCAGCAAAGGTAGCTGGAACGAGGAAAATCTGATGATACTGAATTCACTTCTAAATCAGGGCAATTCATGCAGTAAAGGACTTTGATATGATAGGATTGCACTTGGTAAAATGAAAACAGAGAGAGGGTCATTTTAGAGATTAGCGATTATTAGCTTTTCCAATAGTAACGTAATGTGTTATGCAATATAATGTAGTCATTGCTGATGAGTCATTGTTTGGCATATTGTTTAGGAGAGACTACTGGAGGCGATGGCACCACTGGAGCAGCAACTGCTTGCAGATGAGAAGAGACGCAATCGCCATGGACCGCATCTCCTCTACGAATATGCACCTCATTCGCTTGGCATTTATCAGTCACCGCAAGTGCAGGTCTTCCCAGACATCATGAACAGCCATGCATTGTATGTCGCATTGCTTGCTTTTCTTCGTGAAAACACATCTCAGTAGATTTGTCCAGAAAATTTGTTGACTAGATTCTTTGATCTTAGATTTTTGGCTTTGGAAATACTATGAGTTTTGTATATAACTAAATGCTGTCTGTATACGTTAGAGGCAACTGATGGAATCAGACAATTTTTTATTGCCTGAAATTTGTAAGCAATTTATTAAATCCCTCATTCACTAAGTCACATCACAAAATCCATGAAATCTGATTATGAAAATTTGACACATTGCATGGAAGGAAAATGACGAACTTAAATGAAGTTTGACATCGACTGTTGTACAGAGTTGCACTTGACTTTTCCTTTGAAACATTTGTGCCTGTTTGTCTTGCAATGTTCAGTTGACATTGAATTTGCATTATAATTATACCTGTTGATACATCACAAATTAAATGTCATTCCTACTCTACCACTTCATCTCTGAAGTTGCACTTGAATAAAGTTACAGTCTGGCTAGGTCATTTCTAAACAAAATGATTAGTGAGCAGAATATGCCAGAGGTAAAATTTATATAACAGTGATTGCAAGCATCCCATATCTGCTTGGAATCTGTTAGATTATAGCTTCTGAAATGCCAATAAGTTGCTAAATATGTTGTGATGTTGTTATGGGTGCAGAATAACTGAATTACCAATGGATGCCTTTGTCCTCCCAATATCGGAGCTTCGAAAAGGACTTTGTGAAGCAGTGCAAGACGTCTTTTATCCCGGATTTCCTACACTGAAACACATTGCTCATACGGTCAGTCAGTCAGTTTGATTTTGAATCTAATTGAACATTTGTGTAACTCCCCTTCAAGATATCTATTGTGCTAGCCTATGTGATGTTAAATGTCATTACTAACGAATATAAATTGCATCAGTTAGCAGAATGATTAACAGTAAGCTGAATGCAGAGAAATGCACAGTATTTGAATGAGTCACCGATGGCATGCTCAACTGTTCATGCGTACACGTGGAACCAACCAGCAGATTCACGTCAACAGCTGAGGATGATATAGATGTTCAGAATCTCTAGGCCAAGTTGCATCTATAGAGTAGAGCAGTGACAGTGTTCACGCATATGATGACGCTGTCAATGAGTAGACCCTCACTGGCGCTCAATGATGCATGTTTGACCAGCCATTAAGGTACTAGGAGTAGTGAGTACGCTGAAAAGTGCATTCGTTGCATGTTGGTTGGTAGATTGTAAAGGCACCAGGGACTAACAGTCAAGAATTTCAAGTCTACGCTAGTGCATGTAGCCAGTGATTCTACAGCCAGGCAGCTTACTTGTTGGAAGTTCTAGTTAACTGTATTCAAAGAAAAAAAATTAATGGTGGGTTAATAAAAAAATAAAATAAATAACAGGATGTCTTATTCTTGACAAATCTACACAATTCTTTCCTGTATGTGTTTTACATGTTATCTTATCATGTGACAGATCTTGTTCATGTGCTTTACATTGTTAG
This sequence comes from Lumbricus rubellus, assembly GCA_945859605.1. Lineage (NCBI taxonomy): Eukaryota > Metazoa > Annelida > Clitellata > Crassiclitellata > Lumbricidae > Lumbricus > Lumbricus rubellus. Next base: position 23,530,489 of record OX243816.1, read on the forward strand.
GCTTCTCTGACAAAGGCCGGCGTGAAAGTGTTTCAGATGAACAGTCGAGGGGATAATATGATTCTTCACATCACTGAACAGCCACGTCTGGTTTGTATACTGTATGGATAATAGATGTATTTAGTGTGGATGGTTGTGAAGGTCACATTGACAATAATAGTGAACTTATGAGATCATTTCTGTTATGACTTTTTTCACCAAACTGGATATCAATTTTTTTTCTGAACTATGTAAATTGTGCCATCCATGTAGGGACCTTGGGCAAATCCTTCACTCGCAATTGCTCAGCGTTTCAGTAGGAACTCTTGGAGGTGAGATATTTAATCTGGGTGAAAGAGCTTTTGTGCATAGAGATGCATTTGCTGAAATACATGGTTCAAGTTTGCTGTAAGTTGTTAATGAAGAGATATAGTCTGAGTTGGAGTTGAGCCTCTGGGGGGGGCTCCTTTGAGTGCAAGTTTTTCGTCTGATTTTTGACACAATGTGCTTCCTTTGACGTGTAGGCACTGGAGACTGTGGCCAAGGAGCTAATTGGGCAGAGCGTACTTGTTGGTTGGCCTCATTTGTTTGAGGCTTTTGTGGTGGCTGTTTCTGATGATGAGACAAGGTAAGCTACTTATCGCCACATTCCATTGCGAAACAACTAATAATGTTCTGTTGCAGACTTTGATGTACTCTGATAATTACGCAAAGATTACTGTGCAATGTCACAGAAAATTAATTTACAGACAATGGTTGCTATTCTGTTTCACACTCCATCCTTTGTCTGGTTATGTGCCATGTTCTCTCTCTATATGTTTTTCTGTCTTTGTTGCTCTCTTTCTGTCTGTCTAACCGTATCTCATTCGTTAGTGGTTCCTTTGTAGTTTATTTGACTGAAGCTATGTTTTCATTCTTATGCATAATTAGTAGAAAATAGGAGGAGAACAGAGTGAGGATCCTAGTCACAAACTAGTTTAAATATTGGAAAATTTTTAATTGTGTCTTTTAATAAAGAAGCTTTTATCTGTTTATTTTTTTGCTTTAATTGATTGTAACTTTCTTTGACCTGACTGCTGGATAGGATTGCTCTATCTGACATGGGAAGTGTTCCTGAAGCGACCCTGGCTGAGAAGAAGATCTCACTAAGACACGAATCGCTGCAGATGAATGACGCAGCAGTTTGGCATCGCGAAGCGGATTCTCTTGCGGAACGGTTCGTTATTTTTCATATTATGTCTACTTCATTCGTTGTAGATCATGTGAAGTCTGATCAGAGTTATTTAAGAGGAAAGAATTGCAAATTGGTCTCTAAGGACTATTTAAGTTGGCGTAATATACATGACATGATCTGCAGCTAATCAGTTGAGTTGATCATTGGTCAGATAGCGATGTAAATTATCTTTAATTTGAGGTTACGATGATACGAGTATTGCACACGCTTAATTGCAATGATGTCTTTCGCTTTTATCTTCTTTTCTTGTTGTATATAATGAATGGTCAATACCCATGTTAAGTTATGGACAAGACTCTGATTAACAAGTATAGTGAATGTATATTGCTTGATTAATGAATCGGTACTTCTGTCTCACCAGTGCTTCAGAGATAAGATTAGGCTAAGTTGGGGAAGCTTACTACGATTTTTGGTTTCATCTTGCTTGTGGAGCCTTCTAATTGGACAATATAATCCCAAGACATTGTTTCATTGATTGTTATTTATTCATAAATTTTAATATAAGTAATATTCAAAATCAGAGTTGAGTTCCTGATTGGTTGACATTGATCTAGTAACCTACAAATTCACAAATCCACAGACAAGGTACAAATCACTTAACGTGATCCTCACTTTGAGACCTGCTGATATCTTGATGTATTAAGAAATACGGGATATCATTACACTGACCATCATAGGTCAGTCACTCTTTGGGTAACTGGAATTTGATTATTCTTAAATCTCTGAGCGTACTGATTTTCCAAAAATTATTGATGTCATTGTTATTATATGTACATTAGAGTGTTAATTTATTTTTCAGCTTATTTTTTACAAGGATTTATTATGTCTAGTTGTTTTTCTGCTGCTTGCAAATTTTGACCTCTAATCATTGCTTAATCTGTAAGGTTCCAGTGCACAATATTTGACTACTAGATAGATATTAATATTCTATGTTGACGTATGTTTTCTCTTCAGTTATCTAAGTCGTTGGGGAACTGATGTTGGCACAACACAGATGGTGGTTTATGCTAAACCCATATCAGGAAGGAGGTATGTTCATTGTGCTGCTTTCTTTAAAGAAATGCGTTCAGGCAATTACTTGCTCCTCTAATGAACCACCACTGCCAGGATTCATGCTGCCAGTTGCACCAGCTCCACAATGTTGCACGCTCGCTTACTTCAGATACGACTGCTACACTCATCCACTCCATCACAGCCTACATGTAGATTACTGCTGCTACTCACTATGCTGGCCGTCCATCTGGGCGGTTGGAGGGCCTGGACGTAGTCCTGCATTCTGTCACATGCTTTGGTGGACACACCCGAAATATAGCAATGATTCCAGCTATATGCTGGATGTGTTACACTGGCTTCCCTCCAGCAGTTTTGGTCTGGTGGTTCTCGCTCCAACCTTTTTTTGCTATATCTAAGTACTGCCTTACGTTGAGTGCACTGGGTCAATGCTTTCTCTGCTCTACGGAGCAGTATGTGTTCCTCATCCATTTTGCCTGCATATCACCACATGCTAAGCAGAATCGTGTCTTCTCTGTGGCCCCTCGTTCTGGAATGACCTCCCTTTGGTCTAAAGTTGGTACTGGGCTTTCTCCAAGGTTCTCACTCTCTTGTAATCATCTCTGGGAGCGCTTGTGAATAGCAGCCTTTTTTGGTAATGAATGAATGAATGACAAGGCTACTCTTCTGTCTTCTGATGCTAGTTTTGAATGCACGCAAGTTGTGTTTTATGAGAAACCTGATCTTATCCGCATTTATACATAATGAAGGTGTGTGTGTGTATCATTATGAAGACGCATCATAGCAGTAGAACTGCTGGTGATATATCCTGAGCACTGTCCTCCACTGACCAACAATAGATAACAGCAACGTAAGGGAAGGGGTCATTTCGTATTCTCCTAGTAAACCGTTGTCTCATATTATGCTTGAAAACAAGCACAGAACACAGTTGGAAAGTCTTCATCAATCTCTTCATAGACTTGAAAGATAGAAGCATTCATGATGCTGCAGTAATAGAGCAGAATGTGAGAATGTGGAGAGTGATGCAAAATTAATCAATTCATTATTCACTATGAGAATTTGTATAGCGTGTCTTCATGGGGGACTACTCAGAGGTGCTCCAACCATAGCACAACCAAATAAGAGCTCTGTCTTAAGGTGAGAGAGGAATGACACTAAGAATGAATCCTTGAAAGGACGTGGAGCAGCAAGGAGAGGCCATTCCAGTCCGAGGGCCTGCCACCGAAATGACACAGTTCTGCCTAGTAGAAGTGGAGCAAAAGTGACAGAGAACAGACCACCTTGTTCAACCACATGGAGAAAAGTGCCGAGCACTAAGAGTAGGGCTACAGAGCTCACTAAGGTAGGCAGCAGCAAGGCCTAGCATGCAGCGCCAGACCAGATCTTGTACTCAATTTGCTGTTTGAGGGGAAGCCAGTGGAGAACGTCGTGCATGTAGCTGGAGATGTGGTCGAATTTTGGCATGAGGCCAACAAGACGAGCTGCAGAGCGCAGGACGCGATCTAAGCAGCTTAGTTGGACAACTGGTAGGTCAACAGAGAAAGAGCAGAGCAGTAGTCAAGACTGCTGATAGCAAAAGAATGTCAACACAGAAAGAGCAGAGCAGTACTTAGTCAAGACTGCTGATAGCAAAATAATGGCCTCCTAGCAAATAGAGACGCTGCTCTGAAATGGCTTCCATGTCACCCATCCCAATATATTGTTCCCACCGGATGAAAATTCATGCTCATCATCAGATTGGTTTTGAGATAATGTGGTGATGAAAAGGTTGTAAATAAAGGGAACTGCCTCTTCATCTGGTGTCTAATTTCAATATCTGGCTTCTTCTGTTTCAGGTACATCTGCGGTCTCCAGGGAAAGGTTACACTGGAGCGACAGTGGCAGGCAAAGCCAGAGCCAATTCTAGGCCAAACTGTTGTCAAGGTCAGGCTGAAAGTAATTGTATTGTATTGTAATTCAAAGCTAGCATTAATCATGCTAACATTATTGTCAAGTTTAAAGTGACTCAGTCTGTTGACAGTGAGATTCCCTCCCTCTCTCCCCTGTTCTGTGCCTTATAACCAGAACGTTGCTCTTCGAATCTACCTCCAGCCACTGCATAGTGACCCTGGACAAGTCACTCACCGGTTATTGTCTGTGAGGAAGGCAGCGGGAAACCACCTTGCTTATTGCATCCTTGTGATTTATGAGGCATGACCTTGATCTGTCTTGGATAGATGGTCTAGATGGCTGGAAGTACCTGACGCACGGTGTCTTTATCGCAGTATTGGTACCACACTGTCTCGATTTACAATTGTGAAGTATTGTAAGTCTGATTGAGATTCTGTTTCTGTTGTCGTATAGTTTGGAAGTTTAGACTGGTTAAGATGGTTCCAGTAATGAGTCGTTTGCTCTCTGTTTTTTGCAGGATGTTGTTGTGTTTAACCAGAGCTTTTGCCAGTTTAAGACTTTAGAGGATCTGTTCCTTCCGAAAACTAAAGTATTCTTACTTGGGAATCCACATTATGGCTGTGCTGGCGAGGTAATCATTTCTGTAGCTTATCTGAATTTAATGTTTGTTTTATTTCTACCTTTTCTTGTAACTGTAGAGTGTAGCTCTGCCCATGAAAGAATTGAACTATGTTTGAGATATTTCCCTCGCAGTCTGAGTTTAGCTGAGTTTGAGATGTCCCTGAAAACGCATTTATTTTTGGCATTCAGTAGTTGTGATACAGAACTTTGAATGAAGATCTATCTGGACACCTTGTGATGAAAAATGTCTTTTTTTGAAACCAGAAGCATTTTATGATATGTCCACTGCTCTGAAACAGATGCTCGGTGCCATCTATCAATTTTAATATGGTTGTTCAGAAGTGGAGGGAGTATAATGCGTATGTCAATTTACAGTTCTGAGTGACCTCTGAGTCTTATATATATATATATATATATATATATATATACATTTTGCCAGTTTAAGACTTTGAACTGAGTCTTAGGGAACCTGTTTAGGGTAGGTGATCATCCCTATGTGACAAAATCTGCAGTTCTTATGAACTGCTGTCATACTGACAATGGGGCATTTGCAGTGGTAACTAACTCTCATCTGGAATTGGATAATAAACCCCAACTCAGACCACCATATATATATATATATATATATATATATATATATATATATATATATGAGATCACCATATATATATGTATATATATATGGTGGTCAGAGTTGGGGTTTATTATCCAATTCCAGATGAGAGTTAGATACCACTGCAAATGCCCCATTGTCAGCTCAGCCGATTTGGAATAATGGAGTTCACGCAGATAGGCTGGAGCATAACCAAGTAGGCAACGTCATGCCAGTGCCACAATTCTGTATTTGATGCCCTGCAAGACAGGAAGCCAGTACAATTGCCTTGCATATATGGGGAAATTATTCTGCCACTGCACAATGGTCTACACCCACCAGGCATCTTCATTTGTCGGTCTAGATGTATGGGTAGTATGAGCAGAATGAGTATTAGTTATAGACTAACCAGCAAGCAAGATTATTCATAGAACATTTGTTGAACCACCGTCAAATGCTGTCAGAGAGCCAGTGGATATTCGCCTGAACATCATTGACATAAAGCTGATGAAAAAGATCACTAGATATCAGCAGTGACCCTATGCCAGACAAATGAATTATTGTATTATATGGTATCATAATTTGTAAGCACCTCTTACAGCACTAGCGTGATTAGCCCCGAGGAAATGGGAAGTCTCCATTTTGGTCCCAGGACAGAAGATTAGAGGAGAAGAAACTTTATAATGAGAACTTAAATATTGATCAGAGATTTCTTGGGTCTACACTGTTTTATGAAGCGGATGTGTTTTATTGAAATTTTTCCAATGTTGCTTAATGTTCTACGTGCACTTCATTTGTTGTTTGTTTTGAAGCTTATGTTTAGCGTATGGCTTGTCGTTTTGAAGCTTATGTTTAGCGTATGGCTTGTCGTTTTGCAGGTGTTGGATGTTGAGAAGAACGATGATGCCAGGATTCGCGTCAGCTTCACAGTTCCAGTTGAGCCAGACTTACTGCAGTATCGACAGAATAAAGGGGTAGGCACTTGATAGGGTTTTGCTGACTTTGTTCGCTGTGTCATCACTTGAATTGACATGTATGTTCATGCTTCTTTGCAATTCAAATGCTTATTATGACATTGCAGTCATTTGCAAATGTTGAAAAACCAAGGACCTAGAGAGTGATTTTGGTCTCCAGAACATGCACTAATATCACCATATGCCTACCACCATCTGCCCCCTGCTCCTCTTGCTATCACCCTTCACTGCATTCCACTTGAGCATGACACTCACTCGATTTAAGAATTCCTACCCTGCGTGATCCATCCTATCTTTCTCGTCTCATATAGAAAAGTTCTGCATTAGTAGCACATGTCTTCAGCAACCAGACTTTGATATTCACTTGATATCTGTGGACAACCCTTCTGACATGACATAGCACTCATGAATAAGCTGATGCCCTATTCTTAGCTTTTAGTAGTGCTTTAGAAATCTGAGATCATGATTGGCTTTTTTATGTTTGTGATTTATAAAATTTATAAATATTATCTGACAATGTCTGTTCTTGGTGCCCTTTTTGTTTTTGTTTCAAAAGGGAAGCGTAGTGCGCTATTTTCCAGCGTACAGTCTGGCCCAGCGTCTTGGCATAACGCCGCATCTTCTGTCACGCATCACAGGCACAGTTTATCTGACGCAGAATGGTTTGGAAGAGGGAAAGTCATCGAATCGCATTAACATTGGCCTCAACCTCAAGTATAACAAGACTAACAAAGAGGTTTGTAGCGTAGTCATAAATATTCATTTTTATAATCGAATGTGTCTGATGAAAGGACGATCGGTTTGGATGGATGGATGGATGAACGAACGAACGAATGGAATAACAAACAGATGAATGGACTGATGATCCGATGGATGAACTGTGATCGCATGGCAGGAATGACTGATGGACGATTGAATGGACGACGGTCAATGTTCGATTGTTCATGCATACAGACTGATTGATGGTTGGCCTGATGGTACGGATTTAGTTAGACAGAAGGTCATTTCTGTGTTCATCAGTTTATGTTCTGTGTCGAATGCTTGGGCCTGAGCAACAGCATTGAAATTGATTCACACTTAAATTAACATCTTCTCACAAAACAAACAGGAATTGTTGATCACACGATTTTTAATTAATTCACTTATTATTATTATTGTTATTATTAACTAGCTGAACCCGGCCACGCGTTTCTGTGGCTGAAAAGAGCATCCAACCATCCCTCCCTACCTCCCCCAACCCCCACCCCTCCCCTCTCCTCGCCCACCAATTCCCCTTCCCCTCCCTCCCCCTCCCTTTTCGCCTCCCCTCCCCTCCTCTTACCCTCACCTCTCCCACTCCCTCTCACCCCTCCCCTCCCCCTTCCTCTCCCCCTCCCCTCCACCTACCCCTCCCTGCATCCATCCCTGCTCCATCGCTCCCCTCTGCTCCCTTCTCACTCTCTTCGTCTCGCTCCCTCCGGTCCCTTCCTCCTCACACCGTACCTTCCTGACAGCGGATAGAGCCCAAGAATGGTAAAAGGCCGCTAGAGCGCAAGAAAGGTGAAAGGCCGCTTTGGTTTTTGAATTAACGGAAATTATTATGCGACTCGCTTATGACGTCACGAAACGCGACCTCATTCTATGTTTCGTCTGGTCACTGTTGATTAGCGACGACGTGTAAATTGCATAGGAATAGCCGACGAATTTGATAAAATATTATTGTTGTTAAAGATTGCGGTTTTTGAAAAAAAAAAATTCAAAGAACACGCACGTATTTGAATGGAACGTTTTGGTGAGATTTTGAAAAGAATCGGTCGGTTACTTTGGGAGATCCTGTTCGCCTAAATTTGCATGGTGCGTACGCCGTTACATTTTTATTTATATAGATTATTATTAATTATTAGTATGTTTATCAGAAGAACTGTGAACTGCAAAATATTGCTCAATGATGTCAATCTAAATTCATGCACACATTGCACAGAATGGATTTGTGTCATTGTAGGTTCCAGGCTACACAAGAAAAGTGGATAATGACTGGCAGTACTCAAACAAAGTGGCCGACACTCTGGCTGAATATATTGAGAGGTAGGCTCTCTCTCATTTGAACTGTTTGTGACTTTATTCTCAACTGCATTTATTAGCCGTTTGTCTGCTGTCTGTCTTCTAATTTCACTCACAGTTCTGCACATGACGCACTGCCACATGCAGAAATCCATTTAGCAAACAATTAGGAGTGAAATGAGTATTTCCTTGTACGATTTGACAGCACTGTGTTCATGGTGAAAGTCATATATTTCTAGGTTTCCAGAAGTGTTTGACTGTGTTCGTACAAGCAACCAGAACAACGTCTATCTGGCGGACGATGTCTTCCAAGCAAACAAGTAATTTGTCTCATCATATTCATCGAATATCAACTCTGACAGATTAAGGTTTTTGTTGTACTTAGGGCGATAGAATACTTAAATGTGCGTGGTTTTTTTAACTGACACTGGAGCGATTGTTTAAGGAGTTATTAACTCAAGAGAATCTGGTTTCGGAAACAAATCGAACTTGCTAGTTAATGTCAGATAAAGAAATGGAAAATGGTAGAGCAGCGTATAGACTTTTTATTGTAATTTCTATCACAAATATCAAACGATGTGCTTTGAAGTGCTGCTGCATGTGAAGGACTTGTGAGACTTTATTCGTTTGCCTCCATTTAAGTCGATTTATGTTCCAGTGCTGCCATCTTTAAACATTAGAAATAGACTAGACAGTTTACTCATGCCAAACTGATTAATTTTGAGCGCAATGTTTGTTAATGAACAAGGTTTTCTCTTAAGGAATGAAAGAATTACACAGCTGACTGCATATCTGAAGGCGTTGGCCTGTGCACACATTACGCCTGTCTCGCAAGGCACGATGCAAGTCGACGATGAAATTGTGAAAGAGATAGAAACTCTGGTCAACAGGGTGCAGGTAATGAATTAGTAAACTGCAATAGGTTAATAATTAATATTCTGGCTGTTGATCTTTTAACTGTCCATTGTCATAGCACCCTTCAAGATAACTATTCAGAGGCGCTCCCGACCCAGGCACGACCAAAGAGGAAAGTCTTGTATAGTGTATAAAAAGAGTTAGAAAAGTCCTGCCGAAGGGAACGCAAGCTGCAGGGACTGAGCTATTCCAAACAGAACGACTAACACTCGAGAGATCCCGATTCTGTCTGATGGTTGTACTATGTGCATGTTCAACCACAATGACACCTCTGGAAGCTGAGCGCAGAGAGTGTCGACCAGAGCAAGATGAATTGAAAGTAAAATGCTTCCGAAGATAGACAGGTGCAGTGGTGCACTGCCCAGAATGTCAGATCAGCAGCTGATCTCATTGATTGATATTCGTTTTAATGAGAAAATAACCAGTCGTCATAACATGGCAGTTAACAAACGCCAAGAGAACAGTGGATAAAGCCTAGTAAACGTTTTTGCACAACATTTGTGTTATAAAGTTCTCATTGTCATCTAAGTCTACTCTGTATCTGTGGCTGTGGTTTCATAAGCAATGATTTGCATTGCGTTGGTTTCCTGAGGTGGTCCACGTTAAAATGTGTAGAATGATTAGGGCATTGTGTCCAAGTATTGCGCTGGTTGAGTTTGGAATAGGTCTTATTAAGCGAGTGGGTTGATGATTGTCTCATTTGCTTATCTATTGATGGATATGACCTGTAGTACTCTTTAAAGTTTTGAGCTGTTGCGTTACGGAAACAAAGTGTTATGAATGGCTAGAGCAGCACATTTCTTGATGAGTAGTTGTACTGTCATGGTGTCTAGGTAAACCAAATGATGATATAGCAAAGCAGTTTGAGCTTCAAGGTAACCTGACAATTCGGAGCGGATAATTGTGGGCGGATGAAAATAATCTAATAATAATTTAATTAATGGAAGTTGGATTGATGAGAATAGCATCTTCGAATCACCCTCTTCGAATTATCTGGCGGCCAGTTGTCCGCTCAATATTAGTTGCTTCAAAATGTCTGCTCTGAATTATTCAAGAGCCGAGCTTGAATGTAGACATTCGTGGGTTTTATGAAAAAATGAGTCTGTTTGGAATTTAGGAGCAGAATAAACGGAAGAAGAAGCTGATCAAGATGCTTGTCAGACCACATCTTCTCTATCAGGTATAATATATGATGTTTCATCTTATCTGCAATTCTGCATGCATCATACTGCTATCTTTTGTGCTGTGTTCATTATTTTATTAGCTACTAGATGATTGCCATCCTAAGACGGTTTTAAAAACCTTGAAACATCAAGAACATGTGATCAGTGATTAACATCTCTTCCTCTTGCCTTCCTTGCCCAGCCGTCATTTCAGATTCTGACAGAACTCGTATCAATGATCTTTATCAAGTCTTCTTATTGCTGTGAAAAATGCTTTTTTAATAAGAGATGAGAGTTGCACTTTGGAACTCATCTTTACTCAGTCGTAACAAGTCTGGAACTCATCTTTACTCAGTCGTAGCAAGTCTTGCCACATCAATTGCTCAGTTCTCCATTGATGTTCAATTGTTCATGTTGCACGAACAACACATGATGTTTTGGATGCATCTGCGGGAACACTCTGAGAAATCTCTTCTTATTTTCTTAGTTGAAGCTAGGAATGTTGTTACTAAAACAAGGGACTTCAATTAATTTTACCTTAGAACTGATAGATTTGTTTTTGACTTTATGTACCGAAAATTTTCAAGTGCTTGCAAATCGATACCCGAAGCCCAACCAGAGAACCATAATGCGTGAAATATACCTAAGTTTGAAAAATGTTGCGAGTACAGCAGATGTTGCGTGTCTCGTGTAAAGCTGTGAGTTGAAGCCAGCCACAGTGACAGACATCGTGACTGATTAGTCATGAGCGCTGATGGCAGTTGGTACCTGTTTAATTGTCTAGCACTAGATATCTTAAAACTAGCCATAGTCTCCAACTCAACTCACAATATAATAAGAGTGATTATACTGAGATCCTTGGTTCAGCGTTATCGCCTGTAGCCGCTGTAAGCCAATGACCATTTTGAATTAGACATAGTGCAACAGCCTCTTATACGTAACTCCACAGAACTTCCTCAGCTGAGCTTAACAACCTCTTTTATAATTAAACCTTAGCGCGCTTGCATGCATGCACACACACAATCACATATAATATATATTATATATATAGGTGTGTGTGTATATATATATTATATATATATATATATACACTTGCACATACACTGTTTGAGTTACTTCCCAATGATGGACTCGTGGGCCTTCGGACCCTGCTGAAAATCAGCTTGAGTGCCTGGGCCACATTTTTCTACAATTTTGACCGCCTTACTGTTTATATTTGTTGGCTTTTAAATCTAAGAACTTGTGAAATAATCTGTTTAGCCGCTGGAGGCTCAGTCGATGTTGATACCAGATCCGAATGCAACTTACGAGTTGTTTGATCGAGTCATCAACATTCGTGATGGATACTCCGTTCCACTAGGACTTCGTGGTACAGTCATTGGAATATTGCCTGGTACGTGATTCAAACTTATCCAAGCATTCGTTTGGCAGATTTGTGTTCAATGCTTATGGGAAAATATAAGAATTCATTTGCATTCCATGACACCGATTTAAGATTTAAGTAAGATGTGATGCTGAATAGGTGCTTGCTTGCCTTTTGAAGTCTATACATAAGAATGAGATTATAAAAAGGGATGTTACAATGAAGTTTGGAGTTGTAGCAATTGCTTAACCCTTAAGCGACCACCGTGCACTAAAGTGTAGTAGGCAGGTGACGACCAGCGTGCAGTAAAGTGTACTAGGCATATGCTGTTATAATGACGTCTACAGACCTATCAAATGCGTTATATTTTTGAAACTTTACGTCATATGGGCTAAGGTAATATAAATAAGCATAGATTTATGTGGAAGATATATTTAGAAAGGGAACCTAAACGCGTCATTTGACCAATGAAAGTCGACATTTGAATCAACAAACCATTGCAGTGACTAAAATGGCCGCCCGTGCGGCCGAATAGATTCGTAAATAAACTCGCCGTTTTCTTGAAGGATTAGATAAAAATGACAACAGTTTTGATAAATCTGACAATTATAAATCATATGCTATTTCGGGTATGGAAAATAAAGCGCATTTGTGCAACTTTGAAACGAGGTCACGTATGACTCTCGGCACGTGTTGTCTAGCGCAAAAGTGGGATGGAAACGTTAGCGACGGGCAAGCAATTCTGTCAAATTCTTGTTAGATTTTCTGGGTTTACCCATAATTCTGGAAAATTGTTTGAAGAGGAGATGAAATGCTAAAGATTGATATTAAAATCAAGTCTTTTTGTGGAAAACTGAATGAGATATTATAAGCATAAACTGCATAATCTAGCTGATATTTCGCGTATATTCCTTTTTTTTCGCCGATACTGACTATGGTCTAATTACTAAAAAATTTATATCTCCATCGTTTATGAAAGTATCTCCAAAATTTTTGTTGCGTTTTGTCTGGCATTAAGTTCTGCACATTTCGTACGTTCACATTACACATGTTGTCACTAAAAATATTTTTATATATAGCCTTGAACATAAAAAATTATAAAAAATTTGGGGTGGGGTACATTTTGGGGCAGTTATGAGTACCCCACAATTTTTTTCTCCAATTCTGGACGAATAAATGGGAAGAGGAGATAAAATGCTAAAGAATGATATCCACATTAGGCGTAAAAAAAAATTGTTGTGTTTCCGGTAACGCGACCGACCCATTTTTACGGCCGCGACCCAAATATTTTTGTAAAAAAATTTTATTAAAAAAAAAATTCAAACAAAAAAATTTTTTTCAAAAAAAAATTAATTTTTTTTCCAAATTAAAAAAAAACACATTTGTATTGACATAACATAAGAGACGTCAACAAAATGAAATTAATAGGACTGTTTCTAGAGCAGTTTTAGGTGCAGACAGTCGGGAAATAGGCAGTTTATACTTGCTTAGAACATGTACTTTGTTTCAGCGTGCAAAAAAGACTAGTGGGGTATACTTTTTCGGATAGTCACTGCATAAAAATATTTTACAAAATAAATATATTTTCCGACCTACCTACCCAATTTTTTTTTAGCTCTGTTACCGGAAACACAACATTTTTTTTTAAGGCCTTATGCATGAAGGTCAAGAAATTACTAAGATAACAGAAGTACAAAATTGTCTACTCTACAGTCGTTATACGCCAAAATCGCTGGTCGTCGGGCCCTAGGTGAAATTTTCTTTGCTGGTCGTTTAAGGGTTAAATCCTTTGGTGAATGGTGAGCGTATTGAAGGTGGCGCACCGACAAAACGGCGCCGACATAACGGCGCCAACAAAACGGCGCACCCACAAAACGGCGCGGTACCAAAACGGCGCCGACAAAACGGCGCCGTTTCAAAGGAATTTTTTTTTATTAGTAGCCTACTTTGTTTAATTGGTAGAAACACTCAGATAATATATACAATAGTCCATCAAAACTAGAATCAACGGATCATCTTCATCAAGTAATATAGTTAACAGACGTTTTTATAGCAGTAATAGTCAAAATATACTAAACTAGGAAATAGAATAAACTGATCATCTTCATCAAGTCCTGAAGTTAAAATACGAACGTTATAGTAGTAGAAGTAGTATAAAAAATATTCTTCTTTATAATACCGCCGGTTTGTTAAATCAACAAACGGGTGGTGCAGATTTTCAAAGGCGAGTAACATCAAAAGATCGCATTGCGATAAGCGATAACACCGTTTGTAAGTTCTGTGGACGTTGTGTGCATACCATGTGAGAAGTTCTTCTTTCTAATTGCGTATTACTGGCATTCAAATTGATGTAGTCTATGTTCGAATTGATCTTGTAACAATGGGCAGCAATCTTTGAAAGCCTATATAAGCAAACAATTACTAAACGGGTATCGTAGTCTTTGTACAGCGCCGTTATGTCAAGCGCTGTTTTGTCGGGGTGCTTTGCACAGCGCCGTTATGTCGGCGCCGCTTTGTCGGCGCCGTTATGTCGGCGCCGTTTTGTCCTGCGCCGTTTTGTCGGCGCACCATTGAAGGTTTGTATCGTAAATATAAAATCATATTTTAATGTTTTGGGCTGACATAATATATTATCTGCAGTGCTGAAAAATGAATAAGAACGATCGATATTAAAATGTTTTCCTGTTGAGGGCAACAAAAGTTGGTTCAAAACTGGACTGTAAATGCTGTTAAAAGTATATTGAACATAAACTTATGCAAGTTGTGGTGTGGCCACAGTGTTCAGACATATTATCCTATAGATGTGAAAGTAACTGTGTTGTTGCAACCTGCTGTTGGATGGCAGTGTACAATAGGCCGGCCCTTAAAAATGAAAGTTAAAAATAATCAACTGGCACCCCTCCAATCTGTTTCAATTATGAAGAAAATTATTTGTGCAAAAAATCTTTGCAATAGGGCAATATTTAGGTGTGCCCCCCGAGCTCTCAAGTTTCAATAATGTATGAGTAAACTTCCAAATTATCATTGGAATCGCAAACTGACATTTTCAGTGCTTTAATACATTCTGTCGACCCACTAATGTTTGAAATGCATCAACATTTAATATTTAGTACTTACTTACTTATTAAAATTACGTGAGCTCTAAAATTTTACTGTACAATTTCAAATATATGTTCGATTAACGTTTGTTGTCTGGTTGAAAAAGGTGGCAATATTTTTTGAAGAGTTGTTTAATACAAGGAAAGACATTTGATTTTAGTCTACTATAGGAAACATAGGCCTACATTGTCAGACATACATGTAGTAAATACAAAATATTACAAATAATTATTTATAGTTAATTATGCAAACGCAAGGGAAAACAAGTGTCTATCTACTTGGCTCTTATGAGCCTGAAATTCATGGAGCAAAGTTGCCATCGTTTAGTCAAATTTTTGGGTCTACTCAAAGTTGGCAAGCAGACAGTCCGTTATTCCAGTCAACAGGCTATAGAAAAAGTCACTATAATGTTGGAACCGAGCTGGTATACCTGTAAGAGGTAAAAGCATTGTATTGACAAGTTGGAGTCTGTGTTCGTGGAATGGAAAAGACTTCAAAAGCATAGACACCAAACAGCTACAGCTCACAAGATTAAGGAGGAGAAATTTATTGAGAGACTAGATGACCTGTTTGATGTTGCCCATGCAGACGCTCTCACAATGATCTCCATTCTTAGAGACAGAAACTTTCTACTCTCTCAAAGGCAGAAGGGACGTCCAGGTTCAGTTGGTGCAGCTGACATACATGGTGGATATGCGTCGAAGACAGCGTGCACAGGGACAGAAGGAAGTGGAACAGATGCGCAAAAAAGAATGCTTGCTTTGTGCTTTGACACCACAGCCAGCAACACAGGTCATCGCTCAGGTGCATGTTTCCTAATATAGCAAGAATTGAATAAAGATCTCCTTTTCCTGGCATGTCGACACCATGTTATGGAACTAATTGTTGGGGCTGTATTCGAAAAACTTCCATTGGAACTTCTACTGGACATGATGTTCTTCTTTTCGAGAGGTTTCGAGACCATTGGAAATTCATTGAAAGCGACAAATTCCAGGTAGCCTCGTCAGATCATTTGGTGGAATCATTGGTGGACCCACGCCGTTCTGATATCTTGGAGTTTGCTCATAGACATTTAGCAACTGCACAGCTATGAGACGAGTACAGGGAATTTCTCGAGCTCTCAGTTGTCTTTCTTGGAGGTGTTCCTTCTCGTGGAATTCGGTTCCGACCACTTGGCGCTATGCACCGGGCACGATGGATGGCAAAAATCATCTATACCATAAAGATGTGCACGGTCTTTCGTGCTCAGTTCAAGAAGACTGCTGCAGAAAAACGTGATATTGCCATCCTTTCAGTTGTTGTCTACCTGAAAGCATGGATAACTGCGCCAATTGCTGTTGAGGCTCCTCTAAATGACTTCACTCTCATGGCAAACCTTCTCACATATCCACATACTACAATTTCTTTTGCTACAAGCAAGAAGCTAAGGCTTCATCTCTGGTATTTGTCTGAAGAGCTTATTGGGCTTACTCTTTTTTGATTCAAGAGTATCCAATGACTCCAAGAAGCTAATGATTGCTGCCATGGAAGAAGTAGTCCCAGATCATCCGCCTAAACGACAAAGAGTGAAGTCAGATGCATTTCTTGGCACCAGCGGTCTGGAACAATTCTGTACAACCAACTCCAAGATACTGTTCCAGGTGCTTGGTCTGCATGGACTATCTGAGATGATGTTTTCCAAAGATCCTGCCCTATGGGAAGAGCACGAAGCATGTCGAGAAGCACAAGCAGTACTCAAAGGGTTGGCTGTTGTCAATGATAGAGCTGAACGAGATGTGGCACTCATCCAGGACTTAAATAAAAAGCTAACAAAAGATGAGGATCAGCTTCAATTTCTCCTGCAGGTTGTCAGTGAACATCGACGACAGTTCCCTGACTGTACGAAAAGATATCTCGTGTCAAATTAGCAGAAAGCCGTGATTCCTGCATTTTATTGTCCTGAACTGATCATTTACTTCTGTGACCAGCTGAACAGTGAACAATAACTGAATTATAATTGAACAGTAAACACTTGTTTCATTGGCATTGTTGCATCTCTAGAGTGTATTTTAGTCATCTCTGTAAAATTCTTAGTGACAGCGTGTTGAATATAGTTTGGTTGAAATTGTATGATTCAATTGATCAAATTTGTATCATAGAATAAACTTCGGCACTCCAGGGGCACCCCTAAATGTTTTGCAATTCCAAAATCTTTTTCAACATAATGTTATTTCTATAATTGGCATGGATTGAAAGGGTGCCAGACAAAATTTTACGATTTTTATTTTTTGGCTGTATGCTAAGGGCCGGCCTAGTGTACAATTCCTATAAGAGACTTAACTATAAAACAAAATTGTTGTTATTTTATAGCATGCAATTTACATTTCTGTCCACATTAGTATCTCCTGTTTTCTGTAGTATTTGTGTACATAAATGCCCTTGTAGCAGATTGCCTTGGAAATTAGGTTGTTTATGTCTAAGCGGGTTTTAAGTCATGGTGGGTAGACCTGCTGAGCTTGAGAGATAGGAATGGGTGCAATTACTCTAATTTGTTACAGTGCTAATTGTGAAGAAGGTGAGGTCTGTATCATCTCTCAGGCATGTCATCTGCAGAACTCTGTGATATACTCGAGAATAGCCCTGCAAATATGCAGCAGTCTTGGCATCCTATTGAACGATGTTAATATAATATGCTGATTTGATGACCTCTTGTAGACTATGGGCACTGCTGCCTTAGTAGTATTCCTCTTATACTCTGGCATTGTGTGTCAATGTCACTCTACTGATTGAGTTTAAGAAATATTACCAAATTATTTAAGTGAAGCACCCTATGCAAGTAGACAAACCCATATAACCTAACCTTTTTTATTAGCCTTAATTATGGTGCTGTGTATATTATCTTTCTCTATTAACTGTTCAGGGTGGTCATCAGGTAATATGTTTCAAACTAGAATGTTCTGGGTGGATGGGTTTTTTGGTTGCTGAACCTAGATTTGGAATTTCGTTCCGATCTGTTTCTTCTGCTCAGTCATTCTGTGTCGTTCTCTACTTGACTCTGAACTTGTCTTCAAGCTGCTTAAATATCCACTGTAGACCCGTCTTCTTCGTCTTATCATGCTGATCTTCTGTATGTTGACCTGATTGCGGCTTGTGGGTTCGATGTGCAAAATTTTGGCTGATGCATTGAGTGTTAGACGCTCACACTATAGAAGCTGCTGAGTAATTATAATTATAATGATGACAGTAATAATAATATCTTTAGTTTCAGTGGTTGATTTTAATTTATATGAATTAGTAATATTGCCATTTAAAATAATAAACAATCATTGAACAGCTAGTGTCTCAAGCTTTAATTTGAGAAGTTATATTTAAGAAAAATTTTGCCATGTGACAGTGTATGAAAGAGTCAATAATGGTTGCATTTGCCAAATACAGTTTGAGTGTTTTCTGACCATGATGGAATATCACAGTTCTATGATTTCACTGCATCTAAAGCATTTCCACTTTTGCTGCATCATTCTGCCTTATTGTAGTCTGGAACATATGGTACTTTAGAATAACAATTTTTCACACTGCTGTGAAGTATTATTGGGGGAAAATCTGCATTTCCAACTCAACTTAGAACTGCAGATGAATTCTTGTGAAAACAGCATAAAACTAATGTTGGGATTAAAATGTTCCACTTGTAATTTTGTTTTTGCAGCGAGCAAAGAACTGGAAATCATCTACGAAGTCTTGTTTGATGAGGAGTTTATTGATGGCCTCACTATT
>OX243816.1:23554119-23706619 GCA_945859605.1 Lumbricus rubellus
AGCAGGAATTGTAATGCCAACCTCAAAATGGTCAAAATAAGACGACAACTTGGCCAAACATTCTTACTTCTTCATCCTCCTTCAAACATGACCGTTAGCAATGATTTTTAGATAGCAATTTGATCTAACCTAAAACTGGAAGACGTTCTACAGTGCTGTTGAATTAAATGCACTAAACAACAACTGTGCAGAATACGAATGTTGTCCATGGAAGGAAACTGCTTTTAACTTTTTTAGCTCTTAGCTTATCAGTTCTAGATTGATAAGTGTGTGTAAAATTGTCATTGATGCCAGACATCAGCCCCTATTAGTTTTAGTTCAATTGGTTGCCTGGTCTAGCTTTGTCAGCCACTCATTCAATTGAGTAAAGCAGGGAGGAGACCTGACCAATAACTCCTCTTGGAGCGTTGACTCCGAACCTGTCCGTAAGGAGGGGTGAACGAACGGGCACGGATGGCAAAACAGGGGGAAGGCAATGGCAAACCACCCCTTATCTACTGCCAATAAAATAGTCATGATGTACGGCGTACGCTAATACATCGTGGCTATCGCCAGAGCTCCAAGAGCTGACGGCACCAGGTGGTCTATGTGAAATTGAGTAGTTGCTGGCTAAATCTAATGGTAATGCTTTGGTACAAGCGTTATAGGATATTAGTGTTACACTGTAGCATTGGAAAACATCTTTGCTTTTGATAATTGTATGATCTCTTTTCAGATTTTTATTGGGACATTAACTATCATCACTGTTAAAGTATCACTGTTAAAGTATTATTGTTAGGCTGTTTAATATAATTACTTGTTTTTATTTTGCAGTAGCTTTCTGGAAGTTGATTTTTGAATGATGTCTTCTTTTCAGGACTTAGGGAATGTTGCCATCTTCATGATCAGCCTCAGCTGGCGCAGAACAAGTCATTGGATGATGATATTAAATTACAGCCAGATGCAGTAGAGCAGCAGAGTCATCCAGAAGATCCAGTTGCATCATCCTTGAATCCTTCTTTCATTTCATTAATGCCCCCTGGCATCAGACCAACAACCCTGGCTCCATACGAGGCTGAACATGGACCTATGCAGACTGGACACCATCAGCAGCAGCAACAGCAGCAGCTTCATCCAAGGGCCCCAGTTGCCTCTCATTCGCAGCAGCAGCAGCAGCCTCTAATGGCCCAACAACCACAGCCGCTCCTAATGCCTGGTGCTTCTTGGCCTGTCCAGCCTCTGATGTCAGTTCCATTGTCCCAGCCAGTACAATCTCTGCTTGGTCCTCCTCCTCCTCCTAATCAACCTCTGCAACAGCAGCAGCAGCATTTCAGGGCACCTCCAACGCCAACCATGGGGTCGGCATTTCATTGTCATTCTTCTGTTACTTGTGTTAATAAATGAATGAATCTATACATTTATATGGTGCCTTTAAAAGTACATAATTGAGACTTGGCAATGGTATGTACTTGTGAGCTAATTTCCATGTCTGCAGTAAATGTGTCTCACAGGTGAATTTCTTTTACCGGTACTAGCATTTGTGTAGCATTTTAATGCATTTTGGTGTTATTTGTTATAATTCACCCTTTGTGGAGGAGCAGGAAGCATGACGTCCTTGCACAATGCACATGTATGCAGAGTAGAACAACAGAGCTCTTGCAAATAAGCAGGAGTGGCACCTGAAGGGCACCATCTCACCCAAGAAGAGACTTTTATAGGGAGCCAATGCAGGACATCCCTGATATAATTGTTAGGCGTCAGTATTTACCGGTACATTTGTATCAGTTAAACTTCTATACATCAAGAAATACATACTCTAAACTATGCACATGCACAATAAGCAGCTCATACTGATAGATGAAATTTATATAACAAATTTTCAAAAGCATACAATTTCAAAATTAATCAATGCAGCCATACGGCATAGATCTATTGTGTGAAGTGAACTGTACTGATGAATCTAGCCTGTGATCTGTACTGATGAATCTAGCCTGTGATCTGTACTGATGAATCTAGCCTGTGAACTGTACTGATGAATCTAGCCTGTGATCTGTACTGATGAATCTAGCCTGTGAACTGTACTGATGAATCTAGCCTGTGAACTGTACTGCTGAATCTAGCCTGTGAACTGTACTGATGAATCTAGCCTGTGAACTGTACTGATGAATCTATCTTGTGATCTGCACTGATGAATCTAGCCTGTGAACTGTACTGATGAATCTAGCCTGTGAACTGTACTGATGAATCTAGCCTGTGATCTGCACTGATGAATCTAGCCTGTGAACTGTACTGATGAATCTAGCCTGTGAACTGTACTGATGAATCTAGCCTGTGATCTGCACTGATGAATCTAGCCTGTGAACTGTACTGATGAATCTAGCCTGTGAACTGTACTGGTGAATCTAGCCTGTGACTGAAAAACTGTCTGCAATTAAACCCAGCAAAATAAGTTGCTTTTGGATCCATATCCATCATACATTCTCAGAATTTATTGCATAGATCTATGCTTATTAAATGAATAAATTTACAATAGGCCTACGGTCTCAGTTCAATTGCTATACAGTAGGTGAGGATTAGTGCCCATCCTCAATTCCAAAGCTAAGAAAATGAAGACTCTGCTGAACACTTTATACCATTGACTAACCTTCAAGGTTAGCTCTGGATTCTGTTCCAAATAGTGCAGATGAGATTATTTTCAGTTCAATCATATGTTACTCTTAGAGCTCTATATGCTGTCATGGCAACACTATTTAAAAATGCAGACTTTCTGAGCTTTACATAAATGATCTGATTAATTATGGTATCTTTAATGTCAGTTTTCGCTTTTTACCATAACAGCTGAATTGGGCCAAGAAATGTTGAGGTTTGTCATATCAAACCATAACTTTTTTTGTTTTCTGTGCAGGAATTCAGTTCGCATGCTTAGGTCCTATTGCAATTCAAAAGGAATGCCTGAGCCGCAGTACCATTGCCAGGCAGGTTCTGACGGAAGGTTTAGGTATTTTGTCTACCTCCAGGGTGGAGTTAAGTTTGTTGGTTCGTGGGCAAAGCAGACGGACCAGGCAGCCGAGAGTGCAGCATCCGTTACCATATATCACCTGGTAGGTTTAATTCATTCATTTGTCTCATCTGAGATACGTGTGATGTGAAGATTGCTTTTATTGTTAACTTTATTTCAGCATACTTTTCAATTATGTTAACTAGACTATGCAAGGTACATAACACTGACCTTCTTACTGATAAAAAAAATTTTTTGATGAGCTGCATTGATTGCCCAGTCAGTTTTAGTACGGTGTACGGACCATTGCTCATAGGCTGATTGCTCATAGGCTGATTGCTCATAGGCTGATTGCTCATAGGCTGATTGCTCATAGGCTTATTGCTCATATGGCTCATTGCTCATAGGCTTATTGCTCATAGGCTTATTGCTCATATGGCTCATTGCTCATAGGGTCTATTGCTCATAGGTCTTTTTGCTCATATGGCTCATTGCTCATAGGGTCTTTTGCTCATAGGTCTTTTTGCTCATATGGCTCATTGGTCATATGGTGTTTTGGTCATAATAAAATAGGCTACAAGTTAAATTAGTCGAATGAAGGTACGGAAAAGAAATCACTGATAAAGAAACATTTACTATGTCGTGTAATTGTTCACATTTGAGAAAAAAGTTGAACTGTTCAAATAAAAGCTTGATAACTAACCACTAGAGGTGAAATTGTTCAATTATAAAAAAGTTACACTTTTTAACAACTAGATTGTTCACTACTTCAGATGTCAAACAACAGGTTTGTTCACTGTCTTATATGTCCAGTTCACGCCTTCAAGTATTTATCTTCACAAGTTTCTTCAGTGCCAGTGATTAGTCTACCAACGCTAATTGTCCCTAATTGATAAGCACAAACTAAGGCGTGAAGACGGTCACCCATATCGCCAATGGTTTATTTGTTTTAAACATAGGCCAAAGTTCATTGATTTTAGGCATATGACCGATGAGCCTATGAGCAATAGACCCTATGAGCAATGAGCCATATGAGCATTAAGCCTATGAGCAATAAGCCTATGAGCAATGGTCCTAGAGCCTTTAGTACATGCTTGTCGTTAAAATGCCAGCAATTTTAGATAGTTGCTGATGCTTTTCACATTATTTGCAACTTCTAGTCCTCAGTTTTAAGAAGTCAGTGTATAGCAAAAATATGATTTTTAGAATAGACCAAACTAAAGTACCATTTGACGTTTGGGACGTGTTATAAAAAACCAGATTTAGTCAGAACCTTCTGAATCAGAGTAATTTTTCTCATCGTCATCGAAAGGTGAATAAATATCTAGTAAATTCTGAGTCATCTGCATAAATGTGAGTTTTGAAGTTGTCATTTCTTATGCCTTATTTTCTCTACTGCTTGTCACTCTTTTCAATAAATCAATCAGTTGTATGCAAAAGATGCAGAAGTTTTGTAAATGTGTTGTGTAGCATTTGACAGAGTTTGTCAACATAAGTTTAACCCTTTAATGCCGAGATGGTAGTAAATGGTATGGGAAATCCTATACTCTCCGGCATTAAAGGGTTAACTTGTGTGTAAAATATGTTTTTGTTAGAATTTGTCAGCTAAGAAGACATCATTTCCTGTTGGTCCTGAATTTATGTCATCACCTAATTCAGCTTTCACACGAGTTCAGACATTTCAAGGTATACGGATAAATCATTATTTATCTTTGGTTACATTTCTAGAGTTACTTCAGTTGAAATTAATTGCCATGGAATATTTTTTACTACTTCTTACGTTAGAGCAGAGGTTCTCAACCTTTTTTCGCGCGCGACACACCTAAACTTGGCATAAAATTTCGCGACACACCATGAAATCGTCATGTGAATATCGTTAAAAAAGTAAATTAGGCCTAAGCCAGCTTAGCCTATATATTTGAAAAAGCGTCGTAGAATCGTAAATTTAGCTTAGAAAAATTTGGAATACTAGAATAATTAGAAAATAGAGAGCATTCAGTGTCAACATTCATTCATTAAAATTTGTAGAAAAATTGTCCATAATCCAAAACCACTAGTTCTGATAGCTCAAGGCCCCCAAAAAACTTGGGATAAAGGTAGGCCTACATGTAGCTGAACGCCCTCCAAAACGTCGAATAATTGTAACGGAAACTGGAAAGCGCAGTCGTAGGCCCTACAGTAATTTTTTTGTCAAAAGACGGGCCATTGGAACTTCTGGGTCCATGGACCTTGTGCACCTTGCTAGTTCCTTAGGTTATATTGTAAATAGTCACTAAATAAGCAAACAACCTTTCCGCGTCATCACTTTTAGTATCGGAAATTTTTCTTCATGATAATTTCCCCCATTATTTTCGAAGGTTACAGCATTGGGTAAAACTTTATCGGTGCGCTCGCTTACGTCTCATAGGCCTACTGTAATTTATCATATTTATGTCATGTAGGTCTAGACCTATACATAGGGAGTGCATGTGGGCTTATAAGGCAAACATTGTGGCTGCTCCCGATTGGGATAAAAATTAATGGAATAGATAAATGAAGTCCTTCAAATAGCCTGTATTCTCACAGCCTACGCCTGCCAAACTGCTAAAGTGAACAAATCGGTGTAATCATAATCAGTGATATTTTCATTAACGGAAATAGAAATTAGAAGTAAAATTATGCAATTCCGTTAACGAGAATAAGAACGAAAATTAGGAATTATTTTGAGAACGAGAATAGAAATAGAACTGAAAAACGCCTGAGAGAACTGAAATATGAATAGAAATAGGAATTATTTTAGAACGAAAATTATTACACTGTGATGATTTTTGTGATTCATTGTCTGTGCAAGTCTGTATAAAGTCAGGCAATCCATTTCTCAGTAATATTCGGATATAACTCCCCTCCCCCGGGCATATTGCCACAACTAACTAATATATTACGTTTGCTTTCTTAATCATTCAAACCAAGGGGCCCTGGTACAGGTCTAAGACATAGGATCGCTAGTCAAACAACCTGACATTGTTTAATGTGACGGATGACTGGGCACCGTTGAACACAGGACAAAGGAAGGTAGGCTAATTACAGGTGCATTTGATGTACAGCCTGTATGAGGTTACGTTAGGGGTAGGGGGATATTTGAGCATGAGCATATAGACACACATCAAGATCTGGACACATATCAAGCATCAGCGGCACGCATATGGTTGAAATCGGGCTTGACATTTTGACACTTCAATTCACTTGGAAATAATAATTATACTGATAGGGTAAGAGTCATAATACCTAGACTTCTATATATATACAGTAAGGATCTAACCTACCTAGATGTTTGTGGATTGGACAACTTAGAACTGAAATTATTTCAGAACTTGAATTAGAACGGAAATTATTTCAGAACTTGAATTAGAACTGAAATAGGAATTATTTTCAGAATAGAAATAGAATTAGAACTGAAATTAGAGTCTTAGAACTGAATTTGAACTGAAATTGGGAATTATTTTTAGAACTGAAATATCACTGATCATAATGCAAGAACGACGGTTGTATGCTGCAGTGAGAATTCGCGACACACCAATTCTTCGCGACACACCAGCGACACACCACTTTTACGCGACACACTTCCGGTCGCTTCGCGACACACTGGTGTGTCGCGACACACCGGTTGAGAACCTCTGCGTTAGAGAGTAGGCAAATTTAGTAATTCAGTAAATATTTCAAGTACGGTAGTGAGGCCAGAGCACATTATTGTCTTTTCAAAATTAAACAGTGGCTGTTGCAGAGTCCTGGGCATGACAATAAACTGCATCCATCCTTCGCCACAGGGAACCAACAAAGTCCCTGTGCCGGTCCTAAGCCCGGACAAAGGAGGAATGTTTGCCAGATGGGTGGCGATACACTGGCAAGAAAAGACCAAGACAATTGAAATCCGCAAAAACCACGACACAAGTGACAGAGCGACCCAGATGCTTCAAGGTGTCATGATGTGGAGCAGACATGCACAGGCCGGTCAGGACAGATTGGTGGAGAGAGTCTGGTGGAGAGTGTGGGACACATGCGGGCATTGACCCATGTTGTCCTTCATGCCTCTTTCCCATGATTCTCTTAAATCAGATAAGGTGGTCTAGCTGCTCCAAGATGTTAATGGTATGGAGCAGACCTGCTGACCGGACCGGTTGAAGCTGGGCAACATGACACGAGGCAGACTCAGACAGAGAGTGGCGTCGGACTGTTACGGGCATTGAGCCCAATGATGTTGATGATGATGATGTTGCAGAGTTTGAATAATGAGAAATTGTTATGTTTGAGCTAAATCTTGGCATGCTGCATGTCAATTCATCAAGTATTGCACCTTGTGTCATCTACACATTCACAGATTTTTCAGATTTGACGCTGTGCTTGTTCCCCATGGTCCACTCTGAATCTTTGCACTCTGACCAAAACCAAACTTAAGTCACATTTTTTTTACAATTTGATTCTCTGGCATCTTTTAAAGGAATAAAGTCTTTTCTTTAAAATGACACAAATCTTATTGTTCTACCATGTTCCTGTCCAAAGTTATGATTGAAAATATGGTTCAACCGTTAGAAAAAATGTGCCACTGGAAAACGAGGGATGTCTTTCATCTCCAATCACGACTTCAAAGCTTATTGTCTTATCTGTGAACTTCATTTCCTCTCGCATTCAACAATTCGACCAGTTAACGCTACAACCCACACACCCACCCCAACCAGTGGCACATTTTCCAGATTCACATTTCGGTGTGACCTTGTGCGCATTACAAATTTAAAAAATTAAAATTTATTTAATAGAATAACAATTCTGAGAAAACTGCATTTAAAGTTTCCTATAACTGTGAAATGCAAGATTCTTTTGCAACCATGTTCAGAATTACATTAAATTTGCAACAAATAAAAGATTACATAATAGGCTATAAGAAAGTTTGGACTTTTTGACTCATGCCTCATTTGTTAATTGTTATGCTAACCTTACGCTTAATGTGGCCATTACTGGTGGGAAAGTGGAAAAATTTGAAATTAATCGTTTGATTATTTAAACAAGAACTTAATATCATTAAAAATAATATTTTTTAACAAATTGTTTTTAGTGTGTTTAAAGCATATTAATTTATCAGTTTCTGTCAAAAACCAAATATTGAAAAAATTAATTTTTTATCACATTTTGGTCATTATCTCAGAAGCGTGTGTTGCGACATGTGCCTGGTCAGATGGGCCAAATATATAGATTCTAAATAATGAAGTGATTGGACCAGTATTGATTAATGAAGGACTCTCAAATGTGTAGCAGATAAGGCAGCATTGAAATTTCACAGCCTTTTACCAGTTAATCTGCTACATTAATGCGATAAAATGCAGTTCACAAACTAATGGGAAAATTTAGAGGAAATTATCTTGATGCAGTGCAAAAGCTGTTAAGGGTTACTAATGAGTAATGATGTGTACACTATACACCAGTACTTAGTCAGTTAGATTTATTTATCCTGGTTAGATTTATGCTGCCTTAACCGTAAATACAGAAGCAAATTATTTCTGTGAAGTTCGGGAAGTGAATTTTAATTATTAATCGTGCTGTATAGTGCAACGGTCCAGCTAACAATTGCATTGAGCCTTGACGTTTCGAGTTTGTTACTCAAGTTTCTATGTTTATTTCTGTTTTAGGAAGCCATCCGTCAAATTTACCAGTGCAGGGAGTAATGCCTGGTTTTAATATGCATCCACAAAATATGGCTGGTTTTCCAGTGAGGTCTCTTCCTAGTTTCATGAACCAACAGTTTGCACCATTTGCCTACCACCAGACTGATTCGAGAGGAGGAGGATCGGTGGTCCACCCAAATAACCAGCACTTTGCCAATGTCAACCCTGAAAATGGTGATCGATTTCTAAATCCAGCTCCAAAGGAACAGCGCTCAGCTAAGTCGAAAGTTGATTGGGAAGAGAAGAAGATACCGTCAAGTGCTAAGAATGATGATGACGTAAAAGATGCATCAGCATCAGCATGCATCACAAACCAGTTTATACCAACCCAGGCAAGCAGATTTCTTAATTCATTTAGTTAACAAAAACATCTTGTAACAATTTATGGACAGATTACATCCTCTACAGGGCTTAACCCTTTAATGCCGAAGGGTATAGGATTTCCCATACATTTTACTACCTTCTCGGCATTAAAGGGTTAAAGTGTGCCTGGACGGCGTCCATGCACTTATTTTCAAATCTCTATGCAGTCCTGCCACTTATTTGGCCAGCACACACTGAAAAGGTGAGGAGCGTCCAGGCACTATTTTACACTTTAAGCACTGGTCTTCTAAGTACCTCCCAGGCACCCAACAACTGAAGTTCTGATGTATAAAGTGTGTTGCGAAGACAACAAATTGATTGATGCTTAACCCTTTGATGCCGAGAGTGTAGTAAAATGTATGGGAAATCCTATACCCGCCGGCATTAAAGGGTTAAATGGCTGGAAAATGCTGTAGTCAGCATGCAGAATCTGAATGTCAATGAATTGTCATTGAGCTGGTCAGTGTTCTTGGTTTCCAGACTGGCAGATATGTGTTGCAGTGTGAATGAGGAATGGCATAGTGAATGTTATCTGTAAACTTGAACAAGGCTAGAGTGAGCAGACTGTTGGTAAGATGAGACGGTGAGGAAGAGAGGATTGACCACCAGCCCATATATGAGTATGCCAAGGCTAAGAATTGAAGTCGCTAACACTTCATACTCGTGGCCGCCTCAGGTCTAGTAGCTTAAGGGACTGCTCTTCAACCTCTTTTTTCCTTGGGTGTGTTAAACTTCTTCTGCAGTTTTTCCATAATACACAATATGTGTTACAGTTCTCCTATTATCTGTTGCTAAATTAATTGGTTATGTTGCATGTAATTACGATATATCGCTCCTGTTTTGATTAGCTGTTCTCTTTCGTCCAATGCTGCAGTTACCCTTGTCCATGCATTCCGGTCAGAATGTGCAGTTAGTTAACTAGTGCAACCTGTTGCATGTCTCTTGACAGGTGCTCAGACAAAACAAGATGCCTCAGAAGCCGATGAGACTGTCCAATGAAGATGTAGGCTTCGTGTCTTCTTCTGCAGCAGCAGCAGAACAGCCTACCAACGTTGATCCAAGTCAGAATCACAGCGCATCAGCTTATCATGGATCCATAAGGAAAGAAGCAGTTTGTGAAGATTCAGCTGTAACAGGAGGGCCTAATTCCAACCTACCGCCAAGAACCTCAAAAAGGACTCGATCCAGAATAGCAGCCAACTTCAATCTAAGCAAAGACCAAGATCCAAGTCATGTCAGTCAATAGAATTGGGTGTTAAGCTAAGCCATCACTGTATCTGAGCTACTGTGCTGATACTAGAAAGGTAGATGAATTGCAGATGGACTCTGCCAGCAAATTGATGCATGACAGCTTCTGACAGAGCTCTTTGAAGTATGAAGAAATAAAAGAATACATAAAAAATGCAAGCAAATGGCATTTTTCAAGATCGAGATGATGTGGAAAGTTTTTCAAAGAAATTAGTACTGCTGTTTGTTGTGCACTGCTGAAATAAAAGACCTTTTTCTGTTGCAATTATGGAATGTTTGAACTTTTTAGTACTTTTAATTCCAAATAAACCTTTTCATTTACTTTTACTAGCACCATTGTCAACTGATAAGGCAAATGTCATAACCAATTAAATATAAATGAAGTAGCTCTGAGGCTACAGATAAGAAAAGTTCCCAATGTCAGGTTACATAAATTTTATATTGCGTGCAAGCTTTTTGAGTTTTTCTTTCAGTACACTTCCATTTACCCATAGCGTCAAATTGTGCTGTCTAAATTAAAATATTGGTCAATATTAGTTAAATTAATATTGCACAGCTCGTTAGAAAACAGTTGGAAAAGTGTAGAAGGAACATGAAATAAGAACTGGCAAAAAAATACATGTGCAAATCATGTGACAGCAGATATGCAAAGTATGCCTTACAATCGTAGAAAACAATAGCATGTTTTTGTGTGTATTGGACTGTTGTATAGATTAAGAAACTTGACTGAGACAGAGGCAGCTGTTATTGTTCCATAAATTTCTGTTGCTGTTTTAATGTTATTGCTTTGTTTTTTGCACTGTCATGGCATTTCAGCTTAATCTTTGCCAAGATGCTGTTGAAGATTTCTGTTAAACACATTCAGATGTATTTTGGTAGACTGGATTTTCTATTCAGGGCCTTTAAGTACATCTCAAAGCAGACAGGTAGGGTTAAATAAAATTGCAAGTTTAATTAGCAGATTTAGAAAACTTTAATTGGTACTGTATATGATCATTTGGTCACAAAATACATCAATAATTTTGGAATTAAACTTATGATTTTGTGAATTAGTACAAGTTTTATAACATTAGAACCACATGTGTGAGCTGATAACTTGTGTTCAATTTTTATCATAATTTGATTTTTAAAAACTAATTTCAATTTACCATCCTTAGTTATTCCCCTTCAACCATTCCTTATAGTATTATTTGTGTTCTCTGCCCAAAGGCAGGTTCATCGGCTTATACACCCCTGGGATGAGATGAGTGAGGTGGTTTTCCTGTTGCCTTCCTCACAATTTTGTGGATGAGCAACTTGTCCAAGGTTGCTACACAGTGCCTTGAGGTATATTCAAGCCTTCGGTCTCAAGGCACCGAACTTACAGTTACACCGCTGCGTCCTCTTATAACTTCCATATCAGCAATTCAGCAAACATTTGAAATCTTACAACTTATGCATAGTCCCGCAACCAGAGCTTAAAGTGTGGCTGGATGGTTATGGATGGCGTCCATGCACTTATTTTAAAATCTGAATGCTGTCCTGCCACTTATTGGCCAGCTCAGCCTGGAAATGTATACACTGTTCAGATTCACATTTCGGTGTGACTTGTGCACGTTATAAATATATTTAATAATAATATTTATTTTTAATTTAATAATAATGTATGGGGTGTCCAAGTACTTCTTTTGGAAAGGTAGGGGCGGTGTCCAGGCACTTATTTTTCTACAATTTAAGTACTGCCCATAACTGAGAAGTATTGGCCCTGAGACAGCCTTTTTCATAGCCTGATAAAGTACAAACATGCCACAAAGTAGGCTGGAGGGGCCAAATATTTGAAACTGTGCACTGCAAATGGTTCTTGTGCTGAAGGATTGTTTAGGGAAACACAAACATGACAACTACACAATCCAATAAATATACATGTATATATAACAAAGTATTTGGTACACCTTGATAATTTCCAGATGTTTTGCAGTAATTCTGGAATTTCTAGTGTAAACTAGTACCGGTAATACTATTGGAAAATGCATTGGTGTACAAAACAAGGCAGGAAAGGCAGTCGTTTATGATAGGTGGACCATCTGGTTCAACAAGTGGATGTTGAATACTTTGCAAGACTCTTTCTCTAAAACTAATAATTATTGTGCTTGGTTTTGAATATGGACTGAAACATGATTTGTGTTTGATTCTGCTGTGGTTGTGTCAAATGCAAGTACCAAGTCAACCTTTATCAATTAAAATTCCAATTGGATCCTTGCTGGACATCGGCTGCAGTGGTCAAAATCAGGTTTTCAAAATCTACTTTTTGCAACCCTAATGGAATACAATATGTGTGCGTGTGTGTGTGTGTGTGGCACCTATCAAAACACCAGACTTTTTAGCCAATTTCTGCAGTCTAATTAAAAACTTCACCCCAACTGCCACATAAAAATCAACTGAATATTGACTTCATGTCTGCAGAGAAAACAACTTCTTTACAGCTTTGTAACTTTTTTGTAACTTTCCTAGTCATCAATAACAATCAGTTTCTAACTATCGTCCTTGAATACAGTTGGAGCTTATATGTTGCACTGCTGTTCAACCATTTTTAAATTCTGTCTGTCTTTGGCTTACATTACCTTGAGTTCATTAATACCCATTTAATACACAAAATGTTTTGAAAGATGGTGCTGTGCTGTTAATAAAAATTAGTCTGTCTGAGACTAGTGTATATTTACAGTCTATATTGAGAGGCCTAGGGTTATAGTCTGCAGCTCTTAAATCCTGTTAGAGCAGGTGTATCGAAGAACTAGCTGCAGCTGGCATTCCACAATCCACCTGCGTTACGATGTTCAAGGTGAAGGTTACGACTAAGCACCGACCGAACGTCATTGACGAATCGCAGAGCATCAAGCAAAGGCAAGAGGTTGAGAAGAGCTATGTCATGTGGGTCACTGTACCACGATTCAATAGGAATTGCATTATCTGTAACAAACCAACAGCACAGCACCAGTCATCAGACAAAGAAGGCATTATCTGTACTTGTGTAAGTCATTATGAACTTCTACAATCAATCAATCAGTGTGTGCATGTATGTAATACTATGTATATTTGTTTATTTCTATGAAACAGCTGCAGGAGTTTTTAAACAATTTCTACAGTTGCAGCCGATCTCTGGCAAACCATAATGCAACACCTGAGGGATCACGACCCACAGATTGAGAACCACTGCTGTAAGGGCAGCTCATCAACTACACCAAACTATGAAGTCTTGAATCAACAAAATAATCATTTGATGGCACGGACATTTCATACCCAAGCAGATAGTCATCATCTATCAATTTTTAAATACCTAAGGCTCTCTAAGTAGGCCTTCCAGAAATTTGCGATCTTGCACTGTGCAATTATCGTGCTAAAATCCAAGTATCGTGCAACTGTGCAAAAATTAGCAAGGCACACAATCTTCGTGCAAAATCTAGTAGAAAATGGTGCAAATTACAATTCTGGAAATATGACTTTAAATTACAACTCTGAAAAAATGCATTTAAAGTATTCTATAGATAACTTTGGAATGCAAAATTCTTTAGCTGCCATGTTCAGAATTGAATTAAATTTGAAACAAATAAACAAGCTGCATAACACTGAATTAAGAAAAAGGGCACTCTGTGGTACTGCAGAAGACTTAAAGAGGAATGCATTACTCTCATAAATTAACCTGGAGGACACGTGTGTGTTTTCATCGACAAGAGACACAACTGATTGATCATCATTCATTATTATGACACAAATGGTCTTGATTTCAACCATCTGTTAGGAATCAGATGTGAGTGAACAGCAAAGTCTACTACAGGTGTAAATGGTGGATTTAATAAGACTATTAGAAATGAAATTTGAGAAACCACTCCATCATTTAATGAAGCATTTAGATGGACAAACTACTGGGCCAGGTGGGTGTTCAGGCCCAATAGGTTTAGCTATGCAAACCTGTGAGTAGCTTCCTATTTGCAAGTTTGATGCCGTACCTGGCAAGCTTACAGAATTACCGATGGTTTCAGATTTAAGTTCAGATCAAAAGTATCTATTCAAAATTTGTCAGAGTATTATCAGTGGATTGTGTATTGAGGATTTTGCAAGACGTAATCCAGGAAAGATGAACCATTCTCGTTAGTTAACAACAGCTAACAGAATACAACGACTTTACGTTTCTTATTTTTTTCTTCTAATTTCAATGTTCTGTCTTTGCGACCATCAAAGTACAACGTTTCAGTTGAATCCCTTGTTTCAGCTTCCTGCATTCTATTCTTTCTAGTAATGACCCTCGCACGATGAAGTTTATAGCAATCGATTACATGTTTTGAATCGGTCTGTGAAAGAATCCTATTCTTTTAGTACAGCATTTGGAATAACTGCACCTGCTCTATCCAATATTCCATATTAGTCACAGAGTCATAACAACTTTCGCAATGTCTTTCTCATTTGCTTATTTTCATTAAATTTTGGAAGTAGGTTTTGACTTTTTGGACACATCCATGGCTTCTTCTTTCTCTGGCAAATTTGACACTACTGGATCTATTTCGCTTTCTATTTAGTTATTTTCAACACTCATGTCTGCTAATCTCTGTTCGTTGACAAAATCCAGGCATTTACGACATATTAGGCGCTCGGTCTCCTTTTTCTTTCTATCATGCCGCTTCTTTAGTTTAGTTGATGCAATCTTATCATGACAGCCAATTATAAATAATTATAACTCTAATTGTCCGTTGACCATGTAGGAACTCTTTTCCTCTCTTGGCACCTTTCTGGATTTGGGACATATGCAGGCTACGATATCAAAAAGTTTTTCTTCACACTTCTGTTCAAAGTTTTGCAATTTCTAAAGATATTTTCCTTTAGTTTCCCTCTTTTTGTAGGGTTTCATTCATGAGTGTTCGGAATTCTTTATGGAAGGTTCTTATAAGTTTCAATGCACCATTAGAAAGGCTGTCCCAAACTGAATCGAATTACATATTACATGTTGAAATACCTCAAACGATAAAAGTTATTAGTGTTAAATACCATTTTCAGGCATAGCAACATGTCTCGAACGTGGGGCATTCAAACAATATCTTCTATAAATATTGAACTATTCTTAATATTAAAATTTTAGTTGATTCAGTTTTAAGAGCTCTTTCCAACGGTATATTGCTTGGTGGGTAATTATGTTAAAAATACTTCATAAGAAAACCTGCAATTTTCTAATTCCTCATAACTTTGGTTCTCTGGGGCAGCAGAAG
This sequence comes from Lumbricus rubellus, assembly GCA_945859605.1. Lineage (NCBI taxonomy): Eukaryota > Metazoa > Annelida > Clitellata > Crassiclitellata > Lumbricidae > Lumbricus > Lumbricus rubellus. Next base: position 23,569,635 of record OX243816.1, read on the forward strand.
ACATTAACATATTTCAAAACTTTTTCAACATTTGTTGACCCCATACTAATAGGCAACTTATGGTTGCTATTACATTTAGGATTTCTAGTTTTTTGTTTTTATTCACACCACCCTACTGCTTAATCCTAAATTTTAACAAGTTACTACACGGTGATTCATAAAAAAACGTTACCCTACATATTTTACTGTAACTCTGCCAAACATCGGGTTATGTTGACGAAATTTTAGGTGAAGATAGATGATTCATTTCTGAACAGCATGGAAGTTAAAATTTATTTTCGAAATTACCCTCATTTGGCAGATACGCATGCGCGAAGACGCATACGCATTTCTTGGCTGATTCATCAATGACGCGCTGATCCATTGTGTCCGATGCCTCCACAATTTGACGACAATTCGTTGACATCACATATTCCAATTCTGTAGACATTCTCCTGCATGATACTAGACCTACATATCTTATAGTCTATGGGATTTAAATGAAGACTGTTGGGTGGCCACAAAGTAAGTGGGATGAAATGAGGAGGTTCAGTTTCCATTACGCAACGGTCTCTCGAGCTCTGTGCGCACGAACGCTACTATGATGGACGATGAAATAAGCTTACTCCGCAATGTCACGAATGCCTGGCAAAGTGGAACATCTCCGTAATATTGTCCATTGACCTCAACATCTGGTTCGGTGAAATGGATATGTTCGTACAAGTGCAGAGACCCGACCGATGCAATAAGCTAGGGATTTGCTGAAAATTGGTCGATTCCGCAAAAGACGATTTGCTGGAACGTCCCTCTTCTGTGTACCGGCAGATTCGTGATTGCGAACATTCTGATTGTTACTGGGTGACGCCACAGTAAACAATTTCTCACCAGGGGCTAAACCAGATGAAATTGACCAGGTTTGCATGATACAACCTCAGTGACTGACAGGAACGTTGGAGTCTTGCTTGCTTCTCGAGATTATCGTGACGTCACTAGTTTCGTCATCCGCGTTACGTCATTATAGCTCTGAATGTGAAATAAATTAAGTTGCACTTGTCTAGATTATCAAGCCATATTATTCTGAAATTTCATTAAATTTGATGGTCATCGACATAAGCTATGCTGACTTATGTAGGGTAACGTTTTTTTATGAATCACCGTGTATAAGAACAAGAACTAATATATACATATACACCGTGAGGCATAAAAAACAAAGCTACTGGAAAAATTGCTATAATTTTAACAATATTCAAACAATGTCAATGAAATTCAGGAAAATTATAGCCAAATAGCAGTCAATGTAAATACATTTACAGTTTTTACTCTAACTGCCCGCCTTTTGCTTCTACGCATGCGCGAAATCGCTTGCGCCATTCACGCACCGCCAAGTCAATTCGCTGGTCAAGATCGTTCTAAGTTTGCATTATTCGCTTACGAAGATCTTCAATATCACGGACCTTTGTTTTGTGCACCATTTCCTGCATGCATCCCCATATTTTATAATCGACGGGATTCAGATCTTGGCTGTTAGGGGCCACGTTGCTGGAAAGAGAAATATTGCAGCCGACCGCCTTTTACGCACACGTCCGCCGTTTAGCAAATCCCTGATGGAGCCAGTCGGTGTTTCTTCTCTGAGGCGCACGTCAATTCAGTTTGTTGAACCGGGGGTAAAAATCAACGGCCAATACTACAGAGATGTTTTGCTGATGGAATGCCTTCTACCTGAAATTCGAGAACTCTGAATTTTACATTTTCCAGCAAGGTGGTGCTCTAACGCACAGAGCTCGAGAAACGGTGCATGCACTTCTGACGAATGAAGCTCCTGACTTCATAATTATAACGCTATGGCCCCCTAACAACCCAGATCTGAATCTCATCGATCATAAAATAAGAGGATGCATGCAGGAAATGTTGTACAAAGCAAAGGTCCGTGATGTTGAAGATCTTCGTAAGCGAATCATGCAAGCATGGAGCGATCTTGACCAGCGAATTATTGACTCGGCGGTGCGTGAATGGCGCAAGCGACTTCGCGCATGCGTAGAAGCAAAAGGCGGGCAGTTAGAGTAAAAACTGTGAATGTATTTACATTGACTGCTATTTGGCTATAATTTTCCTGAATTTCATTGACATTGTTTGAATATTGTTAAAATTATAGCAATTTTTCTAGTAGCTTTGTTTTTTATGCCTCACGGTGTATATAGTGATATGATGCAGATCACATTTACGATATAGATTCCATTTACTGTACACATAGTTTATTTGCAAGCATCTGTCCACAGTTTTACCTGGGTATCCTCGATAGGCATTAGGTGAATTGTCAATTATGAAAACACTGGAGAGATCATCTGTTATTGTAGAAAGATCTTTCGTATAGCTCCCATAATCCAGGCTGCAGTGCTGTGATCAAAGAAAATGTTAAAATTGAATCTCAGACAAGAATAACGAAACATTGAAGCATTTAAAATGAATTCATAATGCTGGAATGTTTATGATTACCTCAAAAAATATGTTCAAGTCACATAAACTGAGATATTCAGAAGTCATTCAATACACCGTACGTCAGGTATATGATGAGTGATTCCACCGACGAATCGCCACCGCCTACGTTCTCTACCACCGAGCATCGGCTTTCTGCACTCCAGGAGATTTCGAGCGAGGAGCTGCGTCGACTCATCCTCTCCTCTGCCGCCAAGACGTGTGAGCTGGATCCTGCACCGACATTTCTCGTTCAGGAACTAATCGAGGATCTACTTCCCTTCCTTACTCTGCTATGCAACAGTTCGATCCGTGAGACGTGCCTACCCGCCTCGCAGAAACGTTCTGTTATCCTCCCCGTTCTGAAGCGCGATGGTCTCGATCAAAGCAATCCTGCTAACTATCGCCCTATTGCAAATGTTACCTTTTTGTCTAAATTGTTAGAACGCATTATTGCCAATCAGCTAATTACCTATTTGGATGCAAATGATTTGATTCCGTCGCAGCAGTCGGGTTTCCGTCGGAATCATTCCACGGAGACTCTACTGCTTCGACTTTTGTCAGACTTCTATAGCGCAGTTGACAGGGGTCAAGTCACTCTCCTTGCTCTTTTTGATGTAAGCTCCGCCTTCGACTCTGTGGACCACTCAATTCTCTTGCAGCGCCTCTCCACTTCTTTCGGCTTAGTGGACCAGCCTCTTGACTGGCTCACATCCTTCTTAACTGACCGCTCTAACTGTGTAGTTCTTGGGTCGTCCAGGTCTGCTTGGGTCCCTGCCCCTCTCGGGGTGCCCCAGGGTTCCGTTTTGGGCCCACTGCTCTATCTTCTCTATACTGCTGACATCTGCTCTTTACTGACATCTCAGGGCCTTCTGCACCAGCTATTTGCCGATGATGTGCAAGCCTACATCCATACCTACTCGGTTGATGCGGTGGCCGCTGTCAACCAGATGTGTAGGAATATGGATGTCCTCTCTCTTTGGATGGCCTCCAATCGGCTACTCTTAAACCCCTCCAAAACGCAATTTATTTGGTTGGGTGGCCGTAGACAACTCCAGGGTATTGACCTTTCCCAACTTGCTCTGCTCTTTCCTCATATCACCTTTTCCCTCACAGTTCGTGATCTGGGTCTCACCCTCGATTCTGAACTTACTCTGTCCCAGCATGTGAACTTGGTTGCGAGGAGTGCATATTACCAGCTTCGTCAGCTCCGGGTGGTCTCCCGTTCTCTCTCTCACGATGCGGTCGTCGTCCTTGTCCACGCCTTTGTTACAAGTCGAATCGACAACTGTTGTTCCTTACTTGTTGGTCTTCCCCTTGGGGTTCTGGGGCGACTTGATCGCGTCTTGCGCTCAGCTGCTCGCCTTATTGGGCGGCTTCCTAAATTTGCGCCTGTCTCTGCCTATATGCGTGATGTGCTGCACTGGCTGCCTGTGTCCCAGCGAATCTCATACCGCATTGCTGCTGTGGTCTCTCGCTGCGTCCTTGGCTGTGCTCCGTCATACTTACGTGATCTGTGCTGTCCAGTCTCTGACGTTGCAGCGCGTCGTGTACTTCGCTCTTCGTCTAAAGGTGAGCTTCTGGTCCCGCGGGCTCGCTTGGCTATTAAGCAGCGCCGTGCTTTCTCGGTCGTGGGGCCTACTGTCTGGAACGACCTCCCGCTCTCGCTTCGTTCACTACTTGTGGTCCATCCGGCTGCGTTCTACAAGTCCCTCAAGTCTTTTTTCTTTGTTCGTGGTTGGGCTGGGAGCGCCTCTGAGTAGTTTCTTGAAGGGGCGCTATATAAATGATCTGAATGAATGAATGAATGAATGAATGATTGCCTTCAGCTCTACAGAACAATAATAATTTTGTTATCTAATGCAGACGGCATCAACCAACGGGATAGACGAAATCGAAAGTTCTGTATTAAATCGGGTCAATATCCAGAAGGTCAGTCTGTAAGAAAGACTGCAAACTACGGTGGATAATTAATCAATCTCAAAGACGTTGGTTTTACGTTGAGAACGAAATGACACAAGTGACTACAGTGCAGAGTGGATAGACAAAGGGATAGAGTCCGAAGAATATGACAGATTGGGGAAGAAAAGACTGCAAAGAGTGGGCTCATGCCGAGCAGTCCCTATGCCGACTTGCTGATTCCGATCATGCAGGTTAAAAAGTTAACCAGTTTAACCGCTTAACCGCCACACATATCCGGCGCCAGCAGAAAATCCTCACGCCTTGCCACCGGATAAATCCGGCATTAACGAAATGACTCAGGAACAGTGCTGGCGTGGCGTATTTCATGTAGTACGATGTCATTGGCTATCTTGGGCCGGGAAAAAATTTTGTAGTCTACTTCCGGTCTGATCACGCCGATGCAACCATGACATATAGTAACAATACACAAGTGTACAAGCGAATAAGTTTTACAAAGAACTTTAGACAGTAAATCAGATGTAGAGTTAGATTATAACTAGAGATTTAGATAGTAATAAATCTGACGACGAAACATACAGGTAATAATTCAGGATGCAGGAAACGATTACGACGATGACATCAACGGTGGATCGCATGCGCGACAAGACGTAAATCAAGACAATGAGTCAGATAGGCCTACGGATGGTTGGCGTTGTCCCATACCTTGCAAACAGTTACCAATCCTGTACCCCTTTGTCGGGGTTACTGATGTGTCAGTTGATGCAAATAATTTCACAGCCGGACAATTCTGTGCTTTATTTTTTCTTCTGATGTTATCCGACACTAAGTCTTTGTTACTCTACGAATATTTCTTGCCTGTCCACAGCTATTTTTTTAGGCCTACATGTCCGCGGATATTTTTTACCTGTCCACAGATATTTTACCTGTCCACAGATTTTTTGTTACTCTACAGGTATTTCTTGATTGTTTTTGTTTTGGATTATAGGCCTACTTGTTCAGCAAGTGCAAAAAATTAATTACGCAACTAACAATAAGCCAAAAAATTTGCTATTTTTTACTAATATGGTGCGGCGCCAGGATTTTTTAGCTTGCGGCGGTTAAGCGGTTAAGGCTGCCACAGAGACACTGAAGCGATTGGTAGGTCTTGAAAGGAGTGTCAGAGGCTGCTCTAAGATCAAGACATGCTGAGAGGCAGGCTTTCCCATTGTCAATAGACAATAGATGGTATTCAATGTAGAGACAAGGGCAGTCTCAGTGGAATAGCCTTTGCGGTAAGGACTGAATTTGTGACAGGAAGTGATGTGCTTCTTGATACATGTTCTTGGAAATGTTATTAAGGTTGGAGATAGGTCTGAAGTTAAAAAGGTTGCTGAAGTAGGTGTTGTAGCCCGCTCGCCGCGCCGGCCAAGTTTTTTTTTAGCAAGGCTGTAACTAGAGCCGATTTGAAGCATGACAAAAAAAGGACAGGTTGGCTAAACGTGCAATAAGGTGGGAGGAAACATCAGAACAGGAAAGTACAAGTGATATAGGTATGAAAACCAATGGGGATGATTTAGAACAGGGGTGTCAAACCTTTTTTAGTGGTGGGCCAGTGTGAACATCTTCTAACAAGTGGTGGGCCAGGGTGTCGAAGCTCATGAGCAAAATTGGGTAGTGATCTAAGAGGGAGCTCCGGACTTGGTCAGCCAATTCCGAGAAATGTCCAAATATCGCGAAAAGATCTTGATTCAATGTCCACTTTCGCTTGTAGTTAAATTTTGACAACATTTTAAATAATTTTTTAATCTTTAGGGAAGGCTCTGCGGGCCAGAAAAAAATCGTCGGCGGGCCAGAAATGGCCCGCGGGCCAGCTCTTTGACACCCCTGATTTAGAACCATGCTTTTCAGAAGGTTAGAGACTTCAAAGTAGGTGACAGACGGTAAGTCAGTGAAGGCAGATCCAGAGAAGTTAAGAGTCAAGCAGCAGGTTATTCCATAATAACTTAGCAGTACATCAAGCAACTTTGCATTTCAAATTGTTAATCTTGTTTGCAAAACATGCAGCAAAGCTACAACACAGAATATTATATAATATATAATTAAATACGCAAATAACCTGGCGATAGTATCGGCGTTTCAGACATATTCTATTCCGATCTAAAGCATCAGAAATCGCTGCTCCATAGATTTCCATACTTGCAGTGAATACAACTAATTCATACCACTGGCTAACCTGAATAAATAATATAATGAACATCAAATTCATGTCAGTAGTAGTACTTCGGGCTTAACGACACTGTTTCATATCGAAGATGATTAGTGTCGGAGGCAGAGTACAACCTCACACTCCACGTTTATATTGCGACCGAGCCACCCGCAGTAAAGATCCGAGAAATTAATCTCTGACCGGGAATCGAACCCGGGCCGCCGGCGCGGCGAGCGGGCTACAACCCACTCGGCCACGCAGGATCTCATGTTACAGGCTGACCTGAATGTATATTCGAGACATTTCAGATGAAGAGAGCGTCAAAATCTCAGAAAGTTTCTGAGATTTCACTTTAGAGAATTTAAGGCATCTCATAAAGTTCCAAGAAAATTTAGCCGAAGAGAGAATTAAAGCAACTTGAAACATTTCGACAGCTTCATTTAGGAAAAGACAACAGGTCACTTAAAACTGTTCTTTTTTGGTGTGTTGGAGTAGAAAGTGCCACTGAGTAGCTTGAATGGCAACAGTCAATTATTCAAACACCAAAAGGCTCTCAGAGAAAGATACAGAAAGGTATAAATATATACAAAACAAACCAGGGTGTGGTCTTGGAAAAAATTCATTTAAAGAAAACACTGAAGAAAGCAATGACATAGAAAGGTAGCAATAAATTTAATTGCAATTAATCGCATGATTCAGTTTTTTAATTGTAATACACTACAAAGTAATCAATGTAATAAACTATCTGTTTACAATTAATTATTATTTTTCCACCCATCAAATGATGTGATTTCTAATATGGAAAGCTGTTATTACAATCATAGGCATTATTAAATTTTACTTTGCCATTAGGATGAGTTTATTCGGGATTACACGCATATCGCAATTATCGCATGGACGAGTTAACTCAGGTTCACGCTGCGCAACGAGTTCCCACAGGATAAATTAACTCGGAGATCGTGGTAAAGGGACTAAGAACTAGTACTTATTGTTCTCTTGCTGTGTGGGATAGGCCTAATACTATTTTGACAAACTGTCTTGTTGCAGAGATTTTTCTTCTAATTAATGTAAGGTGTTGCTTTCATGGCATCATAAGCCTTCTTTTATGGGCAACTTGCAAAACTCTACATTTCTTTGTTGGCATCGCACAAAAATTCCATTGTTGAATGGAATGTGTTTTATTTGTGTCATTTTGTCGCAATTCTGTTGGACTGAACAAGATCACGACAGCTGATAAACTGACCCAGCTTGGAGAAGACTTCAAACAAACAAAGAATTGTTGTGCACTTACCACAGACAGAAAGAAATCAACATGAGGTCGCTTGTGTACGAAAAACATAACTGGATGTCTCTCAATTACAACCTACAACAGTGAAATCTATTCATTCAGATCATTAGAGCCGATCCACTTGAACAGCAATCTAACGCAAGAATTAATATTAGTAGTTAGCATCCAACAAATCAGTGGCATCCGCTCCATCATCATATTTTGTTTTCATGTATACATGTGTCATTTGTACAATGTATGTACAATTGTACAATGTACATGTGTTTATGAAGAGAGTTCACGTCTGCGATATGCCAATGACATTGTTCCACTGGCAGGCTGCGAAGCCAAACTACACAAGGTAGTGAAGTGTGAAGATTGCCTAGAGAAGCTGATTGTCATTGGCACATTGGTCTCTTGATGAACAAGAGCTAAAGAAAAATGAGAAATTACATCGTTTGATAACATAAAGACACGACTGAATTATCATGCGACTCAATCACTGAGGGCGAAAAGAAACAGAACTTCTACTTAATGGAACAAAATTGTCCAATGTGCAGTCAATCGTCAGTATGAGGATGGTTGAAGACATGATAAGAAATGTTCATGACAGAGCTCTCTGGTGTATTCTGGTGCCATACTATTAACTCACATGCATTAGTTTCAAGTCATCTAGATTACTATAATTCACTTCCTTCTGGTATCATAATTCACTTCCTTCTGGTATCAATCAGTCAGGCAAGCAGAAGCTTAAGATAGTTCAGAACTCTGGCTAGCAAAACTAACAATATGTAAAAATGTGAATGCATGCATTGCATAGATATAACATACATATATAACATATGTGACTCGCTATCCCAAAACTAGGCACTTGTTGCTTCATTAATTCACGAGAAACAAACCAAAATCTGAAAATTTTGACTCTTTTACGCAGATTCCGTTTTCATCAAAGTATGAAAATAAATAGTAAATATTCATCAAGTTTTAAAATTCAAACACCATTATAATCTCGACATACAAGTATCTAATACTGATGAAGATTTAAAAGTTACAGTGACACAATATTTAATGATGTCATTTGCATAAAAATCTAAATTTAAAAGACAGCATGCATATAAAATTATCTCAAATTTAAATATTATTTAAAATGCAATTTATCAATAATAACTGTAAGCTTAATTTTACTGTTATATTTGAATAATGTTAAGACTACAATGCATGTTCGAAGTGTCCACCATGACTTTTAAACCAATATTTCTTAAATCTTGTATTTACATTTAGATATTTAGTTCTACACTGCTGCTCTTCATCCCACATATTAAACAATATGTACAGTTTGAAATTATTAAATTTGAGGGAAAAGACACCAACACCACTTCGCGTTATGCAAAATTTAAAAACCAGTAGCACACAAATTATGCATCAACATTGTATATGAGTATATTCACATACATGTACATACCTGCACAGTGCACACATACATAAACAAACACAGGAAGTACTTCAAAAATGAATATCTTATATATCACGTGTACCTTAAGTACAAGATCAGGAGGGTGGTTGGGTGCTCTGAGCTGAAGCAGTGGTCGAACTCCCTCATGGTGAGAATGAATTAACGTTTCATCGAGATCGAGCACCAAATACTTCCGCTTAACTGTACCTGTCAGAAAGTACAGCCATTTGTAACAACATAAAATAATATATTATTCAGGTAAAACTGATACATTAAAAAAGTGCTCTCTAATCATTAAACTGGGTAAAGACAAAAAAGAGGCGCTGTGACAGCCCCGAGGAAATAAAAAAGACTTAAAGTAGCGAAGGGCTGAAGATGAAAGTTGTTGTTGGCAGGGGTGGGGGCGAAATTGCTTTAGCCCTTTTCCATTCCCTCTTAATCTAGGAAGTTTACACTAAGATATTTCAGCAACTAATTAAGACAACTGTTTTGATGGTCGAAAATTTATCAACAACTGCAGAGTCGCATGCATGGAAGAAGTGAAAGACTAAGTTCCTTCTCAATACAAATCATGCCAAGGTTATTCAGTTTCTGCCCTGACATGCTTCACATGAGATAAGTTAAATTGACTCTCTTCAGCACTGGCCCTGCAAATGTGATTTCATTATAAAAGCACAAATCAGTCGTCAGATATTGTAAACAACTTCAGCATCATGTAAGCCAATCTGTCTGAAATTCGTGGCCGCAACATAAAAATAAATTAGGCACATAAAACTATTCATATAGAATTATATCATTACAGCATACAAACACCATGATAATGATATAATGCTGAAAAATTTACCTAATATTATATGTTCAATGTGACTATCAATAATATGGTACATACAAATTGAAAACTAAGAGTCACAATGATATGAAGTCCATCAATAGCACATCTAATGATTGGCATACCTAAAACTAAACTTGTAGCAGTTCTAAGCGTTAAGGTATTATAGAAAGCAGTCACAGAGGTAATGCTCAAAGTGTGGTTAGCGCCACTCATCTGATGTTTCCCAACTAGAAAGCACCAATGTTTGGTTTTATCTTCTGAGATGCAATAATTTGGAGTAGCCTACAGCTTGCAAATACAAGTCAGTAACTGTAAGACATGTCTTTCCTTGAAATTTATTTAATGTTCATTAATGAAAAAATTGTCCTGGGCATGACGTTAAACTGCATCCATCCTCTGCCACAGGGAACCAACAACGTCCCTGCGCCTAAGCCGGACAACAGGAGGAAGGTCTGCCAGATGGGTGGAGATACACTGGCAGTAAAAGACCAAGATGATCGAAATCCACAAAAACCATGGCACAAGTGACATAGCGACCCAGATGCTTCTAGATGTCATGATGTGGAGCAGACATGCACAGGTCGGTCAGGACAGACCAGTGGAGAGAGTCGGGGGGGCGGGGGGAGGACACCTACAGGCATTGACCCACGTTGTCCTTCATGCCTCTTTCCCATGATTCTCTTAAATCAGACAAGGTGGTCTAGCTGCTCCATGATGTTAATGGTATGGAGCAGACCTGCTGACCAGACCGGTTGAAGCTGGGCAACATAGCACAAGACAGACTCAGACAGAGAGTGGCGTCGAACTCCTACGGGCATAGAGCCCAAGGTTATTGATGATGAATGAAAAAAGCTGAGATTATGTAGTAACTGCGAAACATTGCCATTATGCATGTTGTAGCCAAGTGCAGATTTCTGAATTTGTCTTGTGGTCAAAACTTAAGGTGTAGAATTTCAAAACACTAACTTCGTTTTAGCCTACTCGGATCGTCGCACAAGCCATCAATTTTCAGATCAGTATATACCTTCTGCACCAACGAATCTACCACCACAGCCCTTATAACAAATCTACCACCACAGCCCTTATGGGTGAATATTTGAAAAGCGGTAATTTTAAGTTACAGCATAATAAATAAAAATCGGGTAATCGTAATTTAAAAAGCGAAACACCATTAAATAGGTGTTAACTGAGCAGATCTATTTCTTCAAAAACCAAATTAGAATATTTATATATTATATTGATTTATTTAAAGAAATGCCTTAAATGTCAGGACCGCAACCTGTATCAAAGGTAGGTTGATTATTTTCAAATCCAAGTAGTAGCTAATATAGTGTACTAATTTTACAATCTTTTATGAACATTTAATAGAAATTATAATTTTCAATCACAGTGTGTACAGAATTAACCTTCAGCGATAGGTTTTCCGTGTTAAATATTTTTTCAAAAGTCTGTATCACACTTTACGATTTTCGATGTCAGCACCGCAACCGCGGCCGGCGCACACCTATTAGAACTGCTTCGTATGTATCGATTACGCATGCGCTCTGCCACATTGCATCTCATGCATCTTGATTAGCTGATCGCATATTGTAAATGTAAGTAAGTAAGTAAGTAAGAAGTTTATTAGCTACAAATGTCGGATGACCATCACGCGTATTTTTATTCTAGGTCAGCACCGCAACCAATAATGCAAGCATACGACTAATATCTAAGCATGTTTAATTGTCATGTATTGAATCGCAAGCAAGTACAGATGAGAAGGGACCTATTATTATTTACGCGCGTCAAGCGGGGTTGGCCTAATATTTATACTTTAAACAATTTGTCAGCACCGCAACCGTCAGCACCGCAACCAAGCAAGCAGTTGCGGTGCTGACATTTTGGTCCCACACCATGTTGTTCCTATAATTATTAAAAATATTCTGATGGTATTCATTTTCATTTCACATTATATTACTTTTTCCCATGTCATGTAGTTTTTATTGGACCATTAAATTTCTAATTAATGTTTGTTATTCAGCCTGTTTACTGCTATTTTAAATGGTTGCGGTGCTGACATTTTTGTGGTTGCGGCGCTGACATTCTGACATTGGCTGACAAGTTTGTCATCCAACTTTGCTTTCTTTGAACTAACCTTTCATTCACGATAATATTTTGAAGTTTTTGTTAATTACAGCTGGCCTACTTATGTATTTGTATAGCAGCTTAGATTTGCATTATTAGTGCGTGTTCATTATTTCTACGACTGTTTAGAATTGAAACCAGTCGGTTGCGGTGTTGACATTTTGGTCCCACACCATGTTGTTCCTATAATTATTAAAAATATTCTGATGGTATTAATTTTCATTTCACATTATATTACTTTTTCCCATGACATGCAGTTTTTATTGGACCATTACATTTCTAATTAATGTTTGTTATTCAGCCTGTTTACTGATATTTTAAATGGTTGCGGTGCTGACATTTTTGTGGTTGCGGTGCTGACATTCTGACATTGGCTGACAAGTTTGTCATCTAATTTAGCTTTCTGTTACCTAACCTTTCATTCACAATAATATTTTAAAGCATTTGTTAATTACAGCTGGCCTATTTATGTATTTGTGTAGCACCTTAGATTTGCATTATTATTGCGTGTTCATTATGTCTACGACAGTTTAGAATTGATACCAGTCGGTTGCGGTGCTGACATTTTGGTCCCACACTTATTTGTTCCTATAATTTTTAAAAAATATTCTGATGGTATTCATTTTCATTTCACATTATATTACTTTTTCCCATGTCATGCAGTTTTTATTGGACCATTAAATTGCTCATTAAAGTTTGTTATTCAGCTTGTTTACGGATATTTTCATTGGTTGCGGTGCTGACATTTTGTGGTTGCGGTGCTGACATGGTGTGCTTCACCCACAATTTCAAAACAAAATTAATGGGGGAATTAGGACAGATCCGTTATGAACCATACAATTAATAGCTTCACGCTATATTTGTATTTCTGTTTATGTAACTTTTAACAAGAAAAATCATATTTTTTTCCCTGGTACATCGGATACCTAAAATGACCAGTTATCAAATATTTACCCTTATAACGAATCTACCACCACAGCCCTTATAACGAATCTACCACCACAGCCCTTATAACGAATTTACCACCACAGCCCTTATAACGAATCTACCACCACAGCCCTTATAACGAATCTACCACCACAGCCCTTATAACGAATCTACCACCACAGCCCTTATAACGAATCTACCACCACAGCCCTTATAACGAATCTACCACCACAGCCCTTATAACGAATCTACCACCACAGCCCTTATAACGAATCTACCACCACAGCCCTTATAACGAATCTACCACCACAGCCCTTATAACGAATCTACCACCACAGCCCTTATAACGAATCTACCACCACAGCCCTTATATTAAACGAATCTACCACCACAGCCCTGAGGGTCTTCTGGAACTTCTCAAAGTTCTCAAAGACAACAGTTACTTACATTCACTTGATATCTCTCGACTTCTCTAAAGTCTCTGATATGATCAGACATGTATACCTTGCGGAGCAATTGACCCAGACCAGATCCCTGAACAATGCAAGTGTTGATGTCGTCAGCAGTTGAGACCAATTGTACCCCCCCAAAAAAAATTAGCCCACTTTTTTATTTTGAAAATTTCCGTTACTTTTTCCGCCCAAAAAATCTGACGACCTTTTTTTTAGTCGTCCGTTTCAAATTGCCCAAAAATTTCCGTTACTTTTTCCGCCCGAAAAATCTGACGGCCTTTTTTTTAGTCATTCGGTCGAAATTTACCGAAAATTTTACATAGATTTTTTCCTGGTCTGCTTGCCCGAAAACCAAACTTGCCTGACCCCCGTCTCCTACGCCTATGTGGGCAGCTCACTTAGTCGGCCAATCTGATGTCTGGTAGAAGACTGTTCCAACACCTGGGACCAGCAGTCGAGATTGTGCGATCGCCCAAACGTGTCCTCGTCCTCCGTACATAAAGGATGGTCATCTTAAGCCAGGGGTGTCGAACCTTTTTTAGTGGCGGGCCAGTGTGAACATCTTCTAACAAGTGCCGGGCCAGGGTGTCGAAGCTCCTGAGCAAAATTGGGTAGTGATCTGAGAGGTAGCCTTGGTCAGCCAATTCCCAGAACATTTTAAATAATAGGCCTTTAAGTGTTGCGTAGCTTTCATAAATTTGTTAACAGACAACCAACCGGAAACCATACACAGTCTACACCACATATATTATATTACTGACTAGGTCTACACAGAGCTCTTTGACACCCCTGTCTTAAGCAATCTAAGTTGCAGCCATGCCCACCGAGAGGGAGGGTCAAATGCCCAGGGGCCCGGCGACTTTTAGAGGCTACCCCATGAAGCAAATTTCACAATAGCTATATGTCATAGGCTCCATCCAAGCTGAACAGAGCAACATCTACAAGCCATGGACTGCCATGGAGCTGATGAAAATCATCCATAACAGACTTTTATTCAAACTCAGTTGATCTTACAAGAAAGAAGCACTAGGAGATGAGGAGGAGGCTTGTTACCAACAAACATTGAAAGCAATTTATGGTCAACTGCATGAATGTTCACAGGAAGACTGCTCCAAATGAAGGGACCTGTAAACGCAGTGCATCATGTAGTCACAAACAAGGAACTTGCTGAACTCCTCTGACAGCCGAATGAAGCAATAAATGACCAATTGCACACCAGCCAGTGCAAGTAACTCTTGCACATGATAAATCAACCATTGAGATGCAGAATCAGACACAGGAGCAGAATCTTCGTTTTTTCATCAATAGTTAGCCAGAGAGAGCATCTCTCAGATATTCTGAAATATGACGTAATTTACTTTCATCAGTGACAGCAAGACCTTTGAAAATTTTGATGGAAGTTGCATTCAAACTGTAATCGATATGGATTTCATCATAACAGATAACGAATATATATATATCAACAACTTACTCAGTCTGTATATGTGTGAGATCGTATTAACTGGATATTTCACAGTCTGATATTGAATAACCTAAAAGTAAAACAAAACTGATATGCTCACAAATTCAAATCAATGTCTGTGTTTTTATTTATGGACCATTTGTTAGTAAATAGGACAGCGGTTATAGAAGGAGGCACCTAGGCTGAATGAAGAAACGTGGTCCATTGGATGGATCAGGAGAAGTATTATTTCAAGAAAGAGGCTTTCATTCTGAAATGAAAGTCAAACAAATAACAGCAAAAGTGTGCTCCCATCCCCAAAAAAACTGGTTTTCATTTTTTTTTCATCACAAAATGTTAAGCATTTGAATTGCTGCATCGCAGTACAGTGCATCAATATTTATCGTACCGTGGGTCAATGACCTATTATATATAATGGGCCGTGCATAAGGCAGCATCCAGTTATCACTTACTTGTTGCAATTAACTATTAAGGGCATCTATGTCACAGGAAAGACTACTCTAGCAATGCTGTTTATTGAGAAAGATGTAGCCCAAATATAATGCCAGTGCCTTAGAGGCAGACAGTTGCCAAGGGCACAACAATCTGGGAGTGCCAGTAATTCCTGTATACATGCATTTTAACAGTTTTAAGTTATTTTTACCTTTTTAGCTATTTATGGGCTATTAAGATGTGAGGCTCACAATTTTTTCCACAGTACCAGAGGTTTAAAAAGTGCATAAATAAGTAGGAAAATATTTTTTAAATAGTTTTATTCAACGACTAGTTGACTACCCAAAAATTATGCCACTGCCCATTTATGCACAAAGATGTACTCCTCACTGAAGAAGCTCCTGGTACACCCATTTCGCAATTTAAGCACATATATGTTTTCCATTTAGGATTAGTGACCCCATTAGTGTGCGTCAGTGCATCAGGGACTACAAAATTTTGACACTGGACGCACAAAAATAAAGGTGCTCATTGAAGCTGTGAATGGTTGGACGCATAGTGAGTGACGTCAGGATCGCCAGATCGACATGAATTGGGCCACTTCAAAGCGCTCGCGACTGAAAATTTCTTCCTTGCGACTTCACTTTACTTGGTCTACTTTGAGGTTGTCCCTCATTCGCTTTTATCCACAGTAGATTAGGCACCAAAAAAAATATGTTGTGTTTCCGGTAACAGAGCTAAAAAAAATTGGGTAGGTAGGTCGGAAAATATTTTTATTTTGTAAAATATTTTTATGCAGTGACTATCCGAAAAAGTATACCCCACTAGTCTTTTTTGCACGCTGAAACAAAGTACGTGTTCTAAGCAAGTATAAACTGCCTATTTCCCGACTGTCTGCACCTAAAACTGCTCTAGAAACAGTCCTATTAATTTCATTTTGTTGACGTCTCTTATGTTATGTCAATACAAATGTTAAAAAAAATTTTGAAAAAAAAGTACATTTTTTTGGGAAAAAAATTTTTTTTTTGGAAAAAAATTGTTTGTTAATAAAAAATTTTTACAAAAATATTTGGGTCGCGGCCCTAAAAATAGGTCGGTCGCGTTACCGGAAACACAACGCTTTTTTTTACGCCTTACTAGGTTACTCTTACTTGCTACTATTCACTATGTGATGTTGTTAACTTAATAATAATTGGCCTAGATGAATATGGGATAAGGACTAGTCTATATAATTTATATGGTAATAAATAAATGCTTGCATGGATGGTTTCATAACTCCACATCGCCAACTGGTCGAATGGAAAGAACCTACATAACGGATCAATTCAGGCAAAATGGGTGAATTTGGAATTATGAGAAGAAACACATGCTCCTCTCAACTCATTCATCCATTTCCAGAGTCACTCATACAACATTCATGAAGGCCTTGAGAGTTTTAATAGGATAGAAATTAACAGTAGTAGACCACATACATCTGGCTCTGTCTCATTGTATGACATCAGAATCCTCAAGGCGCCAAGGTCCTCCATGAAAGACCTCCAAGCAGTCACTAGAGTCACTGTTTTTATCAACTGATGTATTCCTCTCCTGCATGGTGCGCTCCTGCATGTGGAAGGGACAAAGTCTGCCTTGAGGGTTTCATGAACGGACTCCGTCGAGCCGAAAACTTACATACAGTTGCTCAAGTCACTTAGGCCCAAAGAAAAAATAATTACGTATTTCTGGTAACAGAGGTCTAAAAAGTGGGTAGGTGGGGCAAAAAATATTTTTATTTTGGTAAAATATTTTTATACAGTGACTACCCAAAAAATTATACCACTTCCCTTTTTGGCACAAAAGTACAACTAAGTACGTGTTCTATGCAAGTATAAGTTGCTATTTGCAGAATGTCTGTACCTACAAACTGCTGTAGAAAACAATCCTATTAATTTAACGTTGTTGATGTCTTTTCTGAAGGATGGAGTGGGAGGGGAAGATGAGTGTAAACAGAACATCACCCCTAAGGGTCGTTTAAGACTGGCAAAGCCAGTGACTAGTCACCGCTGTGTAGTATTATGTATAGCCATCATCTGCGACGGGTGACCTAGACGGCCTCCCCCTCTAGGGAATACCTACAAGGAGTTACCTTAAGAAAGTTCTCCTTTCAGATCTATTAATCTCCCCCCCTCCACAACCGCCCGCCTAGTCAAACTGACTGTGAGAACTATTGAATGCTCTAATTTAACAGGCCCTTATATACCTTGAAAGACGGCTGTTTACAATGTCGTCTGCTTTAGTGAATGCTATAATTACAATCTTCCAATTGTACAGCTCATGTACAGAAGATTATGTCACTGTACATATGATGTAAAAAAAATATTTTCACGAAATTATCCGAGTCGCAGCAATAAAAGTGGGTCGGTTGGGTTACCGGAAATACACAATTACTTTGCTGGCCTTATATATATAAGAAGTTTGGAATTTTTTACATTTCTATGGGACTCCAAATGTGGATAGGTGTGAAGTCCATGACGTTTATCCATTTTTCGTGGACTCGATGCGTCCATGGCTCCAAGCATTCAGACCATAACGAAATCACTGTTCCGGACAATGAAACTATGGCAATTTATCATTTTAGCATTTCACCCAATGTAGCATAATTATTTTTATTCACCCAACGTAGCATCATTAATTCTCATCAATCCAATTTCTATTTTGACAAGAATCCTTTAAATTCATTTCATCAATCAAAAAGTCTTCTATTTCATTCATTCATTCAGAGGATTTATATAGCGCCCCTTCAAAGTTACTACCCAGGAGTGCTCCCAACCCAACCTTGGCTAAAGAGGACAATTTTTAAGATTGCGACAGCACATGTCAGAGAGGACCCTTGGCAGCAGGTGCAGATATGAAGGAAGCCCATATCAGAGTAGAGGGCCAGCAACAGTGAAAGTGCATCACTGACTGACAGAAGTATGTGCATAAAAAAGGACAAGAAGATCGCCCTGTGCAGAGGAACGAAGTGAATGGCAACGTGAATAAGGTCTACTATTTAGCAAGAATTCTTTTCGGCAATTCAAATTATTTTCTACTTTTAGAACGCTAAAACGTAGGGCTGCCAACTCTTGATTTTGCCATTCTGGAACACCCGCAGTCACTAGATCTGACATCTATACCAATTTACACTTTCCACAAGTAGGCCTATTGCATAGGTACAATGTCGTGGAAATCAGCATGTCATCTCTCAAAAAGCATTAGAACGAACTAATGCTATAGACCCACATAGGACACAATATGAGCCACTCTTACTGAGTGTCGATAGTTTATAAAGTTTTCAGGGTTTAAACCCAGCGCTGTCCAGCATTTGATGTTCAGCCAACAACAATTAGGTTTAATGGAGCGTAGAGCGCAAAATCATCACACAACTTGCCGAGTTTAGTATGCAAAATAACAACATTTTGTCAAAGTGTGCACCTCTACCACAAATTCCGTGACAATTTGAGATCAATCCGGGACACGGGACGCACAGGGCCGATTCCGGGACTGTCCCGGCGAATCCGTGACGATTGGCAGCCCTACTAAAACGATATATTACCGACACAATAGGTCACAATGGGGCTTAGTCATAGTAAGCGGGACCGACGTGTTGGTTAGGTTCAGGTTTAGGCATCGCAAGGGTCGGTTAGGGTCAGGTTAGGCATCGTGAGGGTCGGTTAGTCCCAGGTTAGGCATCGTGAGGGTCGGTTAGGGTCAGGTTAGGCATCGTGAGGGTCGGTTAGTCCCAGGTTAGGCATCGTGAGGGTCGGTTAGGGTCAGGTTAAGCATCGTGAGGGTCGGTTAGAGTTAGGAATAAAGTTAGTACGGTCATTTATTGGCGTAATTGCAGAACACGGGACGCTAGTCTCTTTAGTTTTTCTTGGCGATTTCAAAACAAACTGTTTTGTAGGCGTGGTTTATATTTTTGATTGATGTAAGTAGCCTACAGAAACAGAGAACATCGTAATCTTAATCTCGAGACTTCTACAACATAATTATTATATTACAAGATTTAACAAGTATATTCCATTAAAACTCATTTAAATTGAACGTTGTATTAAATAAATAAAAATGGACTTATTAGTAGTTAATTAGGCCTACATATTTGAAATTTTACATAAATATGTTGCTTTTTAAAAAACATTTCACCATAAACCTGACCTTCTTGTCAACCAATAAAAGTCTGGGTAAATCTCTATAATGACTCGGTAGCAAGTAAACATCATGGCGACCAAAGATCCGCTCATGATAGAGCGCGGTCACGTGACGGCAAAAAGGTAGCCCAATATTTTCGCGGCGTACGGTGATGTATAAGCCAATGTTTCCGCGAAAGTAAGTAAGTAAAAATACCATGAAACGGTTATTTTAATAAATATTAATACGCTTAAATAAGCTAAAGAACACAACAAAATCGATGGACCTTAACACATTGGCCGCCATCTACGAGATATATCGCGGTAAGCGCGAGATCTCGAGGTAAAAAACCGCGAGATATCTCCGCGGTTTATTACCGCGATATCTCGCGGAGATATCTCGCGGTTTTTTACCTCGAGATCTCGCGCTTACCGCGATATATCTCGTAGATGGCGGCCAATGTGTTAAGGTCCATCGATTTTGTTGTGTTCTTTAGCTTATTTAAGCGTATTAATATTTATTAAAATAACCGTTTCATGGTATTTTTACTTACTTACTTTCGCGGAAACATTGGCTTATACATCACCGTACGCCGCGAAAATATTGGGCTACCTTTTTGCCGTCACGTGACCGCGCTCTATCATGAGCGGATCTTTGGTCGCCATGATGTTTACTTGCTACCGAGTCATTATAGAGATTAACCAAAGTCTGTATATTAAATACAGCCGTTGACTTGACCTCACATCAGCCAATGAACGTAAGCTATTCAAATCAGAAATACGTCACGCATAATTATTATACAGGCAACACGCTATTTACAAACTAATTTTTATCGGAACTCTAATAAATCTTAGATTTGTTCTAAATCCTAAGGACGACCATCTCAGTTTTTTAAGTTTGTCTCTACAAAATTCATTTATATTGAAAAAATTAATCGTTTATTTAATTTTTTATTAAACTTTTATCTTTCAAGTTGAAAGTTTCAACATGAAAAATAAAGCGTATTCATGTTTATTTTTAGTCAACCAATCACAGCGTGACAGACAGAGATCATCACTAAGGGTAACAAACAAAACGCTAAAGCCGGTGAAAAACTAAAGAGACTAGCGTCCCGTGTTCTGCAATTACGCCCATTTATTAACATAGGGACCCGCTTACTATAGCTATGCCCGCAATTATAAATTCCCGCCACCCGGGCATTTGAATTTTCAATAGTACACACTACACACATCTAAAATCTGCCTGCGTCTTACGAAAATTCTTCCTGGGAAACAACAAATTTTAGGATGAAATCATTTTGAGGAGTCCTTATACACTCAATCATGCTGAAGTCCATTTCTCGTTATAAAATCTGACCTCTCGGACTTGCCGCCGAATGAAATAACTTATGAAGCTCCATACTTTCACAACAAATAGAATAAAGTTGCGCAACCACATAACTAATTAGTTCAACTAGGCCAACGATTGCGAAACTTTTGCATTCATTAAACATGTATTCATTTGTGTCGGTCTTAGCGTAGTTTCAAAGAGTTTCATATTATCACCGGATGGCCATTTAAATTACCCACAACTCTCTACAAAACACAACGGAAGTACCTTTCAATAATTCTTCTAGCGCCCGACTTAAAATCGACTTATAGGCTCTACCACATCATGCACTGTGTTCGGATCAAAAGTAGAACACACAAAAAGTGTCATAACTCGGTCAAAACTTTTAGGATTTGTCTGATATTTTAAACACAGCAACAGTGACCATATTTACACTAAATCCTAAAACCGATTAGAAATATTCGTGACTTTGTTAAATTTATGAGCATGGGCGTCCGCAGGAATTTTTCTAGGGGGGCGCAAACTTTTAAATAATTGTCACATGGTCTAAATTTAATGGGTGACAGTTTGAATTTCCATATTGACACGAAAGAATCCTTCAGCCCATGCACCTATACGTTATGCGCCCAAAGAAAGTATAATAGGTCCAACTTGTAGAAAATCGCGTTGTAACAACCACAACCAAATAATCTAAACGTAGGCCTATGTGCAACTATGCGAAAAATCCAGGGGGCGCACTTGCGCCCCCTTGCGCCCCACTACGGACGCCCATGTTTATGAGCGTTTTAAAATGCAGCACCGAAAAATTGAACTTTCCAACATGGAAAACCTGAAAGGAAGTTAAACTCAGATAGATGTATGGAGTATGCTGCTCAAACTCTCCTCCTTGTTCATGGACGGACGATCGTAGTCGTGACATAGTGGATTAATAGGCTATAGATGTTCCGAGAGACACTCGATCGGCTTTGTACCCACAGCTGTGTCCGCCCAGCATTCCAGACCTCAATCGAATCCAGAGTAGGCTACATGTAGCCTACTGGAGGAACGCGTTTTCCCCCGTATTCGTGACATCAATAACCGCAGGGCGTATGGCGGGTCTGTCTGAAGAGTGACAGCTGTTTGACCAAGTGATCATCGACCGGACCATCAAACAGTAGGATAATAGCAGTAGGCCCTATAGCGTCTACGTCTAGGCCTAGGCCTACGGTCGTGTCAATAGGCTACTTGATTTGCTCTTCAGCCTTATGTAGCCTAATTAATATGCAAAAATCCAATTCTTTCAGAGAGTGTAACACTAAGGATCTTAAGATAGGAGACCCGTTCAGTGCCAGCAATTTTTGTGATTGTGACGATAGTTCGGAAATGGGGACATGTAGGCATAAGCTTAATGATAATTTCACAAGACTCACTAGTATTTAAACATAGGTTACAGCTTATGAACCATTTGATCAATATGAGTAAGTTCAGATTCAGTAGTTGAAGTGCACGATGCAGGCACCACCAAATAACAGTCATCCGCATACCTAAATAGTCGGTTGCACACCTAGGAGAGCTGAGAGCTTTAAGACCAGCAATTGTAAAAACAATTTTTTAAAGGGGCCAAGTATACAGACCCTGTACAAAAGTTGCATTGATATTGTTTAAGAAGAGATAATTTCACAGAACTGGGTACAATGCACTCAACGATATAATAATGCAATTACCCAATTATAAACAAAGTCTGGAATTGGAAGTGAGACAAGCTGCATAGCAAGGCTATTTTGTCTAGCTGTGTCGAAAGCTTTAGAAAAATCAAGTGAAATTAAACGTACATAAGGCTCATGCTCAACAGTGTCTAGTAAATGATGTGTGAAAGCCATGAGTGCTGCAGAAGTTGAACCTGTACTAAGGCGTGAAGGCAAATTGGTCAGCAAACAGACTAGTTAAGTTGGGTTAGTGAAAACAAGATAGCAATAATTTTGAATCAATAATTTATACAAAATTTTGCACAGATATTGGGCAATCATCAATTTCAGATGTTGGGTTGGAGATCACAGGAATATGAGTGATCTTGATTTCTTTAGCCACAGTTTTGCACCTGTTGATTAAATATGTAACTTAAGGAAGCTGGTGAAGTTCTGATCGACCAAGAAATCCCCCCTCTAAAAAACTGAAATGACGTCCGTGGTTAGTTTATTTGAGTTGGATGCATGTTTGGCGATGGAAATCGCTTTTCTGGAAAGACATTTTCCATGTACCACTGGAACGACCTGCAACGCAGTCTGCGCCTCAGCTTAACGCGCTCAGTGACGTCACCGAAGTTCCGATTGTGTGCTTCCGGTCGAACGATGAAGAAGAATTTCTGCGCAGAAAAGAACTGTAGTCAGTGATATATAGTTCTAGAACAGTGGTTCCCAACCCGTGGCCCGCGGGCCAAAAGTGGCCCGCCAGGCCTCAAAATACGGCCCTCGTCCCTCAAAGAATTCACAAAATTGTATGACAAAAATTGACATTTTGGACAGGATAGGCTATAGCACATAGGGCCTAATTATTTTTCATTACAAATTATTCTACTTTGGCGTCTACAAATAACATAAAAAATTCTATTTTGATTCAATTATAACAATTTTATATGCTGTTTAGCCTTATGGCCGCATAATGTCCTTCAACTACGAAAAAGTGGCCCTCGTGTCCTCCCACTTAGAAAAAGTAGCCCTACAGTCACAAAAGGTTGGGAACCACTGTTATAGAAGATGATATTATAACTTAGGGTGGTATTTGCTAGCACACCATCAATGGATCATGTCTTCTATATACGTAGGAAAGTCAATACTAGAATACCGTAGGCTCGTAGCCTACACTGTAGCCTACAGCAACACAGCAGCAGCTCTGACGCGCAATGCTTGGTGGAGACCAGCTGAATCTTGCATGTGGAATAATCTTGACTTTGAAGAATCTTGCCTAGGTAGGCCTATGTCTTTTGGGTGAAATTTTGAACTGTGTGGGAGCAGCTGATCTAAACTCTTCCAAATTGCATTTTAAAGCTTAAAATTAATTAATTATGTCTTGTTAGACGAGAGTATGCTTGGTCCTTACCCCCCTCCCCACACACACACATCGTGTTTGTGCTTGGGTTGAGGATCCACTTGCGTCGATTGGTGATTCGATGACAATTAATTGCCGTGTGAGAAACGAGGATGAGGCTTCCATAGCTCGACACCTCTCGACGTCTTTGGAACTTATTCAAATTGCGTATAGCTTAATTACTATTGTACGTAGGATTGTAGAGCAAAATGTTGTCACCGTATGCTACTAAAAAGTGGTTGATACATTTGCATATGGCCATAGCCTACATAACCTAAATTGGCTTACTTCCTACCTTCAGGACCGTTCTTACACTGTGGCTTGTGGGACTACTAGATCATCATGGACACCTGCCCCGTTTGGACTGCCCCAAGGCTCTGTCCTAGGTCCCCTATTATATATAATATACACTGCAGACCTTGGACCACTTTTACTGGCAAATGCAATCCTAAGTCAATCCTACGCTGATGATCTCCAGGCATATGCTCACTGTTCAGCATCTGCCGCTGCTGATGCGGTTCGAGAAATTTGTAGGGCCATGGAAACCTTGGAGGCCTGGATGTCCTCTAACCGTTTGAGACTGAACCCTACCAAGACGCAATATATCTGGTTTGGAACGCGTCAACAACTGGCAAAAATAGACATGGACGCCTTAGCATTAGAGTTTCCTCTGATTACATTCTCACCTTTTGTGCGGGACCTTGGTATTATTTTAGATCAAGAGCTGACTTTCACTCGGCATATAAACCTTCTATGCCGAAGCTGTTACTACCAGTTGCGTCAACTTAAGGTGGTCTCACGCTCTCTGTCTTTTAGTGCTGCCTCTACTCTTGTTCACTCTTTCGTAGTTTCTCGCCTTGACTACTGTAGCACCCTCTATTATGGACTACCGGCTGGCCGGATTGACTGCCTGGAACGAGTCCTCCGCTCTGCGGCGCGACTTGTTGGTCATATCCCAAAATATGGCCATGTCTCATCTTATATGCGGGATATCTTACACTGGCTCCCTTCTAAACAGCGGATTGCATACAGGGTCTGTGCCTTGGTTAGGCGGTGCATTGAAGGACTAGCTCCACCATATCTTCGAGAACTCTGCTGTTCCACCTTAGGAGTTCTGCGTCGATCCACCCTTCGATCGGCGAACCAAATTGAGCTTCTGGTTCCCCGCGCGCGGACTGCTATGCGACAGCGTCGTTCATTCTCAGTTGCTGGTCCTATCACCTGGAATGGTCTTCCTGTTGCATTGCGCCTAATTCCCAGAGGTCACTCCGCTCTGTTCCTTAAGAACCTAAAGACTGTTTTATTTAGCCGTGGTTGGGCCGGGAGCGCTTCTGAGTAGCCTACCTTGAAGAGGCGCTATATAAATTTCCGAAATAAATAAATAAATAAACCTACATGGCATCTAGCCACTTAGGCCTATAATTGTAGAGCAGCCACTTCGCATTGACGCTACAAATTACAACAGGCCTATATCCGCTTGTATGAGCATGTTAATGGGTTTTCGGAGAGAGCAGTGCTCCCCTCAGTCCCGTCATTTGCCTATTAATAACTCAGAGTTTGTGGGCGAAATATTCTGTTCTATTAAATTTCATATTCTATTCTATTCCATATTCTATTCCATATTCAATTCTATATTCTATTCCACATTCCATTCCATTCCATATTCTATTAATCTATTCTATTCCACATTCTATTCCATATTCCATTTCATTCTGTTCTATGCTGTTCAGTGGCGGATCCAGAACTGTTCGAGCCTCGAGGGGGGGACCAAAATCTTTGGTCTTCGGACAGGCAGGGAAAAATTTCGTCATTAGCCGCCAAAAAGTTGATGACATTTTTTAGTCATTCGTCGTTTGGAAGAGGGAAAAGTACCTTTTCCATCGCCAGAAAGTTGATGACTTTTTTAGTCATCCGATCGAGAACCGAATCGGGGGGGGGGGAGCACGTTCCATGGAATTTTTCAATGGGGGGGGGCCAATATGCCATGGCACCTTTATACCTATTGCTAATTTTAAACCGAATGGGGGCAGGCCCATGCAATTTTTAAATGGGGGGGGGGGGGGCATGGCCGGATTGGTCACCCTGGATCCGCCCCTGACCTTGCTGTTGTCTACCTTATAGTCGTCCATCCAGACGTGTACGACTCGCAGTGAATTGCGTATGAACGAGTGATCAACGTCATCAGACGAATCGTATTTCTGGCGCTTCCGGTCAACGTGACCAACACGAGAACAAAATAGAATGTCTAGTCGTCCGCCACATTGCCACATCTACAAAAACTAATCAAAATCAACCTTTGCACTGCAGGCAAGTCCACGTTTTTAGTTTCATCCTCATCCTCCTTTTCCTCCTTATCATCATCCTCGTCGTCGTCATCATCATCATAATCATCATCTCCTCTTCCTCCTCCTCCTTTCCCCTTCTTCCTCCTCCCAGTGCTAAAAGTGTTAAAAAAGAAATGCCTGGACGCCCCATACCTTTTCAAAAGAAGTGCCAGGACGCCCCTTACATTTTCAGGTGTGCTGGCCAAATAAGTGGCAACTGGCAGGACGGCATAGATATTTGAAGATAATTGCCAGGACGTCGTCTATGACCGTCCTGCCACACTTTAAGCCCTGCCTCCTACACTCCGCTTGATCCATTTCCGTTCAAAATAACAGAAAAGGTAAATAATTTAATTTCATTACAGGCCATGGCATTAGAATGTTCTGGAATTAATAAATTGTCTTTTTAGAAGAGGTCTAGGAGTCTAGTGAGTAAATCGACAAATTATTGGACGTTGTGTCTGCTGCTTGTGCGTTGCTCTTTTTCTTCTTCCCCTCACGACGTGTGGCCTCCTTCCTCCGACACTCACGTGCAGACACTGACAGACCGCGTAGGCTATAATAATTATAAATTATATGATTTATTACCGACGTATTAAAGATCATGTGCTGAACGGTCGTCTGCTGCAGTCAGCGTATATACAGGGTGGTCCAGCATAAATGAACCAACTTTGCACGCTTATAACTTCGCCAATTTGTAACATTTATTTATACATAATGCATCAAATTAAAGGTATTTCACTCTAGTATTAGCTCTAAAAAAGTCGAACTGATACTAGTTTAGGTTTTATTTATATACTTGGAACAGCGCTAGCTACCATTTTTTGTCATTACTGACGCAAAATGACGCCGTTTCCCCGGGAAATTCTATCATTTTTTACTAAAACGCGAGTAGACACGATCATTCTGGGTGTTTGAAGGGTCCCTACCATGAATATCTTCTTGTCGCAAAACCACGTTCTTTCAATTTTGCCAACAGCCGTGCACTGCCATGCGCTGCTTCAGACGCTTGCACGCTGCCAGCCGTTCTTTGCGTAAGAGTTGGAGAGCTCGTTGGACTTCTCGTCGACGAATTACTTTAACTTTATACGCCTATGTCATCTTTTCCAATACGCTATGCAGTGCTTCTAAGACTGCCTGTTTTGCGCTGAATTTCCCTGAGAGATTTGCATGTAGGGCCTGCCCTTGCCCTGGTCATTGTCTTGACTGCAAATTTACTCGGACACACGAGCAATGTTAGTGGATGCGAGCGCCGTGCGCACCGATTCCCATGGTTTGCGAGTAGAAAGTCCTGTTTTATCAATTTTCCGTAGCAGATAATAATATTCAAGGTGTTGTTTATTCCATCCTCTGTTAGAAAATTCGTTAATCATTTCAACCGACTTAAACCCCTTAGGCCTATCAGTTCGTAAAAATAAGATCAAAACGCTATCGTCATCTTTCAACGGCGATAGATTGCGTAACAAATGGCACAAAATATGGTAGCTAGCGCTGTTCCGAGCATATAATTTACACCTAAGTTAGCACAAGTTCAAATTTTTCAGAGCGAATACTAGGGTGAAATATCTTTAATTGGACGTATAAACTATAGATAAATTCAAAAAATTGGCGGAGTTATATGCATTCAAAGTTGGTTCATTTATGCTGGACCACCCTGTATTATAGTGCACTTCGCGCGGTTAGGCCTATAATGCTACTATGCACGACGAAATTGTGCGAATGCGTATAATCGGAGATTGTGATTTGTGAAGGATAAATTACTTCTTGCAAATTACAGAACATTTAACTTAGGATTGGTTTCAATCAGTTTCGATTGTGAACTATAGCGTAATTCGGAGAATTGTCACCTTCCTAAGCGTAGATATGGCACTTAAAGAACTGTAATCCTAATTGTGTCCTTTGCCAAGATTAGGCTATAGGCGGTAGGCCTACATCTATAGCAAACCAGTGAAACCACTGACTGCCCCTCAAGTCAATTTCACCTATAGGCCTAACCACTTTGCTATCTCAAATCTATATAAATAAAAATGTAACTGCGTTCGCAGGAATCTTTCTCCGCTAGGATCTTCGTAAGTCCTGGACCGATTCTTTTCAAAATTGCAGCAAAACGTTCCGTTCCAATAGGCGCGGGTTTGCATAATGCTTTTTTGTTAAAATCTTTTACAACAAAAAACAACTTTCACTTCGATTCGACCGATTCCGAGTTCAAAACGCGCTATACAAGTCTTGCAGAACCACCGTTTTCAAACACGCCCGAATTGGGTCAAGGCATGCATAATTATTGACGGGTTGAATTTTAACTCGGATTCGGTCGAAACCACCGTTTTCAAAGGCGCCCGAATTGGGTCAAGGCATGCATAATTATTGACGGGTTGAATTTGAACTCGGAATCGGTCGAATCGAAGTGAAAGAGTTTTTTCTCAAGATTTTAGCAAAAAAGCAGTATGCAAACCCGCGCCTATTCGAACGGCAATTTTTAAATTTCCGAGATCCTTCGTTCGAAAGATTCGTGCGTACTCAGTTACATTTTTATTTAGGCCCATATAGATATTCAACACATTCAATAGCGGCCCTGTTGCGTCGAGGAGACACGGCGTGAAAGAGGAAAGGAGGGGGAGGGAGCGGGACGAAGAGGGAGGCGAGGGAGCGGAGGGGAGGGGAGGGATGGACGAGGGAGGGATGCAGAGAGGCAGAGGAAGGGACGGAGGGATCGGGACTGGGAAGGGGAGGAGGGTAGGGTGCAGGGGAGGTGGAAGGGAAAGGAAGGGGAAAGGGACGGGAGAAGGTAGAAGGGGGTTGAGGGGATTGGACGGGGAGGGGTGGGAAGAGGAGGAGAAGGGGGAGAAGAGCGGAAGGGGAGGGGGAAGTGGGGTGGACGGGAAGGGGAGGGAGGGGAGGAGGGGAGGGGAGGGAGAGGGGAGTGGGCGGGGAAGGGGGATGGTGAGGGAAAGTGGAGGTCGAATGGAGGTAGGGACGGGTGGTTGGATGCTCTTTTCAGCCACAGCAACGCGTGGCCGGGTTCAGCTAGTATATAATATAAATAAAACCCGCCACGCCCCAGATTCTACCCCTTGAGGGGAAGGCGTCATCGGTGTTGCACGGCAAATCTGGGTTCATCTGGATGCTGGATGGGGGGACGGTTGGTCCATGTGGCACTTTGTCTAAGTGCAAGGTTTCAGATGAATAGCTGCGAAATTGTAGGTGTGCATTCTGGATAAACGTACACATATAGGCCTACACACCCATACACAAATGCATACACAGTTACACACCCATGCATACATCCTCCTTTATAGATATACATTTAGATGGTGGAGATTTGTTGGAATTAGTATATGCCTTTCTTGCTATAACTCTGCAGTCAAAGAGTAGACCTACAAAAGCATTTCTAAGTTAAGTATACCGTAATAGGCCTACGTCTCTGTGAGACTGTGAGTTATATCAGTGATTAATCAATAAGACCATATAATGAAACTAGAGAGAGTTAGTCAGATCTGGATTAATGCTCCCACCCTGAATGAGATCTCCAGGTTTTCTGCACCCCATAGGTCCATTCCTGCATCGTATTTCCCCATTCTGTTGAAGTAAAGACGATCGATGGCAAAGATTCCCCCGGCCATCGTCGGAGTCCTTTATGGAAATAAAGTAGCAGATGAAGAATAATATATATATATTTATATATATATATATATATATATACTGGCCTAGTTAGCTACACCGGTAAGTAAGAGCGGCATTTGTATGTTGGATACAACGGACTGCGGTTCAAGCCCCGGGCTGGGAGTTGACACTCAGAGATTTAGATATCTCGGGCTAGCACGCATGGGACGTGGTGGTGCAAGCTGCTGCGGAGCGACCTTGGACAAGTTGCTTACCCATCATTGTCTGTGGGGAAGGCAACGGGAAACCACCTCACTCATCTCATCACCAGGGGCGTAAAAGCCAATGAACCTGCCTTCCGGCAGAGAACCATCATATATATATATCCCCAGGGGCGTAAAGCCAATGAACCTGCCTTTGGGCAGATCATCATCATCATCATCATCATCATCATCATCATCATCATCATCATCATCATCATCATCAACATCAACAACAACAACAACAACAACAACAACATCGTCGTCGTCATTATCATCATCATCATCATCATCATCATCACCATCGTCATCATCATAATTATTATGATAAGGGAAGCCCAAAACAGTTGTGAGAACTATGCCTTGCAAGGTTACAACAGTCTACATACATGCAACTGCTAAGATGATTGGCGTATAGCCTACGTACATGATGGGACTCGTGGGGTCATTGATCTGCTGCTGACGCAAGTGTTCTGGAATGAAATCCCAC
This sequence comes from Lumbricus rubellus, assembly GCA_945859605.1. Lineage (NCBI taxonomy): Eukaryota > Metazoa > Annelida > Clitellata > Crassiclitellata > Lumbricidae > Lumbricus > Lumbricus rubellus. The sequence continues at coordinate 23,600,358 of OX243816.1, forward strand.
ATGAAGAACATCGTCCAGTCAAATCCTCCTCTCACAAACGAAGGCATCGCATAGTGTATCTCTAGGGTATCCGGTCGGATCACATCTATTGTCGGTATGGCCACTCTGCGTTGATCGACTGCAATGTGCGCCAGCAGAGGCTCCAACCAACCACTGCTCACTTCACAGTGGCTGTCCATGAACACCAACACCTGTCAATCAACCGGTGATCCTCAATATGTGTGTGTGTGTGTGTGTGTGCTTTCATGCTGCAATTTATGTGTGTGTGTGTATGTGTGTATACATGTCTGCATATACATGCATGCACGCATACATACATACATACATACATACATACATACATACATACATACATACATACATACATACATACATACATACATACATACATACATACATACATACATACATGATACATACATACATACATACATACATACATACATACATACATACATACATACATACATGCATACATACATACATGCATACATACATACATACATACATACATACATACATACATACATACATACATACATACATACAATGTCATACATACATGCATACATACATACATGCATACATACTTTATCCGGTGTAGCTGCTTGTAAGGCGCCCTTGTCTGTGTTACTGGTGTTAAATCGTCGTAATTATTATTATTATTATTATTATTATTATTATACATACATGCAATATGCATGTATGTATGTAAAACTATGTATGTATGCATGCATGTTTTGTGTGTGTGCGTGCTTGCATGCGTGCATGTATGTATGTATGTATGTATGCATGTATGCATTGTGTGTAGGTATGCATGACATTGCATGTATTGTATGTATGTTCTTTGTCAAAGGTGTCAACGCTTCTATTTTGTTAGACAGACGTCCACATGTATAAGGACAAAACTAGTACCCGGGGTAGCCATTAGCCAACATAATGCAAAACAGTTATGGGCTCGCGTGCATTCCATTCCTCTGCACCCAAGGAGTGGAATCAGCTTCCGCTCTCTATTCGAAGTTCTATTTCACTTCCTTCCTTCAAAAATTAAGCGCCTTAAAACTCACTACTTACTTCTCCTTGGCTTTTAAGCACTTGGATCTCTGACTCATCTTCCTCTGGCGGATGACTATCCGCGCCTCAGATTCACATTTCGGTGTGACCTTGCGCGCGTTAGAAATTCATTTAAGAATAATAAATAATAATAACATTCTGCAACGCTACTCAAAGTCAAGGCTACAGGCAGACGAGCTTTTGGACTAACTGCCCTATAATTTAATTAGGCCCAGATGATCAGGTTTGCACAGAGCCTTCTATTACTGTAATAGAAGGCTCTGCGCAGAAAACCATGCATCCCTCTGTCAGCGCTATTCGCCTCAGCGGTTGCCGTCCACCGTTTGTGCCTCCCCCACCCCACCCCACGCACCGAAACCTGGATTTTCCCAACCCAATGCAAGGCGACTGGATTAAACGCTGTGTGTTACCAAAGTTCCAAGTATAATGAGAATACTGAGTCCACCATGCAGAACGGCGGTAAAAATTATGGAAGGTTGATGGAAATATTAAACACAACCTTCATTTTCATTGATGATGCAGGGTTTGTGTCGAGGATATTCGCCATATTAATAATAATAATAATAATAATAATAATAATAATATAGTCGACTTCTATGCGGTCTGCTGGGTCTGATTGAGACGAGTAGGATTCAAGGTCAAGGTTGAATGCATCAAGGTCGATGGTCAAGGTCAACTGTCAAGTCTGCAGCCTGAATTGACGGTCAAAAGTGGTAGGAGGACCTAATCGAGGTTTAATTTAGGTCGATTACGCTAATTAGGAATCATGTCGGTTGACAACTTGACAAGACATATCCTATAGCAGTGTAAGCCAATAATTATAGGCCTACAATATAGTTATGTATACCGACAATGGCAATAGGCGTGTAGGCCTATACATGTATATACCTGTCCAGTGGCGTTATCTGAACCGATGATTCGCGCTCTGATCAGACCTTCGCGTCTCGCAGTGCGGATCAGACGAACCCGGAACTTGAGACAGATTAGACGTCAGATAGTCTTGAAGCGGTTTGCCAAGATTATCTAAAAGGATATTGGATATCACACAATAAAGGCTATTATGGTCACATAATATGTTACATATAAGTAGCCTAATTAAGGCAACTTATATTTCTATTCTACGAAACATTTGTGCATAGGCGCCGAGTTGACCAGAAGAGTTTGAGTGCCCAAAGAATGTGAAAAAATCCGCGCGTGAACGCAGCAAAAATGTTTGGACCCTTTTTGATAGAAGAAATTACCTCTGCATGTTCATGGTCCTCGTTTTAGGGGACGAACTCGCGGTCAAATGACGATCACTGAGGCGCACAGCGACGATCAGAGAAGGGGTTTATGCCCATGGGGAGGGGATGTGCTCCTTCCCATTTTCGATTTTTTTATTGCCATTATTGCGATGGTATTTTAACAAAATAGCTCATCATAGCCGTGGTTTCAAACTTGAAAAGCATCCTTGCCATTGTTAAAAAATCCAAACTAAAATAGTGACATTTTAAGCTCATAAAAATTCCTATTAGCCTATCAAAGGCATGATTTTCAATAAATGTTTCTTCAAAATTGTTTTTAAAAAGATCACTCTTTGGGTCAACATGTACTTCTTTAGTTCTCTTGGAATGCACACAGAATAAAAGCACAATCTTCGTTAGCATAGGCATTTTGAAGCACTCTCCCCTAATTAGGACAGCAGACTCAAGTTTTGCACAAGAAATTAAACAATTCTGTCTACATTTAATAGCAAATATATTTAGTGAGCCAATATTAACGCTGTGGAAATGGCTTCTTTCATATACTTTTGACAGACAATTTAGTCAAGATTGATTTGTTAATGCAGACAAAACAATATTCCGTTTCTGTGATGCTGGGAGGTGAATATCGTTTATAGTGAGGAACATTATTGATCATGCACAATAAAAAGAAACAATGTCATTCAAATTGTCGCCTTCGTCCGTAAACAATTACGGAGCGAATCGAATAAGCAGAATTTCGGTGTTTCCTCGTATTCGCTCATAACAACGACCAGGGCAGAGTTTTACCAGGGTATTTGCCCCGATTTACCCTGCTGTAGCGCCGCCTCTGAATACAAAAAACTTATATTTTCACGGTTGCGCCAGTAGTAGGCCTAGACCCTGGCTTAAGCTCCATCCTACCCATGGTGTAAGAAGGGATGGTGTGCGCACTTGGCTGAAATTTGTGGCTAAAGTCGCTAGATGGCGTAGCATGCAACAGTTGACGGACCTCGCCCATATAGCTAATGGAATTTCATGATATTGTATGGCATATATACTTATACTCCTTCACTGCATGTCCGTTCCTTAGTGCCAGTCTCACGTCTGGACGAAGGAGGAGGTCGACACAAATTATCTTTGCTATGTTCTGTTCCATCTGCTTTTGTTTCCTTTTCTCTTGTGTTCCGTGTTCTCTGTTCCATGTGATGTTATTGTGTTCCCTGTGTTCCAATGTTTTCTATGTCCTCTGACCCTGATGTTCATATCGATGTTCCGTGTTCCCTTGTTCTCTGTGATGTGCCCTCTGTTCCCTGTTAATTGATGTTCCGTGTTCCTTGTTCCCTGTGAAATTCCAGGTTCCTTTTGTTCCATGCTCCTTAATTGTTTATATTCCTTATGTTCCAAGGTCCTTGTTGTTTGTTTCGCGTCCTTTGTTTTCTTATGTCGCTGGTGTTGAATGTGATGTTCCATGTTCCTGGTGTTCCCTGTTTCTCATGTTCCACGGTCGTTGTTACATATTCCGCGTTCCACGTTGCTTACCGGTAATATTTCTTATGTTTATCCTGATGATTCATGTTCCTTTTGTTCCACGACCCTTGTTGCGTGTTTTGCGTTCCTTGTTCCTTAATGTTTCTGATGTTCCCTTTGGTGTTCCATGTTCATTAAGCTCCACAGTTTTTGTTGCGTGTTCCGCGTTCCGTATTTTTTATTGCCTTCCTACGATGTTCCTTGTTTCTTATGTTACCTTGTGTTTCCTGTGTTTCTTGTAGTCCTTGTTGCATATTCCTGGTTCCATGTTCCTTAATGTTTCTTGTGTTCCCTCTTATGTTCCTTGTTCCTTGCGTTCCACGGACCTTGTTGCGTGTTCCACATTCCGTGTTCCGTTTTCCAGCGAACGTTCTCTGATGTTCACCTGTTCCTTGTGTTCCACATTCCTTGTTCCACATTCCGTGTTACATGTTTCTTAATGGTTCTGATCTTTCCTTTTATGTTCCATGTTCATTACGTTCCACGTACCATGTTGCGTGTTCCACATTCCGTGTTCTCTAATGTTTCTCATTTTCCCGTGATGTTCCAAGTTGTTTATGTTCCATGGTCCTTGTTGTATATTGCTTATGTTCCACGGTCCTTGTTGCTTGTTCCGCGTCTTTTTTCTGATGTCGCTGGTGTTCAATGTGATGTTCCATGTTCCTTGTGTTCCCTGGTGTTCCCTGTTTCTTACGTTCCACAGTCCTTGTTACATATTCCGCGTTCCATGTTCCTTAATATCTCTTATGTTTATCCTAATGATTCGAGTTCCTTCTGTTCTACGGTCCTTGTTGCGTGTTTCGCGTTCCCTGTTCCTTAATGTTTCTGATGTTCCCTCGGGTGTTCCATGTTCCTTGTGCTCCATGGTCTTTGTTGCGTGTTCCGCGTTTAATGCCTCTGAAGTTCCCGCGATGTTCCTTGTTTCTTATGTTCCCTGATGTTCCTTGTGTTCCTCATTCTTTGTTGCACATTCCAGGTTCCATGTTCCTCAATGTTTCTTGTGTTTCCTCTCATGTTCCTTGTTCCGTGCGTGTTCCACATTCCGTGTTATGTTTTTCCAGTGATGATCCATGTTCCTTAAGTTTCTTGATGTTACCTGTTCTTTGTGTTCCACATTTTTTGTTCCGCATTCCGTGTTCCGAATTTTTTAATGGTTCTGATCTTCCCTCTTATGTTCCATGTTCTTTACGTTCCACGGACCCTGTTGCGTGTTCCACATTCCGTGTTCTTTAATACTTCTGATTTTCCCGTGATGTTCCAGGTTCCTTATGTCCCATGGTCCTTGCTTTATATTTCATATGTTCCACGGTCCTTGTTGCTTGTTACGCGTCTTTTGTTTTCTGATGTCTCTAGTGGTCCATGTGATGTTTTATGTTTCTTATGTTCCCTGATGTTCCCTGTTCTCTATGTTCCACATTCCTTGTTCATCACTGATTCTGATTTTTCTCTGTTGTTCCATGTTCCTTATGCCACCTGATGGTCCATGTTCTTCAATTGTGTTCCATTTCCTTGTTGCACTTTCCGTGTTCCATGTTCCTTAATGTTTCTGATGTTTCCTCTGATGTTCCATGTTCCTTACGTTCTACAGTCCTTGTGGCATGTTCCGGAATGCATGCATGTTCCGTGTTCCTCTTCCTATATTCCCATATTCTCTGAACGATAGTCTCAGTGGTGATTCGTGTTCTTTACCTTACACGTTCTTTGTTATATATTCGCTTAGGCCTATGTTTCCTGGTGTTCCGTGTGATGTTCCATGTTCCCTGCAATGTTACCTGACCCTCATCGCCCCTAGTATATTCCAAGTGATGTTCCCTGCTATGTTCCTGCGCTCTCCTTGTCCCTATGTTCCATGTTTCGAATGTTCCTTACTTCTTGCTCTATATTCCCTGTGCTGCATCCGCGCAAATCGGGACAGTAGCGCCACCTGCTGAACTAAAATAAGTCTAGCCAAAAACGTTGTATGGCCAGTATAGGAAGTGCGCACACCATCCCTTCTTACACCATGATCCTACCTATTATAGCTTTTCACCACGGCTTCTGTCTATTTGGGCCGCTGTTCACTGCGCTCAGCTACCATATGTACATGTAGGCTTACAGCGGGCACCATAGAAATTAAGGTCATTCAGTAGGACCTATACGGTATACGCCCATAGGCGTACGGGAGATTTTAGCAGTGGGAGAGGGAGCAAAGATTGAACTTCTGCCCGAAAAATACATCCGGCAAAAAGTTGACGACCTTTTTTTAGTCGTCCGGGGCTGTGTTTTCCCTAAAAACCAGACTTGCCCGAAATTTGGGGGGGCATTTGCTTCTCTGTACCCCCGCCTCGTACACCTATTGGGTAGGCCTACGCTTATATGAGGGTAGAAACATGGATTCATTCGTTCAAACCAGTGACGGCCGTTAAGCAGGTTGTTGTTGTTGTATTCGAGCTTAACGACACTGTTTCATATCGAAGATGATTAGTGTCGGAGGCAGAGTACAACCTCACACTCCACGTTTATATTGCGACCGAGCCACGCGCAGTAAAGATCCGAGAAATGAATCTCTGACCGGGAATCGAACCCGGGCCGCCGGCGTGGCGAGCGGGCTACAACCGTTTAGCAGGTGACTGCAGGTCTCTTTATATAAGGTACGGTACGCATATAGGCATTCCGTACCCGATTTCGTAGCATTGTCAACCTTAAGCGCCTTCTCATTGGCCGATCCCATATTATGAATATTCATAACCAGTGACATCATTAAGCACGTTTTGTTTACATAGCCTACTTCGCGGCTTGCGTTGGCAATAACAATAATCTTAGGCTATTATGTTTAATAACTCGCAGTCTTTGCGTTCATTATGCCTGGTAGGCTATGGCAGTTACCTGATAAGATTTCTAAAGTGCTTTATTAAATAGATGTCCTGCACCAAACAGTTTTGCATATAATGCTTTGCGTGGTTTATTATTGGGCGGATATGTTCCATGTAATTAAGCTGCTTTAACTCCATGTAGCCTATTGCAGGCTGTCTGTTCAGTTAAGATTTATGTATTCTGTAATCTGAGTTCCTGCAAACTGTTTCAACTGAATAATTGTACACTGTAACCGATTGCGGTCTTTCAACCGGATTGTTGAATAGACGAAAATTATTATTATACTGCCTCACCCAAAAATTTAAACACCCGATTGTAGCTAAATAATTGTATTTAAAATGTAAGCAATTGGCAGGTAGGTCAAGCTGTAAAACAGTGTAAATGTTGGGACTTCGCTAGGCCTATGTCTGAATTGTGACAAGTTGTCATTAGACTATAGATTGCGGCCTATCAACCGTATTGTTGAATGAAGATAATATTATTTATTGATGAGCAATGATAATAGAGTAACACTGATGTTTTTAGCAAATGCCTTTCTATTATGCAAAGCCATAAGGCTACTTGCATTCATATTAATGCTTTTATTGGTAGGCCTACTTAGGTTATTCATAATTCAGCAGTAACGTTCACTCTTACAGGGCTGTTTTAAGGAATGTTAGAACTGCATAACGCCACATGGTAAATTACTTCCAATCGGAGGACAATGACCTGTTTGCTAGTTTTTAACTGTACAGAAGTGTTTCTTCAAATCTATTCCTGTCAGGATGTCAGAACTTGAAATTAGAAGGTCTGTGAACGTGGATGCAAAGGGTTCTGAATCATGATTCAAAATAATCAATGCAATTGCGCATAGACTACACATAGGTTTAAATTTAGACTGATTTTCACTAGAACTGAGATTGACATGAACTTAGGCTCTAAATATTACTGGCTGTCGAACAGTAGGCATGGAAAATGGGACAGTTCACGAAAACTCAATAAACCTAGAGCTTTTAAAGTTACAAATATGATAGTGTGGAACACTAATTTCCACTGGTGCGATTTTAGGCAACTGAAGTCTAGTAAAATCTAATGTAATGACTTCTGTAGCACAGTTTTGATTTTTGGTGTCGTAGGAGGTGGTTGATTCAATGAAGCAGACGCCTGATGCATCACATTTAGCGTATTATTGAAGCGATGAGTTGGTGGATGACATATTCGCTGGCACGCACGCAACAACGCGTAACCTTTGCGTTTTATTTTTGCTCTGATTAGAAGTCTACCTTCACACTTTCGATTACTTCACTATCGAATGGAAACTTCTTATAACTTTGAGCGCACCGCAATCGGACATTTTTACCCGTATGCCAACAACAGCAGCAACAACAGCGCACGAGAAGGCACTAAACACGTCATTGGTTATGAATATTCACAATCTGGAACCGGCCAATGAAAAAGCGTTATGGCTTACAATGCTACGAAATCGGGTACGGAATGCCTATATGCGTACGGTACCGGTACCTAATAGGCCTAAGTGTATGTAAATTGTACATGTAGGCTATATCGGACTTCAGAAACAATTTCAGACAGCAAAAACGGGTTCATGAAGTGATAAATCAGTTTGGAGGTAGGACCTAGGAACCAAGACAATTGCAATTTGTTAGCCTATTTCAAGAGCAAGGTCAGATTTCAGTCACATAAAATAATAATATCATACCGGTAACATTTTCGACAATGAATGTCTATGATTTTTCGCATGCTGGGTTCCGTGACAGCTGATCGACAGGGTGCCAGCACAGAAGGAGTGAGCGACGAATGTGGAGTGATCGGTTGCTTTCGACAACCTATTTAGGCCTAGCCTCTGTGACAATGATTTGTATATAAGTCGATCTGCGCCCCCTATAAAAATTCCTGCGGACGCCCATGAAGCAGACGTAGGCTATACATAATTAATTATTATTATGGTCTTGTATGACCATCGACGTACATGCATGTATATCAATAGACGTCGATGTGTATGACTATTATACTGACCGTAGTCGCTGAAGTCGTCGACAAGGATGATTTCGTGGATCAGATGGTTGGGCGTGCGTGTGAGGACGGTGTGAACAGTTCGCAGCAGAAGTGACCATGCCTCGTTGTAGAAGCAGATGATTAGACTGACACGAGCAAGACTCTTCGGGTAATGCTTACGCAGACACCTAGGTGCAGTTAGTACACATTGTGTATACGATCATGACATGTGGGCTATCGTAATCGCAAACTCGGAACTTCTACAGGGCCCTCGAAAGCTTAGTCGCGGGAACCAGCTTATTCACAAGTGCCCCCTCTTGCCTCTTCTACATTCATGCACGGCTGAACAGCTTCACTGGTTTCCACTCTCGGATCGTAAATGCAACTCAAAGTTCTTATCTTGGTCCTAAAGTCGCACTTGGATCTTGCTACGAAGTATCTTTGTCAAGGCCGGATTAAGAAATGTGGGGTAAATTGTTTGGAGATCTTCGGCGGAAAAATGTGATGACCTTTTTTAGTCGTTTGGTCAAAATTTCTTTTGAATATACCGATTTTTCCATGCCAGAAATAACTGACCACCTTGTTTTTTCTTTTGTTGTAGTCATTTGGTCGAAATTTTCTCAGAATATAAAAAAATTTCCTCTGCATTTCCCCCCGCATGTGTGGGCCCCCTAAAGTTCGGCCGAACATGTCGAACATGCCTTAATCTGGCCCTGTGTGATCTTATATTTCGCTCCCTCTCTGCCACTTCGCTGCGCCCTCTTAGGTCCTCTGATCGGCTTGAACTCTTTGTTTCCCCGCATCACAACAGTCATGGCTCAGTCCAGATCATTCCAGATACTACTGAATGGACTTCCACTACGAGTCCTCAAAACCTGCATTTTCTCTCCAGGTCGCATGCACTGGGAGCGCTTCTGAAAGGCTCTTGCTGCAATAAGCGCTTTGAGACCGTCCATAATGACTCACGCAATTTTGCACGATTTTTTACCCCCTCCCCTCGTCACGCGTCAACACAAAGTCATGTGATATTTACAGTATGTGACCGTCACACATCGTCACCAATGTGTGACCCCTACCCTTAGGAGTGTGACGTCATTTACGACACCTCTATGAATGGTCAGACACAATATTGTCAATACCACAATATGCAGGATTGCCCATTCAATAGAGCACAATATTCATGCATAGGCCTAGGCTTGTTTAATAACAGCATGCCTACTTTATGCACCTTTCAATGCCCATAACAGTAAAACTTGTCTTTTTAATGCAGCGCAATAGGCCTATGTGTAGGCCTATTTTACGATTTTCCCTTCAATCGAATGCTCCTTCATTTACTTCACAGAGTAGCAAATGCACGATGCACCGAATCGCATTCATGCAGCTACTCTGCGTTTAACTACTAAACAACCAACGAAATATGGTCTAAGTCGGGCGTATAATACAGCTGAATGAAACATTTTTAGGCTATAGGCCTATAATATAAATTATGTAGAAATCACATTTGATGGCGGGCGTCTGTGATGTTCCTTTCATGCGGTGACTTGCCACTGATCAGCAGATTATGGTCATTCAAGTGGTAACCTGCAAGGAGAACCAACCAAGCGAATTTGTAAGCGCACATACATGTACTACAGGCCATTGCCACGAAACTGTGCAGCTGCACTTTTAAAAGGCTGGAAATTAAACCCATGTATAGAACCCCGAGTGGGGGCGGGGGCGGTAGGTTAATGGTTAACACGCTGGTCAAGAGTGCGAGAGGTAGCAGGTTCGAACCCCGTTGGGCGGATGTGCTTTAGGCCTCTAGGCTGCTCTTAGCGCCGTGTATTGCAGGCTGTCTGTTCAGTTGGTACAGTTAAGTTTGATGTTAATAATTATTATTAAGATTAGGCTACCACATAACTTATACATGTAGCCTATGTAGGCTAAAGCGCAGTGCGCTTGCAGGTGCACAATTAAAGAGAACATTATTATTAGTATATAGCGCCAATTTTCTAATCATCGGCTTTAGAGTATTAGGCCTAGGCCTAGGCTAGGCATGTTTTTCATTCATGTTTGCTGTGTTAAGAAGCCAGATTAAATGAAGTCTTATAAGTAGGCTAGGCATGCAGACGTGTAGACCTATCGTTAGCCTAGGCTACTTTTAATTAGACCTACTGGTTGTAAGTGTCTGCTCAACTTTCTGAATGCGAAACTCGTCGAATTTCGTAAAATTTAAGAAGTATTTGTAGCTCATCTGCTCCTCAAAAATATCTTTTCCTGGCAGATTCAGCCGCCGTCGTTGCTGCTCGTTTCGCTTTCTTCTGCTCATGGTGAGTGCGGTGGTGGCGGCGGTGGTGGTGGTGGCGGGGTCTGCTTCGTATCTGAATCGCGGATCCTCTTCGATTGCGCTGGACTGCAGCAGCTGCCAAGTTCCCGTCGGTGATTCTGGATGAGGAAGAAGAGGAGGAGGCTGACGAACAGCGTCGACAATCCAGCGATAAAGAAGCAGCTGAAGCAGATGACCAGTATGTCCGCTTTTAACACACAACGAACTCCTAACAGTCGGAACATTTCGCCTGCTATGCAGACATATTTTCATCCATCACATGCGCACAAATAAACGTTCTCGTCAGTTCATCTGATTCTGTTTTTCAAGTCTAAGAAGGTGATGGGCCATATTTGATTCGCTATCTTCATGCCATTCAATCCGAGTGATCAATAGTCTGCAGATGGTCATCACAGAAAAGTCTGAATGTCATTATACCTAATGTGATAATTATTATAAGCCTATGTATCCTGACAAAGGACTTAGGCCTATATCTGAAGAAATGGCGCGTACAGCCTACTTCCGGAACAGATGGGCGATGTCTAATTGAAAAATACTCTCAGGAAAATAGCACCGATTCCCGTCAGACACAGCGCCACATTCTACCCAATGTTTTGATTGAGGCACCGAGTGGATAATGTCTCAAATGAAGAGGTCTACTTTTCCTTATCACAGACAGGTTAAACTTCTCGCGAGTTGGCCGATTTTAGGATTGATTGCGGGCTAGCACTATGAATTCGAGCTAGTGCACCAACTTGCCACCAGGTAGGCCTATTAAGTAGGCTAAATGTAGGCGGGGTGTTCTTTAATAACGCAAGCAAAATGTTGAACGTTTTACATACAGAGTCATCAATATTAAAATAAATGCAGTAAAGAAGTCAAAATTAATATAAGAAACATTAACTACAAAACAGAAAACAAACTGTAGGCCTAGGCTACATCATAGCCAGCTAGGAGATTGCGCGTGAAGGGGATCAGCTCCAGCCTCTAGGATGAACACGTTGCGATCCGTTTAATTGTTTAAGGGAACCCGAGTCAAGGTGGATATTGTGGACGTGTCACTGTGTCAGAGTGGCACTCGATCCATACAGACCAGAAAACGGTCACCATGGTGCACTCACCACTGTTAGGCCTACAGTAGATCTTGCTTTTTAATAAACAAGTCTTACGCGATACACAATATTGTGGCAGACAATATTCTGCCTCTGTCCGCCCGCCCGGGACGTGAATCTTGACTGCAAAACTGCATATGCAAAAAGCGTTCTCGGTGGCTCAGCCTCAGTCGTCCGCATAGGCGCAACCACCCTATGGGACCCACGGGACGCGTCCCCTCCAACTTTTGAGAGGTTTGGGACCATTAATGGGATGGTCCCCCAACTTTCGACGAGGCTTGGGAGGTCCTTTCCAACTTTTGCCAGTGACTGCTGCTAATAGCCGTTTGAATACAGATCGGCACATTAAGAACATAGTTTCTCAGCTCATTAAGGCTGAGTCAAGAACGTTTTTATCAGGCATCTTACCCCGACAGTGTTGGCGTCCCACAGATTGCACATGAGTGTATTGCTAAGTGTGAATCACGCAGTGTGAGAATTGTCGAAAAAAGACTGGGGGGGGTCAGACTTTGAGCCATGCATAGTTAACATTTTTTTCGCATATTGGAAGCTAATGTCAATGTAATCATGTACGTGTGTATGTGTGTATGTATGTATGTATGTATGTATGTATGTATGCATGTATGTATGTATGTATGTATGTATTTGCATGTATGTATGTATAATGTATGTATGTATGTATGTACATGTATAATGTATGTATGTATAATGTATGTATGTATCGTATCGTATTAAAACATTTATAAAGCGCCTCTACTAGGGTGAACCGTTCAGAGGCACTCGATACATGTATGTATGTATGTATGTATGTTTGTTTGTTTGTACGTATGCATTATGAGCACTTGTTATAGCGCCCCTTATGCATAAAAACATTTCTAAGACATTTGTTGTCTCCTAAGACAATTATAGCTGCATTCTACAGAGAAACATGATGCAAACCAGAGGTAATGCTAAAAAAATACAACATAATCGACGGACAACGGTTATAAGATCATTGACACCCGGAAGCCATAATATTAATTGTCAGCTAATTTAATCAGTGCACGCCGATTGTCGTACAGCGACGTAAGTAGGCCAGGTGCAAATTGCCGCGCGGCGTCTGCACAGGTGATTGTCTGGACAGCACGTGACGTCTAGACGAGCGTACGTTAATTGTACAAGAAGGGAGTGGAAGTGAAGAAGGAGAGTTGCGTGTTGAGAGCCGTTGAGATAGGCTGTAAGAGTTGTTGTTGAGTTGCGATAGAGTAGACTGATGAAGATAGTAGTCGTGTAGTTGTTATGATAACGCAAGTGTAGTCATTGTTGTGTTGTTGCTGATCGTTTTACTTTATATCGGATTTTGGAGTATAATAAGAAGAGTTAAACACGTCGTCGTTGTTGGTTAACAAAACAGTGAAAGACTGTAGATTCTTTAACCTAGCCATTTAGCTAATGAAACAGTTATCTAGGGATAGGCCTACGCTACCACGAACTTATACGAAGAAGCTTCCGAAGAGACTGAAGGTCACACGTAGAGAAGAAGAAGGAAAAGACTTGTGACATTTGGTGGCAGCGGTGGGATAACGATCCAAGTTGCAGGATAACGATCCAAGTTGCAGGAGAACGATCGTAGTTACGAACGGTGGGTCTACGTGCCAAGTTACGAACGGAGGGATTCTATTCAATCAACAGACGTTGTGGAGAAACGGACGCTGTGAATTTATCGAGGAGCCGAGCACACGGGAGAAGCAACGATACATCGAGCATCCGTACGACAGTGAGAAACGACAACACAACGACTACAAGGTAAAAAACTTGCTTGTCTATTGAAGTGTGCATAAAGAATTGAAGTCAGTCAATTGCAAACATTTGAAGAGTAGTCTACTAATTTATCGAGCATCTGTAAAGTAAAGAAGTAAGATGGAGAAACTTACGGAGAAAAAGCAAGCAAATATTAAGAAAATGTCTACTGATAGACTGATAAAACTGCTAATTGAAGCAGATCTAGACGCAGAAGAAGTCGAACAGATGTCTAGGGAAGAATTGATGAGAAATTTAGCCGAGGTTTGGGCTAAGAAAGAAGAAGAAGAAGAAGGTGCTGTCGGAAACGTTGCGGAGAAGCCAGTGGAGAAGCCTGAGGCACCGATGTCTATAGAGGCGTTGCTACAATTCATGATGATGAGTAGACAAGAAGAGAAGCAGAAAGAAGAGCAGCGCAGACAAGAGGAGAAAGAGCGTAAACAAGAAGAAAAAGAGAAAGAAGAGCAGCGCAGACAGAAAGAGAAAGAACGTCGCCAAGAAGAGAAGGAGAAAAAAGAGCGACGGTGCCAAGAAGAGAAAGAACGTAAGCAAGAAGAGAAAGAACTGCGACAACAAGAGATAGAAAAAGCAGAAAGGATGAGACAGCAAGAGATAGATATGCAGAAGCAGCAGTTCCAGCTTCAGTTAGAACAAATGAAATTAGATCGTGACGAAGCAGAACGACGAAGGATGGAGTTAATGATAGAATACGAAAAAGCAAGAAAAAGCGATGAAGAAATACGAAAACAGCAGATCGAAGACAAAAAGGCTCGTGAGGAAGAAAAGGAAAAGATGCGTTTACAAGAACTGGAGAGAGCAGAAGAAATTCGTCAGGAAGAATTTCAAGCTGGAAAAGACAATTTGGAAAAAGCAGAAAGAGAAAGAGAAGAGCAGATGCAGTTAGAACAAAAGAAACTTGCTATCAAGGAGGCTCAACTTAAAGAAATGGCCATTGAAAAAGAAGAACGTAGAAAGCAGTTAGAACTGTTGCAGCAGAAGATTGAACAAGAAGAACTGCGGAGAATCGAAGATCAAGATCGACTGAAGAAGAGGGACGAAGATGATCGTAAGAGCCGGGAAGTATCAGAACAGATTAGGCTCAAAGAAAGTGAGACAATGGTGTCAAAGATTAAGAAGATAGGTGATGCAATGAAACATGTGTTACCGAAGATGCCGTATGATATGATGGAAGTGCCATTATATTTTGAAACAGTTGAAAATGCATTCAATAGCTTCGCTGTGGAAAAGCAATATTGGGTGAAATTGTTGTTGCCATTGATGACCCCGAGAGCACGAACGGTATTGAATCGATTATCATTTGAGAATTTAGATAAATACGATGCAGTGAAAGAGCACTTGTTGAAGGAATTCAAGTTAACAGCTCGTGAGTACAGGTCAAGGTTTGCAGATGCCAAGAAGACAGCCGAAGAAACGTATACGATGTTCACGGCTAGGCTGAAGAACCTGTTGAATTATTATGTCCGAAGTAGACGAGTGGACAAAGACTACGAGAAGCTGTTTGATTTGTTAGTGGCGGATAAGCTGAAAGAATGTTTACCACCAGGTCCACTGCAGTTTGTCTTAGCAAAAGAGGGCACAGAATGCTTGGAAGCTAGTAATGTTGCAGATCTCGCAGATATACATGTAAACAATCGGATTGGTGTGATGTTCCAAGACAAACCGAAATTTGAAGCATGGGACAATAGTCCAAAGCAACCCAAGTGGAACAAGGATAGCAAAGACACCGGAAGCCAAGCCAAGAGTAATGATGCAAAGAAAGATGATTATTCTGGAAAGCAGTGGTCGCAAGATAAACAACAGTCAACGTGGGACAGACAAGCCTACAATCGAACTCCGCCGCTGGGACGCCCAACAGAAAGTAATGCATCTTACACGCCGTACAACAAGTGGGAAAACAAGGAGCAAAGAAGTTTTATCAAGAAGCGTTGCCACAATTGCAATTCTGATAAACACCTAATAAAACATTGCCAAGCACCAGGAGCGGCAAATCTGAGGAAGAACTTTAGCAGAAGTGCAGAAAATCTTCGAGTAAACCAGATACAAGTGATAAATGCACCTCCTGGTTGGGAAGAACAATGCAACCAAGAAACAGAAGTAAAGTCAGTGATGAAGTGTACGCCGCAGTTCACCATACTGAAAGAAGCGATAAAGACTACTTCCATTGCAGAAAATTGTCGAGAAACAAAAAGTAAAGAGGAGTGTCAACGCATAAAGAAAATATCGTTGCAGCATGTAAATGTGGAGATACGTGGGACTGATGGGCAGCCTGTGCAAGTCGAGGCGTTGATTGACTCGGGGACCGAGATACCAGTAATCAACGAGGAACTACTGAAAGGAACGACAGTAGAAGAAATCGGCAGAGTTCATTTGCAATGTGTAGCTGGAGAGCCGATTCCAGCTAAGTTGGTGAAAATCGAAGTGCGGATGAGCGGTCGTAACGAAGGAACAGCTACAGAGGACAGGACAATAAATATCGCGCCATATTTAACTTTAGTGTGTGCCAACATTTCAGCAGAACTGTGTAAAGAAAATCCAGAAAAGTTCCTGCTACATCCAGAGATAATTGCAGAACTGAAAGAGGTTCCACCAATCAGTATATTGCAAGGAGAGCTACAAGCGAATGTGACTACAAGAGCACAAAGTCGGAGAGCAGAAGTCGAAGACGGAGAAGATGAAACGATAAACGAAAGTTCGCAAGAAGATGATACGGAAAGCGAAGATGAACTCAGCATCCAAGATGACGAAAGAACAACATCTGAGAACAATGAAACTGAAGAAGAGATGGCTGCATGTGAACGAAATGATAGTGAAGATTCCGGAAGCGACGCTGAACTGGAGACAAGTATGAGGGACTTGTTCACAGAGAATTCGAACGATGAAAGACAGCTGGAAGATGCGAAGAAATTCGAGGAGCAGCAGAGAAATGACGAGTCACTGAAATCGTGGTGGAGGATCGATGAAGACCAAGGATCAGAGTTTAGCGTGGTGAATGGATTGCTGTATAAGAAGCATCAAATGCTGGATCAGCTTGTGTATCAGTTGGTGTTACCGAAAGAGAGAAGAATTCAAGTAATGGAATTAGCTCACGAGTCAGTATTTGGCGGACACTTGGGAGAAGAGAAGACACGAGAGAGAATCAAGTTGTCCTTTGTCTGGCCAAAGATGCGTCGAGACGTGGTGAAATTTTGTAAGTCCTGTGAGAAGTGTCAGCTGAAGGCACGAAGTTTGGTGATGGATCGAGTGCCGATTACACCAATTCCAAGGGAAGATGTGCCATTCCGACGGATGACTATGGACGTGGTAGGCCCAATAGAACCGAAGTCAGCAGCTGGGCATAAGTATTGCTTGTGCATAGTGGATTCATGTACAAGATGGCCGACAATCTTTTTGCTGAAGTCATTGACTGCTAAGGCTGTGTGCGAAGCTTTGATGAAGCTATTCATTGACGTGGGGGTGCCGTCTGTGATCACCAGCGACAGAGGCACAAATTTTACAGCCAGTCTCACAAGAGAATTTTTGAAATTGATGGGATGCTGTCCACGATTCGATTCACCAGGGCATCCAGAGGCAGCCGGATTAGTCGAGAGATGGAATCAGACGTTCAAGAAGATGGTACATCATGTCATTGTGGAAAATCCAAGACAGTGGCATAAAATCATTCCGTTTACTGTATGGGCATTGAGAGAAGTTCCAAACGCAACGACAGGAGTGGCACCATATCTGCTGGTGTATGGAAAAATGCCAAGAGGACCATTAACTATCTTAAAGGAAAGCTGGACCAAAGAAATAAATCTACCGCCAAACATTGGAGTACAACCAGCAAAGTACCTGAAGAACTTAAGAGCGGACATGGAGAAAGCTTTGATATTTGCTGATAATTGTGCAGAGGAAAAGCAAAAACAATACGCCAGTCAATACAACAAGAGGGCCAAGGGTAAAGAATTCGAACCAGGAGAAAACGTCATTGTCCTGTATCCAACGTCAACCAATAAATTGATCTCACGATGGCATGGTCCATGTACAGTGCTACAAAGAAGATCCAAGTATTCGTATCTGGTGGACATGAATGAAAACGGCCGACGAATCGTCCATGCCAACAAAATGAGGAAGTTCATCGCAAGAACATTATCGTGTGGTCTCATCGTGGAAGAGGACGACGAATTCGGATCAGTGGTAGAGCTACCATTGAAAGAAGACCATGCAGAGACGACACAGAAATCGCTTCAATTGGACTATGAACAGATCGGACATCTTACGAGCGAGCAACAGAAACAGCTACTGGATGTACTGAACCGATATGCAGACAGATTTTCGGACAAACCTGGATTATGTACATTGGTAGAACACGAAGTGGTGCTGAGACCAGACTTTCGAGAGAAGGAGTTCACGGCTTATCGAATACCGTTGATATACCGCGCAGAAGTGGACAAACAAATACAAGAGATGCTGAAAGCAAACATCATTCAGCCGTCGTCGAGCAGAATGGCAAGTCCGCTGGTCATCGTCAAGAAGAAGGACGGATCCTTGAGACTCGCGTGCGACTACAGGTACGTGAATTCATATACTGAAAATTGTCGATACCCCATGCCGATCGTCAACGATGTGCTGAGCAAAGTCGGGAAATCCAAGTTTATTTCCGTCTTGGACTGTCGCAGTGCTTACTGGACTTGTCCGGTGAAGAAATCCGACCAATGGAAAACCGCATTCGTTACCCATAGTGGACTGTACGAATTTACACGTGTCCCTTTTGGAATGATTAACTCTGGACGGACTTTTGTAAAAGCCATAAACATGATTTTGCAACCGATTAATGCATTTACTGAACCCTATGTTGATGACATTGCAGTCCATTCTGATGATTGGAACATTCATTTGAAACATTTAGAATTGTTTTTGAAACAAATAAGACTGCATAATGTAACTTTGAACTTGAAGAAATGTGTGTTTGGTAAGAGTGAGGTGAAATTCATCGGTCACCTCATTGGTTCAGGGAAGAAGATGATGAATCCAGATAGGATTGACAGTTTGATTAATTTAAAAAAAACCTGAAACGAAGAAGCAAGTGAAGCAAATGTTAGGATTCTTTGGTTTCTACAGACAATTTATTTGTAATTTTGCTGAGATTGCTAAACCATTGACAGATTTAACTAGCAAGCAGACACCTGAGAACATTATTTGGACTCAGGACCACCAGAAATCTTTTGATTCTCTTAAAGAAATTGTTTTATCGAATGTTATTCTGTACATGTTCGAGGTTGGCAAACCATTTAATTTGTACTGTGATAGCAGTGATTTTGCTGTGGGGGCTGTGCTGTCACAAGTGGACGATGAGGGGATAGAACGTCCCGTTTCATTTATCAGCCAGAAGCTGACAGATACCCAGAGGAGATGGGCGACGATTGAGAAGGAAGCCTATGCAATCATATGGGCTTTAAACAAATTGAAAGAAATCATTATTGGTTCCAAGATTAATGTGTTCACTGATCATAATCCTTTAGTTTATTTGACTGAGTCAATGTCGAAGTCTGCTAAGTTAGTCAGATGGTCTTTATCATTGCAAAATTTTGACATTCTGTTGAACTATAAGAAAGGAAAGTTGAATGTAGTAGCAGACTGCTTATCGAGATTGTAGTATAAGGTATTTTGTGATTGCATTTAGTATAAGAATTGTTTGTATTTAGTTTAAGCATTATACGTTCGCTAATTTTTAAGATTAATTAGCTCTCTTCAAAAGAAAGGAAGGAGGTAATGTCAGCTAATTTAATCAGTGCACGCCGATTGTCGTACAGCGACGTAAGTAGGCCAGGTGCAAATTGCCGCGCGGCGTCTGCACAGGTGATTGTCTGGACAGCACGTGACGTCTAGACGAGCGTACGTTAATTGTACAAGAAGGGAGTGGAAGTGAAGAAGGAGAGTTGCGTGTTGAGAGCCGTTGAGATAGGCTGTAAGAGTTGTTGTTGAGTTGCGATAGAGTAGACTGATGAAGATAGTAGTCGTGTAGTTGTTATGATAACGCAAGTGTAGTCATTGTTGTGTTGTTGCTGATCGTTTTACTTTATATCGGATTTTGGAGTATAATAAGAAGAGTTAAACACGTCGTCGTTGTTGGTTAACAAAACAGTGAAAGACTGTAGATTCTTTAACCTAGCCATTTAGCTAATGAAACAGTTATCTAGGGATAGGCCTACGCTACCACGAACTTATACGAAGAAGCTTCCGAAGAGACTGAAGGTCACACGTAGAGAAGAAGAAGGAAAAGACTTGTGACATTAATTATCTGCATTGCATACCTTTATGTAGGCCTATATACATGATCAGATAATTCAGATTGATCCAGTAGAACGTGCAACCTTTTTCGCAGCCCAAGCAGATGTTTCTTCCGGTTTGCTAATCGTCATCACAAATGTCGACATTTCCATAGGCCATCGGATTTTTTAAGCATCCATTTTGAGAAACAAAACTGAAGAAGGCTTATCTTTTTAACCACCTCGACGATTTGCATTTATAGACCTACGTTTAGCTATAATAGCAGCCGCCTAGCGGTGTGTTGCGTTTTAGTTATAATCCCATGTAGGCTTATACC
This sequence comes from Lumbricus rubellus, assembly GCA_945859605.1. Classification (NCBI taxonomy): domain Eukaryota; kingdom Metazoa; phylum Annelida; class Clitellata; order Crassiclitellata; family Lumbricidae; genus Lumbricus; species Lumbricus rubellus. Next base: position 23,620,827 of record OX243816.1, read on the forward strand.
TCCGGGTCTCCAAATCTCCGTCACTCCATGTAAACTGATCTAGTATCTGACTCTATACATGTACTTCCACTCTGACACACTATGTGGCAGATTTTGTTAGGCTCTATATACTTCACAGCTGTCGTATTGGATGATATACCGTGCGTCACATTCATTCTGAGACCACCTCTTTGGAGATAACCTATTTGTCTGTCATTGACCAATTAACATGCATGTTCTGGTTTTCAGTGGAATGCAGACCCGTAGAGTAATTAAGGTGTCGGGCATCCGTGGTTCGCCCAATTTGTCATACAAAACTTGCCGACCCTTTCTTAAGGTCAGTCAACTTTGGTCGGCTTGGGAAACAGGTTCCATTAGTAATGGTCTAATGTTTCCCCCAACAGTTGGATGGGCAGCATTGGGCACGCCTCTGCCTTTGCTGCACAGCTTTCAGTGATAATTCCCTCTTCCCTCCCCCCCTGGATAGACCCTCCCCGTGGACTTCATGCCCTCTCTGATGCCAGATGAGTCACCGTGTATAACCTTGGTGTACACCATATGCACAATGCGGAGCACTAGTTCTCCGAAAAGTGGGTGGGAAGTTCAGAGCCCTCTGACAAGTGACAAGTAGGCTAGGTTAGCCATTGAGTACGCCTATGCATGAAGCGACAACGCATCCGCACTGCATTGAGCATTAGACTATTAGATCCACCATTACAATACACCATGGAAAACTGCTCTTTTTCAGGGTAAAATCATTTAATGCTATGTTGCACTGGCGCAACTGAAACTGGGGGGGTTGAAGACGACCCCCCTGGGGTGTGCACTGAAGACTGAACTGGGGGGGTCCTAAAAGAGACTGGGGGGGTTGAACCCCCCCAACCCCCCCGGCAATTCTCACCCTGGAATCACGGATACTGAATATGGTTATATAAAAGTGACTCTTCAGTCTTGACTTTCTTTCTTAAGGCCTTTTTCGTGTCTGCTTTGAATGTTTTTGTCTTTTCAAATGCAATATACCAGGTCTTTTGCAGTCCAATGTGCCAGAAATTATCATAATAATTATATGCACATAGGATTAATTTAGCTATAGGTCTCTCCAGAGCCGGATTTACATGTAATCCAACTAAGCAACTGCTTAGGGCCTCCAAAATCTGGGGGGCCTCCAAAAGTGAGCTAAAGAAAAAAATTAAGTGGCTTATAAATTGTAACTTATAAATATTGACAATTTGTACAGGATAGAAAATATAGCCTAAATAACATGAGACATTCAATTTTGATTCAATTATAACAATTTTAGGCCTATATACATTTAGTTAATTGGATGCTAGCCATGTGGCCCCTAATGTCCTTCAACTTAGAAAAAGTGCCCCTCGTGTCCTCCAACTTAGAAAAAGTGGCCCTGAAGTCAACAAAGGTTGGGAACCACTGCGTTAGAGACTAACAGTAGCTGACCAAACATGGATTATTGGCGCAATATGCATTAGGAATATACTTAGATCTAGTAATATGCATTTTGTCTGTTTTTATCCTTAAATGGGCCTCATAATTGAAATTGCTTAGGGCCTCACTCTGCTCAAATCCGGCCCTGGGTCTCTCAATTACCCTTTTTTATTCTTACAGTTTTGTTTCTGTGGTAGGCTAATGTATGTCTACACCGTGGGCGTAGACACAGAGGAACATCGGGGACGGTCCCCTAGCGCCAACAAGACCGTAGTTAGGGGGTGTTTTTGGCCGCTAAATACAATTAGGTTGATTGTTTTGTATGTCACTCAACTCAAAAACCCTCGGCTGGTTTTAGAAATTTGCGTTTTAAGCCGAAGAGAGTCCCGCCTATCCTTTACTATGGTTTGCCTCTAGGAATTCTGGGACTTGCCCCAGAGAATCCTGGGACTTGCCCCAGAGAATCCTGGGATTTGCTATTGGCTTTGCCTCAAAGAATTATGGGATATCCCTGAATGAGCGATAATCCGTACTTTCATAGGCCAGTTCCTATCCAGTAGCTATAGGGTAACTTGTCCTAATTCCAGCCGGGTTTTTTGTTTTACATAAACTTCATCATCAAAAACTCAACAGGCATATATGTATGATATATCAGATTAAAGAGAAATTATTCCACAAATTGCGTAACTTTTCAGCAATTATAAACAATTTAATCATCAACTAGAGCATTGAAAAATATGAAAGGTCCGCTTTTGCCCAATTTCCAGCCGGGTTGACCAAATTCCAGCCAGCCTGTTTTGTATATGACCAAATTCCAGCCAGCCATTAAATGACGTTGTGTCAATATAAATATTACAACAGGCATAATAGCATATTATTGCTAGTGTAGACACTATATTTTAAATTTCGTTTTATAAAGTCTGTAAATAATAATTTTATTATAGGCCTAAAAAAAAATTACAGCCTCGAGCTGCCTCTATAGACCTTGGGCCTAGCATAAATAATTAGGAAATTCGGGTAAAACTCTATTTAGATGTATTTTATTATTGTTTTATGTCAATAATTGTAGTTATTTGTTTCCTTGTTAGCCTAACAATGGCCAGCTACATTTTAAAGTATTTTTTTATTATAGGCCTACAACTTTAGGGCAAATGGAAGTTGGGTTGATGAAACTAGGCCTAATTAGAATTATCGGTGATAGAAGTTGTATTGGTTAAATAACTTGCTTCAATAGAAAGTGGGTTGATTAGGCTGATGCTTTGTTTAACAATATAGTTTAATAAATTAAGTTCTTCTTAAATAGAAGTTGGATCGCTTAGACTAGGCTAATTCTTTGCTTAAATAGAAGTTGGCTTGGTGAAATGAGGGAAAAAATCTAAATGTATTCTTCAGTGTCCTTGACCAAAAAATGGCCCAAAATAATAAAACAATTAGGCCTAAATATAATAGAAATTACGCATACACGGGAATAATAAAATACAATAATAAGGTGTTCTACCAAAATTGGGCCTAAACAATATGGTAAGCAACGTGCTTGACTTAATTCCAGCCACACTTGTCTCAATTCCAGCCCCCGGCTGGAATTAGGCTCAAGCCCGGCTGGAATTAGGACATTTCGCACAGTCAGTTACAAACTCAATAAACAAACCGTAGACAATAATTACGCACAAAGTTTACATTTAAATGTCTATTCGATTGCATCGTTTTTCAGATAAAATATAATATATTACGGTACTTTGTATATTATTATACCAATCGTACACTGAAGTTTTTGAAAATGTGAAAAATCTTTTAAAAATTTGCGATATTTTAGTCAAATATTTACTTTGAATTTGCCACGCCCAGGTGTGAACTCTGACCGAAATACGTGATTGGCTGATAGCCACGCTCTTACGGATTCAGAAAATGGGTGCGTTATAATTTTCTGATTCCAAAGTTAAAAGTTACAGTGAAACAAAAGGGTGGCTGGAATTAGGGACATGGCCGGGATGGCGGCCGGGATTAGGACAAATTACCCTATAGTACATATCAATGGTTGCTTGCTTGCGCGAGTTTCAAACCGGATGCGGAAGTAGAATCGTCCAGTGTTGCCACTCCTAGGTTTTTCCACCTAGATCTAGGTTTTTTCGGTGTAATCTAGGTTTCTAGGTTTTTTTGGTCATGATCTAGCCTTTTGTTCTCACGGCGGTTTTCGCATTTTTTACACATAAAAATATACTTTTTAAGGTGAAAATGCACAAAAAACATGAAAAAAGACAAAAATTTTGTGAATATGGACCAAAAATTGTGAATTTTGGAGCGAAAAACTTTTAAAAAGATCATCAGAAATTTTATCGAGAAGAAAAAAGAGATCAAATTTTAAGCGTCGGATGACTGAAAAAAGGTCGCCAGAAATTTCAAGCCGGAAAAATGGAAAAATCCATGCATTTTCCAGAGAAAATGTCAATCTAGCCTTTTCTAGCCTTTTTTCGACTGGATCTGACCTTTTTTCAAAATTCAGAGTGGCATCCCTGGAATCGTCATTTTTCTTTAGCAGACGAGGCCAAAGATTTTAAAATCTTTCGACGAGGGAGTCTCGATAAATTTACACTTTTGCTGTCGTTATAGAACATGTTAATTACCAAGACAGTATAAATGAAAAACTACCCTCTGATTTTCAATCAATAGGCAATTAAGAACGTTGTTGAATGGATTTGCATAGAGATGCTAACTTGGAAAACGAATCGTTATCGCGTGATACTTATTGCCCAATACGTTTTGTTGTTTGCCGATCTGTTACTGAACTCATTTTCTGCACTATGTCGGTTTGATATAGATATCCTACTAGTCTTATACGTGTAAGCACATGTAGTCAGTTTTTATTTATTAATATGAAGTCTCGAGACCGACGAAAAATATGCTCTCAAACGTAACGGTCGTCTTAAAGTTGAGGGCATCGTTATATTAACCCGGACTAGCAACTTATTACGGTAAACACGCACACTGAGTGCCCGTACTCCAAACAATATGGCTGCCAACGAATGCCGTAAAATTAGAACGCGACCGATCGACGACATCGCAACATGCATCTCAACATGCAAAGCGTGAAGGTCGGTTAGGGCTCAGGTTAGGCGCCGTGAGGGTCGGTTAGGGTTAGTTTTAGGGTTAGTGCAGTCATTCTGCTGAAATTGAAGCTGAATTGATGCACAATGTCGTCTATAGGTCGCGCTCTAATTTTATCGCATTCCTTGGCAGCCATATTGTTTGGAGTACGGGCACTCAGTGTGCGCGTTTACCCTTATTACATTGATGAATTTGCTCGAGGCCAAAATCAGTAGATGGCTGATGGCCAAGCAGTAGCGTAACAACCTAGCTGGGGGCCTGTGGACAATGGAGCTCGGGGGCCCCTACCTATTACGACATAAAAAGTGAACATTGTGAAATGGCTACAAACTGCAGTTAGATTAAAATAGAATATTAAACGCCATAGTCAATAATCCGTAGTTTAAGGCACATTAATAGTTCAAAAGAAAACAATAGGCTAGGCCTAGGGTCTGAAACATGGGCGTCCGCAGAAATTTTTCTAGGGGGGCGCATACTTTTAAATAATTGTTACATGGTCTAAATTTAATGGGTGACAGTTCGAATTTCCATATTACCACGAGAGAATCCTATAGCCTACCTATACGTTATCGTTATGCGCCCAAAGAAAGATATATACATGTAGGTTCAACTTATAGAACGAATTGATAATCACATTGAAATTCACGTTGTAACAATCACAGCCAATAATCTAAATTTATGTGCAACTATGCGAAAAATCCAGAGGGGCGCACTTGCGCCCCCTTGCGCCCCGCTGCGGACGCCCATGGTCGAAATGCATATTAAAATGTATTTGCCAACTTGGCCGTAAGCTACGTGGCAATATGGTAGCCTATCTTAGATATGATGAGAAGCACAACCACTCTCTTCCAACTGTTATGTTTCCAGTTGAGAAGTAGCAGTATTATAGGCATAGTGTTTGTTGCTGAAAATAGTTGGCCCACTTTCATCTTCTTCAAACAGACCACTAGGATGACATGGGCCATGAGAGAAAAGCATGCGTTCAAGGATTCAAGAAAGCGAGGCAATTGCGGAAGGAAAGTGTGCCCGACCAGTATGGTGCGATTTGGTAAATAAATCAGTCTTAGGCAAAAGAGAAAATGGCCAAGATAGAGTCACTTTTCTCACCTCTAGTCTTTTTTCCTGGGTGATGATGCTAAGTTTCGTTTAGGATTAACAGTAATTAAACGAACGAATGCCATCATCATCAGTCTGTTCCTGACGCCTGCAGCCAGTTGGCGGCGATGGGTACGAATAAATGACATCCATTGCCCCATGTTCATTTGTCAAGTCAATTGATATTAAGTCCTCCTCTAGTCCTTTATTATATTATCTTATGCTCAGTGGTCTTTAAATTCTTGTCATCAACTCATTTCTGCAGTATGCATAAGAATTCTCATGTAACAGAGTTACTTCGATTCTTAATGCTGTGTAATGTCATCGTTTCTTATGCTCTGTGGTCTTGAAATTCTTGTCATCAACTCATTTCTGCAGAATTATTTTCTCGTCCTGTTTGCACATAGTCTAGTATTCTGATCTGCATAGGAAAATCGGTTTATTATCGTACCGTATATATTTTTATCTTGTTTTTTCTCTGATTTTCATTCTAAATGCTTGTGAAGCCCATCCAATTCTCGTCTGTATTGTTGCTGCTATTTGAGCCTATTAGCCCTCTTAGGTTACGTTAGGTAAACTAACGGCCATAAACGAACGGTTCAATTTTCTCAATGCCTTAATTAATTATCCTTAGATGATGCTAAATCAAACGCATCGTCGTTCCAAAAGACTGAGACACTTAATTAGTCTAGTCTTTGCAGAGATATGAGAGTTGTAATAAACTTGTCTGTCTGAAATGCATTATTCATAGTATGCAACACTGTAAGCCTATATACAGCTTGATTTGACTAATGCGATGGAGGTCTGTGGGTTCAGATTGCGGCTGCTAGAAATTTGATATTTAGGGTCAACTGCGAAGCCCTATCACGCAAGAGAACCTTAATGTGTTTCGAAGACTAATCTGATGAGAGATATATCTTTCCAGTTCTAACTTCTAAGGCTTAATTGTGATGATGGGAAGGGGAATCAGATGCAGGGTGCAGTGACCTAAATTATTCTGAAGTCTGGCATAGGCCGCGTATACCCGGGTCCGCCTGGTTGTCTGCTTGATTTTGCTCATGTGACTGCCTGTCTCCTGTTAGGTACCTTCGTCTATAGATTCGTTTATCTGTCAATCTTCCAACCACCTGCCTCACGCTGCCTCATATATACATAGGGATTGTAAGCCTATGTGTGGTGTCTGTGTAGAACTTCATGGGTAGCAGGATGTGTCAGTAGTTGACCCAAAGCAGGAACACATCAATCGCTACATGCATCTGAGGGAAAAGCATATCATATTCATGTGTATCTTGAAACACAAACATCCGTGGTAATTTATTATAACGCTTAGTTCAGACTGCAGTCTGCAGACTGATACTATAAGTAGAAAAGTATAATTTATCTACGTGAGATTTTTAAGTTAAAACACTTGGGGGCCCTTTGAACCTCGGGGGCCCGTGGATTTTGTCCACCTTCGTTACATGGTTGTTACGCCACTGTGGCCAAGCATTGCAAATCAGGGATTTCTTGGATTTATTACTGTACTGGAAAAGCATTACATAAATTTAGCATAACTGGTAGAGTTTTGCAATATTATCAATAAGAGTGTTTAATGTTTATGTTTATAGGATACAAGATACTGGCACACTGTTTGCAATCATTATTCTATATTTGTTGTTCTCCAACACGTACTTCTTTCAAGCTGGACTTATCAGCATTCTGATCTACAAGTTTAAGCTAACCCTCATCATCACTCTTACTTATCTGGGTTGTAGCATTGGCCTTCATACTTGGACTATGGTAAGTTATACGTGATTGATTGACGTTTTCACAGAACATCTATTTAAGATGCAGTCTATGACACTGGACAATGAGGATTTTACTTCCTGAACACTTACGGGTGTATGCTATGGATTTGAGCACCTAATAATAAAAGCCACCTTTAAATTATAATATTACATGTATAATTGTAAATGTATTCCATATCTTATGCAGGGGTGGTGCTACGTCAGGGCAAAGAAGCCTTTGCTCTGCTTTTGTCTGGGGGGCTTTTCTCCGGGGGGGGGCTAATGTGTAGGACATTAGTCCCTCCCCCCGGACAAAAGCCCCCAGACATTAGCCCCTGGGGTAGGACATTTGCCCCGCAATCTATGATATCATTACCTAATAAATTTAGTAATAATCATTTAACCATAATTATAATCTGTTTTTGAAAATGGTCAGGATAAGCTATGATGAAGCCTTTCCTCTTAAGCCCATTAAATTCTCAAAAAACAATACCTTTCATCAACCATGGAAGACACGGGGCCTATCAAAATCTACCAAAAAAGGAAGTGCTTTACAATAAATATATAAAAAAACTACAATTGAAAATAAAAACAAATTTACTATCTACCGTAACAAATATAAATTAATTCGTACAAATATAGAACGTTCTTACTATTCAAATGAATTCATAAAACTTGCATTTTCTGACTGTAATGGTGGCTATGATAACAATGACAACAATGGTGTCATACCTATACTTATAACATGTTTTAGGAATTGCTATGGAACAATCCCAGTGTGCACATTCACACAGCAAGTTTCGTGACAGTGTTTGTCCTGCACAGAATTGGTACGAATGATTTGCTACTATTTTTAGAATTGTTTACTGTTGCCATATAATTTGTTCATAAGGTTTCTCTTCTTCCACTCTGTCATCAACGTATTATGCAAGTGTTAAATCAGCCGGAAGGGAGGTGCTCCTCTCAGTCCCATTTGCTCACACCTCCACCATGCAAAGCCGTGCTTTTTCTGTGGTTTGCATGGTGGTATAGAATGGCCTGTTCCCTAGATCATCTCTGACACATTCTAGAAGCACTTGAAAACTGTTCTCTTTGGCCATGCTGGAATCGGGAGTACTTCTGAGTAGTTTCCTTGAAGAGGTGCTTGTAATATTGTTAAAGATGATTGACGTGATGCTAAGCAACTCCACGAAAATCATCTAACAAAAACTAATTTGGTGGCAGCGGTGCTAGGCCTAATTTTCTTCCGGTTTCTTATGCGTGCAGTTAGTGATGATGGAGTAGAACAACACATCAGTTTATTTTCTTGTATTATTGTTCAACGACCTATCTTACAACGTTTTATTTACAATGTATTTACAGCCGTATAACATTTGCTATTGCTATGTACACTCTCGGACTGTCGACCTAACTCTTTGACTTCTTGCTGTCGTCTTGGTCAGTCGTTACAGTCCCTTTCTCGACAGCGGATTCCTCTTTAAGTCGATGACGTCTCGTCCCTCACGCCTTCCGAGAGTGAATCCCGACTCCAGATTTCACCTTTTTTCATGTCCTTCATTCTTTTGTCCCTGCCCCTTTCTACTATTGATGGGGGGTTCCGTAGCTCAGTTGAGAGAGCGCTGGTCGATAAACTGAAAGTCATCCACACGACCCGGGTTCAAGCCTCACACAGGGAAAAAATTTATTTGAATTTTCTGTTAGCTGCCATTGGCGCCTTGCTGTTGTGTTGCTTGACTCGGGTTCTGCTGAAAATAAGATAGCCCCTCCCACTTCTGGCTTGGCCGAACCAGAAGTGATCCAGCACTTAGGCTATTAGTGTTAAGCCAAACTCACTACTGTATAGCCGACCTGCGTGTCGTGCTATTGTGGGCCGTATTTCGTATAACCTGTACCTGTAATTATTCTGCGGTTTGTCAGATTGAATGTGAATAAACGAATATTATTACCGTATTTCCGCGAATATAACACGCACACGGGTATAACACGCACCCGAATAAAACCCGCTACTTTTTGCGATTTCAGTAAAAATTGAATTATATAAGACGCACCCGACTATAAGACGCACCCATTTTCGTGCATCAAACTACACGTGATACTCGAACGTGTACGCTAACGTTCATGTGACTCATACATTATATCATTTTTGCCTCTGTATATTCGTAACTGGTTCAATTAAACGCAAATTAAAATAATCTTTTTTTAAATGGAAGATTCCTGTTAAAATGTACGTTTCAATCAAGTCTACTATAATTATAAATATAACGATTCCTTGTAAGCGCGAATTACCTTGTTTCTGATTCTTTTCTGGCACCAGTTAGGTCTTCACAAGGTAAGGTATTCGTCGTTTAAAAATAATTATTATAGGCCTAACCTGAAAGGAAGACTTCGACATAAGCCGGTTTCATTAAGCAAAGCGATCTTGTTAAAAGTATTTTTAGTGAATTTAAGTATGCGCCCATTGTAATATTTTGTCGACAATTCAAGTTATATTGAAACCAGAATTTATTTAATCAACCCCCACTTCCATATAACATGTGACATGGGGTAATGACGAGTTTATGCTCTACACTTAGGCCTAGTATTGGCGTTCTCAATAACGACGGTTTTTACCAGAAAATGTTTTAAAAAATCGCAAATTTACGTCTTTATGCCAAGAAAACATACTTAAGCGTGTATATAAGTGGGAGATTATATTTAAAGTGGTAACGAACGCGCGTTACTTTCACGAACGCATATTCGAATAATCCAAGATGGCGGCCCTTGCGGAGGTATAGATTCCCGTATAAAATCGCCATTTGCTTGAAGAACTAGTTTTAAATGACGCCAGTTTTGATAAATCTAGCGAATAATAATTGTTTGATATATCGATTGACGAAATAAAGTGGGTTTGGCCAGGAAATTCTGACTTTTACACGGGTTCACAGATGGCATTCACGCATTCGCCATGTCACCGCACAGAAGTTGGGATGAAACAATTTGGTAATTAGCAAGCCTTTCTGGCAAAGTTATACTTCATTTTTGATGCCGTGGACAATATTTATATTTTAATGTGGAAGAGCTAGCGGATGACACTAAAAAGGAGGATTAACGACTGTGTGAAAACCGCAAAATTATGCGCTATAACAATTCAAAGCCTTAATTTCCTGAACTACATACCTACGCTGTGCGAGCGATAATACAGAATATTGTGTTCATTCGTTTATTTAAAATTGAAAACGACGGACAATTACAATTTATATACAGTAATATTTGACTTTTATATTTAAAGTCAAATAATATTTTTCCATTTTCAATTGTAATTTTCTGCGGCTCTGACATTTTATGAAAATGATGATAAACGAATATTTGTACTGACGTCGGACTTTACGCCCTATCATTTCGTCGACGTCCATGCCTCTGTATTGTAAGTTAAACAAACCTGTTTAGAGCAGTTTCTGACCATGACCTGAAAATAATCTGGTTCAAAATTTGGCTGTGTAAAAAATAATTTGTATAACACGCCCCCGAGTATACCCCGCGGGTAGGGTGCGTGGTTTGTAAAAACTTATATAACCCGCGTGTTATATTCGCGAAAATACGGTACTAGTTCTCTTCTTATTTGGTTAACTCTCTATAGTATGTTCAATTATGCATTTCGCATCCGGTTTTCCACCAACCTCTGCCTAGCATTCGTTCTTGCCTTTTATGTTCATATCACATCCGATTTTTCCATCTTCCCCGCCCTGTCCACTCTTGCCTTTTATGTTCATATCACATCCGATTTTTCCATCTTCCCCGCCCTGTCCACTCTTGCCTTTTATGTTCATATCACATCCGATTTTTCCATCTTCCCCGCCCTGTCCACTCTTGCCTTTTATGTTCATATCACATCCGATTTTTCCATCTTCCCCACCCTGTCCACTCTTGCCTTTTATGTTCATATCACATCCGATTTTTCCATCTTCCCCGCCCAGTCCACTCTTGCCTTTTATGTTCATATCACATCCGATTTTTCCATCTTCCCCGCCCAGTCCACTCTTGCCTTTTATGTTCATATCACATCCGGCTTTCCATCTGTAGGCTAAGCGCTGTCCTGTCTACGCTCTTGCCTTCGACAGTCATATCACATTCGGTTTTCCGACCACAGGACAAATTTTTAGAACTGCACAACCGTTAAGTTTTTCTAGTCTGGCTTTGTTGGCGAAAATTTCTCACAACCTTTTTTAGTCGTTTGTCAGAAATGTTTCCCAAGTTTTACCAGAATATGTTGCAAGTTGCCACATCCAAAAAGCTGATGACTTTTTTTTATTAAAATGTATTGTTGGCTAAATAAGCAAATTGATTTCATGATTATTTTTAGGTTCCGTTTTCTACTACTTCATATACAAGAGAACTGCACTTATGCTGTCAGACCCCAAGCTTTACGAATACTCTGAATGGATTCGGGAAGAATTTAATAAACGACATTAGCATTTGTAAAGTCGTCTGGAACTTCTTGTGTATTTTCACATTAGAAGACAGTTGGTTAGTCAGTGAACAGTGAAAGTTGGGAAATGCTGTATGTTCTTACCTAATGTCTAAGACAATGTTAAATAAAATGCTTGTGTTTTTGCCATGAAATACATGTCAGTTCTTGTATTGTTTATTCGATATCAATCTTGTAATGTTACCAGATCTTGAAACAGCAACTTTTCATACGTAGAGTCAATTTTTACTGTCATCAATCTCTGAATGAAGCTGAGCTGGAACTGTCCAACTGCTGAACACTGTCTACAGGCAGAGGACTGTCACTGTCGATCAAATGATATTTGTCTTTGAAGTATTCACCGTACCAAGCAATATGTTCACGCTTTTCTTGTGCAGTAAAGAAAGGATTTTTGGATAATCCAACAATAATCAATTCCATAAAATGTCGAATAGGTCCCTTCTTAGGGAAATCGTCCAACAGCTGATCAAGAAAAATGTGTTCATGAAAGCCAACAAGAGCTTCTTCATCCATACCTGTGCCATTAACAAATAATAATATATAACTACATATTGTTGTATCTATATATTGCAAATTAATATAATATGTGACCCATCTGCGCAAAACCAGTCTTAAGCAGAATTTTTACCCTTGGAGTAAACCATTTTAAAGATAAACACATCCTCTTTACAACAACATCAAATTTATCATTGCATCTCAATATATGGATAAAACAACTTGTCATAGTTAAAATATAATAGTAAAAAACTGGTATATGATAATTTTGGTGCTTTTGCACTTGCACAATTTAAAATCAGAACTTGTACTAAATCCTCCAAGCAATGCTCTTCAATATGACTTTTTCTCAAACTTTATGCTTTTTGCATAAACAAATATTTTTACATAATAACTGGTAATAATCTAACAATTAAGAAAAATCACACTTTTGGTCATTTTCTTGAAACTGAATTTTCCAACTTACTAGTACTGATTTTGTGCAGATGGGTCACATATAATTATAATTAATATAAAATCCACATAAGGATTTTACTTCATACTTACCATCTGGTGGCACAGGATCGCAATGAGTGGAGGAAGACTGTGAGACATGCGATCAACACCAGCAGGTGAATAGGTGATGATGGTCGCCCATCAACAGACAGTTGAAGTAACAACCATACTTGTTTGAATCAAAATATATAATTCAGCACTTACTTAAATCTAATCTCTTTTTCACTAATAAAGGATTAAATGCTGACCTTGTTCATTGTCAATTGGAAACTTCCACAGTTTCCCCTCTTTTGTCCATTGTATCATTTCCTCGAAAGCATTAGTAGGAGGCATCATCATGAGCTTCTCCTTTTCTTCGTCATCTATGATATCAAAGAGAGATTTCTTTGCAGCAAATTCATCACCTATCAAATAAAACAAGCTTTTCAAATCAAATCCAAATTATTTATTTTGAGAAAACACAACCATAAACCAAGGCGGACAGAACACAAAATATATCAGGTGGATTCTCAAAATGGGTCAATTAGAAAGGGACAGGTCCCACTAGCCCTGGGTAGCCCAAACAAATATTGAAAGTCAAGATGATGAGACTAGAAATTTGAACAGTAGAAAGCAGGAAATACAAGTAATGAAAAGAATGCAGCATAGGATACAAGACACAGATCATAATCATTCAGCAATAAACCAAAATAAAACACAAAATTTGTTAACTGCCATGGCTTATTCTTACGATCTGAACAGAGTCTAATTAAAATGTAGTCAAATGACATTGGACGACAATAGGATAATACAGAGTTATAGCCCAAACATTGGGATATTTATACACATGATCCGAACAGTTCCAAAACGGGGTGATCAAGTATACGAGCAATGCGTTCATGTAAAGCACAGAAAATATGTTGCAGTCAATTGATGTCAGAATCAAGACAACTGTTGAACTTTACAGAGAACAAAACGTCATCAAATACCTTATAAAAATATCTCATAATTTTTTATGAACTCTTGAATTTATAGATTTTAAAACGTATGAAAAGGTAGCGCACTGAACAGTATTAATGATATACTACTTTAACCCTTTAATACCGGAGTGTATAGGATTTCCCATACCATTTACTACCATCTCGGCATTAAAGGGTTAAGGGATGTCCATATATTACATACACACGAAGGAGAAGTCGCGGGATTTAGGTGATTTGCATATGGGGTTAAGCTCGGCAAAATGTACATACACAAAAACAAATGGCCAAATTATGATGTCCACATTAGTCCATTCATAGCTCTGTATTATCCTAAATAGTCATCTGATGGCATTTGACTAAATTCAAACTATATTCTGTTCAGGTCTACACAGTAAACCATAACAGTTAACAAATTTTAGCAAGCAAATATGAAGTTTAACAGAAATAAATTGTAGCCTAAACTACAATTGTCATTTCGAGGGTACTGCCTTGCAATTTTACAGACTGTTTTCGACTATTTAAGAAGTTAGCCATCCAGTTAAAGATGTTCAGAGGAATATTGAGAGTTTTCAGTTTCTGGAGGAAAATAAAGTGGTTGATGAAATTGAAAAATCAATAAGAAGATAAAAAATATAAGTGATGTTTTGCAGAAGTTTTGGTTATTTGGTACAGGAGATAGACAACTACACATACTGCTTCCTGTCGCACGAAAAGCAAACTGATCAGATAAACCATGTTGTGGAATAACAGAAAGCAAGAAGTGATGCATAACAATTTCTTGAACCATTCTAGAGAAAATCGAGTGACTTGAGATGGGTCGTAAATCGTTAAGACCAGTGATAGGTGTTACCTTAGGACAGCGGTTCTCAACCTTTTTAGTCCGGCGACCCCTTTTTAACATTTCAAAAGTTGTGACGACCCCCAACGACAAAATTGATTGTGTAACAACCTCCGTTTCACTGCATTTTTGTTACTAGTGTCCATTGTTATGCATTTTCACCCTCATAATACGAAAACTGTTTTTGGCAGTTGTATGAGGTTTCCTTTAGTTTGAAGAAGTCGAAGTCAACAGCTGCAGTGTCTTGCTTAGAACTGGAATTCTTCAAACCCGCTGTCTCAAGTAGGCCTAAAGTGTTCCTTCTTGGCATATTCAGCTTTGTTCATAAAAATACTGGTCATGCTTTCCTAGATAGCTAGGATGGTTAGAATAGCCTATCTGAATAGTGCAAAGCGGTCTAGGCCTATTTGTTGGGTTTCATTGATTCTACTGATAAAATGTCATGACAAAGACCTAATTCTAATTTATCTATTCATGCTGCAACTATAAAGCAATAGGCTACTCTGAGAATTGGTCAATAGTTCTTCTTTTCTTAGCACTCATTTCACCTTACTGATTCGTTTTGCGATGCTAGCAATTTCAAAAGCTTCATTTGTGTTCTTATGAATGCGCCGAGCAGGGAAAGTTTGGAGAATAGACGTAAGCCTACGTGCCATTCCCCATTGTCAACAATTTTCCACCCCGCAATGGTAGCATTTTAGGCTGTCGTTTTAACGAAACTCTTCATCATTTCAGTGCTGATAGTCGTGCTCTACGTTTTTACGACTTCAAAGTGTCTCCTTCCACTGTTATTTAAAATCTCAATAAAAAACTTCATAATTTCAGTGCTGAAGGCATGGTTTATGACTTCAATAAATGTCTTCTTTCCATTCTTAATTTTTTTCTAAATTTCCAATCAGTAGCCTATTTTAAACTGTCATCTGAATTTTCTCAATGCTGATAGTCATGGTTTAAGACTTCAGAATGTCGGCCCCCAGTTGTTAACAATATTTTGGATTTGTGCACCGTAACATTCTAAGCCATCATCTAAAAAATTACTCATAATTTCAGTGCTCAGAGAGGTGATCTAGACTTTAAAAAATATTCCTCCCTGTGTTTCTTTAGAAGAATAGCAGAATTTACATTTGAAACTAAAATGGAAACAATTAAATTAGCTGCCGCAATCTAACTGATGAATCATAGCAAAATTATGAATAAAAATTTATTTTAGTTTGTTGAAAGTGCTATTTGGCCGATATCTTTTGCAAATTTCTGAAGGGGCCAGGCGACCCCTGGCAAATTGTCAGGCGACCCCCGAGGGGGTCGCGACCCACAGGTTGAGAACCGCTGCCTTAGGAATTGTGGTAACAACAGCTTGTTACCAGGGTGACGGTGGTCTCGCTTGGCTGAGAGACAGATTTCTTATATGTGACCAAAACCATCTGACCAAAACTGCAATGCACAATTCTGAGATAATGACCAAAATGTGATGAAAGCTCATTTCTTCAATGTTTGGTTTTTGACAGAAAATTAAAAGTTCATAATAGCAGAACTTTGAGAAAGACCCAGTAAGGCATATTATCAATTCCTGGTGACACTTGTTTTGTAGTTGCTAAGAATTTCTCTATTTCCTGCAAAACCTTATTAACCTTTACCACTCATATGTCCGCTCCCACCGGCCAAATTTGGGCCAATTCATTATTAATCTGAGCGGTAAAGGTTAACCCTTATTGGCAGCAGTTTAGATCCATGGCTGATCTCAAGTTTTAGCAGCAGAGTAGTCTGAATCATTATTAGCAAAGTGAGAGTTGACACACAAAGTTATGGTGTCAGTGACAGATTTTACTGGTTTAATAAGTTTCCTCGACTCTGAGACTTTTTTTTATCTTTATCAAAACCACCATCACACCTTATTTTGGAGTTCCTTGTATTATTTCATTAAACAAGAGAAAATATATTAAAAAAACTAATCCATATGTAATCCATATAATTACTTTTACAACATGGATTCAATAATTGCAATTTTACCTTCTGATGTTGTTGCCTTCTTGAATATCCCTAATGAAGGCCCTTCAAACAGGCACAAATCTGCAGATTCTCTAAAAAAATGTATCAGTAAATCTAAGACATGCTGACAAAGCGAGACACTTCAAAAGCTGAAAATTAAGCAAACTTTAATCAAAATACACACATACCTTCTCAATTTGAAATGTATAGGCTAAGGTTAAGATAAATCTTCTTTCTTTACCATAAATTAATAAGAGCTGAAGTATCCGTTTAAGCATATATGTCCATCGATTCGTTTATACTAGTCCAAGACACTCAACTCCCAAATCTGAGACCATACTCCAGTAACGTTATTTTATGTGATTCCTGAACATGAACATCTCTTCCTTTCATGGACTAATTTCAGTCCTCATCAATCAGTTCCCATGTTGTAACACTCGACTTCCATAATTGAAATAAAATCCCCGGTATGCCGACTTCTCATCGAAGGGCAATTCATCAAGGGACTACTCATCAAAGGACGATTCATCAACGGACTGTTCATCAATGGCTACTCATCAAGAGACTATTCATCAAGGATTATACATCACACATCAAACAAATCATAGAACGCATCATCTAAGGACTTCACATGTCCCTTGATGGGGTCTGATTTGTTTGTCAAGAACTATTTATTTTATTTGTATCAAATGTTTATATATACAATCGCCCAGCTGTACTTGACGTGCCACCCGTCTAATGCTTTGGCATTAGATGCAGACAATCGTCGAGGAAGTACAGACCTGGATGTCCTCCAACCGGTTGAGGCTGAACCCTGATAAAACCGAGTTCATATGGCTGGGTACAGAAAAAGCACGCTCAAGGATTGATACGAATGCGATTGAAGTGGCATTTCCTAACTGGAAAGTCCAGAGCGTTGTCCGGGACTTAGGAGTGCTTCTGGATGAAGACCTGTCAATGGAGCAACACGTCAATTCCCTCTGTTGGTCTTGCTTTTATCAACTGCGCCAGATAAGAGTCATACAGCGTAATCTATCATTTGATGCCGCGGCCACTCTTGTCCACTCCTTCGTGCTGACGCGCCTGGACTACTGTAATGGTGTCCTAAGTTCCGGATACGACAACTTCAATCCATTCTCAACTGCGCTGCCCGAGTCGTCGCCAATCTCCCAAAATTCTCACATATTTCCATCTACATGCGAGATACGTTGCACTGGCTGCCGGTTGAAGATAGGATCGCATTCAAGATCATTATCATGGGGCGAGCATCTATGGTCTGTACCGCCCCAGTGTACATCAGGGAGCTCTGCGTTCCCGTCTCCAGCCAGCCAGGTCGTCGAAACTTGCGCTCTTCCACTCGTGGGGATCTGATGGTTCCTCGCTCTTGTACATCGATGCGGGCTGGCCGTGCATTTTCATGCATTGGCCCTTCATACTGGAACTGTCTTCCATTAACAATTCGCAACATTTCACTGATTGCATCTCAGAAAAGTCCATTAAATGAATGAATAAATGAACAAAAATAGGTGTCAGTTTTCAAGGTGCAAGTGTTCCTCAAGCTACTTCTATATTGTAATATATATATATATACATATATTTTAATAATAATATATTTTAATAATAATAATAATAATAATTTCTAAACTTCTAAAGCGCAACTCGAAAGCCGATCGCAGAGCTCCAGATTATTCACAAGTGCTGCATCGAATCCGAATGCTGTTCAAAGGCTACACATAGTCAGAATAAGTCCAAGTCTGGTAGCTAAAGCAGTAGCTGATAATGCAGGTGTCGTTAAGGAAGGTGGAGGATCTGAGGATCAGATGAGTGTGGGGTGTCACTGGGGTGGGGTAGTAGCCTAAGAATTCTTTTGAGCAGTTTTGGGTGGAACTCCCCGAGGGTTATAGCCAGAGCCCTTTATCCAAGGTTCTTTACAGTTTGACCTCCCTATAGATTCTGTACTGGCAGCATGCAAAATGTACAAACTGCAGCCTGGCTCTTGGCATACTTGATTTATATAATACTGGTGAATAAGCAGATCTCCCTGACATAGGGCCTGATTGAATTCGGTGCACTGTAGAGAAATTTCAAATTTTTTGGCATTGATATTGATACTTAATTTTGTGCAGTTATGAAAGGTTGCATCATTGCATGACAGCGAGATTCCAATCAAGTAGGCGATAATCAATAGAAAACTTAACACATTCAGCGCCTACACGCCATGTTAAATGACTAGATTTGGGACGTATATATACGTCCCGGGCGCTGAATGTGTCAATGCTTATTTCTACAGAGATTTCTAAATGTAGATTTATGACTTTCACTGTGTATATCGTTAGTATCATTAACGCTTTAATGCGACGAAATTTGTTAAAAACCCAAAAGTAGTAGTTAGAAAAATAATTTTCAATTTTCCAGGGGAGCACTGGAGGTTACGTAACGGAACACCGCTACTTGTACTGGTTATCATTAACCTACCAATAAAGGATAGAGAGCTGATTGGGATCCAGTCTCCAGGTGGCATGCCATTAGACGGGCAGACAAGAAGAGTCACCTAGGAAAAACTGATGACAAGCAAATCTCTACATGAACTTAATCCATACACTTTGTAGTAAGTCCTGGTGAAGATACACAGAGATCGGACGACAATTAATATACAGGGTAGACCAAAAAAGACGCCTACGAGATTTTTGCCAATATAGACCGCGGGCTTGGAATCTTAAAATGACACTGTTAGAAGCAAATCATGTAAAAATTTGCTAACAGGCATTTCTATACTCATTTGACCCTGCTGAAAACGAAAATCGCGGTTAGCAAGCTGGAATTTTTGGGGTTGCATGGAAAAACAAGATGGCGGACAAATTGGCGATCAGCTGCTTCACATGGCTATAAGTTAAGTATTGTATGTGATAGGAACACGATTTTAGACTCTAAATTAAGATTATAAGTTTCAAGAAATGCAATGGAACCAAAAACACACAAGCAGCACTGCAAATAAAATCAAAATGGCGGACAAAATGGCGGCCCGAAGCTTAAGCGGCTATAAGTGAAGTTATGTATGCAATGGAAACATGATTTCAGAGCCAAAATCAACATTTTAGAGGTCAAGGAAAGCAATGGAACCAAGGTCACATATGAGGCACTGCATGAAAACCAAAATGGCGGACAAAATGGCGGCCAGAATCTAAAAATGGCTATAAGTGAAGTCATATCATATAGTCATATAGGCAAAGGTTCTAAATCAACATTTTCGAGGTCAAGGAATACGAGGGAACCAATGGCACATATTGTGTAGCACGGCAAGAAAAACAAAATGGCGGCCAGAAGCTTTATGGCTATAAGTGAAGTCATATATCTAATGGAAGCTCAGTTTGGTCCGCCAACTGAAAAGTGTATCAACGCTGGACACCTGGGGTGGGAAAAAAGAGTTCCTGCAGATACAATGGGGCTAATCCCTCAAAGCACCGCCTAACCAACACACAGTCCCTGTAGGCAATCTGCTGCGGGAAAGGGAGCCAATACAAGACATAGACATAGACATATTTTTATTGATCCCAACAATTCAATTGTACATGTATGCTTGACAAATTCTAGACATAATCAGGAATAAGCAAATAGTCAAAGTGAATAAGTAGGGTAAGAGTGAGGGAACAAATAGGCACACCAAAAGGGACAAGTCCCGCTAAGTAGGGGCCTAATTGACAGAGTGAAGTGTACAAGTAAAAAGCTGAAGGGAGAATTGGAATGCAAAGATATTACTTAAGTAAGAAAAAAATATTATCAAAGCAAATGTAGTAAACACTACAGAAAAAAATCAGAGAAAGAACACCAAAAACCAAAAACAATCAATATACAAACAATCAAAGAAATCAGCATTAGCGTGAGTAACCCCTCATGCCATTAACAGAAAAACATTGCGTAAAGTATGCACACGTAAGAGATGTATGAAATTGGAATGCAAAGATATTACTTAACTAAGAAAAAAATATTATCAAAACAAATGTAGTAAACACTACAGAAAACATTAAGAGAATATAATATGAGACATGACCAAATTTTGCAATATGTCCATAAGTCGCGACGCAGTTCATGTGACCCATTCCAGACAAATTATTGATGGACAAGCAATGGTACAAGCAATAGGAAACCTTCAAAAGAGAAGACAATTTTGGCGACCTGGCAGATACAGTGGTCACCAGGTCCTGTGTAAATGTACTTCTGTCCCCCTGGAAACTTAAGGTATGTTTAGGTCCCTGTCTTTTTGTGTGCCATAGCTAGAGTCCTCTGTCTTAGCGCCGCTCCTATTAATTTTGTGCATGGCAGATGAGATGAGATCAAACGGTTTGGAAAAAGAATAATTATTGATGATGGCATGCGGAGAGGGAAGAAAAAGACGAGGAAGACCAAGGAAGAAAAGGTTGGATGAAATGCACGAGAAGTCTGGTATGAGCTTGGAGGCGCTAAGAGAGGCGACAAGAGAGCTAGGAAACACTGGAGAGGATACATCGTGACTATCGCCAGAGCTCCAAGAGCTGGCAGGAGCTGACGGCACCAGGTGACCCCATGACATGGCAGATAGGCCTATTATACTACTCTTATTTCTAAGCACTCTTTCTCACTGGTCACTTCTCATTTTCTCTGTACCGTAAAACGGGGTGACTTTGGCCCATTTTCAACTTGTTTTGATAATAAAACGATAATGCGACTGAATATGGCTGATCTAGCAATTTCATTAGGAGTGCATAGGGTTAGAGAGAAGAAGTGTCCAATAAAAAAAATTGTGTGATAACAGTTGAACCTTTATTTTTTTACTTTTCAGGTGGGCCAAAGTCACCCCATCAGGTGGGGTAACTTTGGCCCACAGTGGTTTTGCCGTTATTAGACAAAGTGGACCTATTGCTGGGGTGACTTTGGCCCAAGAAATATGTTTTAAAAGATATTTAAACTTATAATAACACAAAAATGACACTGGTACTGCTACTGGTACTTGTAAAAGACTTGTAAAGGACTATTGCGAAGTCATAATTATGACAATTGAAATGTTCGTGAACTCCATCTGCTTCTCAATATCAATTAATCATTTTGAACAATGTCTTCACTAAAAATTAACACAAAATGACTATGGTACTGTACTGGTACTTATACAAGACTTGTAAAAAGATTAGTGAGAAGTCAACTGACTAATGAAATGTCCACGAATTCCATTTACTTTCCGGCGTAGAAACTTGGTACAATTCTGGTGCAGATGTTTTCTTTGATAGTGGAATTTTCTAAATTACTGCTGTATGGTAATATCTTATCCACATTTGAAGACCAGTTCCAGCTCATATCACTTCTAGCTAAACAGCTGATGAGCTCCTCATTTATTTTGTGCTTTGACCATGCCATGAAATTGTTCACATTCGTACATGTGACTATAACAGTCACCTTTCAAGACAGTGGTACCGTATGCTCAACCAAAAACCAGTCAAAATATCTTAGAAAGTGAAGTTTAAGCAAATACAGTTATTAATTTTGGCAAAAACATAATATATACATCGTCAGCAGTAACTTATAATAGGGGCCAAAGTCACCCCCAACTAGGGCCAAAGTCACCCCAAAATTTTTTCTTGCATTTTTAACTTACTTACTAGCGACATCGCAAAACAAACGGTGCGCCATACGCATGCCATTATAATGTACATTGACAAGTGTAATTGTCACCCACGGTATTATTGACGGTAGTTCTCCCAGAAAAATAATTTTGCACATCTTAAAATTTCCCCCTTTTTAAGGCTTGCAAACAAATGTGGAAAATTTCAACAAATATTACAATGAAACCAATCAAATTACTTTAAAATATTCGCTATATAATGACCTATCGCCAGCTGTAAAGCATTTCAAAACCACGTGATAACTACGGAAGCTGGGAGGTGTGCAAACTAATTTTTCCATTTGGGCCAAAGTCACCCCGCGGGCCAAAGTAACCCCGTTTTACGGTACATATTACCAACTTTACTCGCTTCTCGATCCTTTTTCCAAATGGGTTCTGCTCAGAAAGATCTCAGAGATCTCATTCACTCTCCTCATTCCACAGCTTCCCTCCGACCTCTTCGCTCTTCGAAGTGCAATCCGTTTGTCCCATAATAAAAAAACATTTATGGCCCAAACTAGATCATTTTCCACCATTGCCCTTTCCCTCTGGAATGCCCTCTCTTCCTCTTTGCTTGTTCTTCCGATATCTATTTCTATCTCTCCTCAAACGCCATTTCTTCTTTCGGAGCACTCACACTGGAAGTGCTACTGAATTAGCCTACTTTACATTGTGTGAGTCGAACCGGATCACTCTTCGAAGTAGTCGATTTTCAACAGTGGCGCAACTAGGGGGTGCTTGAGCACCCCCCAGGCTAAAAAAGTGACCCACGCAATTTTTCCAAATCCGATGAGTTTTTTGGTGCGTGGGGGGGGGGGGGGGGGGGGTAGGGGTCATTCGGTCTTTAAGATACACAATCAAGCAAGTTCCTTTGGCACTCACTACTTCGCACCATCGGCGCTTACAATAATAATTCTGAGCACCCCCTAGGAAAATTTTCTGGTTGCGCCCCTGATTTTCAATGTCATGTACAAGAGCTTCGGCGCTCTTAATATCTGGCGTCATAAAACCGTAACGTCCCATCTTACGATGAAAGATCTCTAGTTTTGATCGGTCTTCAGCAGTAATCAGGCCCCACCAGGCAGGAGGAGCGTATAGAGGAGGCGTGCTGTTGTTGTAGCTCTGGCAACGTTGTGTAGGGCAGTTGCCAGTTGGTGGCAGTCCATGAGCTCTTAGGACGCTCAAGGCGTCGATGGAGGAAGAGCAAGAACTCAGGACACGACTGACATGCGACGAAGCCCGTAAGTCACTGCTGATGGTTACAGCGTGAACAACCAGTATTTTCTCCAATTAATCATATGCATGTCCTAACACTTAAGTATTAGGGGGACAAATGCATGGACGGTCCGGCCCTCACTTTAAACATCGACGAGGACCATCCCCTCTGCCCCCGACTAAATCTCCGCCCATGCATGCACAACTCAGTTGGCTGAATTGTCTGAAGACAGACTGCGCGTAGGCCTACAGCCATTAGCCTAATATGCCTAATGATCCTAACCACGTCACCCGGTATTTACTCCCTCCCTTTTAGGAACGGATATAACCATTGAGTTTGACCACATAATATTTTACTAGGCCTGCTATACATAGGCTATATATGCTAGGCTAGATATCGTCAGAACTGATCGTCATTTAGCGCATTCTATTTAAGCACAATCTAGGCTAATAGTCTAACATTTTATCTTTGCGTTATGACAGTCTCCGCAAATTCCCTTTACAATATTGACTGTTTAAGTTGCGCCTGTGTCAGCTTAGCACCTCTAATGACGATTTGATTGATTAATTACAAATAACACACACACCACGACACTGTAGGCTAGCTAGGCCTACTCGTCCGTGAAAACGTGCAAATCATTCAATTGGAACACCATAACCTACAAAAATTAGCGAAGAAGGCCTAGTATTGATTTTCGGATAATAATTAATAACTATGACATAGTTAAATTGTTTTAGAACTCTTTAGACACTCAAAAAGAATAATAATTATAGTAAGATCGACGTTTGTTTACAACTGAGAGACAGCATGTTTGCTACTGAATATTCATTAAGCGGCGTTTAATTCATGACGAAATTATGACGTTGACTATTGAATATTCAAAGTTTGGCGATTTACTAGCGATGAAATGGTACGCTTTCTACTCAATATTCATAAAGCGGTGATTTATTGATGCACCACTGCCAAAAACAGAGTTCTGTACCAATTTGCTTCTTAAAAAGATGCAAATTGATCCTGAACTGTGTATCTCTTTTTGCAATATCTACGCACAAATATGTACACGAAAAAGTAAAATGTAGCTTGTCATCAGTTTTTCGGAGGTCTTACAGTGAGAATATTTTTTAACGCTCGGACTACATCCCATGTACATCTATACATGACAAAATTTGACTTACTTTATTGCGCCTGCCAGAACAACATCGCCAAACCCTAATGACTATCCAGCAATCAGGCAATGGTACATTGTGCACAATTGTCTATAGGATAGGCTTTTTTCTTTGTTACCTAATCATACAACATTATTTAACTTGAGTTACTTGACTAAAAATAATCATAAATAAAGATATTTACTTATTTATGCTTACTTCGATTTTTTACGGTGTTTCATGTCATTTATTGCACTACCAAACCTCTCCGGATAATTCTGTCCTGAACCCTGCCTTCCTGTCTTTCCAACATTCACTGATTCTTTGCTCAAACCAGTTGAAACCTTTTCAAGTTTCATTCCAGAGAGCAACGAGCTAAAACGAAGAACAAAATTTAGCTTAAGTGCTCATCACACAATAAAAATTTCACAAAATTTCATTTGTATCAAAGCAAGCTGCTCAGGTGTTAATCACAAACAAATTTCGGCACTATAATTTTAATTCACCCGAACACGTTTTTTTTTCAGTTCGACTTCTATTTAGCTAACAAATATTTTTCATCCACTAGTTAGTCGAAAATTCGTTTCATCAGTACAGCTTCTATTTAAGTAGCAACAATTGCTTTTATTCATCCAACTTCCACTTAAATAACATTTATTTTTTATCAATCGAGCTTCAGTTTAAGCAATAACATTTTCATCGATCCAGATTCCATTACAGTAAAATGATTTTGTGTCAATCTGATTTGAAGACTTTGTTGTTCACGATACGAATACATTACCGCTTAAATAAAATCGAAATCAATCTGTTAATATTGTGAAACAATCGTCCATAGTCCTTGGTATTGTCCTGAAAAGTAGCCATATACCTAACGCTTGCCTTTTCTCCCAACTGTTGGCCATCGTAAGACCTATTCTGATGCTCCTGCAATTTCTTCAGAAGGTCTGATCGTAGTTTCTGTGCATCTTTTCCAATTGCATCAGCTACAGCACTGACAGCAGTGATAAGCTCTTTGTCAAAGCCTTGCTCATCTGGCCTACAACATAAACACCATATGGTAAGTAATTTGGTTTTATTTTAGTAGAGAATGAAGTTGAGTCAAAGTCTTACAGAGCCCTTCTTAATCATCATGAGAATATAGACTCATCACATTTCAGCAGAGGTGGTATATGGTCATGCAGAGCGAGTGGAGAATACCAACATCAAAAGAATAAGTAATGAAAGCTAAAGGGGTTAAATATTTGCTGTGCCTCAATATAAAACCAGTACAAGCATTATTTATATTAAAAACCAAAAATAGCACTATCCAGGTTCTGAGTTCTGACATATTTGGAAAGGGCACAAAAAACTGATTGCACAAAAATATTTCAGCCCTCTAGCTCGTTTCTTGGCCGAGTTATAACGGTCGAAACTTGGTGTAGGCCTATCATGCCGTTTTCTCGCGGTACGTTTTTTGATCATTAACTTAAAACATTAGGTAAACGTCAAGACTGACTGCCCGTACTCCAAACAATATGGCCGTTAACGAATGCAATAAAATTAGAGCGAGTGAGGGTCGGTTAGGGCTCAGGTTAGGCGTCGTGAGGGTCGGTTAGGGCTCAGGTTAGGCGTCGTGAGGGTCGGTTAGGGTTAGTTTTAGGGTTGGTGCAGTCATTCTGCTGAAATTGAAGCTGAATTGATGAACAATGTCGTCGATGGTCGCGCTCTAATTTTATTGCATTCGTTGGCAGCCATATTGTTTGGAGTACGGGCAGCCAGTCTTGACGTTTACCAAACATTATTATCTCGGTTAAATTTTGAGATATTCTGCTCAACTTTTCACTGTTATTCCATATATTGCGTGTTGTTAATGTAAAAATTTCAGAAAAATCCAAAGGGATGTGGTGGCAAATTGTCCTTTTACTGGTTGATTTGACATGGAATGACCCTACAGCCAACACTGACCGACGAATTTCCGGTCGATTCTTGTCCCTGATGGTCGTTTGCCTGCGTCTTGCCCGACCGGGCTTAGCTAAGTCCAACTGAGATGTATCAGAGCCTTCGCCAGAAACATTCCGAGATTCGTCATCATCGGAGGTAGACTTATTGCTCCACAATCGTCCTGTCAGTTTCGCATTGAATCGATATGTTACTAGTCGTCTTACAGTCGCACACGTTATCATACTTAATACCGCGGCCATATTTGCCAGGGTTGCAACTTGCCAGATTTTGGAAACGCTTTATCGCAAGATCAAAGACACCCGGTCACGTTGAAAAGTCGCCCAAAAGTCGCGAGATGAGCAGTTAAATGTAGACATTAGCAAAATTTGCTATGCAAATTAAAAACCTACTTTATCGGTTTCCTAACCGCGTCAGTGACATGTAGGCTAACGAAACCATCAACGTAGGCCTAAAAAATTAGAAGGCAAACTGCTTAATTCTTACGGTAGGCTAGTACGTAGGCCTATATGCCATCGAACGTTTCAGGCTGTCGGCAGCCTATATATGCAGTGCCACTCCTTGGGTTTTTGGCACAAGATCTTGGATTTTTCGATCCGAACTTGGGAAAAAATTTTTTGGGACGATTGGTTATTTGGGTTTTTTAAAACTTTTTTTACCAAACAATCTTGGGTTTTTTCGATCCGAACTTGGGAACTTGTTTTTTTTTAAAGGGAAGAACTTGATTTTTTGCAAATATTCACGAAACTCAGGATATTTTGGAAGGATTTGGACGGATGACAAAAAAGTCATCAGAATTTTTGGACGGGAAATTGGAAAAATGTTTGGTCCGGATGCCTAAAAAAAGTCGTCAGAATTTTTGGGACGGAAAATTGTGGACATTTTTGGACGACTTGAGCAACTTGGGTTTTCTAGGGTTTTTTAGACGCTCCGACTTGGATTTCTTATTTTGGAGAGTGCTGCCTATGTGCTCTGCCTCTGATTTAGGGCTGTAATCAGAGGTAGGGTAGGCCTATACGCGGGTATCGGGCACGGGTAAAATGCTGATTTGCTGATTGCTGATTTGCTGATCGGCAAGGGGTAAAATGCTGATTAGGAACGTGCTGATTTCTCATGCTGATTGGTGGGTAAAATGCTGATCAGAAAATGCTGATTGTAACAAGTAAGTAAGCAAGTACAGCCTTTATTATTCCAATCGCAAACGAATAATGCATGGGAAATCGAAGTAAAAATACATCACGATGATACCAATAAATGAAAAGTAGACTAATGTAAACAGAATGTTAATAAGTGTAAAGCGTTCTAGTTAACAAAACAAGAGAAACAAAGGCGCATATTAAGTCATTTTATTCGAAGATGAGTAGGACTAGGCCTATTTGATATAAAAACTCTCTGAATTTCATTGCGTAACTTCTGGGCTATTTAATTTTTGACAGGCAAAGTACATAATATGTAGGCTACTTTCCGCGTATGTTCCGCGCAGATGTAGGCCTACACAACTTATACTCTAACTAGCCTATTAGGCCTACAGGTAGGCCTAGGCTATATTGCGTAAAAGTTGTGTAGGCCTACTTCTGCGCGGAACAATGTCATCGCTACACCAAATCATCATTGACTAGGCCTATAATATATACCTGGTAACTAATAGACCCATATTAAAAGCAAAACTGTGCAACTTCGTATAGGGCGTATTAGGCCTAGGGCCTATAGATGTGCACTGTTGAATGTAGACTATTCCTTACTCGTTTTTGCTTAAATGATGACTTCTCAACTGAGAAACATTTAAAACTTGCCTGTGCTGTAGAAATTGATTGGTAGGCTATCATGATGATAATTATTTTCATTTTATTAGACTCTTGCTGATATATGAAGCAATTCAAGCAAAATAATATGAAGAACCTTTCGATCAATGCCAGCGACAAAATTATAGGCCTATAACTTCCGAGTTCCGAATGAGATTACATACTTTACAATGCTACCAGATCGAATAGGATGATGCGGTCTCCTGTATCAGCTCTTACAGTGAAATAAATGGCAGAACAGTGTGCAGATTTGAAAATAAGTGCATGGACGCCGTCCATGCAGCCACTTTAAGCCAAGAGCCCTATTGACATTATTCATGTTGCCTACAGGCCTAACTATATGGAAGCCTTAACCTGTAGCCTAGGTCTACTTGTGTAATTTGTTTAAGTTGTGTCTGTGTGAGACTGTGTCAGCTTAACTAAGCTTGTTGGTATTCAATAAACAATTAAGTAGCCTATAGACGTGTTCCATTGTTTCATTTTTTGCTGGGAAATACAAAATTGGTGACGTTAGAACAGTAGGCCTACCAGCTTATATGCATCAATCTGAGTTGATTCTGACTTTTTCAACGACGATAATTCCGTGCTTTGGAACTCTGAGACAAGAAATAATTTAATAATTTGTTCGTCATAATTCTCATTATGCTCATCCTTACTTTCGACATTATATATATATATATATATATATATATATATATATATATATATTATTTTCGGCTATAGGCCCAGCCCTCCATGCAGTGAAAAATCTTCCAAAACAATAATCAAACGATAATTTCTAATCTCCGATGATCCGAGCAGACTCATGGAGTGTGAGTCTGCTAATTAAAAGTCCAAGCGGCCTCTATTCTGTTCAGAAATGGGATAATGATCATAATGTCATGCAGTTGGTCAAATCACTCATATACTATTAATTATATAACAGCTGCCCTTCTGCTACTTCTTTGACCTTAGAACCATGGCTGATAAAAGAATTACAGGTAGACCTAGATGATGACACTGTGGAATGTGGACTGGTTCAACACAGTTACGATATTTATCCTAGGCCTACTGTGTGAAAATGATCAGCCAAACCCAATTTCTTACAAGGCCAGTTTCAAGAGCAAACAGCTTGGAATGGGGCGGACATAACCTAATAATTAAAGGTGAACTGAAGTCGACCTACGCTACTCGAAACAGCTGTCCATGTCCAAGGCAACGAAAACAGACTTGCTTGTCTAACAACAGAGTCATTCCTATGATTTACCATTTTCAAAATTTTGACTTCTGTTTGGAAAATTGAGAGGCATGCAGTTTGCCAGAACCAAACACTGACTAAACCTCTGAAAATGAGGACTGTGACTTAGTGTCATGGTTATTGATTATTGCTGTTCACAACTGTTTTGCCTTGGTTTTATTAAGAAATTCGGTATTTTGACTTTGAGGCATTCTTTTGCAATGTTGTTAGTTTAAATTTATAAACATTATTGAATATTGCCAAGTTGTACAATGCTTCCTAATTCTATAGTTTATATGGCATCTTTAAAAGGATATTAAAATACATAACAATTATTCAAATTTGATATTATTGTTTTATTTATAATATATGTGATCAGTTCATAAAAATCTTCACTTTGAAGTTTGAACTTAAAATAATTATTGCTCATTGTAGTATCTTGCTAGCCAATAAGTCATTGGGGCGATGGGCAGTGGCCGGGGCAATTCGAGTAATAATAAAGAAACAGTAAAGAGAACGTTACAAACCACTACACTTATAATTTACAATTTCTCTTCCATAAGAGAACATCATTGTACTTGTGCCATAAGTGCATGTATACAACACAGACAAAATACAATACAGGCAAAGTGAGTACTTAATGATACCTTACAAGCAAAAAATGCAAAATTCCTTTTATCTGCAAAGGTGCATCATTATCTTGGGACTTTTCAGCATATATAGACTATAGAGACATGTGTAAAACTGAAAAGTGTAAAGATGGTTTGAGGAGTGCTTAATACAAACCAGAAAGCGGAGGATATGGAATGTTTCAATGAACTGCAAATATAACGCTACACACCACTACACTTAAAATTCACAGTTTTTCATCCATAATAGAACATCATTGTAAAATGTGTCATGGCCCATAAGTGCATGTATACAACACAGACAAAATACAATATAAAAGTGCATATTTAATTATGCCTTACAAGTAGAACTGTAAAGCTCCTTTCACTGGCAAAGGTGCACAAATCCTTGCTCTTTCAGGCAAAGGTGCATATGTATTATTTAATTATATTTTACAAGCAGAAGTGCAAACTTCATTTATTGGAAAAGGTGCATAACTTGCAACTTTTCAGCAATGTCAATTTTTTCAAAATTTGTGAGAAATTAATTTATTTCTTGAAGTCATGCCACTTTGTGTTCATGTTCCAGGGTCTCTCTGCAGTTATTTAAGATGTGCTCACAATTCTGTTGTCGCCAGTTTTTGCATTGTACAAAAGGTGCAAACGTTCAAATTCGAATTCCCTCTGAATGCTAGAAACCTATTATTTGCACATTTTCTTGTAAGACTTAAAGGCCTCGATATTTTTTAACTGACAATAACTTATATCACAACAATTCCACCAAAAATAGTTTAAGGTCTCTAGTACATTACATATGATATGGCAAGTTGCAGTCATGATTACGAGGAATGACTACTTGGTCATATGACAGGTTGTAGTCCACCAGTCCATAAATTCAACCATCCGTCCGTCCGTGCATCCATCCATCCATTAAGTCTGACTGTCCACCAATCCACCCATCCATTTTTCCATACATCCATCCATCCATCCATGCACTCACCCATCCACCAACCCATCCATCCAGCCATCCATCCATCCATCCATCCCTCCATCCATCCATCCATCCATCCATCCATGTACTCACCCATGATCCACCAACCCATCCATCCATCTATAGACTATCGATCCATCCGTCCGTCCGTCTGTCTGTCGGTCTGTCTGTCTGTCTGTCTACCTGTTTATATAAATCCCTTCGTCCGTACACCAAACCATACATCCATCCACCAATCTATTCATATATCTATCTGTCACAGTCACAGCATTTCCACAGCACTTCTGCCCAACAGCGAAAAAGCGCTAGGACCAAACAAACAGGTCCAGTCGAATCCAGCGACCGGCGTCGGGAGGTGAAAGGTCACTGGGTCATAGGCCAGCGGGCAAGACACTATTAACACCTCTGATGCACCCACGGGGCGCATTATGAAGAAAAGGCAAAGGGCCGACTGCTGATAGCCCATGGACAGTCTAAGGCGATCGACCTCCCTAGCCCCCACTGCTTGGGCGAAGTACTCAAACGCTGGCTGACAAAGAGACTAAGTCAGCAAGGCCTGTCTGTCTACCGATTCTAAAAATAGGCCTACTGTCTGATTAAACGTCTCATCTAATACCTTTACACAACATCTGCCAATACTAACGATTTTAATAACAAAACTTGTTATTTTAAATAGACTACGTTTCCCGCACCTGTGTAAAACGTCACTTCCAAAGAAAGATTGCGTCAAGGTCGTGAGACTCGTGACACCAGGGCTGTTTTAATGGAATTTTTAGAACTGCACAACCCCCTTCTTTCCTTTCACATCCTCCATGGCAAATTACTTCCAATCAGATGACAATAACCATTTTTTGCTAGTTTTAACTGTACAGAAGTGCTTTTACAGCTACACAAATCCATTTAGAACTGCACATTTTCTTATCCTTAACTTATCTGACAATTTATAAAGCGCTTCTTGCAGCAAGAGCCTTTCAGAAGCGCTCCCAGTGCGTTCATCTCCGAGAAAAAAGGCAAGTTTTTAGACGAGAGAAAGATGAGGATACACTACCAGAGAGGATGGCAGAGCGAACTGATGGGGGAAGCCCATTCCATAGAGAGGGACCAATGCAAGCAAATGATCTGGATTGCGCCATGGCGGTCCTGACTCGCGGGACAAAGAGGTCAAGCCGATCAGAGGACCTAAGAGGACGCAGCGAAGTGGCAGAAGGGGGGCGAAGTATCTGATCACACAGATACTTCGGAGCAAGACCCATTTGAGACTTGATGACCAAAATTAGGACCTTAAATTGTATACGGGTCGAGAATGGAAGCCAGTGAAGTTGTTCAGTCATGAATGAAGAAATGTGGGAGAATCGAGGAAGGCGGGCAATGAGCCTAGCGGCAGCATTGAGTACAGATTGCAGAGGAGCTAGGCGAACCTTGGGTAGACCAATAAGAACAGAATTACAATAGTCAAGCCGAGAACAGACAAAAGCATGAACAATTGAGGTAAAGATCGAAGATGTGACAGATTTGCGAATAGCCCTGAGACGCCTTAGCTGGAAGTAGGAAGAGCGAGTAAGATTGGCAATGTGCTCAGTGAAGGTAAGAGAACTATCTAGGGTGACACCTAGGTCACGAACACTGGAGGAGAAGTTGAAGTGAGGAAAAGTTTGAGAGAGCAGTGTGTAGTCAAGTTTTTGAAGCTGTTGAGGAGTGCCAAACCAAATCAACTGGGTTTTGGAAGAGTTCAAAGAAAGACGATTAGATGACATCCACAGATGAAGATCTTGTGATAGAGCATCAATTCGACCTGCAAGAAGGAGTTGAGCAGAAGAGGGTCCATGCACATAGGCTTGGACATCATCAGCGAAAAGGTGGCCAGTTGCAGAGTGGCCAGGAAAAAGAGAGGTAATGCCAGCCGTGTAAAGGATGAAAAGGAGTGGGCCTAGGACAGAACCCTGAGGAACACCCAAGACAACAGGGACCCACTGAGTCCTAGAGTCACCAGAGATGATCATTTGGGTGCGATCAGACAGGTAGGACCGAAACCAAAGGAGAGGAGAACCCTTGAGTCCGCAGGATGTTTCAAGTCGTTGCAAGAGAATCTCATGATCAACCATGTCAAAGGCTGCAGAGACGTCGAAGAGAGCCAAAAGAGTGACTTGAGACTTGTCAACAGCAGAGTAAATATCAGAAAGCATGGAAAGGAGGGCTGTTTCCGTAGAGTGATTAGCCCTATAGCCAGACTGGTGGGATGGAAGGAGACCCGATTTCTCAAGATAGGGAAGAAGTTGCATGGATACAAGTCTTTCAAGAGTCTTAGACAGAAAAGATAGGTTTGAGATTGGGCGATAGTTTTGACTGAGACTAGGGTCAAGATTGGGCTTCTTGAGTGCAGGAAAGACCAAGGCCCGTTTTTGTGAGGCAGGAATGCAGCCCTCAGCAAGTGACCTGTTAAACAGATACACAAAGAATACAGCAATGTCATCAAGAATGTCACAAATAATAAAAGGGGGTAGAGGGTCTAATTCACATGATTTCAAATTTACACATGAAAAAACTGAACGAAGATCAGAATCCACGATGGGTCTGAAACCGTCGAAGACTGACGTCGTTGATGAGAACGTAGGAGGAGGAGCGTTGGCAGTAGACGCACGAAGACGGTCGGTCTTGGCGTTGAGCACGTCAAGGAAGTCGTTGGCAGTAAAGGCAGGTGTCTCCGCTGGCCGCGATGGTCGACCGAGTAGTCCTGAGATGGAGGACCACAGGCGCTTTGGATTGTTGGCATTTCGAGAGACGAGCTGTTCCCAGTAGGCGGCCTCTTTGTCGTGGTAGAGATGATGAAGGGCACGCAACTTTTTGATCCAAGCAAGATGGTCGCTTGGATCTTTGGAACGGCGGTACTGTCTCTCAGCGCAACGGGCGCGGCGGCGTGACTGATGACATTCTCCGTCGTACCAGACTGCCAGCGGTCGAACACGAGTCTTAACGCTGCGAATAGGAAGCATCTTGTCGAGCAGGTTTGTCGTAGTGGAGGTGTAGAGGTCGAACAGTTGATCGACTGTATAAGCATCGAGCGTCTCTTGAGGCGACGAGAGGATTGAGTTACGGATGGCAGCGCTGAACGCCTTGGCATCGAACGATTTCCACCCCGCAACTTCCGAACGGAGTGAATAGGTTGAAGATGGATGGAAGGGAGTGTGAATTGGAGATATGAATGATCGGAGATTGAAGGTGGAAGGATCTGAAGATCATCGACCCGATCATCGTCTGAGGTAATGACGAGGTCGAGCCAGCCTCCATCTCGGTGTGTGGCCTCGGCGACGTGCTGACGGAGGCCAAACTGTGAGAGGAGGGAGAGGAAACGAGTAGATGAAGGAAGGGATGGATCCTCAAGGTGGATATTGAAATCGCCGAGGATGATAAGCTGGCTATTCCGTGTAATGAGGCACTCAAGCACAGCTGAAAACTCTTCAAAGAATCGTTCAGTAGGAGGAGTAGATCCAGGTCTGTATACTGTAAGAAGAGTTACAGAACCGCGTGGAGTTGCGATGCTCAAGCAGAGCGCTTGGAAAGAAGTCAAAGACGGCGTGTCGAGAGAAACTTGAGTGATGCGAAGAGTTGAACGGAAGAAGATGACGATACCGCCTCCACGCGCTGGTTCTCCATCAGGGTGAGGCGGTCGAGCACAGTCCCGTGAAGAATACCCTGTGTAGGCATACAACTGCACGCTAAAAAAAGCCCTGCGTGACACTATATCTATCTATCCCTCTGTTTGTCTGTCTGTCTGTCTGTCTGTCTATCTATCTATCTCTTATTCATAATATATATAAATGACCTTCCTAATTCTGCAACTTTTTACATTACATCCTATTTGCTGATGATTCAAATGCTTTTTTTAAACTCTCACTACTCTAATGAGCAATTAACTGAAATAGCAAATAACGACCTATAGTGAATGGTTCAAAGCCAATAAGCTTTCACTGAACATAGCCAAATCTAACTATATAATTTTTAGATCAAGTAAAAAATTTGCTCCACCTCCTTATAGTAACCTACTAATTGAAAATATTTCTTTACTGCAAGTAGGCCTATACTCGTCTAAATTCCTGGGTGTACATATTGACCAGCACTTAAAATGGAATGTACATACAGCTGAACTTTCTTTAAAAAATCGCCAAAAATATAAGCACAATTCACAGAATAGCCTATCTTCTTCCACTTCACATACTAAAATCATTATACTTCACATTTATACACCCATACTTAAGTTACGGTATTGCAATCTCATCTGGACATCTACATATGACATCTACAGTGGGATTCTTTTATCCCTTTAGGGCCTCCCTTTTTTGTAACCAATGTGCAAGATGTGTGAACCTTACATGTATACCTTGGTTGCAAAATAAAAATATTTGATTGATTGATTGATTGATTGATTGATTGAAACTCATCTAACTAAACTAAATAGACTGCAGAAAAAAGCCAAAAGAATTGTTACTAAATCTCCCTTTAATACTCACACTAGCCCCCTATTATCATCAGTTGAACGTGCCAAAAATATCCCAAATTAAATTAATCCAAACTAGTACATTTATTGGTCCTGGGCACGACGTTAAACTGCATCTATCCTCTGCCACAGGGAACCAACAACGTCCCTGTGTCGGTCCTAAGCCCGGACAAAAGGAGGAAGGTTTGCCAGATGGGTGGCGATACGCTGGCAGTGAAAAACCAAGACGATTGTAATCCGCCAAAACCACGACACAAGTGACATAGCTACCCAGATGCTTCAAGGTGTCATGATGTGGAGCAGACATGCACAGGTCGGTCAGGACAGACCGATGGAGAGGGTCGTGGGAGAGAGCGTGGGACACAACGGGCATTGACCCACGTTGTCCTTCATGCCTCTTTTTCACGATTCTCTTCAATCGGACAAGGTGGTCTAGATGCTCCAAGATGTCACTGGTATGGAGCAGACCTGCTGATCGGACCGGTTGAAGCTGGGCAACATGGCACGAGACAGACTCAGACAGAGAGTGGCGTCGGACTCCTACGGGCTTTGAGCCCAGGGTTATTGATGATGATGATGAGTACATTTATGTATAAGTATGACAACAACCTTCTTCCACTTGCATTCTCATCCTATTTTAGACCTAACTTATATACTAAACTACTAAAGGCATTAGAAATAATAAAAATTTAATCTACATAAGTGTTTTTGCTAAAACAAACACTAGAAAGTTTTCTATTAAGTATCAAGGTCCTCTTTTATGGAACAATGTACCGGAAAATATTCGTGCATCCACGAGTCTTGCTCGATGTAAATCCCTATAATCCGTGCACACACATTAAAAAATATAAAATGAACAGCCCATTTAATTTGTGGTTTATTTGTTCTCATTCCTTCTTTTCTTTTCTCTTTAAGTTGAGCAGAGGGAGGGTATCCCACTGATACAATTTAATTGATTCAAAAAATACTGCCATTTCCATCTGTTTCTTGACCTATTATCATTTATTATATCATAGTGAAGAATAATTTCTTTGATAAATAGGCCACAATAGCAGGATCACTCCCCTTCGGGTAGCCTATTGCTTCCTATATTTCAAAGTAATAATTGTACACTAATTAAGCTATCCCAAGGCAATTGTTAACCGCAATTAATCGCTTTGTGTACTTTTATGAATGCATAATTGTATGTTTGACATTTCTGGGAACAATAAACAAGTTCAAGTTCAACTTCAAGATCGATCCAATGATTCCAATCGTCCATCCATCCATCCATGATCCATCCATCTGTCTGTCTGTCTGTCTGTCTGTCTATCGATCCAATCATTCATCCATCCATCCATATGTCCTTTCATCCATCCATCTGTTCATCTATCCATCCATCCAACCATATCTCTGTCTGTTTGTCTGTCCATCCGTTAGTCTGCCTGGCTGTGTCTCTGTTTGTCTGTCTATCTCTCCGTCTGTGTGTCTGACTGACTCTCTCTTTGTCTGTCTGTTTCTGTCTGTCATACAAAGCGACAGACTCTGTGTATATATTTGTCATTCTGCCTGGCTGTATGTCTGTATCTTTATTTCTCTGTCTGTCTCCGTCTGTCTGTCTGTGTCTCTGTTTGTCTGTCCGATTGTCTCTCTATCTGGTCTATCTCTCTGTGTGTCTGTCTGACTGTCTATCTATCTATGTCTGTCTTTTGCCTGTCTTTGCGTCTGTCTATAGGCTATGTCTGTATGTCTGCCTCTCTGTCTGCCTCTCTGTCTGTATGCCCTGTGTGTTCTGTTTATTCTGTCCGTTTGTTATGTCTGTCTATTCGTCTTTCTATATTTTATCCCGCTGTCTGTTTTTCTTAAGATCGTTGTTTCCTCTGGATAGTTTATCTTCTGATCTTGTTTTCCTATGGTCCTTTCTTATTTTCAACAGATAGGCCTATGAACTTTTATATTGAAAAGCATTTGTTCGCCCATCGGTTTTATTTGCAGTAAGCCTAAAATTCAATGTTGTGTACTTGTGTTTTATTATAAGGCTAGTGTTTCGTCAGCTAAAAAGTCTGCTGGCTCTCACTGATTGCACAGGCCTATGTCTTGCAGAGGCGGTCTCCTTCATGCGGTTGAATTAGAGTAGACCTTTGAAATTAACTAGTTCAAGCTCGCACTGAGTAAATTTACTAAGTTAAATCTTGTTTTATCACTGTGGGATGTGCAAAAGCATCCTAGTTTGCATGCTTAAATGTTCAGAGTTGAATATGCGTGGATGAATGTGCTATATTGTATCATTTGTCGATCGATGTCCCATTGTGCGTTTGCATATGAATAAATGGTATATATTTACTTACTTACCCATTATGCGTTTGCAAATGAATAATTGCTAAGTACTTAGTTACTTACATCTTTGTCTGTATTCCTCAATCAGCATTTTACACACCGATATGCTGATTCTGCTGGTGGGTAAAATGCTGACCAATCAGCATCGGCTAATCAGCATTTTACCCCTTGCCGATCAGCAAATCAGCAATCAGCAAATCAGCATTTTACCCGTGCCCGCGGGTATCGGCGTATACTTACCTCCGGGGGGGAAAAGGCATCGTATAGGCCAAAGCCGTGTATAGGCTACTCACCTCCCGAAAAGTAGAGTATACACCGCTACGCGGGTAAAAAGGAGGGGTACACCATATATATGCACATAGCCTACGCTAGTAAATCAAGGTGCATGCGGCTGTTATTAAGCGAAAAAGGTCAACTTCAGCTTTTTCGGACGGCGAAATGAAGACTTTTTCCCGAAATTTTGGCCGGATGACTAAAAAAAGGTCATCAACTTTTCGGGCGGCGAAATGAAGACTTTTTCCGAAATTTTGACCGGATGACTAAAAAAAAGGTCGTCAGAAATCTTGGGCCCAAAAAGGTCGACTTTCCTTCCGGCTAGCGTGTACTCACCTCAAAAATTAGGCCTACCATACTGCCCTGATTAGGCCTATATGAAAAATTCGCGGCATTCACAGTAAATTACGAAAATCATGGAATCCACGGCTTCAGTATTGAATACTAAAATCCTTAAGTAGGCTACGTAGGCCTTATAGGCCTACGTACTAGCACAGCACAGATCGATCATAGTCAGTAAATTATAGGCTTTAATTGATGTACCTTTTAAAAACTTCATTATTACTATACTTTATTATTATTTCTGTGTTTTATTTTATATTTTTGACATGTAACCTGGTGCGGTGTGTCACCAGGAGTTGTCATATTTTGAATTAAACGAATATATATAAATTATAATATATATTATATACCTAAAAAATAGTTGTTCAGCTCGCGACGTTTGGGCTACGTTTTGACGTGATTTGACCACCAAGCGCTTCTCAAATCTGGCAAGATGCCACAGCTGGGTTTTATCCACTAGATCTGGGTTTTTAGTCTTCGTCTGGGTTTTTTGGGCAAAATCTGGGTTTTTGGTGAATTGACCATTTTGTATTTACAATACATGAATATTCAGTGGAATTCAATGAAAAATGGCTGTGATACATAATTTTTCCACTAATTTTAATTTTAAACTCCACAATCAAGATCTCACGTTGTCAATTCACAAATAATT
Source organism: Lumbricus rubellus (assembly GCA_945859605.1). Taxonomy (NCBI): domain Eukaryota; kingdom Metazoa; phylum Annelida; class Clitellata; order Crassiclitellata; family Lumbricidae; genus Lumbricus; species Lumbricus rubellus. The sequence goes on from OX243816.1 coordinate 23,660,070, forward strand.
TAAAACCTGAAAAATGTAGCTCTGCACAGAGATAAACCATTTTGACATCTCAAAATAAGTCAGGTGACTAAGGTCACTCCTCTCTCTTTGTTAAGTCGTATCAATATCTATAACATGTATAATTTGTATATACATTATAGCCTACTGTAGGTCAGTAGGTCAGGCCAATCCTCTGGTGGTCTAGTTGCTGCAGAGTATTAATGTTCTAATGTAGGTGGTTAAAACGTTGGATTGTTCACTAGGCCTATATTAAGAAAAAATTTATGGATATCTCGGACAACTTTACAACTAATTCGTAAATATGTGTTTAAGTGTGTTATGTGTTTATAATTCTTGTAGGCTCGACCCGCAGCGCATGCGCACACGAATGTGGCCTAGCTATAAGCTTATCGTCTGTATAAGCTACTGCATGTGGTATGGATACAGAGTCTCTGACAATTTTAACGTATGATATTTTCAAGTTGTAATTACATTTTATTCAACTTCAACTTCAACTTGTTTATTAATCCCAAGAATATCAAAAAAACAAAAAAGACAACAAAAAAGACAACTATGCATTCACACTATAGTACACAAACAACTATGCATTCACACTATAGTACACAAAGTGATTAATTGTGGTTAACAATTGCGATGGTAGAGCTTGTAGTGTACAATCATTAGGCCTACACTGAAATGTAGGGAGCAATAGGCTACCCGAAGGGAGTGATGCCGCTATTGGGGCCTATTTACCAAGAAAAAAAATCTTCATTGTAATATGATAAAATTATGATAGGCCTAATACAGTGGTTCCCAACCCGTGGCCCGCGGGCCAAAAGTGGCCCGCCAGGCCTCAAAATGTGGCCCGCCAGGCCAAACACAATGGCCCTAATCTCTCAAAGAATTAAAAAAATATAAAAAATTGACAATTTGGACCGGATAGAGCACATAATTATTTTATATTCCAAATTGTTTTATTTTGAAGTCTATAAATAACATCAAACAGTCCATTTTGATTAAATTATTACAATTTTTAATGCTTTTAGTTAATTATATTTTAGCCTTGTGGCCCTCTAATGCCCTTCAACTAAGAAAAAGTGGCCCTCGTGCCTTCCAACGTAGAAAAAGTGGCCCTACAGTGAAAAAAGGTTGGGAACCACTGGCCTAATAGATCAGAAACATATAGGCCTAGAAATGGGAGTATTTTTGGAATCAATTAAATAGTAGCAGTGGGATACCTTACCTCTGCTCAACTTAAATTCTTGCATTATTCGACTCTTTTGGCGAACATTGTGTTAACCCTACATCCCAACAAGCGAAAAACTAACTTAATTTGATCAAAAGGGTCTAAAATTGCTTATAATTATAAATAGTCTGGGATTTCTGGGGATTTTTGAAAGAAATCTGGGTTTATTTCTGAAACCTCAGTGGCAACACCGCCTCTGAGTTCCAACTTCCTCTTCCTCTTCATTTTCTTTTGCGGTGGCGTGGCGTGTGGTTTGGTAAAGGAAACTTCACTTGACGTCTAAAATTTTGATAATGTTAGGCTCTATTTGTTAAATTTCGATGACATTAACTTTGGTAAAGTACGAGTGCAAAAATAGCTCAGCCAACAGAATCGTAATCGTAAAACTTTACATTCCACAACGCACAAAAAGCGCAGTAGCGGGAACCACGAGCTCATTCACAGGCCCTTACAAATCAAGATTGTATTGTATTTAAACATTTATAAATCAATAGGTCAAGATCAAACGGCTACGATGTTCTAGAATTTAATCTGCAAGTGAGGTGAAAGAAAAGGATTTGAAAAGAGAGGACACATTATAATTATCCAGGAAAGTAGATAGGAGGATTGGAAAGATTGAGATGTAGGATCGTAGGTGTATCGTAGGATAATTCGGTCAACAACCTAGGACTTTTACCGATTATTTTATTTGTTCGAGACTTCGAGCACCTTAAACCAGTGGTGTTTGTAGGATATGCATTTGGGGGTTTTAGTGAAAGCACAAGCGAACGTTTTTTGGTAGTACCGTTGTTTATTGTAATTGAAAATATGATTTTCAGAATGATAGCAATAGGCTATCATTTTTGACTTGCATCCGAGGTTCTGTTGAACTGTCGCATTTTTTTGTTTAAAATACTAAAACATCAAAAAGTCATGGCGAGACAGTTGTATTTCATAAACTGACTAGCGTACTCGGCCACGCGTTGCTGTGGCTAAAAAGAGCATCCAACCATTCGTCCCTACTTCCATTCCACCTTCCCCTCACCATCCTCCCATCTCCACCCTTTCCCTCTCCTCCCCTACCCTTGCCCCTCCCGTCCCACCTCCCCCTCCCTACCACCTCCCTCCACCCTACCCTCCTCCCCCTCCCTTCGTTCCTTCCTCTGCCTCCCTGCATCCCTCCTCCATCGCTCTCCTCTGCTCCCTCCCCTCCATCTTCGTCTCGCTGCCTCCCTCCTCTCTTCCCTCACACCGTTCCTTCCCGACAACGACGCGGAAAGCGCCCAAGAAACGCGTACGCAACACGACCGCTGTGGAATGTGTTTAATATGCGCTATATAAAGCCTTTCGGAACCACCATTTGAAACGCGACCGAATTCGGTCAAGGCATATCCACGGGTTGAATTTGAACTGGGAATCGGTCGAATCGAATGCAAAGTTGTTTTTTTAAGATTGCGCTTAAAAAAAAGGCATTAATACGCAAACCCGTGCGTAATCGAACGGAACGTTTTGCAGAAATTTTGAAAACAATCGGTGAAGAACTTTCCGAGATCCTTGATTCCGACAAACTCAGTTACATTTTTATTTATATAGATTACCAACTTCATGGCTTATCGTTCGCCCTTCTGAGTTGTGAATGTGCACGGCCTCTAGGGACCAAGCTAGGGCTGCCAACTGTCCCGGATTCGCCGGGACAGTCCCGGAATCGACCCTTGCGTCCCGTGTTCCGGCTTGATCTCAAATTGTCCCGGAATTTGGTCTAGAGCTGCACTTAGCACAATATTGTTGTTCTTAATTTTTGCTTACTAAACTCAACCATTTGTAGGTGATTTTTGCGTTCTGCTCTCTATCAGACCTTTACATTACGTTGTTGGCTGAACATCGGGTATTGAAGTCTTCAAAACTGTACAAACCACTTGCTGACACGTGATTTTTGGTTTAGCGTAGGCCTATTGTGTCCATATTTAGGCCTAATGCTTTTTTGCGAGAGAGCATTCAGCATTATGAACGATCTGTTGTCTAACAGCCTCAATTATCTGAGCACCGAGTTCACCGACCTTTCTTATTAATTTTAGCATGACACATACTGATTTCTAAAACTTTGTGCCCAGTGTTCTGGAACTGCTTAAAGTACAGAAGTATAAGTTTAAGCTAAATTCTGCTCTCTGGTCGCAGGCTTATGAGCCTACGATAGGCTACCTTTGAACTTCCCTCAATTTGGGCTCATAAGTCTTACTCTGATAGACCTAGGCGACTGGAGTTTGAAATGAAGTCTTCTTGAAGTTGATTCTTGTCATTTAGGCTAATTTTATTTTGATGATTTATCTGAAATTATTAAGGATTTTTTTAGTTTGTAGATTCTATAATGGGCTGACACAATTTTGTTGCACTGTGGCATGCGCTAATTGCGCTTCTGTGGATTGTGCAAATTGGTAGCCTAATGGCACATTAGTGGCTGAAGGCGTCCCGGAATGGCAAAATCAAAAGTTGGCAGCCCTAGACCAAGCCTATATGAAATAAGACATGGTTGGCCTTGCAGGGCAAGCAGGAACGCAGTAGACTATATTGGGCCGTTTGATCTGACTGTGCTATTTTAAAACATTCACTTTTGATTGGATATATAGATGATGTAGCATTTATGATGCCATGTTTGTACACAAAAAGGAGGATAGCAATTGCTCAATGAAAGTACACCAAAATGCGGATAGCAAGCAATAGGTTAATTAAAGAATATTCCTATCGTATTCTAGTGTTGTTTGCAAGAGTTAACCCTTTAATTATGAGCGTGTAGGCCTACTAAAAGTGACGGAAACCAATGCAGAGCTCTAATTGTTGAAGGATTAAACATAGCTTGACATAGCATAAAGTGGAAAGCACTGTCTTCTAGTGCAAAGTTATTATTTTAGTAATGTGAAGTAGCCAATTTTTCATACATTGCCATATGATGACATTCTGTGTCTTAGTTACTACAATGAGGACAAATTTCATCACCTACCGGTCTGATGGCAATGTGAACCAGGAGACGTGGAGTGACAAGTTATTTTGCATTCAAGTATTTGGTACAAATAGAAATGAATGGCAGCTAAAAATTCATAGATCTATCCATCACAATGGCACATTCTTGGCAGATATAATAATAATATAAATAATATCTTTTCTTTAATTAAACGCCTGCAAGACGCACTGCGCTTTACATTTACAAGTTATGCAGTAATCTTAATTAAACTTAACTACAAACTGAGCAGACAGCTTTGCAATTACAATGGCGCTAATAGCAGCCTACAAATCAAATCCGCCCAATGGGGGCTCGAACCTGCTACCTCTCGCATTCTTGGCCAGCGTGTTAACCATTACTCTACTGCCCCCCTCCCCCCCCCAGCAGACAGCTTTGCATTTACAGCAAAATATAGCTGAAAAATAAAAAACTTAACCTTAGCTGGTCAGTTGATATATTAGAAATAAAGTAAACGGTATTATTTATCATTTTTTCTTTCATTCCCTGCCCAGATTGTGGGAGAAAATTATAATGTACGCACAGTTACTCCAAACTATACGGTCCCAGAGAAGTCTGATTTTGACGTTGAAGACAATTCTACAACAAGATTTTGAATGACAAGATGTGTGAGCAGAAAAAAGTGCAGAATTTTTTCCAGACATCATGAAAAAAACCATTTACCAAATATTTTGAAATCTGAAGGAAATATAATTTTTTTGTATTTATAGCACATGCGTAGAGGAAAGTTGAACAAACCGCTGCTAAAGTACAAACACATGAACTTCTAATATCTGTATTAGTTTAGTCATAAGGTAAACATCATTCTTTAGCATTTTATCCCTTTCAATCATCATGTCAAGGTTTTGGGGGATATCTTTTGGGGACATAATGTTACCTCAAACTCTACTCCCCAAAAATCTTCTATATATATATATTATATTTCATGTTCAAGTCAATTTACAAACTATTTTCAGTGACAACATAAGTATGTCGTGTGAGCATAAAAAATTGCAGAAATTATTTTCAAACAGAACAAAAACATTGCCTACAAAGTGCAGAACACCAACATTGTAAATTAGGTGCATTATAATGAACCAATTTTTCAAACATCTCGCCATTGCCATGTGATGACATTCTATGTCTTAGTTACTACAATGAGGACAAATTTAATCACCTACCGATCTGATGGCAATGTGAACTGGGAGACATTAAGTGACTTGCAGTAATGTTTTGGTATCGATAGAAGTTGAATCATAGTATTCAAAATACTTGTACCTCAATAACATTTACACTAGCAATTTTTTGTACATTTCTGCTGATGTTCAGCCCAAGCTTCTGCTGTCTGATGTAGAAATTATGCACTTCATGATAAAATTTGAAATGAAGTGATGAAGTGCTGATCAACACTTTAAAATAATCATGGTTAATTGTTATATTAAAACATTCCCAGCAGCAGGACACTGTTTTGAACAAAACTGCCGCAGAATTGAGTTTAAAGCCTTCATTAAGTATTTAATAAACCTATTGATTTTAAGATACTGCAGATTTAAGCCCAGACCACTCATGCATTCAGGTTGCAATGTCAGACTAATTGTTCGCCTAACAAAACCACCATTGGTCTTCAACAGTCTTCCTACCACCCTGCGAGCGGCTGACTGACTCCTTCAAATCTGGACTAGAGGCATTTATTTTGCAGGGCCTATCCTGTTGTTAGTATAGTATGTAAGGTGCAGATGTAACTGTTGCGGCGCCATAGAAATCATTATTATTGTTATTGGACTTCTATAAAACAATTGACATTATCTCTTCATCATAAGGATCGACATTTGCATCGGACAATTGCCAGGGACAAACACACGTACCCACTACCCACCTTCTCCTTATAAACACAGATTGCTTTCAGAGTGCATTACATTTTAAATAATACTTTTAGAGTCATTTTATTTCTATCAGGTAACCAATTTTTCAAACATCTTGCCATTGCCATGTGATGACATTCTATGTCTTAGTTACTACAATGAGGACAAATTTCATCACCTACCGGTCTGATGGCAATGTGAACTGGGAGACATTGAGTGACTTGCAGTAATGTTTTGGTATCGATAGAAGTTGAATCATAGTATTAAAAATACTTGTACCTCAATAACATTTACACTAGCAATTTTTTTACATTTCTGCTGATGTTCAGCCCAAGCTTAGAACTGCTGTCCGACGTAGAAATTATGCACTTCATGATAAAATTTGACATGACGTGCTGATCAACGCTTTAAAATAATCATGGTTAATTGTTATATTAAAAAATTCCCAGCAGCAGGACACTATTTTGAACAAAATTGCCGCTGAGTTGATTTTAAAGCCATTTAAGCATTTAATATACTTATTGATTTTAAGATACTGCATCTTGATTCTTTTCTCCATTCAATTATACTTTTTTACTTTCTACTTTTTATTAACATTTATGTAAAGTTGCCCATTATTTGGGCAAACCATTGCTAACTATGCCGAATGCTGACTGTATATACAGGGTGGCTCAAAAAAAAATGTACCACCGGATAAAATGCAATATCTTTGCAACCGATTGCAATTTTTCTCCGAAAATTTTCCAATTTGAAGGGGAATGAATTTCCAACAATCCCTGAAAGTTTCACTGAAAACTTTTTATGTTGGCAAAAGTTACAGCTGTTTAAACTTTGATTTTGGTTTTTTCAAATTTCCGTGGAAAAATTAACGTCAATTCTTGATTTCCATGTCAAATGATATCACTTTTCACTACGGCCTCAGAAATACGTTTTGCAGTTTATTGTGGGGTATGATGCGAGTGTCCACTCCCTGCTTTAATACGAGCTCGAATTCTTTTTGTGAAGCTTAGTATGGCCTTGTTGATCGAGTCCTGCGGCAACTGGTCCCACATTAGCAGCAGGACTTCCTTCAGCTAGCCAATGTTCTCCAACTCGGGATGAAATGTCTTGCAGCATAGCTTCCCAGACGTGGTAAGCAAGAGGGCTAAGGTCTGGCGATGTTGTTAGTCACCTTTGCCAATAAATTTACTGGAGTGGATTGCAAAAATAAGGTAGCGTCATCATAATCAGCCTTGCCGTGCGAGCAAGCAGGCGCACTGTTCTGCTGGAAAATAAAACGAGATGTTAGAGCTCACCTGGTCTTCAATGAGTCTGGGTAAGAGAGTTCAGCGATGAGTTTGACATTTAGCCTACTGAGTGGGATTAAATGCAGTCTTTTCTGGCACCCGTGACACATGCCAGCAAATCTGATGCTGAAACCACGATGTGCTTTGCAAACTTGACCCTTTCGATTACCAAGCGAATTTCTTGAAAATCGTACTTTTTCCATCAGACCAAGCGACCACTTCCTGCCTCGCTTCCAACATCTGATCTTCGTTACATAAACATGTTCACAGATAGCCTTCAATATGCTCAGGCTCCACTTTTCACTGGGTATTTTGCTATGATTACGCGATGTCCCAGTCTCTGTTCACGCAGCGTCCGAGTTTCCATTTTATCTTCCGCAGAAACTTTGCCCATGACGTTCAGTAATGAATTCACGAATTGAGTCCATAATCTATAAAATATCACTAAATACCAACAGTTTTCTGCATAAACAGCTTCTTTACAGCTCTTAGTGAGGTCGTAGGACATCATCATCATTTCTTATGATGTAATTTGCAAAAAATCTTAATGAAATCTCATTGTATTGGAACTTTATTCTCCGGATTTTTGAAAAAACAAAATTTTAAGTTTGAACAGCTGTATCTTTTGCAAACAAGAAAATTTTCAAGCGAAACTTTCAGGGATTGTTGGAAATTCATTCCCCTACAAATTGGGAAATTTTCGGAGAACAATGTCAATCGGTTGCGAAGTTATCGCATTTTGTCCGGTGGTACATTTTTTTTGAGCCACCCTGTATACAGGGTGGGCCATAAAAAAGTAACCCCTACGGTTTTTAGTTCATATCTTGGCCAAACATAAGAATTTTTAAATGAAACTTTGCAGTCTTAAAGGCAATTCATATTTACGTACAATAGTCAAATTTCAATAACAAATTTCAAAGACAACTGAGGCCACCCACCGTTTTTTGACGATTCAAAAACGAAACGCTAAACAAACTAGGTTTTTTGCCAATTATCTTAGCCAAAAGTAAGAATTTCGAAGTGAAATTTTTCAGGCTAAAGGCCAATTCATATTTACACACGATGTCCAAATTTCATCAAAATAATTCATAGGGAACAAAAGTTATGCCACTTTTAGTGAGGTCACCCACCGTTTTTGACGATTCAAAAACGAAACGCAACAAAAAGTAACAAAAACGTGATTTTATTAAGTCTCATCTCCTCAAATAACCGTTGTTAAATGTACTTGGTAGTACTTCACTACTTGTGTTCAATGTGCCCACCACCAGTGCCAACACTTCTTTTGAGTCTCTTTGCAAAGTTCTTGATGGACCTGTTGATTAATCTGAGAGATTCCTTATTTACCAATTTGATTGTCATCTTGCTAAGTGACTTCTCAGTGACGTGCAGCTACGCTGGTACCCTGTTTCTTTTTAGATAGTAATAATAATGATCATCTGACAATATCAAGGCTATTTGATAACAATTATTTGAAGTGAGACTTAATAAATTGTGTTTTTGCTACTTTTTGGTGCGTTACCCTTCTGAATCGTCAAAAAACGGTGGGGGCCTCACTGAATGTGGTATAACTTTTTTTCTGTTTGAAATATTTTGATTAAATCTGGCCAGTATGTGTAGATATGAATTGTCGTTAAGCCTGTAGAACTTCATCTCGATATTCTTACTTCTGACCAAGATATTGGCCAGAATAATTAAACTGGTTTTTGTTACTTTTTATTGCGTGGCATTTTTGAATCGTCAAAAAACGGTGAGTGGCCTCACTAAAAGTTATAAAACTTTCGTTCTGTTCGAAATATTTTGATGAAATCTTGCCATCATGTGTAAATATGAATTGTCTTTAAGCCTGTAAAATTTCATTTCGAAATTCTTACTTCTGGCCAAGATATGGGCAAAAAACCTTAGGGGGTTACTTTTTTATGGCCCACCCTGTATAGTCAGCATTTGGCATAGTTAGCAATGGCTTGATAGTCTAGTCAGTGGTCTCAAACATGTGGCCTGTGGAATTGATTACCTGGTAATGCAGTCCGCGACAGCCACCTGGATTTAAAAAAAAGACTTGGGTTGCATGGGAACAGTAGCGGATCCAGAACTCTTTCAAGGGGGGGGGCCAAAAATATTTGATCTTGGGACAGGGAACAAAATCGTCGTTGGTCGCCCCAAAAGTTGATGGAAAAAAGTACTTTTCAACCGCCAAAAAAAGTTGATGACCTTTTTTTAGTCATCGGTCTTTGGATGATGAAAAAAGTACTTTTCATCCGCCAAAAAGTTGATGTTTTTTTAGTCCTCCACTAGAAAACCAAAAGCCACGTCCAATGCAATTTTTTATGGGGGCCAATATGCCATGACACCATGGGCGCCCGCAGAAAATTTTGCAGGAGGGGGCAAACATTTTACCGTGGTCACGGTTACATTTTTCAGTGACAAAAGCATGCTAAATACAGCGCTGGAAATTAGAAACACTGGTATTTTTTCAAAGACTTTTTTAATGCAAATTTCTCGGTTTCATTTTGTGTATTATTTTTGTAAAAAATTGGTTAAAAATCCAAAAGTAGATGTTAAAAAGTAGGTCCATGAAGGGCACTATATTATATATAATTATATATTTATTTCTATAGAGATTTCTAAACGTAAATTTATCACTTTCACGTGTGTATCATTCGTATGATTAGTGTTTTAATGCGAAAAAATTTGTTAAAAACTCAAAAGTAGTAGTTAAAAAATAAGTTTCACTTTTCCAGGGGGGGCAAGTGCCCCCCCTTGCCCCTATGTGCGGGCGCCCATGCATGACACCCCTATTCCTAATTTCAAACCTAATGGGGGGCACATCCCATGGCAGTTTTAAATGGGGGGCCAAGGCCGGATTGCCCCCTGGATCCGCCCCTGCATGGGAATACTGACCTTCGTGTACAAAAGACGAGATCCTGCGTGGCCGAGTGACAACCAACCGGAAACCATACACACTACACAGTCTACACAGAGCCGTGTGTCTGAGCAAAAGTGACATCATTAATTAAAAACTCCCATCTATTTGGCGCTGACTGTAAAGTATAAAATTTGAACTTTTATCCTTTAGTTTTGTAATCTTTAGGGAAGGCTCCGCGGGCCAGAAAGAAATTGTCGGCGGGCCAGCTCTTTGACACCCCTGCTTTACAACCAACCTGCCAATGTGTTTTTTTCTTAATCAATTTCACTCCATCAAATAATAAAGAGCTCGAGAATTATTTTATGAACAATATTGCAGTTGCTGCTAATGTTCTTCATCTTCAATTTCTGACTTCACAAGACAGACCACCTCATTCACTGTTTCTGGGGAAAATAATTCAACCCCTGTGTCTGAATCTGACAAATCCTGAAACAGATCAATAACCTTTATGTAGCACATGTTCAAGCAACTGCTTAATTGTAAAGTTGGATGATTTGATTGATTCTGAATGATGATCTCACAGTTTAAATATTGTCAGTGTATGGACGTAGCAACGTTCCTTTCACTCTTGTATTTGTAAGTACTGTCTTAAATGACAACATTTACAACATACTTCATAGTTAGACGCAGTCATTAACAGTTATTTAGATAAAGGATAGATAATTGTAATTGAACATTTTTATAGCGCCGCTCACAGAGTCAGTGACGACTCTACTCAGAGGCGCTCTCTGCACTAACTAGCTGAAATGATGTTAAGTTAACAGTCATAGCGAGCAAAAAATAACAACAAGTTGCAAAACAAAACACAGTTAGCTGAAAGAGTCACCGGTGGCAAGCCCTCGCAAACACGTAGAGTTGACCATCAGATTCCCGTAGAGCTGGTAGATGGCGTGGTTGATCAGAGTCTCTGGTAGGTGGTAGATGACTCCCGTCCGGTTAATCGTTGAAGCTCCAGCAAGGATGCGCGTAGTAGAAGGCATTCGTCGCTTGTCGGTCGGTAGTTGGAAGCGCCGCCGTTGACAGCTGCAGTCGAGGTCAGTCCATGCTCTGACCCGCGTGAGCCGTCCTCCGGCGATGTAAATACCGGCTAGCAGCGGCGTACACGCACGGCGTATGGTACGACTCGGCTGTGCTGTCTGTGCATCATAGGGATGGTCGCTGATGCACTAACGTGGCCAACGCGACTTACAACAAAAACCCTCTAACCAGCGCAAAATCCTTGAGAAATCCAACGAAAAGTCCAGTACGCGAGTCTAGAAGCAGAAAACTCCAAACTGGCTGAAACAACTGTGAAAATTCTGCGTTTTGATGAAATAGTCCGTCGAAATGACAGAGAGGTCGATAAACGACCACATGGCCGCTGACCTGCGCAGAGTCACCATACAGCATATTACACAGATCTCTGGCACAATAATTGGAAAACAAAGGTCAGGAACAGATGATGAATAAAGAACAGCTTTAAACAGATCAATTTTTAGAAGAACACAAATGTCCAAGTGCAAACAACAATCAGAAGCAGTACTCAAATACGTAATTGGGATGGCAACATTAGCCGGATAGATGCTCAGTCTTTACCAAACATTTGAACTTGTTGAATGTATTATCTGGCATTTAATTAAAATGATGACACATTATTGTACACAATGTTTATGATTCTGATTCTTTGGTTTAAGTTTTTGCAACACAGATTGTCAAATGCAATATTGTGTAATATTACACTACACACAGAACCACAGTTTTGAAGCAATCGGCCCCAATCCTTCGCAGAGGCCCGACCCGAAGCAGGTCATTGGGGGCAGCGAATCTCTGCCACCATGGGGGCCAGGGTGAGGGGGCAAAAACCCTTATTTTTCACTACTTTTTCAGCTGTTGCCATGCATAGTTTCACACTTATTCACCTGAAACGTTACAACTACACAGATTTTTACACGGGGCACCTCACCTCCACCAAACACATCTCGGCCCTGCAGGCCGAGGTGTGTGTTTGGTGGGGGGGAGAAAAAATTTTTCCCAAAAGGGTGGGAGTGGGGGAGACAATTTTTTGGGAGGCAGGGAGAGAGGAAGGGTAGGTTGGGTGGATGGGATTGGCGGGGAAACGGGCCGAATCCTAAAATTCCTGGGCAACAATTCCTGGTGCCCCAGCTAGTAGTTTATATATTTAGTGAGCAATTTACAGCAAAGATAACCAAGATAATAAAAGCAATGACATTAGAGACCATATCAAATATCAGCAAAGCTTCAGATTACTGGAAGTCCCAAACTATATTGGCAGGCACAAATCAGCATCATGTGTGATCATTAATTAATAAGTAAACCACTGCTTGGCAAGTGGAAAACCACTGCAATGATCAGTCCTTCCTATCATGATTACATATAGACAAGAAAATCACGGATATCAGGGTAACAATCGATTTTTGCTGATTGCCCAACTCTAGGGATGTATGAGTTTCTCCCGATCACTATGGAAGACATTATTAATGTAATTGTTCTATCACTAGCAAAACTGCTCTCTTGGCATGTTTCTGACGGTTGTAGGACATTTCCCCCTGGACATTTCCCCCCCGGACAATTCCCCCTGTGCATACACATACATGAATGCATACATACATACATACAAACATACATACAAACGATTTATGCAAATATGTATGTATATATATGTACGTATATATGTATATATATGTATGTAAGTAAGTAAGTAAGTATTTTCTTTATTACTCCACTTGCAAACGCACAATGGGACACAGAACATCATTATAATACATAGAAGTAATAATCTATATAAATAAAAAATGAAACTTTCCAATAGTTCGTAAAAAATTTCTCGGTAAGTTACGCACCGATTGTTCTGAAAACTTACCAAAACCTTCCATTCCAATAGCACCGTGTCTTAAGATTTTTTCCCCCCGAAAAACCCAATCTTTTCCACAAAAAGTGAACTTTGCAATCCGATCGACCGCCATTTGCAAATTCAACCAAACCGCAGGGTTGCCAAATTTCAGAATCGTGTTGACCCGAAACACAGTGACCAGACGAAACATGAATGAGGTCGTGTGCCGTGACGTCATAAGCGAGTCGCATAATTTCCGTTCATTCAAAAACCAAAGCGGCCTTTCACCATTCTTGTCAGGAAGGGACGGTGTGAGGGAGGAAAGGAGCGGAGGGAGCGGGACGAAGAGGGTGGAGATGGAGGGGAGGGGAGGTCTTTTCTGCCACAGCAACGCGTGGCAGGGTACAGCTAGTAGGTAATAAAAAAACATGCAAATTAAAAATCACAAAAGTATGTATATGCATGTATGTATGCATGCATGTATTTGTGTATGTATACGTATATGGGGGGGAAATGTCCTAGGGTGGGGGGAAATGTCCGGGGGAATTGTCCAGGCGGGAAATGTCCGGTCACCGTTTCTGACGTGCCTCATGAAGGAGACGGCTCCACTGCTGGCACTTTTCATCACTCCAACATTCAATCATTTATTCGCCATTGGCCGTTTCGTGTCCAAATTGAAGCGTGTAATGTTTAACTTGTTTAATTCAAAATCATGTCCACCAACTTGTTCCAGTTCTTTCCTAACCCTTTTCTAAAACTGACATCTATCATTCGCTATACTAGTTATAACGCCTTCTCCCATTATCCTTAAACAATTACATTCTTCCTCCTTCAAATAAGCTGGCTGAATGTTAACTGGGCTAGTGCTGGTCATCTAAAAAAGATTTGTTCAAACCCTAACATTGAGTCAGGATGGATGTCGCTGATACATTTTCAGGGAGGTAGCACCTTGAGAGTGGTTCAGGTGCATCTACAGAGTTTGAAGCAGGTAGGGAATCGTAGCAGCTGCTCGATGGGTAGAGGTAGCAATTCATCTTGCCCAAGTTAAGGTGGGCCATTCCTATTGTGTGATGCTATTGGTTTTTGATCCTCTATTGCCCCGCCGGTGATCGGACAAAACCCCCCTGGACAAAAACCCCCCCGGACAAAAACCCCCCTGGACAGAAACCCCCTGATTTAGCCTAGGACATTAACCCCCACGGACAATTCCCCCCCTTTGCTGGCAAAATGCAGGTAGGCCTACAATTTGTTTAAACTTAGACTAATTATCGAGTTCCCGTGCTGTGTCAACTAATTAGTGTCGTACGGGTAAACACCTGTCGCTGTCATTCAGGCGTGAACTTATAACTTGTTAGTGTCATTCAGTCACTCCGATATGAAGCTAGTACCTGTTGGTGTAATCTAAGACAGCATGAATCGTTGTCATCAATCCAGCTTCCATTTAAGAAGGAATTTTTTCATCAATCCAGCTTCCACTTAAAAAAGAGTATTTTCATCAATCCAGCTTCTATTTGAGAAAGAGTATTTTCATCAATCCAGCTTTCATTTAGGCAAGAACATTTTCATCAATCCAACTTCTATTTAAGTAAACTTTATTTGTATCAATCCGGCTTCTATTTATATAGCGAGAATTCTTTTCATCAATCCAACTTGCGTACTTAAGGACACCGTTTTATAGTACGACAACTTATGTGCAATATATTCTACCAGGAGGGGTTATGTCCTACCCTGGGGGGGTTTCTGTCCGGGGGGTTTTTGTCCGGGGGGGTTTTTGTCCGGGGGGTTTTTTGTCCAGGGGGGGTTTTGTCCTACAACCTGCCCCGCCATCCTCGTTCAGCTCGTCCGTTGCTTCCGGCCATGCTTGGGCTTTTGGTAAAGGCTGATGTCGGACTGTTCCAATTTCTTAAAGAAGGATGCGCTTCTGGGTTTCTTTCAACTGTTATCATTTATCCATTCAATGCGATCACTGTAAACGGGTCGTGATCAAAGGGTGGCACATTCTTATTCTTTGTAGTTTGACGGATGAGTACAGAGTCTCATATTGATAGGTCTGCCACTCTTGCCCTCTTTCTATGATCAGCACAAAGCTTCATCCGATCTTTTGATTTGTGATTCCTCTCCCTTGGAGTCAAATTTTCTTCTCTAGTTGTATCATCGATTTATCCGTTTGCTTGTCCGAAACGGCCCAAAGAACAAAAGATCTGCAGGCTCCCTCAGGAGTGTTAAGTAAGGAGTAGCGTGATAGTTTCTTAAGAATTTCTGTAATTCTGACCACCAGTCAAGTCCGATGCATATTCGTTTTGACAATATTCCTCCTGAACTGTTCATATTCTCTGCTTGCTATGGTGTTGTTCGTCTATGGTGAAAGCAGGGGCAGATACAGAAATTTTCGAAGGAGGGTGGCAAATTTTTTGGTGATCTTTGCAAGAAAAAAATCTGATGACCTTTTTTAGTCATCCGGCCGAAATGTGTGGAAAATATACCATTTCCCCTGCCAAAAAACTTAACTGATGACCTTATTTTAGTCATCAGCAGGTTGTAATCTCTTCAGAATATACTATGACCTCTCTAGTCGTATTGCTACTTTTTCTCTCTCATCTTGTCCCGCTACATTGATTTAAAGCTTGTTGAAACCAAATGGGGGGGTGGTTCAGTACGTCCACATTGTCTCCCCCGGGCAACGGGACGAAGTCCCGGCTAAATCTGAACCATGGAGGAAGGAGAGACTTGATCAGTCGCCTTTTTATCCCCGATCATGAAACTCAAATATGGAAAGCAAAACATTCTACTCTCGGGTTAAAGTCCCGATCACTCAAGCCGGAGTATCGACTGGATTTGGAAACAAAGCAGATGACGTGCTGCCTCTAAAACCAAATCCGGATGACGGTGGAGGAGGGGGCAGCACTGATGGTCCAGGAGAAAAAGGGCATATTATATCCGCCGGGAGGATCTCGACCTTTGGCACATGGAACGTTAGAACGATGTGTGCTGTAGGAGCGGCGTCCCTCCTGGTGAGAGAATTGGAGAGGTTAATGTGGGATGTTGTCGGAATAGCGGAAACGCACTGGATAGGTGTGCAGGACGAATATGTGCAGGGATGCAGGATCATCAGTTCGGGCGGAGAAAGGTTACACAGGGCAGGGGTTGGATTGATATTGTCAAGAGCGGCTCAGCGGGCTCTGATGAGCCACAGGCCAGTAAATGACAGGATACTGTCAGCCAGGTTCAAGACAGCGACAGGGGCTGTCACAATATGCCAGATATACGCACCGACGGCTGACGCGGATGAGATGTGCATAGACGCTTTTTATAGTGATCTACAGAGGGAAATCAGCAGAACTCCAAAGAACGATGCGATAATACTCATGGGTGACTTCAATGCAAAGGTGGGAACTGGAGACGATGAAACAAAGGGAATCATGGGAACACATGGCATAGGAGACAGAAATGAAAGAGGAGAAAGATTACTCGACTTCTGCAGTGTCAACGGGTTGGTGATTACAAATACAAGATTCAAGCAGACAAAAATGAACAGGAAATGGACATGGGAGGCGCCAGATAGAAGAACTCACAACCTTATCGACTACATCATAGTCAGCAGGAAGTTGCTGGGCAGCGTGAGAAACAGCAGAGCGTTCCCTAGCGCCGATGTAGGATCGGATCATCAACTGGTTATGGTGCACATAAGACTCAAGCTGAGGGCGAAGAAGGTAATACCGAGAAGTAAAAAGATCAATATAGAAGCGCTGAAGAACGAAACCATCAGAGCGAACTATCAACTCAGGATAGATCAAAGATGGGAAGAGATGATGAAGGAGAAAATGGAAGGAATCGAGGAGGAATGGAACAAGGTAAAAAGCGCAATACAAGAAACATCAGAAGAAATACTGGGATACAAAAAGGGACAAGGGCGAGCAAAATGGCTGTCAGAGAAGACACTGGAGCTCATGGACGAGAGAAGAAAATACAAATGCAAGAGAATGGAGAGCGCAGACATGGCGAAACATCATAACTATCTATGCCGCATGGTCAAGAAAAGTGCCAAGGAAGACAAAGAAAAGTTCATAAGAGAAATATGCAGTGGTGTGGAAAAGGATAGAGCCAGTAACAAAATTAGAGCGGTGTATGAGGGGGTAAGAAGAATCACGCAGACGCACGCCCCGAGGGTGGGGGCAATTAAGGACAAACACGGTAAGATACTTACTCAGCCGGAGGAGGTTAAGGAAAGGTGGAGGGAATACTTTGATAGATTGTATAATGACCCAAACGAGACGGATGACAGCTATCTGGAGAATATCAAGGAGATGAAGAACATGGAAGAACTACCGGAATTGGGAGAGGACGAGGTAGAAGCCGCTATCCACAGAATGAAGCATAGGAAAGCTCCGGGATTGGACAACATTACAATGGAGGAAATACAGGCAGGAACGGCAGGA
This sequence comes from Lumbricus rubellus, assembly GCA_945859605.1. Taxonomy (NCBI): domain Eukaryota; kingdom Metazoa; phylum Annelida; class Clitellata; order Crassiclitellata; family Lumbricidae; genus Lumbricus; species Lumbricus rubellus. Next base: position 23,677,603 of record OX243816.1, read on the forward strand.
TTGGGAATTAAGATCATACACAGGTTATGTCAGGCGGTGTGGGAAAGAGAAGAGGTGCCATCGGAATGGAAGCGATCAATTATCATACCTATTCACAAGAAAAAAGACAAGCTGGATTGTGCAAACTATAGAGGGATAAGCCTACTCTGTCATAGCAGCAAGGTGTTTTCAACAATAATACTGCAGAGGATCAGGAAGAGGACTGATGAGATCCTGTCTGAGGCTCAAGCCGGATTCAGGGTAAATAGAAGTACAATAGACCAAATATTCACTCTGAGACAACTGGCAGAAAAGTACGAAGAATTTGGGAAGGAGCTTTACGTATGCTATATAGATTTTCGGAAAGCATTTGACAGTGTATGGAGGAAAGGATTGTGGAAGGTCATGAGACATTACGGATACCCTGAGAAGATTGTGAGGATACTGGAGAATGCATATAAGGATACCTTCAGCGCTGTAAGGGTGAATGGTGAACTCTCGGACTGGTTTGAGACCGTAGTGGGAGTACTGCAGGGGTGCGTTCTGTCACCCTTGCTCTTCAACATATTTCTGGAGTTGATAATGGCTAGGGCTCTGGATGGAATGGAGGAGGGGGCGGTGATTGGAGGAGAGGTTATAGGAGATCTGAGGTTCGCAGATGACATAGCACTGTTGGCAGAGCAAGCAAAGGGCTTGCAGGAAACACTGACAAGCGTAGTGGAAGTGAGTCGCAATATGGGAATGGCAATAAATGTCACGAAAACAGAAAGTCAACTTCTGGGAGGAGGAGATAAGAGGTTTCAACTGGAAGCAGATGGGTAGCAACTTGTGTAGGCGGATAGTTTCGTTTATTTGGGGGGAAACATCAACACGCAGGGAGGATCAGAGAAAGACATGAAAAGAAGAATTGGAATAGCGAGAGGAATATGGCAGGCATTGGGGAAAATATGGAACGCAAAGGAAATAAGCAGAGACACAAAAATCAAGTTGTATGAAACGTTGGTGTTAAGTGCATTACTCTACAATTCCGAGACCTGGACACTGAGGGAGACCGAGAAACAGCGATTAAGGGTGTTCGAGATGGCCTGTTTACGAAAGATAGAAGGAGTCACAAGAAGAGATAGAATACGGAATGAGATTATATACGAAAGATTAAACATCCGGAACGAAGTAGTGAGCAGAATACAGAACAGACGACTGCGCTACTTTGGGCACATGGTCAGGATGGAAAACAACCGGTATCCAAAGATAGCCTTCAATGGGGAGGTGCAGGGAAGGAGAAAAAGGGGAAGACCGAAGAAACGATGGAGGGACGTGATTAAGGAGGACTGTCAGGAGATGGGGCTGTCGATGCAGGAGGCTGTTCATCAGGCGGAAAACAGAGGAAGATGGAGAGCTTCCATAAATGAGCGGCTTCTGCGTGCTGGGGCATCGCCAAGGCCATAAGTAAGTAAGTAAGTAAGAAACCAAATGGGGGCCATGTCCTATGCAATTTTGAAATGGTGGCCATGGCCGGATTGGCCCCACCCTGGATCTGTCCCTGGGTGAAAGCCTATGTACAAAGAAAACTCTTTGAACGCCAGGTTCTGAAACGGTGTGCCATTGTCGATTCTCATCACCTCAGGAGTTCCAAACGTTTTTCATAAAAAATTATTTCGAAAATCATTATAATACAGTCTGCTGCGACATTAATGGCAAACTCGACTATCAGAAATCTTGAATAATCATCAATGATAACGAGTAACGAAGACCCAGCTTACTCAAGACATTTCATTTTGGACATGATTCGTGAAAATGATGATCGTGACTGTCTCAGGCCTCCTGACCATGTAAAGAACGTACTATCTCTGGAGGCATTTAAATCAAAGCTCAAAACCTATCTTTTAAAACAATTATATGACTGCCATTCTACCTTCTGAACTCATGTACAGCACCCTTATCATCTTAATATTAAATATTATCAATTATTATTATCAGCATAAAACAGTGATCACAACAGACAAGAGAATATGACTGCCAATATTGTACTAGATGCCTACCATAACCTGTGTGCCATTTAGTACTCTGATGTTTAACTGTGAAAGTTGTTCGGGAGTGGCATTTATCAGCTGGATTTTTTGACTTCCTGCTTCCATCATCATCAGCTGAGATATATTCACATCCTTTAAAAACAAGGCAAAAGTTTGTAAAATCCTACCAGCAGAACAAAGCAGACATTTTCCACCAAACACTGAATTCATGTATTTGTATTATACTATTTGCTTGATCTGGGTAGGACCAAGTACTGTACTATTTGCTCCATGTGCTAGGCATCACATTTTCATGTAATAAAAATTATTAAAATACATTATTTGCACTTTTAATAACTAATACCATAGTTGGAAAAAAGTTTTTCCATTTTTTATTCTTCTAGGAAAAGTCCATTTTTTGTTTCGTCTCATTTTTTCATTGTTTTTTATATATTTATATAGCAATTGAAACGCCTCTGCCCAAGCAGTGGGAAGAGCCTAACTCCCGTCACCCCTCTGGGGTTCCTGGTTGGGTAACCGGCTGCAAAGGCAATGAACATACCCACTACACCACCACCCCCAACAATGTTGGCCGGTTACCCAACCAGAGGGGTGACGGGAGGTAGGTTCTTTCCAGTGCCTGGGCAGCAGAGTTGCGATTGCTAGCCTGTCTCTTAGTTCATACAATATACAAGCCATTCTGAGCTTTAATATGAAGGGACTGCAGCCTGCTGCAGGTGGGCTAGCCTGCTGCTTCCTGGGCTCCTAGTGTAGCGGTGTTTTGGTCAGTCAGTGTTGTGGTCACCCAAGACCCTTTCCAATCACAAGTTGGTCCACCGTCCACTTCGTTCATCCAACAGACTTGACCTCTTGGCTCCTTGGTCTAGAAATGCTATGGCTCAGTCTTGATCATTGGCCTCAATTGGTCCTTCTTTTTGGAATGATCTTTCTTTTTCTGTTCACTCAACACTTCTGTCTGGCAGTCTCTCTTCGGCTTTGTCTCTTCTTAAAACCTGCTTCTTCTCACGGGGCCTTGCGCACTGGGAATGCCTCTGAACGGTTCACCCTACTAGAGGTTTTGACTCGGGTTATATTGGGTAATGGTGGAGGAGGGTCAAATTGGTGAAGGGGGCGGAAGAAGATCATTTCTTTTGATTTAGAGCTATCGAGGGTAAGGTTATTGGCAGAAGCCCAAGTAGAGATCAGGTGCAGTTCAGATGAGATGGTATGAGCCAGAGAACAGAACAGAACAGACAGCCAGCAATAATTGTATTAAGCAAGTTATTAATAGGCACTCATGCAGTGCAGAAACCACAGAAAGGAGAATGTGGGTGTGGGTGTTTGCTCAGAATTATACACACCTGCAGTTTCGCAGCTATTGACCACCAGAACAATCCAGTGGAGGGTTGGTGAATCTCTCACCACAGGGCCTGCGTAGGGACGAAAAGCCGAAATTTTCGCTATTTTCATATATTCGAGCAGTTTCACAGCTTTAAACCTCAAACCTTGCAGCTAGAGAGAGAGAGAGAGCGACCAGGGCCACCACCCACAGTCACCACACTCCAGGGTGGGTCATGTTTGACATTTTTGGGGAAAGCGGGTTGGAGGGTTGGCGAAAACCAGAAATTTAGTGGTCAACGCCAGGTACCCCAGAGGAGTAGTGTCGAAAACCCTAATTTCCCGAGCAACGCCGGGTCCCACATCTAGTATCTTAATAAGAGAACATAATATTATGTCTGAACTAGTTAACTAAATCCTTATGTGATGTCTTAAGGCAAGGCCGTAGCTAGGGGGTAGCTTGGGTGCTTGAACACACCCTCCCCCAAATGAAATAATGCTACAATTGAATAATGCATGCATACTAACACAATCATGATGTAAGGACTAAGGGCATTTCATTTTGAAGCTCTTATTTCAGAGGATGCCCGAAAAAAAACATGGAGAAGCACATTCAAGGAGGATCTGATGGAGATGGGTATCTCTGGAATGAAGCAGCAAAAAAAGCAGCCGACTGTGCAGGATGGAGAAATCTTGTTGGCCGATGTTCCGAAAGGAATGAAAGGAACTGAGAGATAGAGAGAGAGAGATTTCTATGTGACATAGTCATCATCATCATCGCTATCCTTGGGTTAACAACCCGTAGGTGTCCGACGCCACTCTCTGTCTGAGTCTGTCTCACATCATGCTTCCCAACTTCAACCGGTCCGGTCAGCAGGTCCGCTCCACACCATTAACATCTTGGAGCCACTAGACCACCTTGTCCGATTGAAGAGAATATTGGGAGAGAAGTACGAAGAACAACCTGGGTCAATACCCGTATGTGGCCCACGTATGCTCTCTCCTTCGACTCTCTCCACCGGTCTGTCCTGACCGGCCTGTGCATGTGTACTCCACATCATGACACCTTGAAGCATCTGGGTCGCTATGTCACTTGTGTCGTGGTTTTTGCGGATTTCTATGGTCTTGGTCTTTTTCTGCCAGTGTATCTCCACCCATCTGGCAAACCTTCCTCCTTTGTCCGGGCTTAGGACCGGCACAGAGACTTTGTTGGTTCCCTGTGGCGGAGGATGGATGCAGTTTAACGTCATGCCCAGGACCATGTGACATAGTACAGTAGATTAAATCATCCTCCAAACCCCTTAGTCTGTTGTTTCGGTTGCTTTTCAACTTGTTCAAGGTCGAGTAAACACCCCCAAAATAAAACCCTGGCTACGGCTTTGTCTTAAGGTAATGTCAGGTGTACTAACATGCAAATCTTTTAGCAAATCTACACATCAGGAGCAAGACTTAGTATTAGCAAAGCAGCAAGAGATAAAAGAATGCAGGAGTTGGATGATTCATGTGCATGATATCGAGAAACTTAGCAGGATACAACTTCCATTAATTGATTTTTTAAGTTTACGTTTAAACAAGGCAAAACAGAGGAAATTCCGAGTAAACAATACTACGTAGGCCTACGACTAAATGACAGATCTATAGTTGAAACGAGAACATCTGAAACAATATATTTACCTCCTGATTCATTACATCCAAGTCAGCATTTTGGAAAGATTCATCAGAAGGAATGAACTCGATGGTTGACGCTTCGGAACCTGAGTTAATCACTGATGGCACCTTGCCACGGAACGCTTTGACGGTCAGTGGCATACCGAGCATCTTGCGACGGAAGGCAGTCCTGCACTTGGAATCCATGTTCAGCTTAACATGCTTCCAGTCATCCTCCGTTATTCGGAATCGGTGGATAAGGTGACCTTCAATTCAACATTTAAGCTATAGATTAGTGATCGTCTACAAAGAACGTCCTCAACGAGGGTGTGGAAGGTCATTGCAAAACGGACAAATGCGGACAGGGTGCAGACGTCCGCATCTAAATTTGATAACTTTCTTCAGTACAATATGTGCCGTAAATACGAACTTCAGTGAGATGGCAGAAAGTCTGTACTAAATTGGTTTTTCATTAGTAACAATTGGTTGCAGACAGCTCAGTAACCATTTCGTCAGCAAAGCCTACAAACGGAGCAGAAAGGAAATGTCAGCTAATGGTATGTGAGACTGTGCTGCCATGCACGCCAAGGCAGTGCTTTCCTTCTGCCATGCTGCTGAGTCTCGTAGTAAAAGCATCATCATTTTTATGGCCGATGTATTTACAGCTGCCCATCCAAACACACGATCCAACATGTGGAGTCAATATTTGACGATAAACTTCACAATATTTTTTTAAAAATATTTCTCTGACCCCCACCCCAACCAAAACTAAAAACCTACCCTGTAGACTAAGTAGCCCATGCAAAGCAGACTAAAACAAGGTTTAATTAAAAAGACATTGATCTGGAATATACAGTATAAACAGTAGATAATAAATTTGTAATGATATTTTCTTACAGAACCTGTGACTTTACCTGGGAGTCTGATATTTATAATATAACAACACAGGCCAACATTTTAGCTAATTTCCTCACGGAACCTTTGTCTTTCCCTCAAAGAACCAAGAGCTCTGTGGAATACATCTTGGAAAATGCTGAGTCAAGGTATCCACCCAAAGCAATTGGTTCACCTTATATACTACCGGTAGTCAGGGTATCTCAGCTATCAACATCAACACCCATACATGATACCTCCATGTTTAAGTGTAGTGGAAAAACTTTTGATATCACATGCACTGTGTTTAATCTAGATGTCTCCATGGCGGAAGTTCCCCTAGGAATGAGAATTCCTCAGAAAAAATCGACTACAAAGCATTGAAGCACTAAAAAGTCACCAGAATAAAACAGGATACAATTTATAGAATTTACAAAAGTTTTGTCTGAAATTTTGACGACAAGGTTAAAAAAGTCATTAGCTTTTTGGGAAGTAAAACATAAGTTTTGAGGGAGGAAATTTTGGCGAATGACTAGAAAAGTCATCAGAAATTTCCGGGCAAAAGATGTTGTCAGTGTGTGGCTGAGTGGCTGTTGTCCACACAAAAAGCCATTTTTCATGTCCCCAGAAACCTAAATTCCTCCTCAAAACAGGGGACCAGATTAAACACTGTCACATGTATTGATGAAAATGAGAACAACAACCATCGCCAATAGAATATACATTTATCAACTCAGAGCTTTGCTTCAGTCTTTCCACACACATCAATACGAACAAAGAGAATGTTAGACACTCACACCTAATTCCGTAGATAAGCAGAGGATCAAGCTGCTTCTTTCCATGTTTACTGTGACCACTCAGATTGGATGAGGCCAATGTGTCACGATCAAACAGGTAATCTAACAGCGTCAGTGCCATCTTCATCGGCGTCTGGCAGTTGGAATTTATGTGCAGCAGATCTCTGGAAAACAAATTTCTTCAATCAGTCTACCCAGTTTCAAACATTGATATTCAAAAAACAATTAAACAATTGTAATCCCACTAACAGTAACAGTTAGGCCGACCGTACAAGTTAACATAGGTTCGTAGTAATGGCAATGTAATCGTAAAGCTACATCAGCAGAATTATTTAGAATTCTAGAATAATTAGAAACTAGATTGCATTCTATATCAACAATTTCATTTGTTAAAATTTTACGCAATTGAAAAAATATTGGTGTAACATTTGTAAATTTTAATGATTCAGCTATTTACATGTATAACAATTGCATAATGTCTTGCCAAAATTTGTTGCAAGTTTAGGTAAGTCGTGTGCCACAAGATAAAGAAACAACTTCTACAGTTGAGGAAAATGAGCACTGAGAAAATACTTCCCAGATGAGAATAAAATTAATCTTCAGCGGCTGTTGGAGTGCTGAAACAAAGGAACCGGGTTTTGAAGATGTGTAAAGGGAGAGACGATTTGCTGTTGTCTGTAAACGTGTTTCAGCAGCCAAACCCAACCATCGTCCGTTGCGTCAGTTGGTCTTTGAGAGCACTTCTCCAAAGTTATTATGACAAGTGGCTAATGCAATATAGATGTAAACAGCAACTGTCAAATTTCTGGGGAAGGGAAAAGGGGAACTTTCCCGCTCTGGAGATGCCAAGATTAAGCACTGAGGAGCATGGCTACCATACACAGCCTACAGAAGATCTTTTTCAACTAAATTTAACGTCATCTCACCATCATGATTGAGCACCTTAAGCGTCTCCTAATAATAGACTTGTAGGCTACTAAAAAAAATATATCATTAGTCCACGAGCAACTCAGTAATGCTGTTGTTAGAAGCCACCTCAAGATTCATCTATTAGCATAGTAACAAATGTGTGCAGTAAATGTGCAATCCACAGGTCTGATTGCATATCAGATTTTGTGTGTAATGGAGCATACTATAATGAGTTTCTGGTGTATCTTCAGCAAATGACAGCAAATGAGAGCATGCAGATAAATAGATCTACATTTTGACTTATTTTATCCCCATCCAAGAAACTACTCCAGAGTTGAACAGATTATAGACAACGGTCTCAGCCAAAGATGAAGATAAAAAGAACAGCTAAAGTCGACTAACTGTGGTGATATGGCCACTCTGACTCGCATCTCAGGTTTGCCTTCATCCCCAAGCCATGAGCCATGAAGATAATCCTCTGTCATCAAATCAATAAAATATCAGAATTAAATATATAGCAAAACGACTTCATAAAAAGAATAATTGTTCATTTATTCAAACTGAGAAGTATGCAGTAAGATGTAGTTCTGGTAGCAACAGATAACATTTAACAAGTTTAACAAGAGTCTAATTTAACTGAAAGCATTGCCATAAAATTCTTAATTCTGACCAACAGTTAATATTAGCATCAGTTATTTATTGCCATATGCAGCTAGGAAACTCTTTCAAAATAGAAATAAAAGAATATGAGAAAGAAAGAGAGAAAGAGCTGCGTCTAGACCTATGCATGTAGCTGATTGAGCAACTGCCTTCTTTGCAGAAGATATTCAGTCCTTTCAGTTGGGGAGGATGGCATCCGCGTTCACGAAGCCTGGTCAATCTGGGCGCGCCCTCCCTGTGAGTACCTTCGGAAAACTAAGGATGCCACCAGCTGACCGAATTCATCCGAATCCCGGTCCACGCTCCGACAAGACCTGGAGCAGTAGCATACGCGAAGAAGAAGTAAAAGGAGAAATGTTAAGCCACCTTCATATATGGACTTGATAGCTATTTACTGACCTTCCCGATTCAAGGTGATGAAATTGAACTTCCGCATATCACCTGACATGTTCAGAAAATCTGTTAAGAAATGACAGTAAATTGGATGGCACTAATAATGTAGGAAATAAAATTTAAAAAATTCTAAATAAATACCTTTTCATCTATCCAGTGATAGCAAATTCAACAATACAGCTCATTGAAAGGTACATTCTCTGATATAACATAGGACGAGGCCAGGCTCACTTGGTATTTCTAAGTGCTTTTAACAACATCTAAAGGTTGAGCACTGTACTAACCAGAAAAGTGCAATTTATTTTAGAAAAAACAATTTAAAATGCTTCAAGCAGTCTGATAGCACAGTCTTCCCTCAAACGCTCAACAAAATAGCCATTAGAAATTAAATGTTGAAAAGCCGGGCCAGAGGGTTAGAACCCAAGAGCATCAAAACAGCCTGTAGAAATAAATCCATTAATTCATCGTCAAGAATTTCATAAGAGCCTTTCATAACTAGAAATCACTAGATCTTTGAAAGTCGTATACACTTGAACTAAATATGCAGCATAGACACTGTTCGTCTCAGTTTTAAAAAAAAGAATACGACAACTAACCAATCATTTTCATCTCCTGTCTTGCAATATCAGAAGATGGTGACAGTTCACAGTTAACTTCCAACCTAAAACAATCGTTGCAATATGCACAACTATTTCATGACATATTAACAAGAAATTGTTAAAATAAAAAGAGCTTAGGATCAATTGTTGAATTAATTAATTTTTTCTTGACAAGCAAATAATACAAGAGCTTATATTTTTTAAATTTGCAAATTAACCACAACATTTATAATAATGTAACACCAGAGAAATTGACAAGTCATTAACTTTTCAAATATGGGTAGTACTCAATGTTTCTTCCTACTTTTTATCACTATGTTTCTTAGCAGATGCTCCAGATGAACATAAACTCAATTACCCATATGTAATTTTGCATTGCTTTATAAGCCTGAAATCAATCACTTACTTGTGACAGAAGATATAATAATAGTGACGAATTACTGTATATAGTGTTGTAACGCAGCCATGCTGTTACAAGGATGCCTCACAGACAACAAGCAGCATGGCAAGCCTTACAAAACGAACAAATCTTGAGTCCAGATTTTAATGAGCCAATTGAATTGAATTGCAGAACTTGTTATTTTATTTCAGAAAATCATTTTTTATTTTACTTTTTATTTAGTTCATCATTAATCATTTCATTTCAGTTTAGTTTTATTTCTGATAATCACTTTAATTTTAGTTTAGCTTTTAATTCATACAATCATTTTAGTTCTAGTTTTCATGAACAATTGACTAATCTTTTTTAGTTTAATTTACGGCAGTGGTGCACGACCTTTTTCAGCCAACAGCCACTAATAGATTTATTAGACCCTTCAGGGGCCAAACAAGTGTGACAACTCAGACTATGTAATTGTAATATGAATGCACGTCAAATTTATTAAGATGACGTGCGCAGTAAAACACAAGTAAAAGTAAATGTTAAGAGTTATATTGAAAGGGGACTTATATCACTTCTATGTTGCCACAAAATAATAGTTTTCCAGTGACCACACAGTGCGCAAGTCAGTGTGATGGTTGCGGCTGCACTTCTGCAACTAGCTTATCCTCCTCAGTGGATTTGTCCAACTCGTTGGACATTGGGTTCTAGGGCTATAACTCACAAGCTATTTAATCCAATATTGCAGAACCAACTTCCAACGAGTTGGACATAATGTGCCTACATCTGGCGAATGAAAAAGTTAAAACTTTTCAGTGTTGATTCAAAACAAAATGGCGACGGTTGGAGTAAAAACTTCTACGGAAAGGGGCAAAAGGTAAAAAAACCATATTTCCTCAGGGGTTACATATATTATTAAAAGCAATCAGCAGTTTTATTACCTAGACATTACTCGTTCTTTTAGTGCAAATTGTAGGCTTTTAACACAATAGGTGTGGGAGATAGAGTTGTCGCAATGCCGTGTCAAATGTCCAACGAGTTGGACAAATCCACTGAGGAGGTTAAAGATGATTGTCAGGTTGAATGTTTGTAGTTGAAACAGACGCAGAATTTCTTCAAGATGATCGTCAGATAGTTGATTATGTGTGCTACTTTTGTTCAGCTTCATCTGTGAAAATGTCTGTTCACAGCGATAGGTGCTTCCAAACATGCTTGCATGAACAAGAGCAATGTCCTTCAGAATAACAAATGTCGCTGCAAGAGAGTTGTAAAAATCAAGCAAAGCGTTGTCTCTGTAAGCAGCATGCATTGCATCAGATGACTGGAGATCAATAAGTTCCAACTGGTAATCTCGTGACATCTCGTCCATTGAAACAGTTGTGTGCTTCTGTCTGAAATTGGAGGTTTTGCGCCACTGTAGACTTAATGTTAATTTCGGCTCTTAAATAGTTGCCTTTCCTGTTGGTCATCGTGGGCTACATGACAACTCGTCGCGGGCCAGATGTGGTCCGTGGGTCGGACGTTGTGCACCACTGATTTATGGAATTAACAGTTCAGCAACTTTGGGCAACAAGCATGGTGAATGAGGGGAGAGTAAGGCAACTGGACAAGAAGGTGTTAAACACGAGAGGTTAGAAACTGAGCCATAAAATTACTTGATAAATTTTGCAATGATCACCCTCTCCCACTCGGTTCTAATGTCATTAAGTAGGGCGACAGTAATGTCATAATGAAGCTGTTGAAATTCACAATTAATTGTGGTGCACAAGGGACTGAATAAGGTAGATAGACCTTAGAAGGGATGAGGTCAATTAAAGATGAATTAGCAAGGAACCATAAAACGAATTGATGTTGAAAGAGACACCCTACAACACTCACTTCTGTGCAACTTGGAGAGACGAGCGGAGGTAGATGACGACAGTAAGTTTAGGGCCTAGGCCTATACAACGGGACATGTGCACCGTTCAACTACATCGCGGTCGAAAATTCTAGCAAAGTACAGACTTGATTCAATTGCTGGGTAATTTTCATCTCAGTGGCAGAGCACAATGAGAGTCTTTGCAATGACCTCGACACTAGTACCGAACTGATTCGCCTTTACTTACTCTATGAGCATTGAGGAGCAGGCAATCAATGCATGTTCTAAACGCACCATGCAGCGTCTCACGAGAAAGTCAGACATACCTCATCTATCCTCAATGAGGACCGCTGGGCAGAGGTATTATCATGTGTCTATTGGCACAACACACTATCAGCGCAGGTTTGGTCCAGATACTCTGAATGTACTGTAATGCTATCTACCAACATACACAGTCTTTAGGTTGTTGCTGCTGTTACAGATTGAGTTTTGATGTACCTTGATCCATTCTGAATCATTTGCTCCAACTTGTCCTCCAGGTATTTGCTGTTGATGCAGATGCCTTCCAGTTTCTCCTCCATGACATCCAGACGATTGCAAACCACTCGTCCAATGCTAGACACCAACTGCTGTTAAACACATCATGATCATCACCCGCGTTAACATCGTCATGATTCATCCTACTCATCATCATGGATTAAAAAATCATCCCGCTCGTCATTGTTATTATCATCAACAACACCACCGCCTCCGCCATCAGCATTATTATTGTCTTCTTCATCACAGTCACCACCTTAATCATCATCACCACCACCACAGCATCTTACAATCAACATGGTCACCATCATTCATTGTCATGTTCATAATTAAAACTAACAGTCCAATTAATAGAACCGAATTCTGCTTAAATCCCTTTAGTCACTGATTATGCTTTGCTCTAACTACCGGCTGGCGATCAAAGCCAGTTCTGCACGCACCATGCAGTGGGTCGAAGGAAAGTCAGACAGACCTCGTCGATCCTCAGTGAGGGTCGCTGGGCAAAGGAATTACCATATGTCTATTGTCAGTGAAAGGCTTAACCACTGAATATCACACGACGCCTCTCCCTCGCTACAGCTCACAGTCTGACTGGACTCTTAAATGTTCTCCTCATCTGGTAATCACTAAAAAAAGAATTTGCCACAAAATTTAGTTAAGTGGAAACTGGGCAGGTCGAAGTAAACTGTGTAGGGCTGTCAATGAGACTTGGAAATCCAACAGAAGGATTGCACTCAGGTCATCGAAATCAACTACCCAAAATGTAACCAAAGAAACATCGTTTGAATAGATTGCCCATTCGTGTTGTTTCAGTTGAATATGCTAAAGCATCTGTTGTAAATTTACACTTTTCAGTTGAATCCATTTCTGCCTGAATTTTTCCTGAAAACAAGTAAACTAACAGAACACAACGTAGAACAACATCACAACAAGAGATTCAGTTAAGTATCATAGAATACATATTTTCTTTTAAAATCAGAAGACCTCTCGATCTTATTGTAAGCTTAAACAAATGATAATTGATATAGCAACATCTGCTATACAAGACATGGTATTGCAATTCTCATGAAGATTGCAGTTCTTGTATCTGCCAATCTTTGGGTTTTAATGCTTAGAACAGACTCTGCATCTTTGTCGAAATGTGAGTTTGATGAAAATTGCATGCGAAATAGTCCTCATATGGAAGGTGATGTAACTATAATCAATGAATCAATTTCTTTTATTCAGTGTCAAGCTTCTAACAAGTAAGAGGCAGCAAAAGTTGTCTCCACTTCGACAGCAACATCAAGTTTGGTTCAAACGCTGTGCACTCAACTTGGCATTAACCCTTTAGCGCTGAGCTTGAGTCAACTCGAGCTGCAGAATCCGTTCTCATAGCGTGGAGCCTAAACCAGGGCAGGGATGGTATTCACCACCCACTAGACATGGAGCTCAAAGAAACTCAAGACAGTAATTATAAGTGAACAATGCAGTCAATCCATTTCCTTACTCGGACAATCATGGTCAGAAGGCCACAGCTTTTGAGCAGGGCACTTGCTGTAGTACCTTGGGCCTACGTACATTGTCGCTGGTGGCTACTAGTAAGCCGCCAACAGCACCCTATTGTATATCAAAATAACAGGCAAATGTAGAAGGAGCATGTCTGCTAGAAGGATAAAAGTGATAGTGCAATTTGCTAGCATGGATAGTAAGAATAGTGATGATGACAATGATGGCAGCCAGAAAACCGTGGACCACAATTATACTGATTCTCTTTTTGCATGGCACAACTCTCTTTTCTGCATGCTAACGCACCATATACTGATTCACCTGGGCATAAAGCTGATAAGTAGGATCCATGACTTAAATTTATTACTGAAGTCATGTTTGGTGTTACTATCAGATGAAAAACTCAGATTAAAACCCACAGAATGTTGTACTTACTCCTAAAATTGGGGAGTGACCATAAAACATTATTGGATTATTTTCAGAAAAATAATCCAACTATGACAACAATATCTAGAAACAAACTGAAAATACCAGTAGTTTCCCCCTAGCAGAGAGTTATGCAAATTTTTAGTCACGCTAAAGGGGTTAAGCGTAGGCAAGGTGCAGTCTGATACCCTTCTGCAACATCATCTGTCACCAGTATGCATGCAATATCCTGTCTGGTAAATTTATGCTTAGCTGCCAACTCCAGTGGTTACCATCAGAAGCTACTGCTGGCTGGCAGTGATGTAGTCGAGTCCACCTGAGCCGAGTCCGAGACCGAGTCCAGCTAAGCCGAGTCCGAGTCGAGTCCGAGTCCAAAGGGGTTCGAGTCCGAGTCCTGACTCTCCGAGTCCAAGTCCGAGTCCAGTAACACCAAGATACACCGAAACACTCAATAGGCCTATTATGGCATAGGAAAAATATCGATACTATTATATGGAAAAAATAATGTAATTTATCCATATTGAACTTTAAAAATAATGAATATGATAAAGTTTTGTTCGATAATCTGGCGACATGGAATGGATACAAATTCTTCCAGTGCAAAACAAGTTCAACAGGCGCATCTTGTGGAGCCTCTTATGTTGAGATTTGCAGCCAAAACTGCCACCCATCAGCAATGCCTCTGGGGTCCAACCATCTGCATGCCCTCCAATTATAATTATCCAATACCTCAGCACAGACCAACTATGTGCCACGACATTGCCTGCATGTTGCAATCGACCAATTGTGTAGTATCTGATTTATTAATAGAGATTTAAATAAACCTCTGCGGCCCATTCTAAGATCAGAGAAGTTATAATAGCCACCAGCCACAAACAGCCAATAGACACGTCCAACCTCCTATCATCATAATTTTGTCTTATCCATAACATCTAGATAAATTGGAAGTCTATAGATGTCATAATTATCTGATCAGCATATCAATGCCAAGTTTATTGAGGTGTCAGAATATCACATTCGATTTCGATCGTATGCATGTCATGGATGCCTAGTTATGTGTGTATGTGTATCTACAAGCTCAAGTTCAAATAGTTCCAATCGCCCCTCCCGTAACCCCACACCGACCATACATCAAATACACCCAAAGTTCTTTGAATACACCTGTAATTAACTTTGCTTGCCATGTGGTCAGCGGTGCTCAGCCATCCGTCACATTACTTCAATGTCAGGTTGTTTATTGTTTAACGGACCATCCAGTAGGCTACAAAGGACTCCTTTGTTTGAGTTGAGTGATGAACAAAGCAGACGAAATGTCTGAATTGGTTGTGGCAAAACAGGTTGTGGCCTGTTCCACGAAGAATTCGTGACTCGGAAACCGAGTCACCGAGTCAAATTTCGAGTCCAGGGCTTCGAGTCCGAGTCCAAGTCCGAGTCCTGACTGTCCGAGTCCAAGTCCGAGTCCGCAGAAATTCGGTCTCGAGTCGGACTCGAGTCTTTTGCCGGACTCGAGTCCTACATCACTGCTGGCTGGTTAAGTGAAATCCAGATGAAATGCTCGCCTATAAGTTGACGTTGATGGTCAGTTATTATCGATCAGTGTAGCACACGTATTATGAAATTTAACTAGTGTTAAACAAGTGCAAACTAATTTAACTAGCGTCAATGACAAATTAGGGGATGTCTTATTGAGGGATCATCACTGACAGGTTTTCGAGCACAAGTTCAGATTGAGCTAAGGCAACCAATTGCATTTTACTATTAAAAAAATCATCCCTAATTTTGACACTGCTAAATACGAGTACATACTGCTGAATATTGAGAATATCATCATCATCAACGCCATCCACATGTCTGCTGTTTGATAGTAATTATAAGTGAACAATGCAGTCAATCCATTTCCTTACTCGGACAATCATGGCTTCTCGTGGAGACAAAAGCCGGTCTGTGTCGCTCTTTATCCTCTTAACAGATGACACTGCAAACACTTCTGTAGACACTTCTTCACATTGAAGAACTTCTGAAACAGTAATGGTCCACCTAAAACTTTTACATTTTTTAATTAAAATCGTTAATCAAAATAATAAATCACAGCTCAGTCATTTCTGTCTAAACGTCATCACACTCAGCAGTCAGCAATATGTTACACTATGGCGAATGAAAATTTAAAGAGTAGACATTTTTTATCATAAGCAAAAGGTACGATGAAAGTCAGGCAGACTCTGTTGAGCACTGTATAACCTCAACTATATTCTGATATATACAAAGGCTTGGCTGACGTGGTGGCCTCTGTCGGGCTGATGTGGCACACATCTGAAATCTGTCTATTTGGATGGCCTCAGGCTGTTCGCCTCTGAACCCATCCAAACTCTGTTCATCTGACCCGGCAGTCGCAGGCAGCTGGCCAGTGCAGACTGGCTGGCTGAGACCTTCCCTCATGTCACTTTCTAACAGTCTACTGTTCATGACCTTGGGGTGACATTCAACCAAGAGCCTGTCTCATTTATTGCAACACATGAACTTGGTCACACGAAGATGTTACTGTCAGCTACACCAGCTGCATATTGTGCTCCACTCTCTCAGACGCTCTGCTTCATTTAACCTTTGTTACCAGCAGAGTTAATCACTGCTGCCTGATTAATTATTGCTGGCCTCCCTCCCATCTGCTTTCTTAATAGTACGTCTTAGCCAAGTCTTCTGTTCAGCAGTCTGACCTATTGGTTATATTCCAAAACGTGCATCATGCACAATGTCCTACACTGATTTTCCTGTCTGGCAGTAGACTCCAACAATGAACACTCAGCAGTTGCAAAGTACCGGTAAGTCATAAACCAATTGACTTTTCTCGCATCCTCGAAAAGCATATAATTGAAGGTTAGCAAGTAATCAATGTATTACATAGAAAGTTATCTGCCAATCTGTAGTATGAACATCACCATCGATTGGCCTCAAAGTGAAAACATCCTAAACTTTTATACACATGTGAAAAATCTTATTTTTAGTGACACTTTGGATGATTTCGAAGTGTTTATTGTTTAATGATTGTTCAATGATTTTTCCAAAAATTTCCCACTTTCCCGCCATTAATGGCCATATTGGGCGTAAGGCTAGCATAACAAATCAGGCATAACTAAAAAGCTCAGAATCCCCTACAGACTATTATGCAACCTGTTTATTTCTGGCAGATTTAATTCAATTCTGAACATGGTTGCCAAAGAATCTTGCATTCCAAAGTTATAGGAAACTTCAAATGCATATTTCTCAGGATCCTAATTCAAATGGTTGAACCACATCTTACTCATAACTTTGGACAGAAACATGGTAGAATAATAAGATTTGTGTCATTTTAAAGAGACTTCATTCTTTTAAAAATTTCAAGACAGTAAAATGCCTTGTGGGGCGCGGTGGTCTAGTGGTGGCGTCGTTGCCTTGGAGCCGGAAGGTCCGAGGTTCGAATCCACCTCCCCGCGTAAGGACCTTGGGCAAGTCCTTCACTTACAATTGCTCAGCGCTTCGGCGTGAAACTCCGATGCAGTGTCCGCTCTGCATCGGGAGCACCTCTGAGTAGTAGAGCTTGAAGGGGCGCCATAACAAGTGCACATACATACATATACATATAATCTCAGAGAGTGGATTTCTCATTGAGTCACTTCAAAATTGAAAACTGAGGTGGAGAAAAGAATGCGGGGGAAGAAACGAGATAGATCCGCAACATCCATATTTCAGAGTTAGATGGAGGTTGCCAAGTAAAATAAACTGGCTTTGGTGGGGGTTCAGGACAAGATTATTTGATTTCAGTCAGGTCTCAAACTGTAGGTCAATGAAAGCATATAAAGATCAAGAGAGACATAAGAAGACGATCAGCTTAAGGACAGTCAAACCTGATTTAGCAGGGAAGGCAATCTGCAAGTCCCTGTCTGGCAAAATGACTTCATCGATGCAAGATGATCCAACATCAGGCATCTCTTCTAAGATGACATCCATCATTCAACGCAATTCAACAGAACGACTGCAATTTAACCAAAATAAAACAACTCTCTTTCTACAATTTATCAAAGTCAGGCTTATGTTCTTCAATGACAGTAACTCAGACCATGATTGTATTCGTGGGGCGTGGTGGTGTAGTGGTGGCGTCGTTGCCTTGGAGCTGAAAGGTTCGAGGTCCGAATCTACCTCGCCGCGTAAGGACCTTGGACAAGTCCTTCACTCACAATTGCTCAGCGCTTCGGCATGAAACTCCAATGCAGTGTCCGTTCTGCATTTGGGAGCGTCTCTGAGTAGAGAGAGCTTGAAGAGGCGCTATAACAAGTGCACATACATACAAACATGCAGTGAACGATCAGATTAGCTATTTTAAGCTGCTGCCGACTAGCAAGCTATGTCTACAATCTGGTGGTCCAAGCCGATGCAGCAGTAGCAACAATATGCTGGATTACATGGAGACCCTGCAGTGCTGTATGTCTTCGAACTACCTATGCCTTAACCCAATAAAGACTCGGCGTATTTGACTTGGCACGCCCTCAGCAGCTTTCTAAACAATATCCTTGGAACACTGCAATAGTCCCAGGCTGCACATGTATAATACATTATTATCGTTGTGGCGAGTTACTTCGATACTCTGAACGGCGCAATTGCTGTATCGGGGACCGTGTTTGTCGGTAAGGGTCAGGTCAGGCCAGGCGTCGTGAGGGTCGGGTAGGATCAGGTCAGGCGTCGCGAGGGTCAGTTAGGGTCAGGTTAGGCGTCGTGAGAGTCGGTTAGTATCAGGTTAAGTGTCGTGAGGGTCGGTTAGGGTTAGTGTTAGTGTCGTCATTAGATACTATCCAAACTTGCAAATAATATTATACTGCAATTACGCCCCCGATACTGCAATAATTATACTAACGCGCAGCACTCTACGTTGGTCTTTTAATGGCAAACTTTACTTGAGTTTCTCACACACGAACCGCGTAAACTGCAATGTCAGAGTTAAAATCACCATCCATGTAACAGCGTTTTCGCCTTAATTCAAAACGTGATCAGAGCGAAATAAATAAAACAGTTGTTAAACAGTAGCCGAAAAAGGCCTATTATCGCAACCATAGGTATTGTTATTTGTTATATCTATGATCGCAGCCAACGACCTCATATCGCAGCCATTAAGGTGTGTAATATATAAATATAATTAATTAAGTAAGTAAGTATAGTCTTTATTACTCCATATGCAAACGCACAATGGGACATTGAAAATTACGCAATATAGCACAATAGAAGTAATAATAAAGCATAGTCAGGGTGAGAATTGCCGGGGGGGGGTTGGGGGGGTTCAACCCCCCCAGTCATTTTTAGAGCCCCATGTTAAAGTATGTTTTTCATACCCCAATTCCAAGTTTATCATAGGCCAACCCCCCCAGTTATTTTTCCACAATTCTCATACTGAGCATAGTAATATGCACGAAATGTAATGAAAACAAATATTAATAAGTGTAAAGCATTTTAGTAAAAAACCTTTCTTGTGAGAAAGTCAGAACGTGAACGAAGAGACATAGGGCCTACCACCAATTATTTATGAGGCGACCAGAACGGAATCGACGCGTGTCTTAGGCGTAGGCTAACAATAAGATCTGATCTACGGATGACCATTGACCACCCATGTGGAGAGTGTCCTTGCAACGTGCTCATCATCCATTTACGTTCTGGGCGTGCTCAAATCAATAGAGCTCCCGCTAAGTGGGAGTCGGTGGGACCCACTTAATGCTATACTGGATGTCCCCCGAATGACCACCATCGCCCATTAAAAATTTAATGTATGCCTCCTCAGTCTGGTGGGTTTACACTACCAGGGCCGTAAATCCCGGGGAGGGAAAGGAGGGAATTCCCTTCCCACTTTTCGCCCCGGGGAGGGAACGTGAAGGAATTCCCACCCCACAATTTTTCTCACCTGCGTCACAAATGTAAGAGTCAGTAGCCTAAGCTGTGAGCGACTGCACATTGCTCGAAACGTGGATATAAGATTTGGTACAGTCGCATAAAATTTATAAATCAGCAGTTTAATGCGTTAGTTACGTTGCTAAATTATTTAACAAGGAAATAAATATAACAAATTATACTTTTAAAATTAAAATAAGATTTCGTCCAATACAGAGTTGCAGCCAGGGAAAGACTGGGGGTTTTTTTTTGGGGGGGGAGACTTTATATTGTGACACCGGCATGCAGCACAGCGGCACATGGTCACCTAACCCAATCACGGGTCGGCGGCATGTTTGACATATCTGCGGTGTATTCTATTAGGCTAGCTTGAGTAGGCCTACTCTACGCTATGATTACAGGGCTGCTTAACCTGTTTTAAAGAAATTTTTAGAACTGCAAAACCTCTTCTTTCCTTTCCCATCCTCCATGCAGTCCATGGCAAGTTACTTACAATCGCAGGACAATAACCTTTTTGCTAGTTTTAACTGTAGGCCCTATACCGTACAGAAGGGCTTCTACAACTGCACAAATCCATTTAAAACTGCAAATTATAATTTTATATATATATATATTTGTATGCAACTGCACGTTAAAAACCCTGTATGAATATATTATTGTAATTTCGCTGTCGTTGGTCATTGACACTCATTGTCTAGTTTCCTTAAGCTTATATGACGAAGTTAGCCGTTATGGACATTGACTGCTTTTTGCTTGGGGTGGGCTATGCCCCATTTATGCACCCTTAGGCTTAGCCCCCTAGCTCCACTTGCAAGCAAACGTAGCCGATTAAGCTGTGATGACATTATATGTTTTGCGGGATAAGGCGAGTGCGTGGGAGGTACGGTTTGTAAGCGGGTGCCCTACGCTTTAGAAGTTAGCCTAATTTGGAGATTACAATCACCTTTCATGGTCTTCAAAGTTACGACTTTAATATTTGCTTCTTCTTCTTCTGGTTCTCTGCCCCTAGGCAGGTTCGGCTGTCCAATGTCGCCACTCTTCCCTCCGCTGGGCCTTCTCCTTTAGTTTCTGATATCCGATCTTCTTCATCAGAGTGTCCAGCAACATCTGTCGGGGTCTTCCTCTTGTTCGTTTCCCCTCCATTTGTCCTTCTAACACCGTTTTCACCAGACTGTCTCCTCTTAGCATATGCCCTATCCAATTCTTATGCCTTTCCCTGATTGTTTTTATCATTGTTCTTTCCTCTCCTACCCTTTCCAGCACTTCCTCGTTTGTTCTGTGTTCCGTCCAGCTGATCTTCTCCATTCTTCTCCACGTCCACATTTCAAACGCTTCGATTTTCTTTATGTCTTCTTTTCTCATGGTCCAGGTTTCGGAACCATACAACACCACACTCCACACCAGTGTTTTTATCATTCGTTTCTTGAGACTTATGTTTAGCTTTCCTCGTAGTAGTTCTCCTCTTTTCGTAAATGCCTCTTTTCCCATTGCAATCCTCCTTCTGATTTCCTTATGACATTTAGCATCCGTTGTCATCAAGCTTCCCAGGTAGCAAAATTCCTTGACCTGTTCTATTCCTTTGCCTTCTATCTGAATGTCGACTGTAGTTTCTTCTCCCTTGCTGATCTTCATTACTTTTGTCTTCTTGATGTTAATTCTCATTCCATATTCAATTGACGTTGTGTTCAATCTATCCATCACTTCTTGCAACCCCTTCTGACTTCTCGCTAACATTGCCTGATCGTCCGCAAACCTCAAAGCCTCAAAGCCTTAATCCATCTTCCTCCCACCTTTATGCCTTCTTCCAGATCATCTAATGCTTCTCTGACCAGTTCTTCTATATAGATGTTGAATAAAAGAGGTGATAGAGGGCAGCCCTGTCTCACTCCTCTGCCCACCTTTCCTGGTTCTGAGTACTCTCCGTCGATTCTTATTCGTACCTTCTGCCCCATGTATAAATTTCCTATCAATCTTCTGTCTCTCCAGTCTATTCCCATCCTCCTCAGTACATGTAGCAGCTTTCTCCAGTTGACTCTATCAAATGCCTTCTCATAATCCACAAAACATATATATACGTCCTGTCCATTCTGACAACTCCTTTCTGTTAGTATCCGCAATGCTCCGATCGCGTCTCTTGTTCCCACACCCTTCCTGAAACCGAATTGGTCCTCTCCTAGTCCTCCAATTGTCTCTGTTTTTCCCAGTACTCTTTTCGCCAGTATTCTTACCATGATTTTGGATGCATGGGTGAGCAAGCTGATGGTTCTGTGTTCTTCACATGATGTTGTATTCGGTTTCTTCTTAATCGGTATGATGATTGCTTGTAGGAAGTCTTCTGGCCATACTCCCGTTGTATATATGTCCTGGCATATCTGTACTAGTTCATTCATGGCTCCTTCCTCCAGACTTTTGAGCATTTTTGCCGGTATGTCGTCTACTCCCTCCGACTTGTTGTGTTTCATTTCCCGTATGGCTGCTCGTACCTCCTCTGCCATCACCTCCGGTCCAGTGTCTTCCTCTCTCTCCTCTCGCTCAATATCTTGGATTCCTCCATCCAGATCTTCGTTTCTGTAGAGTTCTTCTACATACTCCTTCCATCTGTTTTTAACCTCATTTATTTCATTCAGTATGTTCCCCTGCTTGTCCTTGATCTCTATTCCTCCTCCTCTGCCTGGTTTCTTGTTTAGCCTTTTCACATTTTCATACACTATGTCATATCTTCCTCTTTCCTGTAGCTCTTCTAACTCCCGACATTGTTCCTCCCACCACTTTTCTCTTGCCGCTTCTGTTGTTCTTCTTAGTTTGTTGTTCAGTCTTTTGTATTGCGTCCTCGCTATTTCAGTGCTTTGATGTTTCCATTTTCTCCTTTCCTCCATTTCCTCTATCATTTCTCTCGTGATCCATGGTTTTCTAGGGAGTCTCTTCTCTTCAGTTCCTATGATGTCCTTTGCGCTCTCTATAATGTTTTCTTTCAGTCTTTTCCATCTCTCTTCTGTGTCTTCTCCATCGCCGTTTGTTAGATTCTCTTCTATTCTCTCTCCCAGCTGTTTGCTTTTCTCTATAAGGTTGTTCTTGTTCCACCTCCGTCTTTTCTTCATTCTCCTCTTGATGAATTTCAACTTTATCTGAGCTTTCATGATGACTAGATTGTGGTCTGTGTCTGCATCCGCCCCAGGCATCGCTCTTGCATTTTTCACACTGTTCCTGTATCTTGTTCTTACCAATATGTAATCTATTTGATATCTTGCTGTATCTCCCGGTGCTTTCCACGTGTATCTTCTCCTCTTTTCATGCTGAAACCAGGTGTTTGTCAACATTAATTCTTTCCTCTCACAGAATTCTGCTAGTTTTTCTCCTCTGCTGTTCCTCTCTCCCAATCCAAATTTACCTATGCCTTTTCCCTCTGCTCCTTCTCCCACCACTGCATTCCAGTCTCCCATTACCACCATGTAATCCGATCCCTTTGTTCTATCCATTACTTCTTCCAGTTTCTCATACATGTTGTCTACTTCCTCCTCTTCATGTGTTGATGTTGGCATGTATACCTGGATCATGACAACATCCACTGGTTCAGCCTTTATTTTAATCTCGATCATCCTGCTTCCATACCTTTCGATTTTCACTATGGCGCTGGCCAGATGTTCCTCCACCAGTATTGCCACCCCTCCTTGGCTCCTCTCTCCGCTCGTGTGTATGATTCTTATTCCCTCACTGGTGAAGTCTCCTTCCTCCTTCCATCTTGTCTCTGCCAAACCCAGAATGTTCAAGTTTGCTCTTTTCATTTCCTTAATGACATTCGCCAGCTTCCCAGGTCTTTTCATTGTCCGTACATTCCATGTCCCCACTTTGATGTTATTTTCCTTTCCATTTTCACCTTTGATTTCTTTGGTTTTGCAGGGGTTTCGCTGGTTGACGACCGAGGAGGCCCCGCTCCCTCCCCTGCCGGGCGCGACTCTTCCCGTACAATTACGAGTTGACCCGTTAACGCCGTTAACTTGTTTCTGTAGTAGCTTCATTTGACATTTTACTCGGGATTTGTAGAGGGGTGGTCTCCCGTTGCCTTCCCCTCGGTGTTTTTAGCTTGCCAGTCCTTAAAAACTTTCTTTAGGAATTTTAGTGTTTAGAACTTGATTGAAATAGCTTTGAACATGCCCCAAGCGGAGTAGGCTGCTGTGTGTTTGATGCAGGCCACATAATTATGTAGACCTAGGCCTACGTTGTGTAATTTGTGGTGAAAAGAAAAACGATTTAGCCTAAGCATAAATTATGGATACCGAAAGAGAACAAATGACACACTTCGAATTGCGTGACTCGTCGTTTATATATTTCGTTTTGTAGCCTATATCGTTTAGAAATCTGTTTCGTTTTTCTACTGCTTTTAATTCCGGACTTTTCAAAATGGTCCACTCAAAAGCAAACCCTGTATGCCTACGCAATAATTAGGCCTATGGATGCATCACGAGTCGACCGGATTTTTTGCGCTAGGCCTATTGTAATTTTCACAACCTAAGGACTGAAATAGAAAACCACTAAAACTACTGAAAGTACATAGGCCTCTTCGGAGCTATTTACGCCACATTAAACTAGATCTAGGGCCTAATTCTAGGCTATAGGCCTAATGGCAACTCTGAGAACATTTTGCGATAGTAGGCCTAGCATAATTATGACGGCATATATATATACTGGCCTAGTTAGCTACACCGGTAAGCGAGAGTGGCATTCGTCTGTTGGTTGCAACGGACTGCGGTTCAAGCCCCGGGCTGGGAGTTGACATTTAGAGATTTAGATATCTCGGGCAAGCACGTGTGGGACACAGGGGCGCAAGCTCCTGCGGAGCGACCTTGGGCAAGTTGCTTACCCATCATTGTCTGTGACTGTGAGGAAGGCAACGGGAAACCACCTCACTCATCTCATCCCCAGGGGCGTAAACAGTGGCGGATTTAGTTCGGGCCCGGGGGGTCTGTTCGCCGCCCCGTGCCCCATTGGGCAAAAAATGGCGCCCCCTCGGACCGTACCGGTACTTATTACTTAAACCTAAAATGTCCTTCGTGGAAAGTAAATTCTCATACCTTTGCCAGATTATTATAGGCCTATTCTATTTTTTAACGACTTTACGCAATCACACCATGAATTTAACACTTAGCCTAATAAGGATTTTAAAAAATTTCTCTGGCGGCCATTACTTATTTTTATTTATTTATATGGCTCTTCGCCGCTTTGCGTAGGCCTGTATGAAAAATTCAACTTGCCGTTGATGATGATGATGAGGATGAGGATGATGATGATGGTTCTCTGCCCGAAGGCAGGTTCATTGGCTTTACGCCACTGTGGATGAGATGAGTGAGGTGGTTCCCCGTTGCCTTTCCCACAGACAATGATGGGTAAGCAACTTGCCCAAGGTTTGGCATTAATTTCAATTGAACGTGGTCCTGCTGAGAACATCGACTTTGAATCAACTATAAATCGTTTTGCTTCAATGAAATCACGCAGAAAGCTATTTATATAAACCAACAACTTTCTGCGTGAAGCTTTTATCAATATTCAATAAATAACAATAATTTTTTTATACAATAGGCATAAATATGATAATTTTTTAAAATTCAAGTGAGTAGCCAATTAAGTTCACAAGTATAAAAAGTTTCTAGATTCTTGATTCTGTTTGGTGTACATGTAAGCTTATTCGGCTAAATCTGACGAATTATAATTAATTTACTGTATTTATCTATGTAATTACGGTAACGGCCCGCTACTCCGAAGGTCCACTATTCCGAAGGTCCACTATTCCCAATATCCGCTATATTTTGTTCGTCATCCTTGGTGGTTATAGGGTCAGGGTGGGTTAGGGTTGGGGTTAGGGTGGGTTAGGGTTAAAGTTGGGCTATGGTGGGTTAGGGTTGGGATGAGTTAGGGTTATGGCTATGACTAGAATTAGGTTTAGGGTTAGGCTTAGCCTCTTAGGGTTATAGGATTAGCTTTAAAGTTAGGCTTATGGTTATGGTTGGAGTTGGGGTTTGGGTTAGGGTTGTGGTGGGTTAGGGTTAGGTTTAGGATTAGGATTAGGGTTAGGTTTAGGGTTAGAGTTAGGTGTGAGATTCGGAATAGTGGACCCAAACCGTAAGTACAGGCGCCCTCTTGAAATTCTTCTCGACCCCCCGTGCAATAAAACCTAAATCCGCCACTGGGCGTAAAGCCAATGAATCTGCCTTCGGATAGAGAACCATCATATATATATATATATATATATATATATATATATATATATGTGTGTGTGCATATTTATGAATGTGGCCATTGAGGTGAGGCTGGCGAACAGCCGAACTGTTCAAAGCGTCCAATTAGTCCAAGCGGCAGACCCACAAGAACCGAACCGCAGTGATCAATTGATTCAATTCTGCTGGTGACAAAGTCATGCACAAGTGTCGTAGTAGCACTATGAGAGAGGGATCTTGAGACAACTCGGAGTAATAGAAGGCTCTGGGAAGACCTACATTGAATATAGGTCTCCTTAATTTGTTTTTTATTGCGATTCACATCACACGACACATAGGCTAATGAAATAATCGACGTTTAGACCGGAGAAGGGTAGCAGGAGGGTTGCCAGGTCGTCGCGAAAACAAGCGCGAGTTGGGCTACTTTTCAATGCGCTCGCGACGTTTCGCCACCAAGCAAGTCCGAAATTTAGCAACTCTGACTTGTCTGCAGACTACTTTCGTACATAGACGGGTGGTCAGAGCCTCAGAGGGTCGACGACACTGCAGGGCGTAGGTTAGGCCTACATTCATTTGCCAGTCGCCATTGGACGATCGAAGCGTCGTCCCTATAGGCTAGCTTACTTATCGTCTCAGAAAGTGTAATGGAAGTATAATTATGCTACCCTGCAGAGAATGATCTACAATACATGTAAATAATGTAACCGATCTGAGTGTAAACGGCCGAAAGAGAAACAAACACCGCCCGCGTTAATTCTCAGTTTCTCTTTCCGGCTGCACCAGATAACAGGATGGTGAACGTTGTTTGTTCAGGGACAATAATTATTTTAGCCTATAGACTACGCAGAATAGAGATAATTAGCCATGATGTGCAATTGTCAAATTAGCGTGTGGTTGCAATTGCGTTACCAGTCTTACCACCCGACCAAGACAGATTGTAAAAAATGGATATCGTTGTGAATAAATGGTCCAGGATCTCTATAATAATATGATGATGATGAGATCTCGTCTAGCTAGCCCGGAGGGCTATAGCTAGACGATGATCTAGCGGCTTCTAGCCAATGGGGATGAAGTGTTAGCGACTTCATTTTCAAGACCTCGGCATATGAAGACGAACCCCCGACCTCTTGGCCGACATCCAGCGCGCTAACCACTGTACTATCGAGCACCCACCCCCCCCCCCAGGATCGAAAAATACCATCGCAAAGGAGACACTGCAATTGTTCTTATACCAGGATCTCTAATTCTCTATACAGTAACACAACTCAGCCACTGGTTGCACTCTGTCAGTATACCAGTCCCATGCCTGGATAAAGGTGGAGGGCGATGCTACAGTGATCTTTGTTATCACACAGTGTCGTTAAACTGAAACTATTAGCTTACTACCACAGTAACATGTATACGCACATACATACAGGCTTTGCAGGAACTCATAGTCGGCTTGACTTCAAAGATGGGTTCGTGTTCAACATTTTATCCAACTTAATCCAACATAATCCAACTTAATTCTCACCCTATTGTGAAAGTAGACGTCCCATGGCAAAATGTCATGCGACAAAATGTCATGGACACAATGTCACGGACAATGTCCCAGCATTTATAAGAGCAAATAAAAAAAAAGTATATTTTAATTACTGATGATCTCAAAATAAAAAAAACCTGGTTTTTACCTTCGAAAAAGAGACACTGCAATAATATTGTTCTTAATATCAATGTTGTAGGCTGTGTTATTTCGATAATTTACAAACCCTATAAACATGAAACCCCCTTAAATCAGCGGTGTACCAGTGCCGAGTAGTTAGGTAGTGGTAGTCAGATTTTGCTTTCTTGAGTTTCTTCATGGTTTTTACCATCCAAAATGGTTTGTTTCAATCACTTTTCAGTCGATTTTGAGATGATCAAAACATATTCATATATGCATACGTACATACATCATGTATGTGCATACGTATACATACATACATACATACATACATACATACATACATACATACATACATACATACATACATACATACATACATACATACATACATACATACATACATACATACATACATACATACATACATACATACATACATACATACTTACATACATACATACATACATACATACATACACACACATGCATGCATAGGCCTACATACTTGCAGGTTATGGGATCGAATTGAATCGAGGCGGCATTCCCAAGTTTGGCCGAGTCTCTGAGTCTCTGAGCAGCCTACATACGTACATACGTACACGTACATAGGCCTACGAGTAGATAACCTCCCGGTCTCGGCTGCACCTCGCGAGCGTCCTTCGGACGCTCAATTCTCTCCCCCCAAACCCCCCTAAATTTCCCCCCAGAGGATTAAACACTGTACTATATACATACATGAACACATGGCTCACATGCATACATACATACAAACATACATACATACACACATAATTATAATTATATGCATATATTATATAATGGGGTACCCGGCGTTGCCCGGGAATTTTAGGATTCGGTCCGTTCCCGGCCAATCCCTCCATCCGTCCCTTCCTCCGTCCCTTCGTCCCTCATTCCGTTCCTCCATCCCTCCCACCCTCACTCCATCTATCCGTCCCTCCCTCCTTCCGTCCCTCCGTCCGTCGGTTGACAAAATTCCTACTGATTTATCTAAAATGGGCTTTGACTTAAAAATCGCAGCGGCGCGTGACAGTTCAACATAGCAACGACACCGTTGGGCCATTGATATGTAATATACACCGTGAGGCATAAAAAACAAAGCTACTATAAAAATTGCTATAATTTTAACAATATCCAAACAATGTCAATGAAATTCAGGAAAATTATAGCCAAATAGCAGTCAATGTAAATACATTTACAGTTTTTACTCTAACTGCCCGCCTTTTGCTTCTACGCATGCGCGAAGTCGCTTGCGCCATTCGCCCACCGCCGAGTCAATAATTCGCTGGTCAAGATCGTTTCAAGATTGCATTAATCGCTTACGAAGATCTTCAACATTACGGACCTTT